>CP032250.1:25000-1225000 GCA_005610355.1 Gossypioides kirkii
TGAGTATTTATGTCACGCCTCAAACAGCCTCAAACAGAGGCATAAAAGACGCCACCATTAGAGAGAGAAAATCTCGCAAATATGCAAGGCTAACAACAGAAACCCATCATCTTCCATTCTCCCACACCAATAATATTTGATAAAAAAATGCTATGGAAGATTGGAACCCAAAACAAGAAACCAATGAAATCAATATCTGGATAAAGGTACAATGAAGAACAATGAACGTAGTTTAATATTTTTTTGTAACTTCGACCAAGCAATGAAAGCACAATTATGGCATTTCAATTCCACTCAATATATGGATTGCTCAAACCTTCTTATCAGACCAAGCCAGTTGCATTCTGGGCTCACGTTATCAGTGCAGAACTTCGGGTCTAATATGCTTCTAACAACAGAAAACTGCAAAGTCCTTTAAAAGGTTGAATGTGCAGAACAGTTGAAATGGAGTTTATAGTGACATAAATGAGTAAACAATGCAAATCATCCCAACAGGACGTGTAGCTTTGCTAAGACTGAAAATATGTCCAAATATGGAGCCTATTGCGAAAGTATAACAGTTGATTTCAGGAAAGCCAATCGGTTTTTGGTCAGATTAATCTTCTCTTCTGCTTCTGCTGCTTTTTCCAAAACCCCACGGACAACATCCTCGGGAGCTTTCTCTATGAACTGCAGTGACACATATTATAGATTGTAAGAGGCTTGTATGCAATTGCAGGCATCAACAAGCATAGGAGAATAAGAAGCTTGTTGGAGAAGAAAAGGCCATCAGTTGACACATCCTAAGAAGACTTAAGCGAGTAAATAGTAAACTATCAATTAACTTTCGTAGCAATGTTGAAAACAAACAACGGCCAGTTCTCATGATACACCAAATTGAAATGCGTCAAACTTTTCCAAATGCTTTATAGCACATAAACTTTCCCAAATGATTTTAAAAAAACAACGGTTTGAGCTTCTCCCTAGAGTTAATTTTATTAAGTTCTCTGGGTAAGTGCCTCCACTAAAGTTGACACGTAATAAACAAAATGCCATAGCAAATATATTCAGGAATCCTCTCCATGAAACTCTGACTAGTACAAAGTAATGTTGTTTTTAAGTTCAGTGCCTTGTTTTTATCCGTACATTTAGTCATGTTTGAAAAGCTTAAGCACGGTGGTAACTATTACATTTGTGCCAAAGTAATGCGCAATATTAGTGCATCTACATCAATGACAAAGTAAAGTTCATACTTTAGGAGAGTTGAGGCGAGCTTTAAGTCCCTCATACTCCGTTTGCATCTTTGATAGGCGCTTGGCAAGGCGTTGCACTTCAGCAGAAATATCAACCATATCAGCAAGGGGAAGATATGCCTCCAGTCCTTCACTTGCAACAAGGTGAACTGATTGTTTTGCATCCTCTGCAAGTATAAATACATATAGATGTCCAACATTTCATATATCAAAGAGAATCAATAGGAAGTACTATTATTGAAATGAATATGCAAAGCAGTTCTTTGTCCTAGGACCAAAAGATATATGGTTCAAAGTAAACATGCCTGGAGGAGAACCAGCAAAATGAATATTGTTTAAATCTA
Source organism: Gossypioides kirkii (assembly GCA_005610355.1). Lineage (NCBI taxonomy): Eukaryota > Viridiplantae > Streptophyta > Magnoliopsida > Malvales > Malvaceae > Gossypioides > Gossypioides kirkii. Next base: position 26,577 of record CP032250.1, read on the forward strand.
GCTTGGATAAGAGAGCCAAAACCTCCTCCTCTTCCTGCATCAAGAGGATACAACCTATCAACATTGATTTGCGGACATGCTAAGAATACAGATACATAAAACATTGGCATTGTTCATTAAGCCATTCCTTTTTCCGCCAGACTCTACAACAGCCAGTGGTAGTATAGTTACAAGTATATATTATGCATTGAAAGATGGCACAGGCAAGAAAAGAAAAAAATCGGTGCCATTCATTTTCTTTATAATTAATAAGACAATCTCTAAAGAAACAAACTACACTTACAGATATATACTGAATGACTTCTTCACTACCAACAATAGAAGCAGATATGCGCTTTGCTGGCTCAACAGAATACTCAGCTCTAGCATTCCGGATTGCTCGAGTCTAGCACATAAATTATCAGAGGTTAGCGATTCCCTTACCTTGGGTTGAAGAGTATTTGGTGGCGAATGTAGGGGGAAAAAAAGAGTTCTATAAACTCACCAGAGCTTGTAAATTTTCAAATCTTTTTACCAAATCAGTACTCCTGGGAAGAGAAGTTTGTCGCCAGGAAGATATTATAAGAGCTTCTCTTCGATTGGGAAGTGCCTGAAGATAAATAAAACAAAAAGAAAAATCCAGTTACATCTGCAGAAAACCTTAGGGGATGCCTAAAACAATAAAACAAAAGAAAAAATATCATTTCTTGTATGAAGCACTATTCATGTATGCTGTAATGTCAACCCAAAATTCACTCAAGTACATGTGCATTTGCAAAGTCAGGTGTGCACATTAAATCTAGACTTGATATGGTGCTCATCAATGGAAATTGTGTTCCAGCGGATTTTATCCAAACTTAATATTAACATGAATGATCAGATTCAAGATGGTAAACTAAATGAGTTTGAATTAGAAAAATTATATTAACAAAAAACATGGTAAAACACTACAAAGCCCACACCTGCCACAGTTCCTCAGTTACGAATGGCATGAATGGATGTAATAATTTCAGTATATTCTCGAAAACGTAGAGTAGAACTGTCTGAGCTACTAAAGCAACTGAATCATCTCCAGAGTGGTAAAGGCGAGCTTTACTGGCTTCAATATACCTATGCGAACAACAAACACATAAATCCCAAGCATGGGTTGCAGATCTAAAAACTGGACATATAACACAAAAATAACTACAGCTAATCAGAGTAAAAATTATACCAGTATTTTTTCCAAAAATATACGACCATGACAGGTATTTCATGTATGTGTCAACAGCACATACTGATCCAACTTACAATAGAATTCTTGTAATGATAACAATAAAATAACACACAATCCACCAATTGAATTTCACCACTTTAACCTTAGAAAAAAAGGGCATTATGTGCTATATAACAAAAGCATAAACTTCATTAGTTTTCAGTTTTCATGATCTGTAAATGGCATAAATCCAGACCTTAATGGCATAAAACAATAGAACTACGTTCTATTAGCAGAAGGCAGATTATAAAAGAACATTCAACATACCAGTCAGCAAAATCACCCCAAAAGAAATCATATATTTCTCTCCCAACATCCCCAAAGAAAAAATTGTTATAACTCTCAGTGACAGCATCAATAAGCATATGCAGTTTTGAAACCTGAAAAATGAAAAACAGTACGCAAGTAACTTCTCTGTAGCATTCAGAAAAAGAATAACCAGGGTATGTATGAATTGAGGTAACTTGGCTCAAGTATACAAATAAATAGACGGTGGCAAAACAAGCACAGTATTTTTTTCTTACCACCCAACATTCTGGAAGAGGAAGCCCTAGAAGATACCCCTCTGTGTTAAACTGAAAAGGAAATAATTTCTTCAGTTTACTGATTAGGATGATGCCAATCTTCTTAGGAACAGGACATTGTGATGATGTCAAAAGAAAATTTAAGTTACACCCTATGCAATAATAATATATTTGTTTTTCTTCTGAGAGTAATAATAATAGTTACAAATGCAACCATAACTAAGATTAATACTATTGATATACAATCAATAAACACAATGAATACTCAACCTATCCAATAATTAATAATATATATGTGCTATTTCCTTCTGATTTATGTTAAAAATGATATGGTCATAAATGCACACTGTTGTATGAAGACAAGGATAGACAGGTGGTCTAATACTATCCCACTAATCTGAGAAAAGAGGAACAAACCTTACAAGCCTCTATATTCTGCCAACCAGAAACATTATCCCGATTAGGCAGAACCTGCAGCACAAACTTGCCAGCATTCCATAATTTGTTTGTGAAGGCCTTGTTCGCCGTTAGCCTTTCAGTGGATAAATTAAGATCCTAGAGATTATTCAAGGAAATTGGCTAATTAGACATACTATCATAAGCTAGAACCATGGACATTAGAGCAGTAGTGAACATTATATGACACAACATTTCATTACTGAATAACCAACATGTTGCCTGTAGTACAAGACAAACCTGACCAGAAGTTCCCAAAGCAAGAGTGAATCGCAAGGCATCAGTGCCAAACTCCTTGATAGTATCAAGTGGGTCAATAACATTGCCAAGAGTTTTAGACATTTTACGCCCCTGAAACAGCTTACATGTTAGGCAGATATTTTCTTGAGTCTGGGGAGCAATGGAATTAGTGTCATGTCATTTGGAAAATGAACTGTAATGACAGAAGTATATATGCAGATGAAGGGGAACACAACTCGAGAAAAATAAATTGTACTTTAATATGGGCACCTTAGTAGCCTGATTCAGGCACTGTACTTACTTGTGAATCACGGATTAGACCATGAAGATATCCATATGAAAATGGAACAGTTCCTGTGAATTCGATTCCCATCATGACCATTCTTGCAACCCAAAAGAACAATATATCATGGCTGTCCAAAGTGAAAAAGTGTTAAGGCCAACAGTTAAAACATAGAAAAGTAGATCAAATGAAATTTCTTGAGACCAAGTATGCTATAATGCCCTCTAATTTGTTATTGAATGATAATAGAAGCACTCTCTTATGGAAAAGAATAGGGCACCTCATCTAAGCAATAGGAGTTAAACAAAGGGGCTCATACCCAGTTTCAAGCATTGTTGTCGGATAAAACCTTTTAAAATCCTCTGCCGACTCATCTGGCCACCCAAGCGTACTGCAAGGCCATAATGCACTGAAAGAGAGCAAGCAGATCATGTATAGCCAAAATATATAGCATTTATCACACAAACAAAGATTGATGTGTGCATGACAAGTTTCATTTCCAGAGAATGGGAGAACCATATCAAAACCTTTAAAACTCAAGTTGAAGAAGAGGCTGAAAAAAGCAACTTACACCGTTTTGTACCAGTTATTGCATTACTCAAAAAGCCCAGCAAATGAACTCATTTATCACAATAAAGTGCTTTCAGCCACTTCACACAAAAATGTTTCAAATAATCAACACGGTTGCCTCAATACTTTTTTGCACCAGAGTTAGATATCAAACATATTTGGACTCAACCTTGGACCTCTCAAAAAACCATCAGAACTTTCCTACCAGGTACTAACAGGTCAGGATGTAAGTTAAATTTCAACTTAGGAAGATTGAAGTGACAGGAAATCCTATCACTTACGGAGAATTTTTTTTTCCTTTTATAATTATGCAAGAAAGTTAAGTGACAACTTTAATATAATAGCTTCATTTGGATGACAATTTCAAAATATTACTTGCTTTCTTCTATGTGATCTCAAAGACTCAAAACATAATTCATCCTTTTTCATTTTGGACATGTAAACAGATTTTTTGGAATAGTTCTTCATATCTAATCAATAACTTACATACAGGAAGAAGAAGAAAAAAAAAAGGTGCACTTATTTGATTGATAGTTTGAAAATATGGCATCATGTAAACACTGTTTATTACATTAGTTAAAGATTACAAGGTGATAACAGAAATAAACTATTATGGTCCTGAGTCTGGGATCAAGGCACCGGATAAGTAACGCAAGAATTCTATCCGAAGAAAGGGGCCTTTCCCTTATTTTGATTCCTATTTTTTCCTATGGTTGTGGAACTCTAAAGGTGTTGCCTACCTTTCATTTTTTGAAACATTCAACTTATTTTATTCATGAATAATTTATCTCTGATAAAGAGGTTAATAATTTGGGAAATAAGATGCAAAACCGTACTTTCTTATTCTTATACGGAAAATAAAAATATGACATCAAAATATCCTAATTTATTAGGAAAGTTTTATTTAAACTAATAAGGAAATTTTAGGAAATAAAAATTAGAACCAAATCCCAACAAAATCAGTATCCTAATCAGATCCCCTAACATAAACACGACATAATAAGAAAATAAAACCAAAGGGACAGCAAAAATAGAATTGACGAAGACTGGTTGTGAACTCTAGCTTGTAATATAATATCATCCCATCCAATCAGTTAGAGAAGAAAGCTAATTATGTACCAAAAATGAGGGAGAAACTCTAGGTAAAGAATGACTTTCCATCCTAAAATGATGATATCATAGTTAAGGAGTTTAAAATTTGAAAAACCAACCTTGAGAACCAAGTGTCAAGAACATCTGGATCCTGATAAACTTCTACGTCTTTTCCGTATTTATCACGGGCCTTCATAAGAGCTTCCTCAGCACTCCTAGCAACTATGTATTCCTCTTCACAGTCTTTTCCAACAATGTACCAAACAGGTATGCGGTGTCCCCACCACAGCTGTCTGCTTATGCACCAATCCTTGATATTTGTCAGCCAATGATTATAAATCTGTAATCAAAATAAGCAGAAGTGAGCAAAGGCAGGAACTAGCGAACAGAAGTAAACTTAAAGTAAAATATCGATTAAATAGGAAGAAAGGTCCCAGATGACATTAGCATGTGCTGAGGGGTGTTGCACTATGAAGAATGACAAAATGTGGCCATCCTCTTAGCAGGGAGGGAGAGTTAGCTAGATGGAGACTGGAAAATGACTAAAATGGTACCATTATCGGACATGATTGTGTCCTACCTGGAAACATGCATGTTTTCCAAAATTTTCCTTATGCTTAGAAGGTCATACCTTTTATTTGTGTCCGCTTAAACATGTTGACATGAGCATATGCAGGTACTTTAATTAGGAAACATGGATAAGGCAGAACAGCATAGGTTAAGGGAAAGTGATGAGGTGAGTAAAGTTAGAGTCCAAATCAAGAGTTATGCTTTCCATCATACCTTCTCAAATCTTTCAGGAATAATGGTCAATTCTCCCTTTTCAACTGCAAGAAGAGCCTTTTCAGCTAAGGGCTGCATTGTTACAAACCACTGCTTGCTTACTAGTGGCTCTATTATCTAATAAAAGAACCATAAAAGGGGAAAATAAGAGAAAGAATTACTGAGAGAATAATTATCGACACCGTAACTTCAAAAATAAAAAGAATATAACTAAAAGATAACATCCACACCTCTCCGCCACGCTGAGATCTCGGTACTCTTAAACTGTGGGGTTCCTTTCTCACAGCTAAGTCAGTCTCCGCAAGATCAGACCACAATTTCTTCCGTGCCTCAAATCGATCAAGGCCACTAAAATTTAAAAGCCACCACCATAAGTACGACAAAAAGAAAAGATAAACAGGAAACTTTAATTTAGCATCTCTTCAGAAAGTCCACAAATATTACCAGTACAGTCCAGCAACCTCATTTAATGTCCCATCCTTGTTCATAACATTAAGAATAGGAAGGCCAAGCTTTCTAGCTAGAACATAATCATTATGATCGTGTCCAGGGCTTATCTTCAGTACACCAGTCCCAAACTCTTTATCAACATACTGCCACCATTGACATAACAAAGAAAGCAGAAGTGAGATTGTCAACCTGAAATTTCTGAATTTAATGGACACAGTTGAAACATTTGCCACCTCAACTAACCGCACTAAGCAGGTCAAGCATTTGTTTTCTAAAACTAGTGGTGAAGACAATGAACAAGCCTATAGGTTATGCATGGAATAAGATACATCCTAAATTTGAAGCACAATTTCATAATGATGACCAAAATAACCTTTGGCAAGCCAGATATTCCACAGCTTGTGAAAGGCAGTGCATCTCAGTTTCTTTGAAGCATGAAATGGACATTAGAAACTCCAAATTGTACTACACCTTTTACAAATAAAATGATATAATTTTATTATGCTCAAACAATCCAACATACATTTTGCTTTAAAAATAGTGTTTCAATTCCTCTGTCATGTGCATTCCTACCAATTTGAGTGACAAAGAGAAAGGAAAAATTAGCATTCGTACATTGATGCAAAATTTGGAGAATGCAACAATACTTAGAAAAAAAACAGAAACATGTGCTTTTACCTTATCAGAGATGATAGGAACATGGCGACCATATGTCATAGGGTTATAACTTTTGTGCAGAGTTGTGAGTTATAACTTTGTGCAAGTTTTGCTGGATACCTATAGGCCATGACATCTCAAATCAAACAAAATCAAGGGTAGTCTAAGTTCGGGATTTATTGCAAGACAGGACACTTGGTATAAGGAATGGAATAATTTATGTTACCAATCATTGGGGAAATAAGAAAAGGCCACTATGGTTTACTTAAAAGAACATTTTTCATGCTGCATCCAAAGATTCTTTAATAAAACTGTTTTATGCTATGTTGCTCAAGTTAACCTTATTATTTAAAAGAAAGATCTTTTTCCACATTAACCAATCACTGGTGCCTTTTTCCAAGTGGCATCATGCAAGCAGTGAATAGTCTTTTGTTTTATTTAAATAACCTACACTTTCTATTTCTTAGTAAAGAATAGTTCTATCATATCAATAATTTCTCAAACAGCATCCTTTATTCGGCCCACAAGATAGTAGGATCTACATCTGAATAAATGCACTGAGTAATTGGATGAAGGAAATTGTCTGTTACATGAGTTACTAAAAAAATTGTGAAAACGCAACGGAAATATTAACAAAAAAATCTCACTATATTGCAATTGCAGTTATATTATAGTGGTCATGAACTAATGTTAAATATAAAATTTTATGATTCAACCGTACCTAGTTTAAAAATCTAAATGCAATATAATTATCAAATTCAATCAATTAATGTATATACATGATAAGGATTTTACTAGAAATCCGTAAAGATATAGCTCTTAACAGATTTTACTAGCTTTATGAATAGTGGATCATGTTGTTAATATTTCCTCTTCTTTTATGGTTTATTGTAATACATGCATTCGTAAACTTCCATGAGTAACTAGAAACAGAAATGGCCTTTATGTTTATCATAATATTTCATAAATGCTGCATCCTTATTCATATTTTCCAATTACTTCTATTCTTCTTCCTGCATTGTATGTGATTCTACTGCACTTCAAAACATACTCCAGAAAAACCCACATAAAATTGGAAACATATTCCCATATGTAAGTACTTTAGTACCAAAGAAAAAGAGCAGAATAGGAAGATTCTTTAGACTACATTGATCAATATAATCAAAGACACTGCCTCTTAAGCACATAGGCACAGAAAGTAACAATTAAACAAGGACCATTGCATCACATCTTATAAAGTTTGAATTACCAGAAGTAACTACCTATCACTTGGCCATGCATTCATCACATGTATTTCAATAGAAAATGAAGGTGTTATACCTGAGGATGCACAGCTATAGCTACATCACCAAACAGAGTTTCAGGCCGTGTTGTTGCTATTGTTAAGAAATCACTTCTAATAGAGAGCAAATATTGAAGTATCAGTCAAAGTACATGACAATATTGAAAAAGTTGATGCAAATGATCTATTTGAGGAATTTATGTCCATATTAAATGAAAGCATATGTATATTTTATATTAAATCAAAAATAAAATAATATTAGGATAAGGAGATTCTCTACCACTTGGTTACCACATTTGACATTCCAATATGAGTAATTTTTAAAGCTCTTAAGGTAACATAACATTCCCTGTCTTCTCTCAGTTCTTTTATCTTTTTACTCTGGCAATTATGAATCCAGTTGTCTTACTACATTTTCTCCTTTGAGTTATTTTAAGTCCATTCATACTCCAGAAAAGCAAAGCAAACACACAAAAAAAATGCCTAACAAGAAGTACCTTGAACCTCCAGCAACACGATATTTAATATAGTAGAGGGTACCAGGCTCTTCAGAATATTCTACTTCCTATGGGAACATACAAAAGACAATGTTGAATGATAAAGAATGTAAAACAAAATGCATAAAAAGAAAAGCAATATCCCCATGCAAACAAGATTCATACCAAGTCTGAAACAGCAGTCTGTAACTTTGGAGACCGGTTAACCATGTAAGACCCTAAAAGAAGATATCATATCAGTTACACTAGGTTAGTTACTGAGACTAATATTGTGCAATTAACAATAATATCAAATCAGAAAATTTGAGCTGATTCGTATAGCTGAATATTTGATAAAATTAAGAAACAAAAAAGAAAGTAGGTCCCACATCCTACCACCAAACATAAGAGAATCTATTCAAGTCACCATGAAAAATAACTGTACTTGAAGTTCAAAAGAAAGCTTTTAAGTTTAAAACCTCCTTCCCTTCAGTCTTTTGCTCAGCTATTTTCAGACCAGACATTCTAGATGCATATTTACAAAAAAAAAGTACAGAAAAGTCTATGTACATCAGTTCCATGTTACCAAGTTTGGACCGGTCAATGACAAACTAAGACTAGATGTCAAATTGAAGCATCAGTACTTCTAAATCAATACACTCTAAGGGGGAAAAGATATATAAAATTCCTTTTAAATGTTAATACCATTCTTTCTTTGTTGTTTTTCATTTGATATCATAATTTCTTCTAGATTTTTGGTGCACAGAAAGATAAAATTGACATTCTTTTCTTTTCCCTACGATAGGCAGCTGAAGCAAAGGAGGAAGATAGAATATTATGATCAAATGAGAAAGTAAACATGCTAAATATCAGTTAGCAAAGTGAAACAAGATAGTAATCAATGGAATTTTGGCATATACCTTGATAAATTAATCCTTTTTCGTGAAGTCTAATAAATGCCTCTATAACAGCTCCTGCAATAGGAATGCAAGGTTCAGAACACAAAACTTACCCTACTGATATTTGAGCAAATGTAAGCACCTAATTATTACTTCTATGATTATCACTACTATTATTACTGCCATATGTACAATGCAAAGAAAACAAATAAGGTAACAAGTAAAACAGGTCACAGATTGGAACTTTACACATAATTTAAAGACTTTGAACATCAGCTAGATTTCACTTTTACTAGATATAAAACTTGTCTTACGACTTAGCTGCTCATCGAGGGTGAAACATTCTCTAGTCCAGTCACAAGAAGCCCCAAGACTCTTAATCTGATTAGTAATGGTCCCACCATACCTGAAATTGAAAAGAAAAAAGACCAGCAATGAACAAAAAATAGATAAAACATACAAAACAAAGTAGTACCTATATGAAACCTTAATGGTCAAATATGAATAATAAATACCAGAAATTAAGCAACGGGTTAAAGCAATAAAACTCCATAAGTATCAGTATTTGGAAGGAGAAGAAGTAGAATTTATTGAAGTTGTGGAGAACCCCCCGCCCTTTCTTCAGAAACAATAAAAACACCATAGATGATATGTACAAAGTAACAGATTCAACATCAGCAAAGAACAGCAGAAAAACCAAGTATGCAAATAATTTAAGACATACTTCTCTTTCCACTCCCAAACTCGTTTTTCAAATTCATCTCTGCCCAGTTCTACCCTTTTTATTCCTTCAGAAGCCAACATTCTCTCCACAACCAACTGGGAAAAGAAAAGTAAAATAGGTTCAATTATATATTCCCATTCAACAGGATACAACATATATACTCATTCTCTACACAGAACATTATGTATAAAGAGGGCAGAATATAAATCAACAACAAAGCTGAAAACATTATATTTACAAAAGATTACTAGAAATAATACAACCATTAAGATCAATCCTTTTTCCAGAAAACATTACACAAGTTAAAACTTAAGGTAGTTGGATTAGATTATTAGACTATTCCAAAATATGTCTTCCTTTTTTTCTTTCTAGTTCGGGAGATCAGATGAGCAGAAATCATGATCATCAAGAGACTAACCTGAGTTGCAATACCAGCATGATCAGTTCCAGGAAGCCAAAATGTTGGTCTTCCCCTCATGCGATGGTACCTAACCATGATATCCTAAAGGAGACCACCAAAGAAGACAGATACAATTAAATAAATAAGCATGACAACACCAATAGCAAAGTCAACAAAATTTAGAATAATTACAATGTCTAAAAAATAAAGGTTAGAATCTGTTAAAATTAGAAGGATCCTTGTATCTTTATATCTCAGCCTCCTCCACATCTTCATCAAGGTTCATCCAAACCCCAAATCCCAAACCCGAAACCCGAAACCCGAAACTCCAAGACCCTAAAACCCCGATCCCCGAGCCCCCGAGCCCCGAGCCCCGAGCCTCGAACCTCGAACCCCGAATTCGCATCCATTTGGAATTTTGGGATGGGCTGGTGTCGTGCGTAACTCCAATGCTGACTAATTGTCAGGCTTTCCTTTTGTTTTTCATGCAGAACTTTAGGTAGTGTTGGAAAGTTTGCAACTTGTTTGGTCTCTGGTATATAATCGTGTTTTGGTATACGTTGACAATGTCAGTGTAGTGAGATTATTAAATGATTATGAGACTTGTTAAAGTTCACTAACCTAACTATTTCATTTGTATAATATGACAACTGATTAAATGACGAAAGTGAGAATGCGAATTGATAATGATACTCTTATCTATGCTTCAATGCATTAGGATGTTAAAAATAACATTAAGAGAGATCTTTATAGCTCTTTTTTAGGTTGTAAATTTTGGTTGTAAATTTTGATTTAATGTAGAGTTATTTACTAATTCCATTAAAAAATATTTATTAATATTTTTAAAATTTGATTTTTAAGTATTTTTTAGTGGACTCGTAATACTTAAAAGTTAAAACACTTAATATTAATATCTATAATATATATTAAAATTTTGAGTTACTATCATTCATCAATTAAAATTTTGATTAATTCATAATATCTATTCATTATTACATTTAAACATTAAAAATTATAAAAAGTTTTATATTAAAAACATTATAAAATTTTTAATTCAATTTTATCATCTCAATCAAAATAATATATTATCTTATTTTAAATTAATTACATAAAATTCCCACATAATTAATAGTGAAGCTTAAAGAACCTCTAATTGAAATAGATCAGATATTCCCGAGGTACTCATCATCCAATTTGTTATTTATGTTTCTGTAAGAAAAAACTAGGCGGACGGCCGCGGGCCATCCTTTCTTATTACTAGATGATTTATTAAAAACTGAGCAACACCCATCTCGGTTAGGAGAGACATCCAACATCAATAATAAAGTCTTCTCCTCTCTTCTCTGACCTCCCCGCCAACATCCCCCCTCCCCCACCTTTCCTTTCTCTGTAAGTAACCAAGTATCTTCTCATTTTACCTTTGGATTTGTTTGTAAAGGTTAGGCCGTCTCTGTCTGCTAGCAATTTGCATTGTGTGTTGTATGCCTTTCTATTTCTTTTCAAAGTCTCCGTTACCATTTTCATCTCTTTTATCGAAAAATTTTAAGGACATTGTTGGATATTTCTTTTTAGTTTCCATTTTCTCATCCATTTCTTATGCTTGCTGCTAAACAGTTGTTCAATTTACTTGGTTGAGTTACTAGTATGATGTTCTTATATATACCCTATGGTAATTATTAGTTTTGAACAGGCCTTTGCAACTGTTGTTTTTTGATAGATAGGTTTGCACGTGTCTTTGATTCAATTTCGTCTTATCCTGTCTTTCTCTACCAGCAGTATGGCGGATTTGCCCTCCTTTTCAACTAAAGAATTTTATTGGCTAGCATCATGCTTTTGGGGCATCATCACCTGCAAACTAGTAAGTAGTCCAATATGCTTTTGCTTTCATCAACGACATTTTTGGTGGATTGGAATTTTTTTCAGCTATTTCTTCTTCGTAGATTTCGGTCAAATTCAATGGCTTTTATTAATCTTCTTTTTCTTTTCCATCTTTTATAAATTCAATACACTCTAATCATGGCACTCGGTAAAACATCCTCAGCCTTCTCTAGTTCGTGTTACTTAAATTTTTTTCCTAAATCTTGTTGATAGATTAGCTTCATAGGTAGCTTTTTTTTCTGGCAATGTTAATAGTTATGGTCGTATAAAATTGCTTAGAATCCTATTCGGCCAGTTTCTACCATTTATTTTTATCCAGAATTTAGGTTTAGGATTTGAAATTGGCAATTAAGAAAAAGAGAATGGCTGTGAATAGTACCTTAAAACAGAGAGGAAGAATAGGTTGGTTGAGAAAAAAATGGTTTGGCACCAACAATGATGCAACTAAATTGTGCTAACCTCAAATGAATCATAAAAAGGTTTGGGAAACTTAGGATAAGACAGCTTCACACTGACCACTAAAAGACCCTGGTAGTGGTTCTACTTTTGGACCTGTTTCTTTGAATTTTGGGTCAAAGTTATCCATATCTACATTTGCCGCCCATGCCCAAGTTGGAGTAGTTTATTAGGTTTGTTCTAAGTTGCCAAAGTTTGTGGACTATAGGGAAGTTATCGAAATCGATTGAAGATTAGATTTAAACCACTTTATCTTAGGTTAATCTATTTAGGACTGCCTAAAACTGCAGTATTAGATTTGTCATCAGTATGATGGAATTCACATTTCACTTTTAGATTATAGAATGTATATATTTATCTAATTTCTGATACTCATATTCAGACATTCTTACACTGGGAGTATTTGAACTTTCCAAACAAAAGAATCGTGCATTGGAAACATAATACAATTCTATCATTAAATATCATAAGTTGGCTTTAGCTTTAGAAGTAAATTGAGTAGCTGGATAATAATTTCATTCATTCTTTCTTTTTTATATAGTAAAGGTAATTTCCCTTCTCTTTTTGGGTCTATTTGTTGGTATTTTGATAGTTGAAATGTTTTAGAGATTAATGCAATGTATGAGTTATATGTCTTTTTTAACTATGTTACCAAGACTCTTCATGTTTTTCTAAAATATGATGATCTACATATATGGAAAAACTTTAAAAGATTTAGTATAACCATGTTGGACGCATCCTTGTATTGCATCTGACACTAACCCTCGATTCTAAGTAACAGCCTTTGAATACTGTTTTGAGATAGTCTCTCTCCCTCTATTTAAGTTCTAAATATGTTAGATATTATTCTTGCAGGTCTACGATATAACAGGTTTTATCAGCCCTTTTTTTTTCAAAGGATATGGAAAACTAAGTGATAAAGAAAAAGTGGAATGGAACAATCGGTGCAATTTTGTCCTATGTTCTTTTCTTTTTTTCCTTTTTCAAGTATAAAAAATTATTCAAAATATAATTTACTTTTCTAAATTTCTTTGCAACATTGATCTAGATAGCCTTATCTTGTACAGGGGATTTTCAACTTTCCATGCTTTAATTGCAGCATGGGCTTCTCTCTACCTCCTACTATTCTCAGATCTTTTTGACGAGGATTTCAGTAATGACTTGATTGTTAATAGAAGCTCTATTATATCGAACATGATCTTAGGGGTAAGCTACGATTTTATCAATATGTGAACTGATTGCCTGGGTTTATTCTTTTCCTTTGATTAACATAGCCTTGGGAGTTCAAATTAGTCTATAAGATGCACTAATATTTGGACTATCAATTTCTATAATTTAATGGTATGTGGTTTGCAAAATATGTTTAATGCTGCTTTACAATTTGCTAAACTTTGGTCATGATGACTTTCTTTTCTTTCAACGTTGCCTGTAACATGCTTGGTATTATTTATTGATGGTTAACTTGAAACATATTTCTTATTGTTTTTCCTAATCATTCTCTTGTACAGTTCTCTATTGGTTATTTTCTATCAGACTTGGCAATGGTGTTTTGGCATTTCCCGGCTTTAGGAGGTCTGGAATATGTAAGTAGAGAATCATGCCTGATGTTATTTATATTATTGTTTTGTAAGGTTATATTACTGCTCTGAATTGGTTCTAGTTCCCAGAAGCAATTGAATTTAAAGCATCCGCTTAAACAATAACCATGTTTCTTCAAATAAGCTTTTGGTATTTTGCTGCTCTCTCCTTGAAATTTTGGATCAACTGACATGTTCGTTATGAAATTGGATGCTTAGGATTTGTTTGGCCTAGATCTTTTATAAAAAAGCTGTTGTTCAAGTAGATCTCTTCTAGTGCTGTAAAAGATCAAATACTTAATGTAAAGTGTAAACTATATAATAATATACATTTTTCTAATAAAAAAATATAAAAAGAGCCTAAGCTTTATTAAACTAAGGGTTTTTTTATACAATATAAGAATGTGGCAAGAAGGTCGGAGGCAGTTCGGTTGATGGGCCAAGAGTTGCAAGTGGTTTTGTTGAGGGAGGAGAGACTGGAAGAAGTTTAGTTGAGAGAGAGAAGTGGCAGTAGATAGATTGGCCCCCTATTGTTATGAGGTTTTAGGTGAGTATTTAAGGGGAACACTTACAAGCCATGTGTCCTTGTTTTATTGGTGGGCTTGTTATTCAAAGTGGGTATTAGGGTGGCTATGTGACTTGATATAACTAGGATAAAGAGTAGTGACAACAGAGTGGTTGAGCTTGGCATGACGTGGCCTTGGGCAGAGGGTGGTGTTTGGGGGGGATATTCTGTTTGGTGGGTTGTCCCAATTGTTGAGGTCTGGCGAAGGTATGTCAAGTGAGGATATGTGTAACAATTGCCCTCAGTTGAAGGGAAGGTTATAAAGTAATCTTCCCTGAGACAAGAAGTATTAGTGAAGTCTCTATGGTGTGGGCAAGTTCTGTCTAGAAAATTTTCTGCCTATTTTGTTTCGTAAAAGTGGAGGAAATTTTTTTGAAGTTTGTGATTTGATTGTTCTTGTGAAATTCACGCAAGGTCTTGAAGGCAAAGTGTGAACATTCAAAGTATGAATGCATGAAGCCTTGGAGGCAAAGTATAAATGTGCAAGGTGTTCTTGGAAACGCTATTTACCTAAAAAGATTAAATGTGCCTGAAGAGGCTTTGTTTTTGAAAAGTTTAGTCGTGTGAGAAGCTGAAGTATGCCTTGAAGGCTGTGTCTAAGAAAACAAGTATGCCTTGAAGGCTAAGTGTCTTAGAAGACGAAGCATGCCTTGAAGGCTAAGTATTCGAGAAGATGAAGTGTGCCTTAAAGGCTAAGTGCTGGAGAAGACGAAGTATGCCTTGAAGGCTGTGTCTAAGAATAGCAAGTATGTCTCATAGGTTAAGTGTTAGATAAGTAGAAGTATGCATTGAAAGCTAAGTTCCTGGAAATATGTGCTTGAACGTCGCACAATATTTTTCCATGAGAAACTTGTAATTACTTCATTGAGGTATGCCTGAAAAGGTTGAAAGGTACTCGCCAATGGAGTATGCTCATGATATTTATCCCTGCAAAGCTTGAGGAATGTCAGTAATTATTTATAATATGCATAAGTTATACAATGCTCATCCTTTAGCTAGGTATGCATGGAAGTGAGCTTGTCATATGTGGCCTTGGGCGGAGTGTGGTGTTTGGCGGGTTTATTTTGTTTGGTGGGGTTGTTCCAAACTCCAATTGTAGAGGTCTGGTGAGGTATGTTAAGCAAGAGATGTGTAATAGGTTTATATGCTGCCAGTGAGCTATGTTGTGACACATTATTAATTAACAAATAATCAATTTTACAATGGTTTTAAAATGAAAATAATATATTTTTAATAGGTGACTTCATGTGGTTCCATGCTAGTGTATAGCTTTGTTTGAAAGCCAAAATGGCCTTTCCACATAATTTAAAAAAATTTAAATCTGAGAGCCACACTCAATGCTTATGCTTTTTCCGTAGAAAAGCACTCCCTTAAGCTAGCCAAACACCCTCTAAGTGGCTCATTTTGTTGATTTCCTATCTCTATCAGGTCTTACACCATGGGCTATCCATGTTTTCAATTTTTCTCTCCCTCATGAGCAGTCAAGGGCAGATTTACATATTAATGGTTCTCTTTTCAGAGAGCACAACTCCTTTTGTAAATATAAGATGGTTAGTTAACAATTTAAAATTTGTTAAATCTTTCTTCTCGCTTGTTCGTCAATATTGTCTCACTACTATGACTGTAATTCCAGGTACTTGGACGTTGCTGGTCAGAAAAGCTCTACCATTTATATCTACAATGGCATTGCATTGTTCTTTGGGTGGTTGGTACTGATGCACATACCTCAAATCTTGGATCTTTTCTATTGTCGTATTGTTAATTTTCTGCATTCTGTGCTCCATGTTGGTCCATTAACATTAAAGATAGGAATGAGAAACACTGGCAGGAAGCACTTTGCTTATATAAATTAAAGGGTGTGTTTTATAAATAAGAATATGCAAAACTTGCTAAAACTGTAAGGATCCCTCTGCATCCATTTAGCTCATCTAATGACATGGCTTCAGTCCTTGGATGATCATCAATCTTTCTATTCGATCACTTTTTGTCCCAACCCCTTAATATGAAATTCTAGACTTGGTTTTCTTAAAAAAAAAATGAAAAATATTGACTTTGCCTTGGGATGAATCATCAATCTTTCTTTTGTCCGGGGAAAAAAAGGAAAAAAGAATCATCAATCTCTTGTAGCGGATGTCTTATGACATTGTTGATATTCTGCTTGCTTTCTCTTCCATTTTATTGATATCGCTCGACATGACATCTACTTGTGATGATTTTAGATTGCAAGGATTTTTCTGTTCATCTATTTTTTTGCCCACATGCTTAACCACTTTGATGAGGTGAGTGTTTGAGTATATATTTACTTAAAAATGTTTCCTTTTTCATTTATGTATTTGTTCATTGATTTTTACTAAGTTGTTATACCCCAAACATTTTTTTACTTGATTAGTGAATTGATGAATAAAACAGGTCAAGAAGATATTTCCGTTGGGGTTCTACAGCTTGCTCACTGTACCTCCGGTGCTGGGGTTGATGAATGTGGTATGGTTTTGGAAGATCGTGAAGGGATTGATTAAAACAATTTCAAAAGCAAGACACAGAGAATAAGAACAATCCGAATTAATATTTGTTTTCTGTGTAATGTTAAAAATTTGAAGAAAATCCAATTAATATTTGTCTATTGTGTGAAATTTTAAAATAATATGGATAATGAGTGCCGGGTGGTTGATTTAGAGACATGTAATTGTGAAACACTGAAACGTGGCGCTGACCGTTTTGAGAGATGGCAATGTCCATGTTTTCCTCAATTTTTTTTTCTAGGCGACTATGAAGCGGGACAGAAGTCAATATTGTATTTTCTTAAATACGGGAAAAACAATTTAAATCCCTAAATTTTTTTAAAATCGATCTTTTCTTTTAACTTACCCAACTTATTATCCAGTTTTTAGATTTTATATGCAAAACTTTAAACATCAATTTATTTCCTTTTGGTATTTTTGAGTTAACAGATTTAATTAAAAATGTTTTTTTTTATTTTTTTCCAATGTTTGATTAAATAATAAAAAATATAATTTAAACTATAAATAAATCAATA
Source organism: Gossypioides kirkii (assembly GCA_005610355.1). Taxonomy (NCBI): domain Eukaryota; kingdom Viridiplantae; phylum Streptophyta; class Magnoliopsida; order Malvales; family Malvaceae; genus Gossypioides; species Gossypioides kirkii. Next base: position 44,157 of record CP032250.1, read on the forward strand.
TTTTTATAAGAAATAAAAACAATGGCAAGGCTAAAAAATTGGTATATATATGATTCTCATAATTCAAAAAATAAAAAATTAATTTTGATGAAATAAATTATTAATATATCATTTGATATTCGAATTTGATGCTTTTTTTAATATGATATATTAAATTTTTTTGTTTAATTTGATATTGTATTTAACAAAATTTATATATTTTGATATTAAAATGTAATGTCAAATTTTTATTACTTTTTGTTCAATTTTTAAGGTTTATTTGATGAAAGGTATTTATTAATATTATTATGTGATTTAATTCGAGTATTAATTAATTATAAATTTTCATATGTTTAATTTTAAAATCTGAATTAAACACTAAAAATAATAACATTATTATTTTAATATCAAAATATATAATTTTTATGAAATACAAGTATGAATAGCATATTAAAAAAATTATCAGCTCAGGAATAAAAAAGCCCTTTCCTTTCTCTTTGTTGACCCTGTAAACAACCAAGTGTCTTCTCATTTTTACCTACGGATTTGCTTGTAAAGGTAGAACTACTTACCTTTGTCATCTCTTTTATTGAGAGGACATTGTTGGATATTTCTTTTTATTTGCCATTTTCTCATCCATTTCTTACGCTTGTTCTTAACCGTTGCTCATGACTTGTTCAACAGGATTTTGCACCCTGTTCGGTTGGGTGGGATCAAAACTAATTCACCATAGGGCATATTATTATAGGGAAAAAGAGAGGGTTTTTTACTTTGTTTTTTATTGAAAGAAAAAGTTAGATCTGTTTGTTCCTAGGAGTTTACGACCAGCAAATGAAGAGCTTCACTTCATCCTCTCATCTGATTCAAAACTGAATCACTCAAACTACCAACACAAGAGACACACGCATATACGTACATACATAGGCATATTTAGAAAATACGTACACACTACATTTTAAATTTGAGTAAGAAATATATTGATATATTTCAAGCATGTGGAGGAGGTTGTGGTGGCGCGAGGCTTTGAAGCAGGGTGTGTCTGCGGCCGTTGGGAGGAGACTTCCTCCTCCTCCGCCGAACCCGCTGCTGTTGGGGGAAGTGACCTTGGGAACCGATTTAGTATTCCGCGGTACAAAAATTAGGTTTTCTTCTTCATCTTGTGATGCCAATGCAACCTCTGATTCCGAAAAGGCAGGAGCAGGAGTGGACAGCGTAACATTCGGGGAGGCCAAGAAGCTGATGAGGCTGGTCAACGTGGAATCACTCAAGACCAAGCTAGGGATGGAAGGCAAAGAGGTGATCGGCTACTCGGAGTTATTAAAGGCTTGCGAGAGCGTGGGCATTGCGAGATCTCTGGACGAGGCCATCGCTTTTGCACGCGTTCTCGATGAGGCAGGCGTCGTACTTCTGTTCCGCGACAAGGTTTATCTTCATCCTGATAAGGTACCCTCCCTCTTTTGACCTTTATTCTCTTGTATTATCAGTCTCTTTATATTAACTCATTTCCTTTCCTCCCCCTTCTGATCCAATCCGTGATTCTTGATTGATAATCGAGTGAAAAATTATTGGAAATGGATTTACCAATCGAATACCCCATCAAGTTCATTTTATTCTTTTTAATTCCAATTCTGATGTTTCATTTGTCATTGCCTTTGCCTTCGTCTCTCCATTATTTTCAACTGTTTTCTTGAATGCCTTTATATAGCATATCATTTCTTATGTACACACACACACGCACGCACGCACGCTTGCTTTAATCAATTTTTTGTAGGATTTAACATTTTAACAATTCAGTAGTTGAATATTTGTTAGTATGGTTAGATTGTTAAAATACTATTCATACTGAAAGTTATGGAGTCCGTAAAACTAAGGTAGTAAGGTAGTTTTACAATAGTGTGAGTGTCTCTCTCTCTCTCTCTAAATATATCTAGCAAATGAAATACAAATTCGGTCTATTAGATTGGACAACCGGACTGATAGTGTGAAGTGGGCAAGTAAAAAGATAAAGGGGAGATCTTAATCTCAATCATTTTGAGATTCGCATTGTCAGCTTGCATTTACTGGATCTGGAGGGAAAGGAATCACAGGCAGTTTGGGGTAGACATCATCTCGAGCAAGAACTGTTGAGCTAAATCAAAGAAATTGTCCAGATGAGGTTACAGGGAGCTGCTGTTAACGCTAGGGATGTAAGGAATAGCAGTTATGTATTGATTGGGGAATCAGTTTACTGTATAGTTTTTTTTTTTATGTTGTATAGGTTTAATTGAACATGTGATAGGATGTACAAGGTTTTCAGTAGCAGATTTCTGCTTACTTGGGTAATAAAATTCAATTATCCAAAAAAAATTGGTCTATTAGGCTATTAGGTGTTAGAAAACATTAGTTTACTTTTTTATTGCATTTTAGTAAAATAAAGAAATGAGCACCTATTATGCTATTTAATTATTTTGTAAAAGAAAAGAAAAAACCAGAACGAAGCTAGTCACTGATCCTTAACCAAAAGTTCTACATTCCTGTCATGTCTATAATACAAGGTGGGGGGAGTAATGTTTCTCATTTACTCCGGTCATCATCTGCATCAGACATGCACACATGCACCCAAAAGTCACCCCAAAGTCATCCGGTAACAACATATATAAGGGCCAAGCCATTTAAAGCATTTGTTTCATGCATGAATCTGTAGCATAATCACTTTTCTGCAGATGACTACCTTCAGTCTATGTATTGTGCAATGAATTGTTTGACATGTCAATATCATGCCATGTTTCAAGGCCAATTGTTTAATTGGTAGCCTCTTTCAGGTTTGTCTGCACCTTACTTCAAGCCTTGCACTAAGTTGTGGTTCACCTCTTATTTTAATAAGATGCATAAGCATTATTGTCATCTCCTTCCCAAATACACCCCTCGCCCCCACACCCCCCCTCCCCCCCCAAAAGAAAAAAAACAACCATCATATTCTTTGCAATAACTCCAGATCATTCCCTTTTCCTTTGCATTCGTGAATATTAGCTCCTTTAGCTGCTAGAAGGATATCAATCCTTAAGTTAGAAATGCTACTGCACTTTCAACCCAACCCAATTGCTATATATATAACAAATGAAATACAAATTCGCTCTGTTAGGCTGTTATGCTTTAGAAAACACTGGATTACTTTTTTTATTACGTTTTAGTAAAATAAAACAAATGGGCATCTATTAGGCTATTTAAATATTTTGTAAAAGAAAAAACCTGAATGAAGCTAGTCACTGATCCTTATTAATATATAATGTCTTAACCAAAAGTAATACATTCCTGTCTTGTCTATAGTCCTTGGGGGGGTAAGTTATTTCTTTTCATATGCTTGTTTAAGAATAAATTCCTCTCCAGTCTTCATCTATGCATCAAACATGCACCCTAAAAGTCATCTGGTATTTGTACAAGTACTATTCCTTTTTCTTTTTTATTGAAAGATGGCAACTGGTGAGGTTTTAAGGATTAGAGTTGGATTCTGTTGAGGTTTATGCCTATATCTAACCAAAATAACTCAGAACTTTATCATCTTCCTCTTTACTCATTGAAATCTTTCTGTTAAATTAAAATCAATGAGAACAATTAATCTTGGTGGACCTTCATTTTGGTTTATCAAGGTGGAATCTTTTCTCCTTGTATCATCATGTCATATCACCTCAGGACTTTTAGTGCAATTATATTGTATATATTGGAAATAGCATCTCATGCCCAAATATTTGCTATTATGAAAAAGGACTGATGTGCATGCTTATGAACCCAATTTTGCTAAAACTAGTGCTTATGAACCCATAAATCTCACATAATTGCTCTACATCCTTGCATTTTTGTACCTGTACTTATCTGCAAATGACCACCTTCAGTCTATGTGTTGTACAATAAATTGTTTGACATGTCAAGACCATGTCGTGTTTAGGCCAGATAAAGTGGTATCTTTTTGTCCAAGGCAAATTGTTTAGTTGGTAGCCTCTTCCAAGTTTGTCTGCACCTCACTTCAAGCCTTGCGCTGAGTTTTGCTTGACCTCGTATTTAAATGAGATGCATAAGCATTATTGTCATCCCCTTCAACAAAGTTTTGCTTGACCTCGTATCTAAATGAGATGCATAAGCATTATTGTCATCCCCTTCAACAACCCCCCTCCCCCCCCAAAAAAAAAAAACCCCACATTCTTTACAATAACTCCAGACCATTCCCTGATTTCTCCTTTGCAGTCATGACTATTAACTCCTTTACTTTAGCTGCTAGAAGGATATGAATCCCTAAAGTTAGAAATGCTCCTACACTTCCAACCCATCTTAAATTGCTTTTATATCAAATGTATTTAAAAACTTATGCAGCTTTTCTTTTCTTCCCCAACGTTCATATTTGACTGCATTAAGAATTGCCTTATCATTTTACCCTAATTGTGAAGGATACAGACTGAATTTGCATTTTTGTAGGTGGTGGATCTAATTAGAAGAGCAGTACCTCTTGCTTTGACTCCTGAAGATGACCCTATAAGAGAGGAGCTAAAGAGGCTGCAGGAGAGGAAGGAAGAAATTGATGTGCTAGCACATAAGCAAGTTCGGCGCATCCTTTGGAGTGGTCTAGGATTAGCGATGGTACAAGTTGGACTGTTCTTCCGGCTAACGTTTTGGGAATTCTCATGGGATGTAATGGAACCGATTGCATTTTTCACCACGGCCGCTGGCATAGTCATGGGCTATGCTTACTTCCTTTTTACTTCAAGAGATCCCACGTATCAAGATCTAATGAAGAGGCTTTTTTTGTCGAGGCAAAGAAAATTGTTCAAGAAGCATAATTTTGACGTTGACAGGTTGAAGGAGTTACAAAACAAGTGCAAAACATCTCTGGATGCCTCTGCATCCATCCGGAATCGCGTAGGATTGGAAGTAGAACTAGATGATGCCTTACACAAGGATTAGGCTTTATCACCACCTTCATTTCGGTTGCTTTCTTATTCTTCTTATTATTAATTATCTTGATAACCATTTCTAACCTAAAATCAAAGCTTAAAACTTTTCCTCATTTATCCATTTCTTTATTTCTTTCTTCATTGCTATCTGTATACGTATCTAGCATGATATTCTTTAGTCTCATCTTTTTGTGACAGAAGTTTTAATTAAGCTAACATAGCGCTAGATTTTGCATGTGAATGTGATACATGAAAACCTGTCTGTCAACATATTAAGACGTGGTTTTAATGTTCACTTAACATTGCCCCTGTTTATACTTCGGCCACAGGAAATGGTTCAGGGTGTGTAAATTTCAGGTAAAATCGAATTAATTCGGTTAATTGATCAAATTCGATTAATCAGTTGGTTATCCAAATTAATTCAGTCGAAGGTCGGTTGATAATTTTTTGGAAGTTCGGTTAATGGTTAATTCGATTCGAAATCGGTCGGTTAATCAAATTAATTTAACTTAATAAAAAAATATTTTAATATAAAAGTATTTGGTTAGGGTCGGTCGGTTCAGTTAATTTTTTAGAAGTATAAATTAATCGGTCAGTTAATTTGGTTAATTTTTTTATATATTTTATACTTATTTTAATCGAAGTTAATTGAATTAATCGAAAAAATTCGGTACAGTTAATTTTTTTTAACACGCCCTGTAGATCTGCAATCATGATCATGTTCATATATTTTGTAAATCATATATGAAATCAAGCGAGGGAGGAAGAGAGAAGAAGAAGAGTGAGAGGCTGCTTGCTGTTTTGGCTGTAACAGCCGTGAGAAAACAGTAAAAGAGAAGGAAAATAGTGAGGTTAGTTCTGAAAAATATTTCTTGTGTATATTATGTTACATAATCTATTTATACTAGTGATTAGACATACAAAAAAGGAAAATCAAAGATTATATGTCTAATTTTATGCTAGTCTATTTTTAGAATCATGACATGATAAATCTTCAAGATTACTATCATAATACTCCCCCTCAAACCGGAGCATATAAATCATATGCTTTTAGCTTGTTACATATATATTTGATGCGAGGCTTTCTGAAAGCTTTAGTTAAAACATCTACTAACTAGTCATTTGAATGAACAAAGTTGGTAGCAATGCATCTAGATTCAATATTTTGCCTCACAAAATAACAATAAATTTTTACGTGCTTTGCTTTTTAATGAAACATTGAATTCGAGGTAATATGCTTACTTGGTTATCACATATTAACTTAATTAGGTTGACGAGTTATTGTTTCAATTTTTGAAATAATTATTTTAACCAAATTAGCTAGTAAGCAACTAAAGCCATGGCCTGATATTTGGCTTTTGCATTAAATCTCGCCACATCTTATATCTTACTCTTCTATGATATTAGATTGCCTCAAAAGAGAACACAAAATCCTGAAGTAGATCATTTATTTGAAGGAGATCTTGTCCAATTAACATTTAAATATCCAATAATTTGTGTACTTCCACGATCTTCATATAGTAGCCCTTGTCCAAGAGAACCCTTGACATATTGGGGAGTGCATATAGCTGCATCCCAGTGACTATCACTTGGATTATGAAGAAATTGGCTAACCACACTCAGCAAATGAGATGTATGGCTGAGTTATGGTAAGAAAATTAAGTTTCCCAACCAACCTTCAATATTGACTAGGATCTTTTAAAAGCTCTCCTTAATTTGGAATTGTGACATCTCACACTTAATCTAATCATTGAATCTAAATGTGTGACATCATATTACGTATCTGGAGCAACTGAAACTATCTCAATTCATTTCTCAAATAATAATTTGGCATTCAATCACATTAAACCCATTTAAAGTATTTCAGAGTTAAACAAGATCAAATATGGAGCTATGATTCAAATCTGAACTCAATGTCTTAAATTCAACATGTCTCAAGATATAGCTCCCTTGTTTTAGAATCCTACTTTCGATGTTTGGACGTCTCGAGACCAAGGAGTTCTTGTCTCGATACCTAAAACAGGACAATTTATTTTAGGTTTGATGTTTACTTGTCTCAAGACAAAAGATCATTTGTCAAAGATCATTTGTCTCGAGACCTGACCATATGATCAGGTCTCGAGACATGTTCAATGTGTCTCCAAACTATCCAGAAATGTACGAAATGATCATTTTTATTCATAATGTCTTGATATATGTGATAACTAAAAAATATATAGACTTTTCAGAACATTCTGATAATTAATTAATGCAAATTTCGAGTGTTTTTCATCAGATTCCATAATTTTGTTACAGAATATTTAATTTGGATAAAATTTAAGGCACTTTATTTTTTTTACTATTTTGATGCTTAACTTATACAATTCTCCCAATTTTAAGTAGTTTGGAGAAATGGAAGAAAAATCAATCTCAAAGTAATCTTAAAAGCTCAAATTATTAACACAATTATTAATATAACATCATCTTCTATTTATATATTGCGTAAATAAATAATTATATTTATCTAATATAAAAATAAATTGATAAATTTATTTTTTAAAATGTGTATGATTAAATCAAAATTAATGTTTTTAGTATAGATTTGAACACAATTAAAGTTTTAAGCGTATAATTATACCAAATTAAAACTCATGAATATAATTACATATTAAATCAAAATTTATGTATAATTTTGAAATTTATCATTTTTTTAATATATGAGTTTTTTTATAACTTTATAAAGTATTAATTTTTTTCCATATATTATTTTATTGTACATACAAAATTATTACAGAAATGTTAAATTCATTTTTTATTTAATTGAATGTTGAATTGCTTTTATAAATATACAATTATGACAAAAAATAATTTTATTTTTTGTTACTTCTATTGATACGTACATACAATAATTTTTATAATATGAAACATTACAATTTACTAGAAAATAAAATAAAAATTAATTCATAAAAAAGTAATTTTAAAAAACATCAAAATTGATCTCTTGTAGCGACATAGTATAGTTTAAAAGATATCTACAATTTCAATTATTGGAAATATTATTTAGTTTTTTAGGCCGACGTCTTTAAAAAATTAAAATTATTTATTTTATATTTTAAAACAAAATTAACATTTTTTCCTTTTAAGATTCGCAACACTTCCATCTTCAAAGATAATCTGTTTCTCAGATTTCCTTTTTTGTCGGACTCTCAAGTCATCCTGCTACCTTTTTAATGGAGCAGATCTAGGGTTCTTTGATTCTTTTTTCATTTTTTCTTATCTCCTTCTCATTCCTGCAGTTGAAGCAGCTGCTCCCACCCTCTTCTAATTTTCAACCAATCTCGAGAATTTTAAGCGCCATTGAGGTAGGAATCGACGAGGATTCACTACGTGCCTTCATACATACATATTATCAACGTATATGTAATCGAAAACCCTTGGAGATTACGTAGATCCGGATCACTATTGAGGAAACATAATTCATAAGTGAAAAAATGAGTGAGAACCGCAAGTTCCAGCTTGGGACAATAGGTGCTTTGAGTTTATCGGTGGTCTCCTCGGTGTCCATTGTTATATGCAACAAGGCTCTTATCAGTACTCTCGGCTTCACCTTTGGTCAGCTTTTGAACACTGCTTCTTCTTTTTTTCTTTTTTCTTATATTTATCCTTCAATAATTCTCCCATTGGTTTCCATTCCCTTTGTTGGATTCCCCTTCTTTTTATTTTACTTGGGATGTCTTATTGCTTTTGATCCCTCACCATAATTGGGGACTTCCGTATTCCCAACTTTTTCTTTTATTCTCTGCAGAATTCTGGATTTCTAATGCCATTAAATATAAATTTTTGTCTTTATTTTCTTTCTTCTATGATTGATTTATACTATCAAGTCTGCGAACTGTTCACCATAACTAGAGATTAAATTGGAAATATTATGGTGCTGAATATTTATTCCAATTTCAAAGCAGAATTGTCATGACACTTGTTGTAAAATTACATGTTGAATTGACTGTCAATTGCTGCTGTCTTGTGTGTTAATGCGGAAAGCATGTATGCACTTGAAATATCAGTCTCTTGAAACGGACGTTACGAGATGATAAGTGTTTCAAATTAGAGTCTATAAAATATGAAAATTATTATGTAGGGATTACTATCAATTATTATTTGTAAGTATCACTTATGTGCTCATCAGATTGTTCATCATACGAGTTACTTTCTAAGTGATCGAATGAATTCACGATTGATTAATAGAAACAAGCTTGCGTTGCTTCTATCCCATCTATCCCATGCCTCAGTGGTTGCTATTGATTTATGGCTAATATATAACATGCTATACGAGCGGATTGATATTTTAATTTGAAATTCTTTAACATTTATGCTCAAAAGGAATAGTTTAGTCAGCACAGATTTTATGAGGTTTTATGTGGCAGCTTAATCTAGTTAATTGTTACGATCTCATTATATACTTATTTCTCTTTGAGGTCTTAGCTTGTTGTTAGTGATAGACTCTTCAGGATGTGGGTGTGTAATCTTTTTATGTTTCTGCAATTATTGCTACTTCATTTTGGTTACAATGTTATGATCAATGTTCTCATTCATTCATTTTCATAAGAAGAAAATATTTTCTCAGATTTAAGCTAATAATTTATTGTAATACATGCGGTTAATTTGAAAAAGCATCATCAGAATTTGTCACTTTGCTTGCATGCTATTACTTGACCATTCATGCTAATTTATGGTCTGGGTTTTGCAGCCACAACTTTGACAAGCTGGCATCTCCTAGTCACTTTTTGTTCTCTTCATGTAGCCTTATGGATGAAATTGTTTGAGCACAAACCTTTTGATGCCAGAGCTGTCATGGGATTTGGTATATTAAATGGGATATCCATCGGGCTTTTGAATCTTAGTTTGGGGTTCAATTCTGTTGGTTTCTACCAGGTAAAGTTCTATTTCCTGTCATTATCCTCTGGAATCAAAGTCATGTCCAAGTTTTGGCTGATTCCAACAAAATTCATACAAAATGATGCCTTCTGCTTACAGCTTATTGGTGTATGGAATTTGTCAGTAGTTAGTGTTATATATCCAGTTAAAAGTTTGGCTTTTCTTCCTATCTTTTACAAGCATATTAGGAGCATTAGATTCTGAAAATGTTTGCCCCTTTTTTTTGTATTTTAGATGACAAAACTAGCAATTATCCCCTGCACTGTTCTTTTGGAGACCCTTTTCTTCAGAAAGAAATTCAGGTCAGTTATGAGCATGCTTGTTTCTTCATATAACTAACGTTAGTTTATGTTATAACTTTGGCTTCTTGCAATTGTGGTTTTTGTATTTTGGGAGATAAGCCTTAGGAATAGATTACTTTTAGAGGCTAGACACTGCATTGCTTGGCTTAGGGGTCATTTCTGGAGCTGCTATGTGCACAGGAATGGATTAAAAGCCTTGATTGTCACTGTTCTACGCTAAAGGGAGGATAAAATCATAAATTCCTCCACCCATCAGTGGATGATAATGTCCTTCTGTACTTATGTGTGTTAAATTCTTAACTTCGTGTTATTGTCATCTGCTGCAGTACAAAGTTTTCTTTCTTCGATTTTACAATTTCTAAGCTTCTCCCAGTTGAGGAATTATTGTTTCATTTTATAGTTTGCTAGCGGTTTTAGGTTTTGCAGTTTATACCTGCTATTATTTTGAAGTACTTTTGTGGTTATGGCTTTGTTTCAATACATTCGTATGCTATTGCAGTAGGAATATCCAGCTTTCTTTGGCCATTCTACTTTTGGGTGTTGGAATTGCCACTGTGACTGATCTGCAGCTCAATTTCCTGGGTTCTATCCTTTCTCTGCTGGCAGTTATTACAACTTGCATAGCTCAAATTGTATCCTTTGACTAGAGTGATAGTTGCTATTTATTTTTTTGCCTTTTATTTCTGTCATTAGCCTCAATGTTTAGGTCCTTAAGACAGCAAATGAACTGTTAAATTGTGCTGCATGAATAGGTTTTCTTGCTCTAAATTCTCTTACCTGTTTAAGTTCTTAACTTGTCTTAGATGACTAATACAATTCAGAAGAAGTTCAAAGTATCTTCAACCCAACTTCTCTACCAGTCTTGCCCTTACCAGGCATTAACTCTGTTCATCATTGGCCCATTCCTGGATGGGCTTTTGACTAACCAGAATGTTTTTGCTTTCAAGTATACCCCTCAAGTGCTGGTAAGAATAAGATCCCCACCACCCCAATGAGTAAAGAGAAAAAATTAGTAGTACAATATTTTTATTGGATTTCTTTAAGGTGCAATCTTTGTTGCAGTTCTTCATTGTTCTTTCCTGCCTGATATCAGTCTCTGTCAACTTTAGTACATTTCTGGTAATTGGAAAGACATCCCCTGTGACATATCAGGTCCTAGGCCATCTAAAAACATGCCTTGTTTTGGCCTTTGGTTATGTTCTACTTCATGATCCATTTAGCTGGCGCAACATTTTGGGCATCTTGATTGCTGTAGTTGGAATGGTCATTTATTCATATTATTGCACTGTTGATAGCCAGCAGCAGAAGACTAATGAAGTATCACCACAGTTGCCACAGGTAATTTTTTGTGGTCGTGTTTGTTCTGATGACCTATAGCCCACAAATTGTAAAATGCGATCCTAGTTTTACTGATATCTTGGAATATATGCTCTGACCTATATATATTTTCTACTTCATGGAATGATGCAGGTTAAGGAAAGTGAATCCGATCCTCTGATTAGCGTGGATAATGGAAGTGGGATGTTGAGTGATGGTGTAGGTCCTAAAGCCCCTGTATGGAATACGAACAAGGACCTGCATGCATAAAATCTTCCAGATGTTATATTCATTTGTCGGAGATGAAAAATTAGTGATGAAAAGTGTTCCAGCGATGGAAAATGGTGGTGGTGGTGGTGGTGGTAAAAGTGACTTATATGTTGCACAGGCGGCACAGTAACAGTAGTCGTGTTATGTTAGATGTTTCATCACTGTTGTAGGTTCAAAGAGTGGAGGGAAATGCGTTATGATATTATTAGCAGTTTTGATTGATATGATTCCAGAATTGGATTTGTGAAATGTATGATGTTCCAACTCCAGATACCCATCATTTTTATTTGCAATTATTTCTGTTTAAAATTCCATATAATATTGAAGAAATGAATTTAAATCGTATTCCCATCCTCATTATACATGAGCGACGATTTTTTTTGTAAATGTAGCCAAGACAAAGCTACAGCACGTTGAAAAATAACGTATTATTATGAAAGCTTAGTAAGTATGTCAAAAATTAATCCTACTTTTAAAATTAACTAATGTTAACATACAAATATATAATTTATGATAATATAATATGAAATTAAATAAAGATTAAGCATTAAGAATTCTCAATTATCATATTATATGACACTAATTTCACTAATGAATTCTATTTACCGTTTCATATTAGCCTCCATATAGATTCAATAGAACATGTAAAATATGCGAAAAGAACACTGAATCACTAGTACAAATGTGCATACATCGATATGCACCGGAGTACCACTTCACTTGCACCAAAGTGTGGTAGGTAATATCTAAACTCATGGCATGGTTGGAATTAGGATGTAATTGAATTGAAGAGGTTGTTTTATATCAAAGTAGTTGCAAATGGTTATTGTGTTGCATTAGAAGATGTTAACTATGTGTTGTTTTCTTCATTATAAAGAATACATTATATTTACCATTTTTATCTTACAGTAAGAGTTTTCTTTCAAAGTTTCATATTTGATTCATATTACTGGTTTATTTTTAAAAAATTCATTTCAAACTTGACTAATGTAACAATTTATTTTTCAGTGATATCGGAAATAGTGATTTTGAAACTCCATTTTTCGATAACCAAATCTATAAATATTATTATATAATATTTATGAGTTTATTATAGTAATATATTGAATTTCAATATACTAATTTTATTGAATTGATAGTTAATTAAGATATAAAGATTAAATTTATACTTATAAAAATTAATTGCAATTGATTTTCATTAGATAAAAATGCTTAAATAGTAATTATTAAAGGATCTAAATGGAAATTAGGCCATAATATATTAGCATGGACGGTTGGTGCATAATTTTTGCAATTGTTTTGTTTTTAACTTCAATATATTTTTTAATTTCAAAATACACAGTGAGAAGATTTAAAAGATAATTGAAGCAAATAAAAATGTTAATTGTATATAAAAGATGAATAAATAAATTATGAGGTGATGAAGGTTAATAACAATTTTGATTACGATAGACAAATTTGATTACGATGGGTGATAGTGGTTTCAAGAACTCAAAGTTCTTTTTAAAAATTTAACTCAAACAAATATATTTGATTCGAGAAAATTTCAAATCGAGATAAGATGATAAAATAAGATTCGTCAACTCTATTAATTCGAAATTTTTTTATTCGATTCGATCGAACGCTCACCCCTAACTTCTTGTATGAGTTATGCTACTAGCTAAAACCTTTGTTTATACATAGAAGAAATCTTGTGTCAACTTGGTTGGGTTTTTGAAAGACCAGATAGTTTTAGTGTAAAGGTTTGTGTCTGAAATTGTAAATGGTGCAGGTAAATGCATGCCTGTTACAAGGGGTGCTGGAATTTATCAGGAACACATGAATGAAGCTCTTCATTGCTTAAACAATGGGGCCTGGGTATTTCACCTAAATTTATACTACTGTTATTTTGAAATTTTGGTAAATCTTTTGTTTCATGAGATTGTTGGATTTTTCTGAGGTCGTTAATAGATCAAGGTAGACGACCAGTTTTCAAGGAAATAAATCAAGAAAAGAAATAACAACACTAACTTTGCTGAGAGCACCCTTGAATTAAACTATGTTTGAGAAAAGCAAGCTCCTAAGAGACTGAGAATTGCTTGGGCTTCTGTACTTTGATTGATGAATACACTAACTTGTTTTTAGAATGGTTCTTAAACTTGTGAATAATTTTGTTGGTGTAATGAGATTCCTTTCTCAAATATGGCTTTAAGCTTCCTAAATTTTCTATTATTAACTGGCAGCTACATACATTTGGTGAAGGTAAAGTATCCCAAGAAGATGCACCTATAAGACGGGAACGGCTAGTCTGATTGTTCGTGCACATGTGACTCCTATGGCTCATAGTGGGTTAGATATCTTTCATAAGTTGCCCTTTGTGAGTGGATATTCGTAGAATTTGTTTCTCATGATTGTGAGCATTCTGCACGAATGAGGTGAGTATAATATCTGATCTACAAGTGCCAGTTTGACCATAACCCTCTTAGGAGGCTTGCATTGGAAGATTGATGTCGTAATTCTTGACAGCAAAATGAAATGCAACTCCATGATTAAAGGAACAATGATGATTTTATAAAATAAAAGAAATTTAAATGTTCACATGTGGATTACTGAAATAACTTGTTAAAATAGAGTTGTTTGGTCGGTTGCGGGTGTTGAACAGGTGATGCCGGAGAACAGAAGGCCTCCTTTTCCATTATGGAATAAGAGTTGGCAATTTCAAAGTCTGGTGGTGATGTATTTTCTTCAACAACAAGATGGCCCCTTATCTCCTCTTATGGAGTGGATTTGGATGAAGCAGCGCAGAGGTATCTCTACTCAAGTATTTCAGAGCAAATACAAAGTGCCATGGAGGAGTTACCAACTTCCTTAAAATAGATTTTTTTTAATATCACAACAGTTGTGGATTTTAGTAAATTTTAGGGTACATAATCATCTTATCAATTCATTAGAATATCATACACATGTTTTCCTAAACCACACTTGGCAACACTTTTATTGCTTTTGGAGCCCTCACTTGTGTACAATCAGATTTTGCCATGTGTCTTGCAGTTGTAGTTAAAATATTAAAAATAAATATATAAGATATGCGTCAATCCCAGTTAAAAAAATGCCATTCTCTATAACCATAATCTAAGTTATGTTTGTTTCACCGACAGTAACCATACAAAATAAATTCAATAAAATTATCCAAATGAAAATAATATTTTACATTTAAATACTAAAAAAATGATTAAAATTCAACTTAATCAAATTATTGTTCTTTTCTAAATTTGGTAACTATTGTTTTGTGTTAAACCCCCTACATGGAGCCCGGCCCAAGTAAATTAACTTTCAAAACCATATACTTTTATTTATATATATGGATGTGTTTCAAAAATATGTAACAAAATCAAGGTTGTTTTAATGTTTGGTTTACATTTTAAGACAGGCGCTTTTTGTATTTTTATTAATCGGTTGCTTTTTGTTTATTATAAGAAATGTTATTTGAAATAGTAGTAATATTTTAAAAAATAAGAAGAAGAAGAATAAAATTGATAATAAATAGAGGATTAATAGCAGTACAAGGCGAATAATAAAATGTCTAAACTCTTCAACCTACCTAATAAAAATTTACATGCAGTCCAAATTTAAATAAATTAGGGAAGAAGCGGCGCATAGGGCTTACCCCCTCAGAATTTGCTTCTGCACCACCAACACAGAATCCGCATCAACAAAATCAGAAGATGAAACATAGTCTCCAATAATCCCAAGCTCTTCTTGGTTATCTGTCCAAGTTGACAACCCTTCCAAAAGACTATCATTTATCCCTTGTTTCCTTCCCACGATCCATAGATGATAAAATTTCTCTTCCGCCATTGCCTTTATTGCTGCAACTGTATCTGCTCCATCTTTTACCACTACCTCTCTGTAAATTACTCTCTCATTTGCTTCGTTCTTCACCCAGAACCACGTTACCAGCCCATCGTCAAGCTTCTTTTGCATTTCATCGTCTCCTTCCGGGTTTGAAGAAAGAAACCTCACCAATGTTAAAGACACATTGGGGTTGCCAACCATATGATCTGCATATGCAAGGCATTCTCTAGAGTCTGGTCCTCCCAGAAATAGCACAATAAAGTCGTGAGACGTAGTGGCCCGGGAGCAGCGAGTCAAGGGTAGATGCCACCGGTGGGCCTTGTCAATCAGAAGTCCAACGGAGCAAGGTGCATGGGATAATACTTGAGTGATCAACGTCTGCCCTCCACCCCATTGCTCAGCTATGTCCATCTCCCCATCGTATTGCCTCTCCAATGGCAAAATGATGATAGCAGCCTTGCTGTTCAAAGCTAGCTTGCACACGTCCTGAAACATCGTACGCTTCGCTGCTAAAGCTGTGAAGAAATGGAGCCTAACGCTTTCATCTCTGTTTTCTTGATAGAGAGTGAGAGCATTGCGGATTGCTTCCGAGTCGGGAAACCTGACGGAAAGGTCATCCGGATCCGGATCATTTTCGTGGTCTATGAACACAGGGTTAGCACGGCCAATGAGCTCCACAAGGTGGAAAGCGTAAACGGACAGAGGGCTTTGAAGCGTAGGATAAGTGACTTCAAGAAGGTTAACCAGGCTTGGAACGCTTTTCTTGTCCAGGATGCACACAAGCATCCGAACTTCTTCACCCGGTGTGGTGTGTTGAATGGTTCTCCTCTTGAGTACCTTGAAAGGCTTTGAGGGATCATATATAACACTGATCAAAGGTGTAAGAGTTGCCAATAATATCGTTGTTAGAAATATCAGCATGGAGAAACCTGGTAGCCGTATCATCTGCTCCGTTGTTGTATCGTAAGAAAACACAAATCAGATGAGACATATAGTTAGTTCTATTATGACTTTACTACCTACCGACCTTACCCTACCTACTGCCTGCCTAGTATTTGTTAGCAATTCTAAGATAAAGTGGAAGAAATAAAAAAAAAAAAGGACACACACACACATACATACATACATACATACATGCAGACATTCAGACAGACGTACATACATTTTTGTCCACCCAATGGATGTACAGAGCAAGCTCGACTTGGCCCCTCAAGCTCAAAACAAGGCTGAGAGCGAGGCTGTCTCTTGACGGGACAGCTACCATGAAGGCACCGATCATAGTTGCCAGGAATTTTGACACATAACCTGAAATAACCATGGTAAACAGTGGCCCCAATGTCGCCCAGCCAGCTTCAGTCATTGCAGAAAAATCTGTGTTGAGCCCGATAAATGCAAATGTAAATGGCATCATTATGTCCTTCAAAATTGTCTCACTTTTCTCCACCAAGGTTGCCCCTAGCGGCGGCCCGTTTGGAATCAACAACCCTAGGCAGAATGGGCCGAAAGCAACGGCTAAGCCGAACATGTCCGTCAAGAAGCCAATCACGAACACTCCCAACAAAATGACAATCACATAAGACTCATGCACTGCTTCTCCTTCAGGGGTGTGGTCGATGATCCAAAACAGTGCTGGTCGGATGGCAGAAAATATGAAAGCTAGAAGAACCATCATGGATATCAGATACCAAACAAAAGTTCCAGCCGATACATCCACCTGTTTCATTGCCTCAAAAACCGTTATGAAATTCAACCCAATGCTATCGCTAATGAGTGCTATGGACAAGGCCATATTTCCAACCTCAGAGCTAAGCAGGTTTAATTCTTCGAGTACAGTATAGTGGATGGGAAATGTTGTTACCGACAAACCTGACGCAATTCCCCCAATTGACGAAATTTTCGCCATTTCTTGGTCCATTAATTTTCGAATAATTAACCCAATGGCCATGACTGTTAGGAAAGGTAGCATAACGCTCATCATGGCAATGTAAAGATGTTTTTTTCCTGATCGTTTTATCAAGGTTAGATCCATTTTAACCCCACTTACAAACACGAATAGCATTAACGCAAATATTCCCACAGTTCTCAGCACGAAACGGGAATACAGGGGAAACATGATTTCGTTAAACCGCTTGCTCTTCCCTAGAAGACATGGTCCAATGATGATGCCCGCCTTGATTTCATTTTTCCAAGCAGGCGTATTAATATGTATACATGAGGAATACGAATAAGAAATAGAAAGAAAAAGATACTCACAAGTAACTCAGCAACCAACCTAGGCTGTTTGAAAGGCTTTAGAAGAAAGCGAACCGTCTGGATGAGGAAAATCATCAAGATTAGATCCGCAAGGACCATATCGTAGGAGACAAAAAAAGGGTTTTGGCCATAGAAAATGCCGAAGGCATGAGACCCTTTTGCTCTCACACATACCAGTGGCACTGCTGCAGTGCCTCGGTTGGAGGTATGGAACTTAGCACCTCTCATGTCCATTCTGGTGTGGTAGACTTGTGAATGGGCTCGCCATAGCCAAGCATTAGATTTCAAGGGCTGACCAGCTGGGAAAACCCTAACCATCCCGTAAGACTATGTACTATCATGCAACAATACAAAGGAGGAGAAATTGTTGTTGGTTTTTCTTTCCTTGAGGTCGTGGTCTTGTTTTTTCCTTGAAATAAAAATGAACGAGTCTCGAGTTTAATTGAAGTCTCTACCACTTGGAAAATAATTTGCATGTAGTATAAAGGAAAATATGTTATATAATGCCAATTATATCAGGGGATTTGTATCAAAAAAATATATCATACTAACTCAAGGATATACAGCAAAACAAATCTTCCCATAAAGAAATCTCAGTGCAATATTGATTTTTCTTTTTTGGGGGTACCAAAAACATGTTGCTAAGGAAGTGATAGTTTTGCTAATTTGTCGTGGAAACCACAAGAGGAAGCAATGGCTCTTGGCTCATAGCGAGAGGGGGAGAGAAATTAAAGGTGGAGGGCAAACCTGCTGAAACTTAGGCATCTGTTTTGCTTCTGCTTATTTCATTTGTGAGTTGAAGGATTTTATATGTATAGCTTTTGTCCATATTGCATTCCGGCTATCATCACATACATCGTTGAACCAAAGCTAAATAATGAAATCAACTAAAACGTACAGTTTAACTCGGAGAAATTAAGACACGTTTCCAATTCTAAAGAATACAAACTTGCTCAACATTCTCTTCAAAGCCAAGATGCTGCTAAACATTACCATCGCTTCACTTAACACCTCAAACCTCATCATTACTCCACAAAGGATGTCACGTCCCAAACATCAAACATGACAGCAATATTACCACAATCCTCTCTGACCAAAATCGATTCGATTCAAAAAATAATTTAAATTTTGAATTAAATAATTCAAGTTATTTGAGTTAATCAAATTATTCGGATCAACTCGAATAAAAAATTAAATTTTTCAGTTTAACTTGAATATGAATTACACAATTCGAGTTATCCAAAAATCCGAATAAAAAAAGGTAAAACTACATCGTTTTGATAAATGTTTACCTTTTCTAAAGTTAAAAGTCAAAACCATCAAGTTAAAAAGTCAAACTACGTCGTTTTAATAAATGTTTACTCATTAAGTTTAAAGGGAAAACCATTATATTGTTTGTGTAGTTAAATAATCTTCTACTTCGTCTACTAATTAAATAATCGGTCCATGTAAACGCAACATTGAGTATAAATAATAGGATTCGTTAACTCGACTCGATTTGACTCGAATTTTTTTTACTCGATCCTATTTGATTTGAAAAAAATTCAAATTGGGTTCAGTTACTAAAATAAGATTCGTCAATTCGACTAACTCAAAATTTTTTTACTTGATTCGACCCGACTCGATCGACCCTACTCTCAAATTTTTTTTTTTGAATAATACTACTTTTAATATTAATGAAAAGCCAATGGCTCACATAAGACCAAGTATACAAAGACAAATAGCAAATAACTCAACTGGGACCCAAACAAACAAAAGAAAACAAAGAAAGGGAAATTAAAATGACATAAACAAAAATCAAACCAACAAAACTAAAAGACAGAATAAAGAAAATAACCATGGCCTGCAGAAACATAAGAACTTTAAAAGTAGTAGAAATGTCCCCTTCCAAAATCACGAACATGAAAGAAACTGTTGAGATTTGCCATACAAATTAATCAGAAAAATCCCCAAGAAGATTGAAAAACCAAAACCTGGAGCTTCTATGGTGGTTGACAAAAACGTCTGTCTGAATCCGCAATGAGCATCACCCTCTCAGGAGCATCTTCTACCCAGAATTGATCAGAGAGATGTCGCATACCTTCTTTCGCCATTACATGAGCAGCCAGGTTATCATTTCTTCCTCTATATTCGAATTGACATCCTGCAAAATTTCTTGCCCAGTATTTAATGTCTCCTGTAACAGGTCTCAATTCAGAGTAATCATCCTTTGTGGATTGCAGATGGTTGATAGTGATCTTTGAGTCACTTTCCAGGATAATCCGATGAAAACCCATTTCCAAGGCAAACTGAATCCCGTGGAGCACCGCTGTAGCTTCATCCAAATTACTCAAAATTATCAGGTTTTGTTTCTTAAACCCCGAACCCAAAACAAAGCTTTTCTATTCTCGAATGATGAAACTTGAAAATGCTAATCGATTTATCTCTGAAAAAACCACTCTCTAACTTAAATCATCATAATCTTATTTTTTTTAAAATTTTTACACACATTTTTTCTTATTTTATATTTTTTTAGTTTTTCAATTTTAATATGATCAATTTTTTTTTTATTTCTAGGTAGTGGTTTTTTCTTTTTTTAATTTTTAATAAAATACAAAGTTGGATAGCATGTATTTTTTTTTTTCAATTTTATGCTAACGTTTTTAAGAATTTTTTTTAAATTTTTAATTCTTGGTTTCAGTTTTTTCAATTTTAAGTTGTTTGTTTATATTTTTTTATCATTTTTTAAATTTAAATTTTGATTTTTGATTTGATGATTTCTAAATTTTATTTTTTAAATATATTTTTACCCTTGTTGATACATCGTATAATAAGGAGGAGAACAATGAGAATATAGGAGTTAGTAGTGACCAGTTCACCAAAAAAGCCAGAGAGTTAGAACAAGGACAAACTGTTTGCTTGAGGAAATATTTGTTCAAGGTAATTTTAGAGTGCTTAAGAGTTGATCCCTTCTTCCTCGATTGTGAGAGTATTTATAAGAGAGATCCTCTTAACCCCTAATGTAATGTTATCATCATCTAATAGGTGAAGGATGTGCACTGTGGCTCAAGGAAAAAGATATAACAATAATTATCCATTTTGTAAGGGTGAAGACCTTGTCTACCCCTTTACATTCACTCTTATTGTTCTAAATCGATTCTGAACTAAAAAAAAATTAATTTTTGGAGTTGTCAAGTTATATTGTTGATCATTTCATGTACTCTCATTGATATATTTGAAACTTCAACTTAGTTTATAACCATTTATTTTTTAATGTAAAAATGATGTTTTAATTTAGTAAAGAAATTTCTTAATTGAAGAAAACTAGACATTTTTAAAAGGTTTGTTATCAAAGTAGACAAGTCTTGTTACAAGTAAAGAATTTTGATTTTTTTTTATTCAATTCATCCAAAATAATTAATTATTTACGAAAATGATTGAAGTCAAAACTTAATTATATACGAGAATAAATCATCTTCCATAGTGTCTGCAAGTGTCGCCAGACACACCGACGATACCGCCCCCAATGATGACTCAGTCATCAATTTTTAAATAATAATAATAATAATAATTTTTTTGGTATCGTCACTGTATCAGGCCACATTAGTTTGTATTTTTTAAAGTACTCGTTAAAAATATGGGTATTCAAGTAGGGAAAAGATATTTTTAATGGGTGTCGCCAATTTTTCAAGCGGTACCGATTAGTAAATTTAAAAAATATATTTTTAGGTGTCATCAGTGCGTCAAGCGGCACCGGTGAGAATTTAAAAGAAAACAGGTGAAACAGGAAAAGCAAGTAGAAAAAAATCGAAAAAAATAAAGGGAGAAGCCCATGATCGATGCTTGCTTCATAGGTGGTTCTTGTCTTTTCAGTGTCATCATCATTAGATGAAATATTATTTCATGTATAAAATTATACAAAATTAAAATTAATGTATACAATTACATATTAAATCATAATTCATGTATAGTTTTGATATTTATCCCAAAAAAATATATGAAAAAAATTGAATATTTTATGAAAAATTAGAGAATCAAATATGAGAAAAGAAAGAGAATAATAAATATATAAAATAGAGATATGAAAGAGAATTTAATATTTTATGAAAAATATCTATTTTCCATTATTCACTTTCCTTTTTCATATTTGATTATCTATTTTCTATAAAATATTAAATTCTCTTTCATATCTATATTTTCTATTTTGTTATTATCTTTACTTTCCCATATTTGATTCTTTATTTTTCATATACTTTATTTTCTTTTCCCATTCAAATTTCCATTTCTCTTCTCAATTGAAAACCCTAGTCGTTTGTACGCAATTGTTTTTTTTTATTTTTTTTATTTTTTTTTAAATTGAAAACCCTAAACGTCATACTTAGTAGCCATTGATGTTGCCATTTACAGTGACCTTTCATGCCAATTTTGACACCAAAGAAAAGGTTTCTTACTTCTCATTGACTTCTTCGATTTAGATCCCTAGTAGCCGATTCCAAATCTTCTAAAGACCAAAGCTTCAAACATTGTTTCTACAATTTTTTTTTTAAATATCACCGTTATCAATTGACACTACGGCAACACCTAAAAAAATACTTTTTTAAAAAAATTTAATAGGTGTCGCCTGACATATAAACATCACGAAAAAATAATTTTTAAAAATATTTAGCAATGTCGTCTAACATATCGGCGACTCACAAAAATATATAAAAAAATTTCTCCGATACAGCTTGACAGACCGACGACACTCATTAAAAAAAAAATTTAGGCTTAAGGGTGTAAAAAACCTTCAAACTTTCAAAAAAAAACAATTAATTCCTTTTTTTTTTTTTTTGCACTCACTTAAGTGCTTGAATTTTCAAAGTGCATAAAAAATATCTTAATTTAAAAAAAAGCAATTAAACTCCTGATTTTATTTTGCACTTAATTATGTTCTTGAACTTTTAAAATGCATAAAAAAATGCCATCAAACTTTTTTAAAAGAAGCAATTAAGCTCCTGTTTTTTCTTTTTTACATTCAATTGGGTATTTGAACCGTCAAATACATAAAAAAATCATTTAACCATTTTTTGCCACATGTCACACTATGGTTGTGACACATGGTGGCTTTAATTGAAAAAAATTAGGAGTGATTCAAGTCCCCAATTGAGTGCAAAAAAATAGGGGCTTAATTTTTTTTTTTGAAAAAATTTGAAGACCTTTTTGATGCATTTTGAAAGTTTGAGTATCTAAGTGAATGCAAAATAAAAGCAGGGGCCTATTTGCTCTTTTTTTTTTTGAAAAAGTGTGAGGGTTTTAAGCCTTTTTGTACCTCCTTGAATATCTGTAATTTTATCGGATATTTTGAAAAATAAAGACTTGTGCTGCTTAACATAGTGACGGCACCCAAAAAAATTATTTTTTAAAAAGCTGATGATTGGATCATCATTGGGGGTGCTACTGGTGTCAAGCAGTATCGGTTATTGTGGAGAACGAGTCATTTGTTTTTGGTGAATTACAAGAGGAGGACAAAGCTCTAATAACAACATGACTGGTGCAACTCGAATCCAAGCTACACCTAAGGTAATGAACCCCTTTAGGCCAACACAAGGGGAGAACGGGTCATTTGCATACATAAATTTTAACTTGGGTCATTTTTATAAATAATTAATTATTTTGGATGAATTGGATAAAAAAGCCAAGAAGTTTACATGCACACTATTACTCATGTACCTACATGTTTTAAATCACTGCCATTTAGCTATGCGGATAGTTTGAAATTGCGAGACTTGAAGAGCCCAAAGCATGGGCACGGCTAACGGGAAAAGTAGTGAAATTAAACTTCAAATTATTTCATGAAAATATCCAAAAATTCCCGGTTGCAACATTCTTGCCATCCACTTATTGTGTAAGATACAGTTTCTTAGACAAGTAACAAAAAACATTATTACTAGAATACATTCATTCAACTGCAACGTGCTCTTAATTTTAAAAAGAAAAAGAAAAACCATCCTCGTCTACTGAGGATTTGGTGGACGGCTATTCGCGGCACAGACCCTTGATCCCCACTCCAGCAGCTCTTTGCTGGTATCATCTTTGTGTACAATGACTTCTATAAAGCACAAGCAATCTTTCTTCTCACCTGTGGCTGTTCCAATGGCTTCAATCAGCTCTTCTTCATTGCGAACCTAGAAATTGAAACCCATTGGTTGGTTGGTTGGTACATCAAAAAAAGCCAAACAAGCAAAGCAATGAACACTCTTTTAGAAAACCTTTTTTGTCCAGCAGTTTCCTTCACCATTGTGAATTGCTTCAACTAATCCAGTGTAATTCCAGTTCTTGATAACGTTATACGGCCCGTCATGGATCTCAACTTCAATGGTGTATCCCCCGTTGTTAATTAAGAATATGATGCTCTTTTGTTCGCATCGCAGCATGGTGGATACGTCCTGTGCCGTCACCTGCCAAGGACATTTTATTTAATGGCAAGGGACTCAACAATTCAGAGCTTTGCTGCTGATACTGCAAAATTCTGGAAATTAAAAAAGCCACCTGGAAGCTTCCGTCGCCAATGCAAGAAATGACACGCTTGTCTGGAACCGACTGTGCGTATCCAAGGGTTGCTCCAACAGACCACCCAATTGAACCATACTGCATCTGAAATTCATACCTGCAACACCAACTTTTTTCCCTTTTGTTTGTCAAATGTCAAACAAGGCTTAATTAGTTGAGAGGCAGCCTAAAAATTTGCTACATACCCACATCCTTCTGGTAGTTTCAACTTCTGGCAGTTGAACCAGGAATCCCCTGTCTCAGCAATCACGGCTGTGCTACTTGAAAGCATCTTTTGTACATGCTGAAACATAATATTGACCCTCAAAGGTTCTTTGGGGTCACTTTTGGTTGGAACCCCATCTGGAATGAATATACGCTGGTAGTTTTCAAAAGCAGTTGGGTTGTGGTTAACCTTTTTTGCAAGTGCTTGGAGAAAGTCCTTCATTAGGACACACCCAAAAGCCGGTCCATTAGCAATAACTACTCGATCAGGCTGCACAACAATGGCCTTCTCCTTTTTAAGGAGGAGTGAGTACCCAACCGAGCTATAGTCGTTGAAGATCGGCCCAGCAAATAAGTAAGCATCAGCAGATTCCACAATTTCAGCGCAGAAAGAAGTGCTCACAGCGCCCCAGTAAGTTCCAATGAACCGAGAGTGGTGTTCTGGCACTAATCCTTTTGCTGATGGCATCACGCCAATCGGATAGCCACAAGCATCGGCCAGTTCGACAAAGGCCTCACTTGCCTTTGCTACTCGAAGTTTTGGCCCTCCTATGAGCACTGGCTTCACTGCCTTATTCAGAAAGGTAGCAGCTGCTTCTACGGCAGCTTCTAGACCCATCTTGTTGCTCGACCTGTAACACCAAATTCACAACGTGTCCATGCATGAAGATGTGGAAAAGAGAATGTCATTTTATGAACTTTAAGGGACGAAAAGCAAAGAAAACCTGTGTGTACCTAGGTGATAGGGAAAATGGAATGGGCTCTCTAGTGAAAGTCGGATGAGGTATTGCAGGCAAATTACAACTTATGCTGATGTATACAGGCTTACTCTCTTTCAAAGACGTGGAAATGGCTCTATCAATCTGTTCATGCGCTTCTTCCAAGTTATTCACCACAGCCTGGAATCAGACCCATAATCAACATGATGGGATTAGTGTGTTTGTGTACTTGAGTACGAGAGTATAACAACTTTTAAGTCAAAATAGAAACATTAGTGTGTACACCTGATAGCAAGTAACAGTCTGGAAGCACCTTAGCTCTTGGCTAAAATCTGATAAACCGATGGTATGATGGAGGATCCTATTAGTCCCATAATCATTGGTATTGGGTCCTCCCACAATGCAAATCACAGGAAGATTTTCACTGTAAGCACCGGCAATGGCGTTGATAATGCTGAGGCCACCAACAGTAAACGTGACAACACATGCACCAACCCCACGAGACCTGGCGTAACCATCAGCAGCGTAGCCAGCATTTAGCTCATTGCAGCACCCAATATTTTTTAGCCCAGGCTCAGCAATAAGATGATCGAGAAGGGTGAGATTGAAGTCGCCAGGCACGGAGAAGACATCCTTAACCCCTATTTCAACAAGCCGGCGAGCCAGGTGGCGCCCAAGGGTGGCATCTGCTGCTACAACGGAAGGAAGAGCATTGGAATCGAGGATAGTAGCTCCATTCTGGGCCGGGCTCCCTAGCATGCCGTTTGAAGGTTTGCATGTTTGAAGCTGAGAACCAATGGCGGAATCCATGTGGGATGAATGAACCAAATGATTACAAATTCTAGTTGGAAACAAAGTAAGCGAAAATATAAGGATTAGTTTTTGAGAGTGTCTGTGTCGGGTACACTTATAGGATGTTAAACGAAAATTAAGGGGGAGCTTTCTTGGAGAAGACCCATTCAATTAAGTATATATATGGTAACTAATTAATTGTGCTTCAAGGAAAACGTTAATATTAGCTAAATATATTAATCATTGACCTAACCACAACTCAACTCATTTGAATTATTCTATATGCACGATTTGAGTGTATGGGTTATCATCAAGTCAATAAAAATCCATACATATATGCACCATCTCACCTTTCAGCAGAAAAGGAGTTGTGGGATCTACAGTCCACGAAACCGGTGTATTGAAGATCACCTACTATGAAAATGAAGTAGAATTTCTTGAAAAACACTAGCTGCCTATATAAACTTCAAATATTTATAAATAAATGTATTTGCTCAAATTATTATATATGAATCACATTTTAGATATTACAATTACAAATTGAAGTATATAATACTATATATTTTTTAATGCGGTTTATAGATCAATTTTAGCTTGGATGGTCATTTTTAATAGGCTCCCAATCTGGGATCGTTTGCTTGTTTTTGGGATTTCGCTTGATACTTGTTATTTTTTTGTATGGATACTACAGATAGATGTGATCATATTTTCTTTGAGTGCAGTTTTTTAAATAATGTGTGGTAGTCAGTTTTGCGCTTTTGCTCCATTCATAAGGCTGTGAGAACTTGGAGATAAGAATTAGCTTGGGCGATATTGAAACTTAAAGGAAAGTCCTAGCTTGTTGCTATACTCAATGAGTGCATGTTTGTATGTGATATAGAGACAGAGGAACAAGAGGTACTTTGATGCATCTTTCTTGACTGCAGATTAAAGAGATTGTACGAGCTCGTTTAGGAGGAAGACAATCAATAGAACTGATCCTACTAATGCTTTACTTTGTGCTTCTTAAAGTATCATTGGTTAATTTGTTTGTATAGCTTAAAGTTATTGTACACATCTTTATTCTTTTGTAGCAATTTTAACTGCATCATTGGATTAATGAATTCCATCATTCATCCAAAAGAAAAATTTACAAATTTTGATTTGAGTTAAAATCTACATAATTATGTGTATGATTGATGATTATGGAATTGCTTACAATGGGAGAATATATGGGTGATGTATAAGTGAATCTAATCCAAGCTACGGATGAAACTAATTAAGCACCTAACCGACGTTAAATCTTTTTATTTTTAAGGCCTGAATTTCATCTCTTGCCCGGACATGATTGAGTTGTATTTTAAATTAATTGACAGAAAAAAGAATGGGATGTAAGCATTTATTTATAGTACCAAATGAGTAATAGGATTTAGGGTTCTCCGAATTTATCTCGACACTTTTGAATTCCCAATTTGTTAATATTTAAATTTGATTGGGACATAGGACCTATTACTTAACTTTTAAGCAACCAATCTCCACTAGCTGTGGGTAATTGAAATTCAATTCTATTATCATATAACAATTTAGATTATTATGTAGGTAAATAAGTAAAATGAAAAGTTTAAATCCGTTCACATTCTGCGGATAATTTGACAAATTTCTTTAAATATATATATATATTAAAATTCCTCTATTGGACAAAATAATAAGTTTCAGCATCTTTCTTATCCAAAATTAAACAATGATTAAAGTTCACGAAGACGCTAAATAAATTGAATTATAGTCCTCCTTTTGTTTAGGTATTAAATTTAGTTTCTAGATCCCAAGTTTATATTATAAATCATGATTTCCAGATCACAAGTGCCCAAACTTATCCCCACATCTCCAATCTTATCATCTTATCCAATTTGGATATATATACTAAACTTAACCCACTTTCTAGAGACTTAATTTTAAAAAACAAAATTACGTTTTGATTTTGAATTAAAAAAGGTTATAAAACAATCATTAAAGAAAATTATTTAAGTTAAAATAGTTATTTATATCGCATTTGAAAGTTTAAACATTTTTTTCTTTGATTTTCAATATTGATTATCAAATTAAATTCGATTAATATTTATTATTTTACTTCTCAATAAGCTTTGATCCATTATAATGATTATCGAATTATTGGTTAGTGCTCATTAGCTGCACACTTTTTAAAAAAATCCAAAAATCAAGAGATTTAAATTTTAATTTTTTTGGCAAATAAAAATTTAAGACAAACCCAAATAACAAACGCAATTTAAATCTAAAACACCCTTCATCATCAGCTCATTACATAATCAAAACGTAAAATTATTTTAATAACTTGTTCCCCAACAAATAAACACATCAAATAATTTACTTGCTAATAAATATAGTTAGCAATTAACGTGATAAATATTTGTGCTGATAAATTATTAATAATAAAAATAATTAATGAGTTCAAATGATTTGAAGGGTAGGTTGGATATCAAATTATTTGAAGGAGCTGTCATGGTCGCTGATTGCAGCCTCAAATTTCTCTTCATCAACCGAGACCACCAATTATTTAATCTGACGGCCCATTTCTTTATTTTTATTACCAAAACACCCTCAAGGCCTTTAAGTCTCACAACATATTCACCAAGTAGGAACATAAAATATGAATTTCCAAAATTCCTCCGCAAAATCTCATAAATCTTGGATGTTAAAATTACAGGAATAAAAATGATCCTATTGATCATATAATATAAAAGAAAACTGAGAAATTTTTTCTAATGAAATTGAAACATTATGATGATTCCAAAATACTTTTTTTTTCTTTTTGTCTAATCTTGGAAACCAAATTTTTCAAAAATTGCATTTCTGACCCTCCTCAAATCTCTTCCTTTCAAAGTCCTCCCTACCCCTTCTTGAACTGAGAAGGATGCGATCCCTGTCTTCGCCATTTGCTTTGCCAAAAACTCGTGAGGCGGAATCCGAACCCCTCCTTCCAACCAATCATCTTCTTCCACGTCGTCATCATCGTCGCTTTCTGAACTCCTCCGGTTATTCCTGTACTCTTCCCTCAAAATCTTCGACCAATCCGGTATGTTGACCGGCAGCGACGCAGGTGTCCCTCCGACTCTGCCACAGCGCTTTGTCGATGTCATTTTGGATACTCCACTGTCCCGGAACTCAAGCGAACCAGAGCAACTGGAGACCGAGTTGCTATAAATATCCGACTCGTCTAACTCGAATGCCGCCGAGTCATGATTCAACGTTGCTTGCAGTTGTTGATCGGTCGACAGAAATCTGTAGTTGGGCCTCGAGTAATAGGTTTTGCTGCACGCCATTAAAAAAAATTGAAAATCAAATTCCCTCGTAATCACTATATTACTTCCTCAACAGCTCTTCGACTCAGAGGTTCGGCTTTGTGCTATCATCATTTGGATCTGCTTTTATAAAGCTTCGCTTCGGATATGGATAAGGCTGGCTCACTCAATTTTGAAAAATAATAGTACTATTCATTTAAATTACAGATATGCCCCGCAATGTTTAAGGAAATGCCACGTACTTATACTTATTGACTCAGAAAATAAAAATTAACGAAAAACAGCAATCCTGTGCTTCAAGTTTAATTTTTTAGGCGTATTTCCTTTTTTTATCGGACCGTTGAAATTGGATAAACTTTGTTTGATTCGTTGAAGTAGTTTTGGTAACTGATTGTTTTATCCAAATTAACGGGAAATTAGGATTTGTTTTGCCCTTAAAAGCCTTCCACGTGGATGGAAGGAAAGGACTGGGATGGGGATGGGTAAATTTGGAATTATCGTAGGAGAAAGGGACGTGCAAGGGGGGATTCACCTGACCTGGTTCTAGGATGGTTCACAGAAAAAAGGGTGGTCCGAGTTTAGAGGATCGAGGATTGGAACATGTGTCCTGAACAGCCTACGGCTTACTCTTGCCGTCCAGCCATTTCGTGAAGGGTATAGAGCGTGATGGCACTTGAAACGGTGCATATTTTATCTGTTGGATCTACCGCGTCTTTGCTTGCCAGCTGGCTCGAATCTATTCACAATTTGGATTAAAATTTAGAGGGTTGTATTACAATTTTCTCTCTTTATATATTGAATTAAGGAGTAAATTGTATTAAAATTTTCAGTTATTTTTATTGTTAAAAATTAGTACATTTGACGTGATATATAATGTATATTTTATGTTGATATATATAGATTAATTTTAAAAATAAAAAAGATAAAACATTTAATAGAATGATCAATTTTTTTTATCTAACTAAAGAAATTAATTTAATTATTTTTAATAGAATAAATAAAATATAATATGACTTCTTATATAAAAAATCAGTAATACTTTTATCGAATTTAGAGATAATGTTATAATTTCGTTTTTATGTCATTCTTATTTTTGTTGTTGAGATTTACAAGTACATTATATTCTTAAAATATAAAATAGTTTTTATGTCATAATCTAAGCTATCAATGCCCTGCGCTGCAACTCATATTTTACATTAAATGTTTCCAACCCAATCAATCTTGCCATTAAACATTGATACTTTATATATATTTATCAAGTAAATAAAATATCAAACTTAACTTTAACACAAGCATTATTGCTAATTAGATCTGATTATGACCAAGTCATCCGATCTGATCTGAAAGTTCATCTGAAAAATGAGAATGTTTTGATAAAAATATAAGCTCGAAAATGAGTTTGGACAAAAAATGACGCTCATTTTCTAAACGGACCGAATCTCGAGTAAAAGTTTTTGGTCTAAATCCGACTCGACCTGAATAAATTAATCATTTTAATTAAAAAATTATATTTTTTTGTTGTTTATGGTTTTTTTGCTGTTTTTTTATTATTTTTGCTGTTATTTTTATTGTTTTGATGTTATTTTTATGTATTTTTTTACTATTATTTCACTGTCATTTTTAGTATTATTTGAATATTATAGAACTTATGTTTATTATTAATTTTTTTATTATTTTATTGGCAACTATTTTAATATAAGAATTTTTAATGTATTTTAAATTTGTTTATTTTTTAATATTTGTTTTGTTTTAATGTTTGTGAGTGTATTTGATATATTGTATATATTTTAAAATTAGTTGTATATAATAAAATAATCTAAAAAAATTAATATGGGCCGATCGAGTCGGGCTCGAGTTTGACTTCTATAATTCAAGTCGGACTTGGACAAAATTTTAGACCTATTTTTCGTGTCGGGCCTAGCAATTGAGCATAAAATTTTATTGAACCTCGGACCAAACCCGACTCGACCTGGTCCACAATGAACTCTATTGGTAATACAACTTGTAAAAGCCATTCAAAGAAGCCTTTTCATCACATCAAACTTAATCTTAATTAGATGAATTCAAAGTATTTTTTCACAAGGAAAGTTGTAACACACGTAATCTGAAACCGTCGCCAGTTAAGGTCTCGGAGTATTACCGCACATCAATATATCATTAATATACTTCTAACAATATTCAAATTCATCTCCATCAATCTTACAATACATATAAATCATTAAATATACATTTAATACACTTCAATTTAATCATGAATATTCTGTATTAACATTTGCTATCATCATGCTTCAGTACGAACATAATTTAACAATTCGTAACAGAGCACACGGCCGTGTGTCTCAAACACATGCCCGTGTATCACACTCCTACACCCGTGGCCTTGGCCGTGTACTAGGCCATGGGTCTGCTCAAAAAGCATATCCACGGCCGTGTCCCAGACCGTGGGACAGGCCACAATTCAATTCTGACTTGAGCCACATGCCAGTGGGTGTGACTGTGTGCCAGACCGTGTGTCTACTCGAAAAGAAACCACACGGCCGTGTAACAACCCGTTTGTCTGCCCATGTAAACTGCTCTGCACTTAAAATATGATACACGACCGTGTGACAGCCCGTGTCACAAGCCGTGTGTGCTCTGTTTACTTCCTAATCAAGGTATTTATCTTAGACTTAGATTCTTTAGCAAACTACCCTATCAAATACTAGTTCAATTAATCAATTAAGCTATTAAACATGTCCATAACTGAGTTGGAATTTCAAATTTACTGGCTAAAAGTCTTCCCTAAACTACCAAATTGGTGTGAGACGTATCTAAACTATGTGCATAAATGTATAGACACAAGACCATGCATATTACCAACATTAACTAACTCAACTCATTAACCAATTTCCATGCACCATTCAAACACCAAATTTGTAATGCATATATATATTAACATTTTTGTCAAAAAGATTATCATCACTTCATAGCCATATCAACCATCACTTATACAAGTAATATTCACAAGCTATTCAAGATCTTGCTATCCTAACCTTATACTCGTCCTAGGTACATGTCAAAAAGGCAAAAAGAAGCAATACTAACTTTGAGTACAGGATGCCGATTATGATGTTGATCAGTAATCTACTAAAATTCTAACCTAAAATCATGAAATTTTAACTACAGTAGTTCATCATCATTTGCATATATGTAATCACATGAACATATCAATTCCTTACTACAAACATCACTTAATATCTTAAGTCGTAGTTCAAATAATCCCAATTTTTTTCACTCCAGAATTATTCATTCATTAACCAACCTTTCACTTACTAAATGAGCTCAACTCTAGTTGGATTAACCAACGGTTTGCGCCCAGCGCTAATCGGATAAACTAACGATTATGACAACCAGTGCCTAGCGGATAAACCGCAAATGTGAGCCCAACTCTAGTTGATTTAACTAACAAATGGTCCGTAAAATCCTGACACCCAATGCCTAGTGGTTAAACTGCAAAAGTGAGCTCAGCTCTGGTTGGTTTAACCAACAATCATTGTACAACTCATTCACCATTTAATCCATTCAAAATTAACTCCAAAGATTCAATACTACTCATTCAACAACTCAAGATACAATACTACTCATTCAATACCAATTCACCAAAATTCATAGTTACTTTACATGGGACAATTCTATATATATCAATTAAATATAAATAAAATGTAATTCATAAATAATCATAAATAATAAGTTCGAGTATATGAACTTACTAATTTTATGAGTGTCGTTTAATCCACGATTGACTTCTCGGTAATTTTCTCTTTTTCACATCTACTATATGTTCGGCTCGATTCTTGCTCTATCAATAGTAATTCAAAACATAACTAACCATTTGTATTTATTCCATTTCAATAATCTACATGTTCACTTTTAAATCTCATGGCAACAAGCACTCATTTTCCCATTACCAAATATTCATGAATATCCATATAAAATTCTTCCACCCAAATATATATATACAAATGATTTATATTTTACTAATTTCACACTCAACTCATTTTTTCCCATTTGACTACATCCATAATTATTTCTAATTCATAACAATTAAATATCATTTGAATCATCCATAATAGATTTTCACCTATTTAATTCCCAAAATTTCCCATGAACAATTAAGTGAACTTAAACTTACTACATTGCCCATTATTACTCATGATTTTTCTTTACTAATTAAATCAACAATTTCATCAATTTCCAAACTCAAATTATCTCATAAAAGCACAAATCTTTGACATTTTCATAGATTTTTACCTTGTCTAGAAAGATTTCATCATTTTAACTATAAAAACATCAATTTTCGTAGAAAAATATTAAGAAATTACCTACATGCAAAGCCTTCTTTGCCCAAAAACCCAAGCTTTCTCCTTTGTTCTTCTTTTCTTCTAAAATTTTTGGTGGAAATATCCACTAACTAATAAATCATATATTTCATTTACTCTCAAATTCCCTCTCTGTTTACTCTTTTACCCTTTTTTGACATTTTATCTTACTTTAATGAAAGCCTCTTACTTTACTATTTTTTTTATTTTTTTAGCACTCTAACTTTGACTCCTTATAATTTTATCCATCACCTTAAATTAACACCTTAACAATCAATTTTCTCCTTTAACTCAATTGTCATAACTCTTTAATCATACCAACCTACTTGTCTACAATAATATAAGCTCATAATTAAAATTTTAAGACCCTTAATAATCGCTTTTCTGGTATCATAAAAAATGAATCGTTACAAAAACAGTAATCCTTGAGCTACATTCCTAAAGAACAAAATCAAAGTTACGAATTGTTTAGCCAAATAAATAAACTTTGGTTAAAAAGGAAAATTTTCTCCCCTAGGACTGTTCTAACTTTTCTAGAAATGGACAAGTCAAAAGGTATTTTTTTTCTTTTTAGAATATTTCTATATAATTAGTTAGATAATGTTTTAGTGTCACCAAAATAAAAAAGAAAAATTACGAGTAATTTTAATATTTGTATTAGAAAAAATATCAACGGCTTAAATTATAGCAATAGAAGATGAGAGATTATAACTTTATGTATAAAAAAGGGTAAATTACCTAGTTCTCACCCAACTTTTAAGGCCTTTTCATTTTGGTCATCTAAAATGAAATTTTTGCGATTTCGTTACTCAAATTTTAAGGCGTTTTCATTTTAGCCACCCAACCGTTAAATCTCTAACGACAGTTAACTTGCACAAAGAGGTGAGCAAAACTCGATTCGATTCTAAAAAATCTAAAAAAAATCTGAATTTTGAGTTAATCGAATTGAGTTAAAATTTACAACTCGAATAATAGATTGATGTAAATACCCTTTTGGACCTTATCAAGATTGAAAATGAGCAAATTGGTCTCTCTCTCAACAAAAATTACAAAATAATTCAAAATAATTTTCAAAAATTCAAAATAATTTTTAAAATTCAAAATATTTATAAAAATTTCAAAATTTATATCTTTTAAAAATTATAAAATTTTCTAAAAATATATATAAAGAAAGTTAAAAAAAAATTCTAGAATACCTAAATAAGTTAATTAATGATTCAAAATTATCATAAAGTATTTTTTTTATTTTGCTTCGAATTTTTTTTTCAAATATATATGGTTTCAAATTTATGTGCTCTAACATGGAATTAGTTATACTGTAACAAAATTTTAATTTGATAAGCCTAATTTTTTAATTTATCTTAAACAATTTCACTCGATTCGACTTGATTTAAATTTTATTTCACTCGACTCGATTCGAAAAAATTTCAAATCAAGTATGATAAAATAGGATTCGTCAACTCGACTAACTCAAAATTTTTTCACTCGATTCTATCGAACACTCACCCCTACTTGTACACGCCACATCATGTTGGCACTATCATTTTGGTCACCCAACTTATAGGTTGTTTTCATTTTGGTCACCCAAAAAATTTCCTTTTTTTTTTATTAAATATTGATCTGGGTAAAAATCAATAAGAATTAAAGTAACAAAGTGGTAGAAACTAAAATAATGATTTACATTACCAAAAAATAATAATAATTTAAAATTGAAAAATTATACTTGTTTATCACCTTGCGGAAAATTCTAATTTTTATTCAATATTGAAATTTTAAATTTCAAAACTTCAAAAATTAAATAAGTTCTTGAATTTTTTTTATTGTGGTAGTATCAACCGATTTGTTATTATAATATTGAAATTAACTAAATTAATTAATTTAGTCTCCTTTTAAATTTTAAAATTTTATTTTATGTTTTCAAATTAAAATAAACTCAAATAAATCATCTTTAATAATTGTACATGAAACTCAAATTTCTTTTGATTATATGATCTCGAGTTTTTCATACTAAGCTAAAAATAAAAATAAAAAGACCTTACAATTTTTTAATTTAATTATTTTTATCTTCCATTCCAAACAAAATCAGCCTAGACTTTTTTATCACTTCTTTACCCAAACAAAGAACAAACAATTAATTTAATTAATTGTAATGATTTTTCTTTACTTTTAGATTGGTATGAATTTAAGTTTCGCAAACAATTATTAAATATGAGTTATCAAGATGATTTCGTTACGAGTAATATGGAAATATAAAATAAAATTTTAAATTTTATGAGATTAATTTAATTAATTTTAATATTATAGTAACAAATTGGTTGATATTATCAAGGGATAAAAAATTTCAATAACTTAATTAATTGATTTTTTATGTTTTGGAATTTAAATTTTTAATATTGAAAAAAATAGATTTTTCAAAAATCTGATAAACAAATACAATTTGATAAATTTTTAATGCATTATTTTAGTTTTTACTGCTTTTTTCAATTTAATCCTTATGTTTTTTTTTACCCAAATCAATATTTAAAAAAAAATACTTTTTGGGTGTCCAAATGAAAGCAACCTAGAAATTGGGTAACCAAAATGAAAGTGTGAACATGATGTGGCATATACAAGTAAATTGTCGTTAGAAATTTAACTGTTAAATGACTAAAATGAAAATGTCTTAAAAATTGGGTGACCAACTAGAAATTTACCCTAAAAAAGTATAACTTTATTTACATGCGGAGTCATGCATGGCAAAGAAGTTGATGTACGTATTTTGCTAAGCATGACGCATATTTTACCAAATATGACTAAATGTAAGTTTTTCCCCTAATATTATTCGAATCTAAGATTATATTACCAACTCTGTTAAATTACTTCATTTGGTTTATTTAGCTAAAATACCTTTAAATAATATTACCTACTTTAAATACGAAAGGTCATTTTTTTAATATTTCAAATCGAGTTGTTGTCCGGTTGACTCATAATATCCACTTAGTCAAAGATTTTATTAATAGTAAGTATAAATATACAATTGATGGAGGTAATAAAGTGTACATAATAAAATTAAAATGTATAAGTAAATCAAAATAAAGCCTCTGTGAGTTGTAAACTTAGAGTATTTGCAATGTAATTGACATGAATTCAAATTTCGTCATATGTATATTTTTATTGTTTTTTAAAATTAAAAAGATTAAAGTACCCTCAAATAATATAACTTGTTTTCAATATGGAAGGTCATTTTTATAATTTCATTAGTGTCCGATTGACTCCTGATACCAACTTAATCAGAGATATTATTAATAGAACGTATCGATTTTACTAAATTAACTTTAATCATAAATAAGAAATAAAAAAAAAGTTATTAAACCATGATGGTAGTAAAAGTTAAACATGAAAAATGAAGAGAAAAACTAAAAAGAAAAAAATAGAAATGGTTAAATGATTAAAAATTAAAAAAAGATAATCCACAAAATGAAGAAAAGTAAGTTAAAATTGAAATGTTGGTGGAGAGAAGGGTTGGTTGAGAAGTGGATAGTGATGGAAGAAACCTCTCCATCCCACTACGAGTCTAGTGCCTTTGAGATGAAACCATTGGGTTAAAGTCCTGTTCCTTCATTTAATTTGCTGGAGGCTACAGCTTCCTCCCCTTCATTTCAAACAAACCACCTCACTATTTAATGGATAGCATTTGTTATTCATATAAAATGTGATCATGGAAGGTCAAGTTTTGTTATTTTAAGACAAGTCACTTGGGTGTTAAAGCATTCAAACCAGATCAAGGACTCACTCTTGTCTTCAAAATTGAAACCCTGATAAGTTGATGTTGGTGGTAATAAGTTTTTAACGTCCTCGGCTGCGAGTTTCAAGGACCCAAAGTTGTCACTTATTCTTTCCACCCAATGCAAAGGGAGGTAGAATTTAATTACTATTGCCAACAACGTGACAAGGCTGATTTGAGGTTGAGCCGCTCTGGTCGGTCACCACTTCGCATAATTAACTGATATTGCGTCAGGCTGGGTGGCTACTCCCTTTTTCTAGCTTTATTATTGGTTGGCTTATTTTAAATTTAAAGGGTTAGTTCATCACATCACAACAATGCTGATGATTGAAGAATACAAAACCCTTATTAGGTATGTCCAGATGAGTTTATCTGGCAAAGTCGTCACCTACTCACTAATATGGCTTATTTAATTAACTTTATAAAGGAACCCAACCTCCTTTCATTGGATAATCAATAATGGTGGTTGTATTTTCTTGGCAAGATTTTCCAAATATATATTTTGATATAATTTAAGGTGGTCATAGTCCAGAAATAGAAAATAATTACCCTAATCTAATCTGGTTAAACAACCATTAGGAGAAGAAAATCATAGTCAAAATATTACAAGAATAAAAAAAGAAACAGCTAATGGTCGGTCCATGCAATGCAAAGCAGCAGGCGATTGGACGGCTAAAAACTAATGTTAAAATCACTTTGTTCATTCATTATCAACTGTGTATCATCCTCCCTTATATACCCTTCTTCACCTCTCTTCATCCACGGCTTCATTATAAACTTTAAGGTCTCCCAGCTCCCTTTTTGTCTCTGCGATTTTCCTATTGTAAAAGAAGAAAATTAGATATGGGTAAGGATATAGAGAGTAGTGTAGAGAAAGGATCAGGCAAGGACTACCATGATCCTCCACCAGCACCATTGATTGATGCTGAAGAGCTGACTAAATGGTCTTTTTACAGAGCAGTCATTGCTGAGTTCATTGCTACCCTTCTCTTCTTGTATGTGACTGTATTGACTGTGATTGGTTATAAGGTCCAAACCGATCCTCTCAAGAACACAGTTGACCCTGACTGTGGTGGTGTTGGTATCCTGGGTATTGCTTGGGCCTTTGGTGGCATGATCTTTATTCTTGTTTACTGCACTGCTGGTATCTCTGGTGAGTCGTGTTGTGCTTTGAAGTTTGTTTCACAGCAACCTAGCAACACGCATATCTTTATTAAGTTGAACGGAATTTTCAGGAGGACATATCAACCCCGCTGTGACCTTTGGACTGTTCTTAGGACGAAAGGTGTCACTGATCCGAGCCATCATGTACATGGTGGCTCAGTGCTCGGGTGCCATATGTGGGTGTGGATTGGTCAAAGCTTTCCAAAAGACTTACTACAACAACTATGGAGGTGGTGCTAATGAGCTCCAAAGTGGGTTCAACAAGGGCACTGGTTTAGGTGCTGAGATCATTGGTACCTTTGTTCTTGTCTACACGGTTTTCTCCGCCACTGATCCCAAGAGGAATGCTAGGGATTCCCATGTTCCTGTATGTACTCTTTAATCCACTCATCATCTCTTCAATATCTCTTTCAATATATATATGTATCAAGTTAGGGTTTATTTTGTACTTCAAGGACTAGGAACTTGCATGGTTAGGCATTCCCTCTTAATTATTAATAATAAAAGTGAGAGATTAAATTTGGCATGTGTAAAACAAACCAGGTGTTGGCACCACTCCCCATAGGATTTGCAGTGTTCATGGTTCACCTTGCCACAATACCAGTCACTGGGACTGGTATCAACCCTGCTAGGAGCTTAGGAGCTGCCGTGATATACAACAAAGAGAAGGCCTGGGATGACCAAGTAATTAAATTATTTATTTCCCTTTCTCTCACCTTAGACTAAATAATATATAATATTTATGTGCTCATTAAATTCACTTGTTTTGGTCAGTGGATCTTTTGGGTTGGACCCTTCATTGGAGCTGCCATTGCTGCATTCTATCACCAATACATCCTAAGAGCAGCAGCCATCAAAGCCTTTGGATCTTCCAGGAGCAATTAATTAAATTCAGCAAAAAGGGTCATGGAAATAACAAATGAAGAAGATGTGTGCATGTGCAAGTTTGTCTGAAGAGCTTCCCTTTTACTCATTACGAGATTGGGATTTGAAGGTCAAACATTGAGGTTGAACTGTAAATATATATATATATATATATATGGTTATGGAGAGAAGGTGGGTGTAAAGTCCCTGATAATGTTTGCTGTTGATTTGAAAAATGTAATGCAAGTGTTGTGTGTCAACTTTCATCTCTTGTTTTGTCAAATGTTTGTGTCTTCATGTTTCTTTCTACGAGTATATATATCCCAAAAGAGATTGATGAGTTGGCTTTTATGTTGCTAGTTTTTACAAGTGAAACGGTGTTTTCTTTTCTCTTTCTTCAAAAATTACTAGAGAATATATTAAAATTTAAATTTATTAACTACCATGTTTTAAAAATAATTATATGGATAACAGTGGGTTTAGATTTATTTGGTTGTCTTTGAGTGTTAGAAAGGGGAGAATTTATTGGAAAACGAGAGGTGTTAGGTGATTCAGCTGGATGGATGTTTCTCATCCCTTCTCCCAATAAGATTATTAGATAATTAATGAATTAACTAACCTTATTGGGTGATTTTCCATGGTAATGTAGGTGAGCCTTTTAGCTCGATGAATGAAATTTTGGCTTTAAATTAAATAGATAATAAGCTAAGCTTTGAGCTGTTGAGGTTGCTTTTGAAAGACAAATATTTAATTTGTATTGTTATCATTGATGTCACTCTATCATTTGTTTTGGTAGGCTAATATAAATTTAAATTTTGGAGCGATGAAATCATCAACTTGAAGCAAAATCTTACATAAAATTGAAGGAAATCAAGTGAATAAAATAAGTTTATTCCCTGCCTGATAACCAATATGTAAACATGCCAACAATTTGCAAGATTGTTGATACAAGTTTTAATAAAGGAAGAAT
The DNA here is from genome assembly GCA_005610355.1 of Gossypioides kirkii. NCBI lineage: Eukaryota > Viridiplantae > Streptophyta > Magnoliopsida > Malvales > Malvaceae > Gossypioides > Gossypioides kirkii. Next base: position 84,606 of record CP032250.1, read on the forward strand.
TAGAGAGGAAAAGGTGTGGTGCAAAGGAGATCAGTTCACTTAGATAGGCGGAAAGCCAAAGAAAGACAAAAGGAGAAGTAAGCTATGAAGGTTACAAAAGCTGATTGCAAGGATAAGTGCTCAAGGATTACTCAAGAGAAAGAAGATCTTCTTTCCCCTTTACCCCACCACCTTCTCTTCCCTAGCTCTTTCCTTGTTGAGACTTGTATCAACAAAGATAAAATCATTAATATATATACATATAACAATGGTAAAATGATAACAAGAGATAAAAAGGGGGGAAATTTTGAGACTTGTATCAACAAAGATAAAATCATTAATATATATACATATAACAATGGTAAAATGATAACAAGAGATAAAAAGGGGGGGAAAGGATGTTCTGTATTAAACGTTAGGTTTAAAAAAAATTGAGAGAGACAACTGCAGTCTGCTGACCATTTTATGCAATAATATGAATGGACACATCAAAGTTTGACTGTATCATATATTTTCTACCATCTACATGAAGAATTTAGAAAGCAAAAAGATCCAGGATTTTGGATTCTAATTGCAACTGATTCAGCTGAGCTATATATATATAGAGAGAGAGAGAGAGAGACAATAGAGTATTTGCATGCTGAGAAAAGGCTAAACTTACAGCAACCTCAAAACATACACCCCAACAAAACCTTGTTAAGTATATTCCTCCGGCAAACTATAGCCACTCATCACAATTTTGTCAGCAAACATCTTTCCGGTCTTAGGCATTACATGCCAATGCAATGTTAAGTTGAACTTTTTGCCACGGAAATTCTTTCCCTATATATTAAACAAACCAGATAATTACTTCTTGATTGTAGGAAAGCCCTAAATAATTTGTATAAATCTCATGAACTATTATGAAAGCCGCTTTATCTTAACAGGCATACTTGATCAACAAATCGATATTTGTTTGAGGTGTGAATCCAAAACTTTGCACGCTCTTTGGCAGGTATTATAGCATCCCAAAGCGAGACCTGTCATGTTAAAAGAATCAATTAGTGAATACATTTTCATATAAGACCCAAATATAAATGAAGCCTCTCAGCCTTAGAAAATTTTATTTCGGTCAGAGAAAGATCAAACGTTAACTACCGGAGGCAATTTAAACTTACCTGATTCAAGGAATTCTTTCTTGTTTCATACTCAGCAGCTACAAAAATGAAAACCTGTGGTAATCCACAAGGTGATGATATCTTAAATCAGCTTCAAAATGATGAATGATAGTGACAAAAAAGCAAGAAACAGATTGTATAAGAGAACCCTAACAAGTTCACTGAGTCAAGAACAGATTTTTTATTTAAGTATCCATGTCCTGATACTTGTATCCAACATATATTCAAACATGGGCATAGAGATATGATCCTCCAAGGACACTCTAAAGTCTAATTAATAGTATCGGTCACATACACTATCTTCAACACTCAAACTCGAATCCAAGCAACATAGATTTGAATTTCAAGTAGAACAAGAATGCAAAAACTATCCCATGCACTTATAATACATACTACAATCAGAAGATGCAAAGACATAAAGTTCTGACAAAAGAATATAAAAGATGTATGAAGTAACAAACCTGTTTTGTGTTCCATGTAAACAATGACTGCAAATCAGCTGATATATTCATCGTTAAGCTGACCTAAATAAGTCAAAAACATTTAATTGGATTGAACAAAAACCAACAGTAGTTAACTAAAAATAATATGGGATAAAGGCCAAACTATGGCAAAAATAAAGGAATACTAATTCAATGAACATATTAACAGGAAAGGGGAAAAAACATTCATAACCAAACAGTTGTTATTCAGAACGTAATTTAACTAGCAGAGGGAAAGAACATTAACTGTTTGCAGTGCATTTTGCATAAATGACCGCCAAATTGAGACCTAAGGAGCTTTCATGAATTAGCCACCTACATAAATAATGAACAGCGGAAAAGAAACAGTACATTACCTCATCATTCCCCTTTGGTTGCTTCTGGAACCAATTAATGTTCACAATCTACAATCAGACCCAACAAAACAGAAAATCCAGAAAGAGTTTATAGAACCAAGAACGAATTATCAGCCTAAAAAAAGGATATGAACATGTGAGTAAAGATGAACCTGGATTTCTGCAGAGGGAGAGGGAATGTTGAGGTTGTCTGAGAGAGATGCTATGGCGCACATTAGCGCCAGAATCGTCACGGAAAACGTTAGAAGACCATTCGATCTGTACCCAAAAGAATGCATCTTTTCCTATTCATTTACTTTGTTTAATCCTACTGCCCCTCAGCTTTCAGTTCAGCCACTGTATATTAGGGTTTAAAGTCTAGTTAATCCAAAATGTGAGTAAAAAATTAAGCAAAGTGTTCCCTGATATTACAAAAACAGTTCAAATTTATTTCAAATCAGACATGCATGAATCTAAATTCTAATTCAGGAAATGAAAAACACTCAACATTGAGATCAGTATTCAAGATCAAGGAATATACCCAATTAATACACAGACGGAAAAAAATGAAAAAAAATACTTAGCGAAACTTAATTCAGAGGAAACAGACCGAGATATATTCCCAAAAATAAGCATCCAATGAATATCAGAAAGATATTGCAATAAAAACAAAATTAAATACGAACATCTAATTGGAAGGAAAACAAGATAATCAAATAATAATAATAATAATAGACGTAAGAAATATTAACCTAAAGTGAAGAGCTAAGGGAAAGATGGCGTGAGAGTAAAGCCGGTTTCTATGGTGATTTTTTATTTTGAATTTTCTTAAAATAAGAAAAAAATGTAATTTTGTTAGAAATTAATTTTATTTTACTCTCTTATTAAACAATCCCTATATATTAAATTAAATAGTAAATTAATTTTTTATTAAAATTTTTATTTATTTTTACTGTTAAAAATTAATTTTTATATATAATTATTTAATTATTTTATTAATCATGTTAATTTTTAATAATAAAAATTTTAACGAAAATTGAGTAAAAAATGTAAGTGTTTAATTATTTTTTTTAAAAAAAGTTTAAGAATTTTTTTATATATTTTTAAAGTTAAGTATTCAATTTCGTGAAAAAAGAATAATTATTTTTTTTAAAAATTTTAAGTGTATCTTTTATATACATTTTGAAAATTTAAATATTCGCATGAAAAAATAATAATTGCTTTTTACATTCTTGAGCCTAAAAAAAAGTAATTAGAGATAATAATGATATTTAAAGATTTTTTTGGCAAAGATGTTGAAGAATTTATTTATACTTGAAGGTAAAGAAAAGGGAAAAAGAAGGAACTTAGGCTCAACCCGGGCTGAACTGAAAGTCCGGAGTAGCGCCGGAAAATCGTTCTGGGATTTCAAATTGACCTAAAAGCTTTTTAAAAGAAGAATGGATAGGCTATCGAATGCGTTTTCGTTGCTGGATATTGACGTGGACGATCATCATCCCCCATCCGCTTCATCATCTGCTTCCAAACCTTCAGGTCCGCTTATCTACTTTCGTCTTTCAATCTTTGCCTTTGGGTTTAGGGTTAGAATCATTTGAACTTTGTGGGTATGCTTGATTGATTCTACGGAAGCTTTTAATATCTAATTTAGGGCTTTGGAAGGAAGAAAAAAAATGCGATGAACAGTAATTGTCGATATTTTTTTATCATTGACAGGTAAGAGCAAAAGCAATGGGAAGGGCTCGACTGAACTGAAACCGGCATTGCTTTCGGAAAACTACAAGTTACCCCTTGTGTGGATTGACTTGGAAATGACTGGTAAGCCCTAGCAAATGCTACTTATCACTAATTTTAGTTTACTCAAATGGTGGATTATGTGATGTAAGAATCGCTTTCATCTCGTCTATGCAGGTTTGAATATTGAGACTGATAGAATATTGGAGATAGCTTGTATAATTACAGATGGCTATCTCACCAAATCATTGGAGGTATCTATTTATTTAACTTTTTTTATGTTCTTGATTTAGGATAAGCATTTTAAGTATTTTTGTTAAAAATTAAAAAAATCCTTGTTTTAGAGAAATTTCAGTTTTTAATGTTGTTTTCACCTATTAATCACAGCTGACTTTGAGTAACATAGTGTTGAATGAAAAGACATCATTAGAAATGTGGTATCCCTCAACGTTCTCTCCTTTTCAGGGTCCTGATTTGGTTATCCATCAATCTAAAGAGTGTTTAGAAAGAATGGGGGAATGGTGTCAAAATCATCATGCAGCTAGTGGTATGTGGTTCAAGACCAATCGTGTTCTGATATGTAAATTTCCATTATTTGGTTGTCTTTCTACATTTTTCTGGAACTTGTACTAACAACCTTCGACTATTTTAGGACTGACAAAGAAGGTGCTCCAAAGTACAATTAGCGAAAGAGAAGCTGAAAAGCTGGTCAGTAATAATATCATCACGTACTATGCTTTCATGATGTTAGTTCAGTAAGAGTGCATTAAACATGTTGGTACATACACACCTGGTAGGAACTGATACTAACTGGTTTGCTTTAAACATAGGTTACAGAAATCTAGTAGAATACGATTTTTTTTTTACTAAGGTTTGCAGTTAATGTTCTTTCATGATGCAGGTCATAGAATTTGTAAAGAGACATGTTGGTACATATACACCACATTTAGCTGGAAATTCAGTTTATATGGATTTTATCTTTCTGAAGGTAATAAATCAATTCATATCACTTTCAACTTCCGATACGAAGTTGAAACAAACCCTGATATCTTGCTCCTTTAACCTGCTCCAAAGCTATATTCGATGGCTAAGTTGTCTTTGGTATTGATAAACTTCCCCTGGTTCTTGATTTAATAATTTTCTAGTGGGTTCTAAAATGGGCAATTGCATGATGTTGTAGAATATGAATGTGGAGTTTATTTTTTATTTTCTTTTGATAACTTTTGTGCTTATTATTGGCAGAATTTGAGGTGTTAATCATATTTGTATTTTGCAGAAATATATGCCAGATTTGGCTAGTCTTTTTTCTCATGTAGTTGTTGATGTAAGCAGTGTCAGGGCTCTTTGCATTCGCTGGTATCCAAGAGGTAAATATAAAGTTTGCATGTCTTTTTTAGACGAATTATAGGTTAATCTCATCATACATGGCAGATCAAAAGAAAGCCCCTGCCAAAGAAAAGAAGCACAGAGCCATGGATGATATCAGAGAGAGCATATCAGAACTTAAATACTTCAAGGAGACCATATTTAAAGCAAAATCCAAGAAGTGAATGTCAATTGCTTTTGAAGACAACTTTGATAACAACAGCTTTTGCTAGTCCTTGTTGACTACAATTATAGATTATTCAAGTTTTACTACAAGAATTGTGATATGTAAAACACTATTTGATAATCGCATATGGTAATCTTTTGAAATATATGCTTATGCAGTTGTGCAATGGCTGGTTAAAGTTTTATCCTTTATCATCTCTTAATAAGCGTTTGGATTCTGGGAAAATGCTACAAATACCAATACTTTGAATATTAGAAACAACATGATTATAGGATAAAAAGTTCCCAGAAATCTTTATTGATATATCAAAAATTATATTAGATTGGTTTTTTTCCTTTCATCATTTAAAAAAAGAAAAAACACCTTGAAAATTCACCATTCGTCTTGCTCTATAGTTCACAGATTATACAAATGATCAGCTCAGTGCTCAACTCCCCAACTCTCCCTTGTTGTATGACCAGACCATTCAAGTGAAGTAGCATTTACCGATGGCTATGACTTATAGATCCAACCAATACGAGCAAAACAAGCTTGACTATTGAAAATGATGGCAAACTGGCCATAACATGTGTGCATACATAGACTAACAAGAAGAAACGATCTCGTAACCCGCTTATGGCACAATGAACAGTTTATACCTATAGTGTTTAAATTGGATGATCACATCAAACCAAAACATACAGTTGCAGGATGTTGCATAGTCCTCAAAGACCGATGATTTTCCTGTGCACGTGTTCTCCATGCAAACCTTCATCTCCATCATGATGGTGAAAAATGAGAGTTAAGATCCCTACCAAGCATAGCACTGAACCTACAAGAACTTTGTCATATCGTTCCACCCAATGAAACTTGAGCTGGCTAGCACCGTAGAACGACAAAGCAACCAATGAGGTCATCACTGCTATTGTGCTGCAAATAAAATGTCACCTTAGTTAAGCCTTGTTTGGTAAAATATGCCCAGGTTATAGCTTTCAAATACAGGAGAAAACCAAACTCGGGCATCTATATGTTATTGTCTGATTAAACAGAACTTGAATATACCTGACACACAAGGACTTGCAAACTCTTACATACACACAGAAAACTTTTCCTGTTTATTTTTAATCACTTAAGTCGGTTCGTTGTAACATAGAACTCCCACACATAAAATGCTACCGATTAATGTTATGAACTTCAGTGTACGTAGATTACGGGTTGAAGCTGTCTGCAAGGACTGAGTAGAAAACTTTTATTCTAGCCATAGATAAGTATAATGCAAGTGTTACAAATCACCTCAGCTGGGTGCTGGTTAAAAGAACGTAAAGATCATGCAAATTGTTTTCCACAAACAAAGTAACTGGCTTAGCAACACAAACAGAGGTGATTTTGTATTCCATATTTTATGACAGCCATGTCATCTATGTTTCTGTGACACTTGATTTCCCCTAAAGTATCCACATCCAGCACCTAATCTGACAGATTCAAACAAGGGTATGGAGTTATGATCTCCAAATATACGGAAAAACTTGGGAAAAAAAATGGGGATACCCATATCTAAGACTCACCCCCGAGTCTTGAGTAACATAGCACGTCAGGCTCTCCCACCATGCCCTTCCTTAGCTACACTAAGCTTCTGCCAGAAACATATAATAGTAGGACTAAGACTAGCTGTTATTCGCTTATTTCACCAAATGTGAAAAGATTCAAAAGTAATAATGACGACGAACTGATGACGAGGAACTTCCAAGTTGATTTTGCAGTATTAACACTGATCTATAGTTGACTCATAACCAAAGTCTGAAGATGCTACACCAATTGGAAACACATGAAAAATTGAGACAACTTGACCGTACAAATCAAGGGAACAACAAAAGTAAGATATCTATTCTTCAATTACCACATTGCTGACAAATTCAAATTGATTTAAACAATTCTCAAAATTCAGAGTCCTTTTTCATTCTATACCTGAATAGAAGCACTATGATTGCAAGCACCATCATCGACGATGAGTTTCCAACAGCTAGAAACACAGGAAGAGTAGTAGCGCAAGGAGACAATGCTGGAACAAGGACAAGACCGGCGACAGCCATTTTCTCCATAGGTTGATTATGAGAATGACTATGCCCACCCTTCCCAGACAAAAACAACAATATATAGCTGCCACCAAGAACTATGAGCAAAAGTGAAGCAAGTTTATGCACTGTTTCTTCTCCAGCAATCGTGTTCGCCATAGTGATGGCAGTTATACCAAGAAGCGAAGTAGATATTACATGCAAAACTGCTCCAAATGCGGCTGCACGTAGAAATAACACAAACATAAACAGGAATGATAAAAGCTCGGCGAAAATCTAGCTAAATAGCATTTGATTCCCAGATGTTCGACAAAAAGATAGAAACCCAAAATTGCAAATCATATTAGAATTAAATTATGACCAGATATTCCTCATCAAATTGACGAAAGATCCCATAAACAAAACAGAAGAGAAAATTAACATCCCAAAAAGCAATCTGGGTACATATAAATTAGGGATCTAAAAGCAGAAATAGATTGATGGAAGGGACTGACTCACTGACGAAAAGGGTACGAGAAAGGGTCCATTTCTGGGCCCGTCCGACGATGGAGAAAGGAAGCCAATGGGTGGGAATGAAGGAATGAAGAAGGGAAACGGTGGCTATGCCGCCTATTGTTGACAGATCTTCGGCGCTGAAACTCTCCATTTTCGCCTTTTTGTTCAAAGCGGAAAGGATATTGATTCTGTGTGTTACCTGGATTCAAAATAACTACTTTTCTACTACTCTTTTTTTTTTTAAATTTTTTTCCTTCGATGGAGAGCAATCGGTTGGTGTCTGTTGAAGCTCTGAAAAAACAACAAAAATTATAATACATAGACCAATTTTAATGTTTTATGTTTTATGTTTCACTTTAAACCCATTATGAAGTTTTCCTTTTCTTAATACACAAATTAATTAATATTTTTCTGTCATCAAAAAAAATATTCAAAAATTTTCAATCGGTTTGAGTTTTTATTAAAATATTTGGAATTTACTTTTTATCAAGTTAATTTTTTTAATTAAATTTAATCTTTAATCTTTTAAAAGTAGTCTAATTATTATTTTTAATGGAAAAACTTAATAAAACATTAATTTTTTTAGCGATATTGACATGATAACACGCATGACAATCTACGTATATTTTGTATTAACATGACATTATTTAGTTGATATGTTATATCAATAAATAATATAAAATTTATAAAAATATTTAAAAATTTGATAAATAAAAAATTCATGCTGCCTGTAATGTTTAAAAATTAATGTTTTTTTTTAAATAATTTGACTCTTTCGAAAATTTTGATGGTCAAATTCAAATTTTTCAAAAATTAAGATCAAACTTAACTAAAAAAATATGAACTAAATTATAATAATATTAAAAGTAGAAAAATTGTACAACTTTGATGTGCATTTGATACAACCCATTTTCACATTAATAATAAAATAAAATAATTAAAAAATTAATATTTGTAGATTAGAAAAATAAAAGTTTCTCTTACTATAAAGAAAATTTCAGTCTTGCAATGATAAAGAAAAGAATTGTACCTTACGAGTATTCTTGACAATCGATTCCCATACAGTTTTAGAAAATGCAGTCTCGTAACAAATGAATTCTGGTTTCAATGACATGGCTGCATCTCGGGCAACTCCTATCATCAGCCATATGTCGACATACCCTTTCATTATTCGTCAAAATTTTACCTTTCCATAGCAACCATAGGAACGTCCTTACACGTTGTGGTGCCTTCACCTTCCAAAACAGCGTCCAAACGTTAGGAACACCAGTAGAAGCAAACTACTATAGACCAGCATACGTTTCAGCATGATTGAAATCGTTCCTGCTCGCCCATCTGCACGCTAATCTATCCGGACCAACAGCTATTGATGGAGGTACCACGCTCACTAATTGCAGCATAATGTGAGCAGGTAACCTGCTCCTCAAAAAATTCCAATCCCAGTTCCCATGCGCATCCACTATGTCCCTCACTCTTAACGTATTATTAATGCATTCCACTCATGTGTGCCATCTTCTCAACGGGCCCAACATTTTGATCCAAACGTCATTCCAAAAGTTAACAAAGCGACCGTCACCTATCGATCAATAAATATTACTAATCACCTCTAGCCACACTTTCATCTGTGATCTTCAGATAAAAGAGCAATTACTCCGTGTTATATTATCCGACAAATTTTCACACATGTTAAATTTATTCCTCATAATTTGCACCCACAAAACATTCGTTTTTGGAAGGAGTTGAAAATTGAACTTTAGCAAAAAGATTTTATTCTGATCCATTAATCGATGTATATTGAGCCCACAACCTCCAAGGGTGAACAACAATCCTCCCAATTAATCAAGATCGATTTCTTAACCTCTAAAGTAGAACCCCAAATGAAGCTTAGAGCTAACTTTTCAATTCCACCACAAATTGAAATAAGCATACGAACAACTGACATGAAGTAATTAGGAATTACTAGAAGGATCGACTTTGCCAGCGTGATTCGACTAGCTAAAGACAAGCCCTTTGCAACCCATCCATTCAATCTATTTCGGACTTTATTGACCATAAAATCAAAGGTCTTAACACCAACTCTTTCGTGAAAAACGAGTAAGCCAAGATATGTCCCCAAATCATCTGTATACAGAAACCCCAATTTCCTACATATGGTAGCAGATAACTCCCCCAAAACATTAGGCGAAAAAAATACTTTTGATTTATCTTTGTTAACCTTTTAACCAAAGAAATAATAGAATTGTTTTAAAATATTCGACACTAATTTCGTTTGTTCTAGATCCGCCTCACAAAATAACATCAAGTCGTCAACAAAAAATAAGTGAGAGGTTTGACCCTCTTCTGGATAACCTCAAAGCTTTCCATCTACCTTGATTGACTGTATCCTCAATTAGGTATCTCAATCTGTCCATACATAAGACAAATAAATAAAGCGAAAGAGGGTCACCTTGTTGGACCCCGCAAGATGGTCTGAATTCCTCTATGACTGCACCATTCCAAAGAATTTGGAAAAATGATGAAAATACATAATTAAGAATCACAGTGATTAATTTTTTCGAAAAACCAACTTCAGAAAGCGTTTCTTCGATGAAGTCTCATCTAAGTCTATCGTAGGCCTTTTCAAGGTAAATTTTCAAAATCATCCCATATTTCTTGCCTTTAAAAGATCGCATCGAGTGCACTGCTTCTTGGGTGACAATAATATTATCAACAATATTCCTCCCCATTACAAAACTAGCTTGATTTTGTCGAATAAGTTTCACCATTAAGGTCCGCAGCTTAGCCTACGTTATGATCTTGTACACCACTATACAAAGGCTAATAAGTCTAAATTGGTTGACTTTCTTCGAATTTTGCACTTTAGGAATTAGGAATGATCAGAAAAATCAGTCTAGTTTCATTCCTGGTAGGGATATCTCTGATAATGTTGTTGTTGCACAGGAGGTGGTGCATTCTCTCAAGAAATTTCGGGGTAATAAATATGGAATGATCATGAAGATCGACCTTGAGAAGGCGTATGATAGACTGAATTGGGACTTCTTACGCGATACGCTCCTCATAGCTGGTTTACCTTCTAAGTTGGTGGATGTTATACTTCATTGTGTATCTTCTACATCGTTTCAAGTCCTATGGAATTGTAGTACCACAGATGCTTTCCACCCTACTTGTGGAATTCGACAAGGCGATCCATTATCTCCATATCTCTTTGTTCTTTGCATGGAAAGGTTGGGGCATTTGATTGAGGAAGAGATTAATAGAGGTAGATGGGAACCTTTATTGCTTTCTCGGAGAGGGCCCCCTTTGTCACATCGCTTTTTGCGGACGACTTGATGTTGTTCTGGGAAGCTAGCAGTGAATAGTGGTTAATAATGTGCTACAGACTTTTGGATATTACTCTGGCCAAAGGGTAAATAAGGAAAAATCACAAGTTTTCTTCTCCCCTAATACTCCAAGTGATGTTATGTCTGTAATCTATACTAGTGTGGGGTTTAATCGGGTGGATGATCTTGGAACATATTTGGGTTTTTCGTTGTTTCATACTCGAGTTCAATGCAGCACTTTTGATTTTATTATGCAAAAGGTTCGTCAAAAGTTATCTGGATGGAATGCAAATAAATTATCTATTGCAATGTGCATTACTTTGGTACAATCTATTTTACTTGCAATACCAAATTATTTTATGAATACTGTGCGTATTCCTCTGTCTGTTTGCAAGGAGATTGAAAAGCTGGCTCGAAACTTTATTTGGGGATCCACTGTAAATAATAGGCGAGTTGCGTTATTGCCTTGGGAGTCTTGTTGTACACCAATCGATGTTGGGGTTTAGGATTGTGCCAAATCGCAGATCAGAATAAATTTTTTTAATGAAACTTGGCTATCGATTTTTATCAAACGAGAATGCTTTGTGGGTAACTGTGCTAAAGAAGAAATATAATATCCAAGGGGCTCTTCCGAGTAACATCTACCACAGCGATTGTTCTTATCTTTGGAAATCTCTTACTCGTGTTGGGCCAGAAATTATTGATAATGTTTTTTGGTCGGTCGGTGATGGACGTACAACGAGTTTCTGGAGTGATGTTTGGCTTTGATAGTATGGTTCGTTGTGTGATATTGTCACTAACTTTGAGCAACATGATAGTGCACTTTGAGTGTGTGATTTGGTGACGCAAAATGGTACTTGGGATTGGGAGCGGCTAATGGGTATGGTTCCTCAACATGTTATTCGACATATTGGAGCAATTTTTCCACCAAAGGATGAAGTAGGTTCAAACACTATTGCTTAGAGATGGATGGAGAAGGATGTTTTCTCATATTCAAAAACTTACAGGAACTTCTTTGGTTTTGATAATAGTGATTCACATTGGAATCTGATCTGGAAAGCTAAAGCTCCCCAACGGGTGCATGTTTTTCTTTGGCTTTGTTGGCCAGATAGGGTGCTCACAAATGTCGAACGTAAGAGAAGACACATGACAGAGGATGGTACTTGTCCGCTTTGTATGGGTTGTTTGGAGACAGTAAGCCATGTTATTCGAGGATGTCAATTTGCTCTGTCTATATGGCGGGTAGTAGTTCCGAGGCATGCGCTTTCATCTTTTTTCTCTTTACCTTTCAAGGAATGGTTAGTTTGGAATTTGTGTAATAAGGATAACATAAACAATGCAGATACTTCGTGGCCATCTTTATTTGCTATTCTTTGCTGGTTATTGTGGAAAAGCAGAAACTCTTTTGTGTTTTCTATCAGTCACAAGTGTACGCAAGCCATCCTTGATACGGGCTTCACGTGGGAAAAGAGTTACAGTAGAGCTGATTTGAACTTGGCCTTGAAAGGTTCTCGGAGTTTCATATCGGCATGGATAACGCGTAATCCTGGTTGGGTCAAGCTAAATTCTGATGCAGTAGTGCAATCATTTGGATAGCATGCATCCATTGGGGTGTTATTCGGGATTCTGCAGGAGAATGGCTTTGGGGATATACCAAGAGTTTCGGCATAAATACCGTTTTCAAAGTTGAAGCTCGAGCAATGTTGGAGGGACTTTTATTGGCATGGGAAAAGGGGTTTAGACGAGTTGAAGTTGAGTGCGATAATGCATTACTTGTTGATCTTCTTCTTCATGAAGGAGTTGGTAGAAGTAACCTTGTGGAATTGCATTTATTACAGCAACTCTTGAGTCGTAATTGGGAAATCTGCTTGTGCCACATCTCACGAACACAAAATGGTGTTGCGGATCATTTGGCTAGAAATGCGGAAAAAAGGGACATTCTTCTTCATGTATTTGCGTCTTCTCCAAGCTCGATTATACCTCTTTTATTTGTTGATTCTCAGTTATCCTCATTATAGTTAATTCGTTAAATTTCCCTTTGTGCTGTTTTTAACTACAAAAAAAAAATAGGATATGATTATTCTTAATTGTAGTACGCTTATTTAACAATTAAGGAAATTATCCTTTGTTTTTTTAGGCTTAATATCTCTTTGGTTATTAAATTATCATTTTTTATGGATTTGGTTCTTTGCTGTTTTACTACATCTATATTTTCCATTAAAAAAATCTTATCCAATCAAACATTGCCACGTGTAAAAATTTGTTTAAAAATATTTAAAAATTTCATAAAAAATGCAAAAAAGAAAATTCGTACAATTTTCCGAAGATGCAATAAAATGTTTAAAAAAAATCATAAAATTCTAAAAATTTATAAATAAAAGAAAATCAAAATTCCAAGCAAAAAATTCTTTTTAAATTTTATGAATTTTTATTTTTTTGCATACTTACTTTTTTTTATTATAATTTTTACACATAGATTATGTTTTTTTTTATAATTTTCCAAGTCTTAATATTTTATTTGGGATTTTTAGTGATTTTTTTAAAGATTTATTGATGTTTTCTAAAATTTGTATGTAGTTTTTAAACTTTTTCTTGATACGTGGTAGTATGTCATTGAATGGCTTAACAATTTTTCAATGAAAATTTGTATTTGGGTAATGATGATTAGAAAATGGAAGTATAGAGATTAAATCGATAAAAATATATTAGGACCAAATTAATAAAATATAGATTAAGTATTAAAGTGATAATTTAACTATAGTACAAGGGTCAAAAGAGGTATTAAGCTTTTTATTTATTTTTTTAAAATAAATTTTTTTGATGTATTACAATAACAAAGTAAAGCTTAAACAATAAACGCAACTCAAATCCAAATCACACTTAGGACGATGAACATCATTGACCATCACATAAGAGTCCTCTAAAATAATTTTTAAGCCTTCATTTAATATTTTAACTTTTTTAACATGATAAATTAGAAAAAAAAATGTCGATTTTAAAACATATTTTTTGTAAAGTAGATTGTTTTCTCTCAAATATAAAGAAATAAATCAAGTTTGAACAGAAAAACAGAAAGTGCTTTCTACATAAATATAATAGTGGATAGAAAATATTATCACATATTCAAATTTCACAAATATAAAAAAAAACAAAAAAAGATGTTTTTAATTTTTTATTTAGGGTAAATTATAAAAATATCTCTCAACTATGTCTTTTAATCTATTTTGATCACTCAACTATTAATTTTTTATTTAATCACAAAATATTTTGAAATTAAATGTTTTAGTGAGGCTGTCATTAGTTGTCGTTGGATGACTAATGGAAAGTTGACATGAACTATTTTATTGGTCTAATAAGAAATTTAATTCTTTAATATTTACATATTTTATGATTTTGATTCTAAATATAAAATAAATTTAACTTTCAATATTTATAAATTTATCATTTTATTTGAATTCTAAAAATCTAATAAATTTAATTCTCAATATTTACAAAAACTTATCATCTTAATTCTAATTCTAAAATTGAGAAGTAATGAACCGTAAGGAAATTGATTTGGTTGACGAGAGAGTTGGCAAAGAGCTAAAATATTTTTTAAAAATATATATTTAAAATTTTTAGATTTAGAATTAAATTAAAAAATATTATAAATATTGATATTTAAGTTTTTTGAATTTTTTAGAATTCAACTAAGATGATAAATTTTATAAATATTGAGAAACTAATAAAAAAACCCACATTAATTTCAAATCTCTCGTCTAACTGTAATTAATGGGAGAGTGAATAAAATACTAAATTTGAAAAGTTTAGTGACTAAGTTAAAAAATTTAATAATTGAGTGACCAAAATAAAATGAAATGTATAATTGGGTGACCATTTTTGTAGTTTACTCTTTTATTTATTTATTTATTTTCTAGACCGGCTCGGCTAATATTTCATTTTGCTATCGACTCGCCCCTCGCCCCTCGCCCCCGCAGTTTTCTTTTTTTTATGAAAAAGGAGGGAGGTGCAGTTTTTTTTTAAGAAAAAGGAGGGAGGTTTTTTTGTCTTTATTTTCTCCTTCTAGGGTTCCGTTACCGCCCCCAATGGTCGAAGTCGTAAACATGCCGGTCGATTCTCTCGACCGTCGCCGCGGTGGAGACCGTAAAGACACGAATAATAACCATAACAACAGACAACCTCCGTCATCTGATGATCCCAACTCCTCTCCCCCGCCTCCGCTTCCGCATCCGCATCCGCATCCGCATCGACGCCGCGACCGCGATTCGCGTGAGGAACGGGACAGTGACTATTATGATCGTAACCGCTCTCCTCCACCTCCTATTCCAAGGGAGAGAGATCAGAGGCGTCGAGGTAGCATTAGCCCTCCGCCACTGCCGTTGAATTTCAGGGATAGGAGACATTCGCCTCCTCCGCGGAGGTCTCCACCATACAAGAGGTCTAGGCGGGAGGATGGAGGCTACGAAGGCAGGAGAGGGAGTCCTAGAGGAGTGTTTGGACCTGGAGATAGAAGGTAATATTTTATTTTTGAACTTTTGGTTTTTATATTGCCTTAGCCTTTAGGTATTTCTGTATGCTAAATGTGATGGGCTTGTTTCTTGCTAGTTGTTAAACTTAGTGTTCTCGTTGATTGATTTAAGTATGCAATTTCATTAGCTGAAAGGTTAAGATACGGGTGACTGCAAGATGGAAACTATTTTTTAAGGGCCTCTAAAATTTTGTATAATATCGCTAAATTGATTGAAAAACACTTCTAACAAATGTTAATGGCAATTGCTTAAGCTGCAAAGGGACCATGTATACAGGAGAAAAAAATTTGGTCCATGGTGTAACTTGTAAGTATTTCTGGAAGATGTTTTTTTTTGTTGGACCAGAATACCGTTATTATATTTATGGTCCATGGAGGGTGCTTAAATGTTTGTCTTTCTTTCTTTATTAAGAATCTCATATATTTATCTCAGTCTTGATTCATTTCCTCCTTAACAGTGCTTGACATTACGAGGAGCCCTTGTTTGTGAAAGTTAGAAGGGGCTTCCTTTTTTCATATTTTGTAAAATACTGGACTGCCTGAGAATATCTAACATTGATCTTTTGTTTTTACTAAAATCTTACCTGAGAGAAGATTATTCTTTCTCTTTTCTCTATATCTAATTAGTCTACTAATATATAACTATGGTTCATTATTTTCATTCTGTCCTGTTTATGTTCATATTTCCCTAATCTCTTTGTATTGATTATATTCAAATCTTGCTGATGCTGTAAAACACTTATGGTAATGCAGGTTTCGGAACGACTATGGTGGTGGATATGATCGTGAAATGGGAAGGCCCAGTTACCCTGATGAAAGGCCTCATGGCCGGTACTTCGGTCGCTCTTCTGGTGGCTATGAAGATGGTTATTTCCTAGCAACTGCTTAACAACTTCAAATTTTCCTTAAAACTTCAGTTCCTGATCTTGATCACTTTTATTTTGACTTCTGTATTTGCATCCCTTTTTTTTTTCTCTCAGAACTTATTATCACCATACTTAAAAGTTTATATTACAGTTAATGACCCACAATTTTTTCAGTTTAATTATCAATTTTAGAGTTAATATAGATCTTGAATGATTATATTAGTGTTAATCCTGTGGAGAATTCATTTTTTAGCAAATAACAAACACTCTGGTTAGGAATTGCTCATTTTTCATAGGGAGAATTATGATAACTGAATATTAACATGGGTCAAAACTGAAATCTGTTCTTTTGCTCTTAGGTATCCTTTTTTGCCTTTTCTAGATGATTGTATCATTTTGGAAGGTATTGAGATGCATATGATCAAAGTAATTTTGGCTTTATATGAAATGATGCATTATTGCAGTTAATGATGACTACCACTTTGTAGGTGTATTCCTTCTAAAATTCCATAAAGTGATGCTGCAATATTGTATAGTGCAGTAGGAACAAATTCTTTATCCTTCTTTTCTATTTATGCATTAGTGCTGTTTAGTTTTTGTTTGCCAAATGATGTTGCTTCTGCAGACTGGGATTCTGGCCATGATGGTTATGGCATTGCTTCCTACTCAGGGAGTGCTCAAAGGTTAGCTTTCCATCTCATCTAGAGCTCTTGTGTTAAATGAAGTTTGAATTATTTTATTTTACTGTATTTCTGGCATCATTGAAGTTCTCTTTTAATTGAGGTTGATTCCAAAATTACTCTTCTTATCATTTGGTTGTTGGATCTTTATTCATCTCATTCAGTAACATGATATGATAAGTAAAATTTTCAGAGAGGGATTGATGTCATACAAGCAATTTATTCAAGAGCTTGAGGATGATATACTACCAACTGAAGCTGAGCGCAGGTACAAATGAGGAATTATGGTTTTTGGTTCAGTTTTATCTTGTTTAGAACTTGTGGCTTAAAAAAGGGTTAGATGTTAAGTAATTGTAGCCTTTTACTGTGTAGGTATCAAGAATACAAGTCAGAGTATATATCTACCCAAAAACGAGCATATTTTGATGCTCACAAAGATGAGGAATGGTACGTCCCATTGTGTACCGAATACCTGCCTATCTATTCACCTCATTGTCCTAATTGGTCTTGCTTATGCATGTAGGTTGAGAGACAAATATCATCCAGTAAAGTTGGTCACTGTTATTGAAAGGTTAGTTTTATGTGCATATATCATGATGTTACAGTTAATGAATTTGTTAGTAAGCTGATGACCCCCTCTGCCCTGCATTTTGTATTATGGTGTAATTGATGGATTTGGTGTCACTTTTCATGCTATTGTTGGGTTTTTTCTTCATTTTTTTGGGTTTCCTTTCTTTAGGAGGAATGAACTTGCACGCAAAGCTGCCAAGGACATTTTGCTTGATCTGCAGAGTGGAACATTGGACTTGTAAGATCAGCATTTCATGTACACTTATCTCACATGTGTATTCAACCTGGCTCCTTGCATGTTATTTTCCTGCTGCTGGCCCATAATAAATGTTTGTGGTGCAGAAGTCCTAGTGTCAATGCCTTGTCATCAAATAAATCAGGCCAGACAAGTGATCCTAATTCTGAAGATGAAGCTGAAGTTGGTGGGAAAAGAAGGTGGCATGGAAGAGGACCTGCTAAAGAAACTGATCTTTCTGCGGCTCCAAAGGCTCACCCTGTCATTTCAGATCCTAGAAGAATTGAGATTGACATTGAGCAAGCACAGGGCCTTGTATGTAAACTGGACTCTGAAAAAGGAATAGAGGAAAATATTTTAAGGGGGTGCGACAACAACAACATAAATAGAGATAAATCTCACGGTAGTTTGACTGGCCCAGTGATTATTGTACGTGGTTTGACGACTGTGAAAGGCTTGGAAGGTGTTGAGCTTCTAGATACTCTTATAACTTACTTGTGGCTTGTCCATGGCTTGGATTATTATGGGATGAATGAAACAAATGAAGCTAAGGGTCTTAGGCATGTGAGAGCAGAGGAAAAGAGATCTGCTCTGACTAGCAATGGATCTGAGTGGGAAAAGAAACTTGACTCACACTGGCAAGAGAGATTGAGGAGTCAGGATCCTTTGGAATTAATGACTGCTAAAGACAAAATAGATGCTGCTGCCATTGAAGCTTTCAATCCTTTTGTCCGGAAGATTAGGGATGAAAAGTATGGCTGGAAGTATGGTTGTGGTGCTATGGGTTGCACAAAGCTCTTTCATGCTGCAGAATTTGTGCACAAGCATCTTAAACTCAAACATCCAGAGCTTGTGATGGAGGTAACATCTAAAGTGTCTGAAGAGCTTTATTTCCAGAATTATATGAAGTAAGTGTGGTCTTACATGCAGCATATTGATTTTTATAGTTTTTATTTTAAGGACATTTCAATAAGATATACATTGTTGCCATTCCAGTGATCCAGATGCTCCTGGTGGCACACCTGTTATACAGCAATCTATACTGGTATGCTACAGCTAGTGTTTTGATGTTATGATTGCTGTTACTGCTATTTAACCTCAGTGTTCCCTTTTTGCTTTGTAATTTTTCTTCTTGCAGAAGGACAAGCCCCAGAGATGTAAAATATTGGAAACTCGCTTGAAAGATGACCGTGGCTTATATAGAGAACGCGATAGATCTGAGAACCCTCAATCAAGTGATTTTTCATTGAACGAGGATGGTCTTGATGGGGGAAATCGTGATGATCCAATTTTTGATGCTTTTGGTGGACAAGGGATGCATGTTGCAGCTCCATTTTCTTCAGAAGTTGCACCTCCGCCGGTATTGATGCCAGTTCCTGGTGCTGGGTAGGTCTTATGCTGTTCTACAAGTAGTGGTAGTTAGCTTAGTATTTTCTCAAGGGCTTATATGTGTATAATTGCAGTCCATTGGGGCCCTTTGTTCCAGCTCCACCTGAACTTGCAATGCAAGTGTTCAGAGAGCGAGGTGCTCCTTTTGAAGGCAATAGTAGAAGTGGACGTTCTGGACCTAATTTAAGTGGACCAACCCCCTTTCTTTTGCCTTCTGGCTTCCGACAGGATCCTCGGCGTCTACGAAGGTAAGTTTGCTTGAGATGTTGTAGCTATTTTACTTGCAGGGCTTGACCTCAGCTACTTGTCTGTTTGAATACAGTATTATACAATTCGCTTTGTGTTCCTAAATTTCATGATTTGGGTAAATTCAGAAAGTGAATCTTAATTGTATATGATGTTCCTATATATTCTATTGCTCCTGCATATTCTTTTCTTTTTTTTTTAATAAATGAGGTGGGAACTTGCTATTTATAAACCATGAAGTTGCTCTAGTGTTCCCATGTAACTAAC
Organism: Gossypioides kirkii; assembly: GCA_005610355.1. Lineage (NCBI taxonomy): Eukaryota > Viridiplantae > Streptophyta > Magnoliopsida > Malvales > Malvaceae > Gossypioides > Gossypioides kirkii. The sequence goes on from CP032250.1 coordinate 104,489, forward strand.
AGAATATCAAACGGTGTTATGATTTGGTAACATGCGTGTGATCTACAAGTCCCTTGCCTTTTAAAATCTCTATTGACATTATGCCCGAAGGCCATCATGTTCGTTCATCTGTCCCTCTTTTACTCTTGGACCCATGGTTTCTTTGGTCCCTCAAATTTTGATTGCCTATACTGATAAATGCAACTAGAGGAGTCACTTTTTCTCATGGTTTAAAAGACAGAGAGGTACAATGTTCTGTGTCTGGATTTTTAAGTCTTTAGGGACACTATAAGGTTTCCACTTTGCGTTTAAATGATTTAGTATTAATTAGATGAAAGATTGCAAATGTTATCTTAGTTGCTTGACCATGACTCTCTTGCACAGTCAAGGTTAGTAAAGCTTGCCCTGTTTTATCTCATGCAGTTATCAGGACCTAGATGCACTGGAGGATGAAGTCACCGTAATAGACTACAGGAGCTTGTAGATGTTAGAAATAGAGGAGGTTGCAGAAAGCTATACATCAAACCGTCCAAGGCCAAATGTTGTTATGTTACGATTGACTGCCAGAGAAGCAATGATGAAAAATTCTTAAATCTTGCCGGGTGCACAATAGCTGCTTCTCTTTGTAATGAAGAGGTATTCTCCTGCTGTGATTTCACTAATGAGCTTAATTGCTGCGAGCAATCCTCTTTATCCTTTACCCCGTCTTATCTAACTTGAAAAGGTGAGGTGATATTTATGAACATGGGGTGGGTGGCGTATAAAATGGTCAGCAAATTTGTAAAATGAACTTGTAGTGGATAGGCGCTTATTTTGTTTTGATCTTCCTAGTGTTAAAAAGAGGTAACGTTTTTATACTTGTGATAATAAAATTGGTATCTTTGTTGAGATTTTTCGAATGACAGTGGTTGAGGATTTGGGTATTAAATACCGATTATGGCAGTGACTCATTTCTCCCCTTTTTTAAAGGTTTTTTTCCCTATAAATGTATTCAATGTTGTGTAGGTGTCCATATTGTATAATTGTATTTAAATTTGTCAAGTGATTGTAATTAAGACCTGTCTCCCAATACCATCAATGCCTTTTTTATTTCGTAAGCTTCTTTGTTAGTCTCTGCTTATGCTTTACTCTGCAAAATGCCAAATTCCATCACTAATGAATCAGATAACAAACAACAATTAAGTGTAAGTAAATCATAAAGGTGAGAGAGGATACGCATACAAGTAAAAAGATGAAAAGGGAATGGAGCGAGCCATATCCATCACGCTTCTTTTTTAGGCGGCAAAGGGCTCCCACTTGGAATTTTACTTCCGACTCTACTGTCCTAGAATGCATGGTTACGTCAGCAAAATGAAACAAATCGGCCACCAACGCAGATGTATGAAACAAATCTCAAACTTGGAAATTGAGTAGATTTTTTTTCCCTTGTTTATACAATGACCAGCAGGCATCTCTCCAGCTGGATTCCTTTATAAGTGTCTACTCACATGTGTCAATATAAAATTTCTTACATCGGAGTTATTTCACAAATGCAATTGGTTTATTACAATCACTCTGGAAAAGAAATATATATTTACAATGCTCTCTTACATTACAGGCTGAGGCCTCCGAGAAAATATGTACAATTGCTGGCCCTGGCTATGCTCTCAACTAAACAGAAAAGCATGTAGAAACCAGGCAACGCATTTTATTGCAACATTACAAAGCCAAATCTGCATTTGTTGTAAGCTCAATGAACATATGATGTAAAACTTTTTTGTGCTGGAATCACTATACATGTTATGTTCCAACATATAGCACACACCTTCAATGGGAATCATAAATGCTGCCTTCTACAGTAGCTGAACTTTGACCCTGCAAAAATATAAACAATCCCTCACTAATCACTATATTAAACCATTATCTGGTTGCCAACAACTAGGAGACTGAAGCCTGAACACTGAACACCATAAATACTCAATCAAACAATATAATCCTGAAATGGTCATAAATCAAAATCATTTATGGTAAGAATAAAATTTGACAGATACATACCAAACTATGGAATCAAAAAATATTAAACGCTCCAGCTAGTGGGGATATCAGATTCGATCTTTTCAATCCACTATATAATACCACTTATGATTTTTGTTTTATACACACTCTCAAACAAAGAGCAAAAAGAAAATGGCAAAGTCAAGTTTCTTGTTGCTTGTTGACATTTTTGTGATTCTCATGCTTTGTATAAGCCTTTGCCATGGTGCTGTAGGGGATGATAGGAAGGTAAGTATTGTCTGTTTTTTGTATCTTTGAAATGAATTTCTAATTATTTAAATTGTAATAATATGGCCATGCAGGTTTACATTGCATACTTGGGATCTGCTCCTGATAGAGACTACATTGCTACATCTCAACATTCCACTATGCTTCAAGCACTTTCTACACACAGGTAAGACCTGTAATCTGAAATGACCGAGATTGGTTCCCTTTTAGTATGTAGGTTCCATCCCGTTTCGGACCACCTATTTATTCCAAATCTGATTTTCTTTATTCTCTGTAGCTCTGTGGAAAATTACTTAATCAGAAGTTATAAAAGGAGCTTCAATGGATTTTCTGCTAAGTTAACTAATGAAGAGGCAAAGAAACTTGCAAGTAAGTTATATAAGAAGGCCTGTCCTTTTTTTATTTATAACTCAATGGCATTGTCTTAATGATATGTTTTCACCATCGCTATGTTATGTAGGCTTTAAAGAAGTGATTTCTGTTTTTCCAAGTAAAGTTTACCACCTTCAAACAACAAGATCATGGGATTTCTTGGGACTCAATCAAACTACTAAACGTAATGCTACTGCCGAGAGCAATGTCATTGTCGGTGTCATTGATACTGGAATCTGGCCCGAGTCCGATAGCTTTAGTGATGAAGGCTTCGGTCCACCACCTAAAAAGTGGAAGGGAGCTTGTAAGGGTGGCCAAAACTTCACTTGTAACAAGTAAATTTGCGATCGGACCGACTGTTATTCAAATCCCTGATTCAGTGTTTGTTGTTTGCTAATGATATTTTAGTATTTATATTACAGGAAGCTTATTGGAGCTCGAGTTTACACATCAGGTTCTGCCAGGGACATGGATGGTCATGGATCTCATACGGCTTCCACAGCAGCAGGGAACAATGTAAGGAATGCTAGTTTCTACGGACTTGCTGAAGGCATTGCAAGAGGAGGGGTTCCATCAGCAAGGATTGCTGCATATAAAGTATGCGATGATACAGGGTGTACTTCAGAAGATATCTTGGCAGCTTTTGATGATGCCATTGCCGATGGAGTAGATCTTATATCAGTTTCATTAGGACCAGAAAGTTCGGCTGAGTTTTACCTGGACCCAATAGCCATTGGTGCTTTCCATGCAGCCGAGAAAGGTGTACTTGTTGTACAATCTGCAGGCAATAATGGTCTAGCAGGGTTTCAATCGGTGACAAGTGTAGCACCGTGGATACTTAGCGTTGCTGCAAGCACAACAGATCGCCATTTTGTCGACAAGGTTGTTCTTGGGAATGGGAAGACACTAACTGTAAGAACTCTATAACTCTTGAATTGCTCTGACTCTCGTAGTTTATTTACTTGATAGTAATAGTTTCCTCTTTGCAAGCAGGGGCTTGCAATAAACTCTTTTAGTCTTAATAGAACAAAAGTTCCATTGGTTTATGGGCTGCAAGCATCATCCGATTGTGATGAGTCCAGTGCTCGGTTAGTTCCATTGACAAGCTGCATATTGATTGAGTCAGATATAAGCCGCATGTTTGATTCATTGTTGGTCCTTTTTCAGGTCGTGTTTCTCTGATTGCCTGAATAAAACTTTGGTAAAGAACAAGATCATTCTATGTGATGACATACAGGGTGTAGACGAAGCTTACAATGCTGGTGCATTGGGATTAATTACGACATATACATCCAACGATGTTTCATTTGTTCTCCCATTATCTGCTATAACTTTAAGCTCCAAGGACTATGATTCGGTCAAATCCTACCTGAATTCCACCAAGTCTGTACATATCGATGGTTCGGGTCATTATTTTTTCATATGTTAGGTAAAATAAAACTAATGCTTTGCTTATTGTGTCACAGACAACCTAAAGCAGAAATATTAAGAAGTGAAACAATTATAGATAAATTTGCTCCTATAGTTGCTTCATTCTCTTCAAGGGGTCCTAATTTCATTGTACCAGACATTCTAAAGGCATGCATTTCTCCCATAACTCAGATTTATCGTTATTTTGTTTTTTTACGGTAAATTAAATAGTTCTGTAAATGCATTGCAGCCCGATATAAGTGCACCAGGAGTGGATATATTGGCTGCATATTCACCGGTTGCTTCACCATCGGAAAGTACAACAGATACAAGGCGAGTTAAATACAACATAATATCAGGAACCTCAATGTCTTGTCCTCATGTTGCTGGTGTAGCCGCATACGTTAAGACATTTCACCCTCATTGGTCTCCCTCAGCCATTAAATCTGCTCTTATGACTACTGGTAATCATTCATTGCCATTATTGTCACATTTGTCACATTTTCGATCTTACATTTGTTTTCTTTTGCCTAGCTTTTCCGATGGATGCACCGAGGAATCAAGGCGCCGAATTTGCTTATGGATCAGGACATATCAACCCTGTAAAAGCCATTGATCCTGGACTTGTATACGATACCGTAAAAGGTGACAACATAAGATTCTTGTGCAGTATCGGATATGATGAGGGTTCCATAAAAAATATAGCAGGAAACAACACCTCTTGTCCTAAAAACAGTACTAAAATGCTGCCAAGAGATTTCAATTATCCTACGCTCACTGCTTTAGTACGAGCAGGCAAGCCATTCACTGTAAATTTCCATAGAAAAGTAACAAATGTTGGTATAGCAAGATCTACTTACAATGCAACAATCTCTACCCTGTCGGAACTCAAAATCAAAGTGGTTCCTCAAGTCTTGTCTTTCAAGTCTCTAACAGAACAGAAGTCTTACAATGTTACTGTTTCTGGCAAAGCTTTGGGTGAGACATCAAGGGTGTCTGCAACATTGATATGGTCAGATGGTACTCATATTGTTAGAAGTTCGATTGTTATTCACACATATGAAGGTGTCCGTAGGGCTGTTTGAGTCACATGATTGAGTCTGCATTCTGTTTTTATTTGTTCAGTCAATTTCTTGCAATCTATTAATAAAATATTAGTTACATTTTTCTATGAACAAACTTTCCCAATACATGATTTTTGCAACTCCCCAGATTTTTCAGTGCAGTAAATCAGAAGAAAAATGAAGTTATAAATTGATTCCTTTGTCTTCTAAGTTACAAACATAATCAGTTCAGCTGCATTAATATACAAAAATACAGCAGAGAGAATGGTGTTATTAGATAGTGAACAATATATCTTGAAATTGTCATAAATCACAATCATATATGGAATGAGTAAAATTGCCAGATATGTTCTAATTCACTATAAATACCAGTTATGATTTCAGTTTTATGCATACTATCAAACAAAGAGAAAAAAAATGACAAAATTAAGTTTCTTGGTGTTTCTTGACATTTTTATTATTATCAAAGTTTGTATAAGCCTTCGCTCTGGTACTGTACATGAAGATAGAAAGAAAAGTATTTTAACAATGTTTATATGGAACTGGTTCATGAATTATAATAATGTGTGATGATGACCATCATCATATATGATGCAGGTTTACATTGCATACTTGGGATCACTTCCTGATGGAGACTACATTGCTTCATCTCACCATTCCAATATGCTTCAAGCACTTTCTAAACACAGGTAGGAAGCCATTAGACGATGTCCTTCGATGACTAAGCTAAAGTGTCGGTCCATCAGTATGATGATCTATTCTTTTTTTTTCATCTCTGCAGCTCTGTGGAAAATTACTTAAGCCGAAGTTACAAAAGGAGCTTCAATGGATTTGCAGCTAACCTAACTAACGAAGAGGCAAAGAAACTTGCAAGTAAGTGGTATAAGAAGAGTTGCCTTTTTTTTTTTTAACTCAATGGGCATTGCCTTAATGATAGGTTTTCACCAATGCCATTATATGCAGGCTTTAAAGGAGTGGTTTTGGTTTTTCCAAGTAAAGTTTATCACCTTCATACAACAAGATCATGGGATTTCTTGGGACTCAATCAAACTGTTAAATGTAACGCTGCCGCTGAGAGCAATGTCATTGTTGGTGTCATTGATACCGGAATCTGGCCGAGTCAGACAGCTTCAGCGACGAAGGCTTCGGTCCACCACCCCAAAAGTGGAAGGGAGCTTGTAAGGGTGACCACAACTTCACTTGTAATAAGTAAACATATTCCACTATTTCCAATCTCAGACCGCTATTCATATCCCTGATCCTCATAATGACTTGGTACTTATCTTTCAGTAAGCTTATCGGAGCTCGAGTTTACACCACAGATTCTGCCAGGGATACAGAGGGTCATGGATCACATACAGCAGCCAGGAACAACGTAGTGAATGCTAGTTTCTATGGATTTGCTGAAGGAACTGCAAAAGGAGGGGTTCCATCAGCAAGGATTACTGCATATACAGTATGCAATGGTATATGGTGTACTTCAGAGGACATCTTGGCAGCTTTTGATGATGCCATTGCTGATGAGTTGATCTTGTAGCAGTTCACTAGGATCAGTCTTTGTGTCTGAATTCTACAGTGACCCTGTAGCCATCGGTGCTTTCCATGCAGCCGAGAATGGAATACTTGTCGTGCAATCTGCAGGCAATAGTGGTACTTTAGGGAAACAAACGGTGTCAATTGTAGCACAATGGATACTTACTGTTGCTGCAAGCACAATTGACTGCCTTTCTATCGACAAGGTTGTTTTTGGGGATGGAACGACTCTAACCGTAAGAACCGAGCCAATACTCACACTTGAATTATAATAATATAGTTTTTGTACATGATAGTAATGGTTTCCTCTATGCAATCAGGGATTTTCAGTCTTAACCGAACAAAGGTTCCACTGGTTTATGGGCTACAAGCAACGTCTTATTGCCACAAGAGCATTGTTTGGTTAGTGTCGTTGACATTGATTTACAAAAGATTTAGACATAAGCAAAATGTTTTGATACTTTAGTGTTTTTCAGGGTGTGCGACCCTGGTTGCCTGGATACAAGTTTGGTAAAGAACAAGATTGTTCTATTTGACGAGATGACTGGTTTAGAATAAGCTTATAATGCCGGTGCATTAGGATCTATTACACCAATTCCATGGACAAATATTTCATTTGTTGTCCCATTGTCTGCTTTCAGCTTTAATCATTCACAAATATGATTCTGTCAAGTCCTACATGAATTCCACCATGTAGACATCCAAAACCAACTTTTGAAATCATATTCGGCAAACCAAAACTGATGCTTTCCTCTTTGTGTCACAGAGAACCTAAAGAAGAAATATTAAGACATGCGGCCCGATATAAGTGCACCCGGTGGTGATATCTTGGCTGCATATTCACCGGTCACTTCACATTCTACGACGACAACAGATAGAAGACGAGTTAAATACAATATAATATCAGGAACCTCCATGTCTTGTCCTCATGTTACCGGTGTGGTTGCATATGTTAAAACATTTCAGCCTCATTGGTCTCCCTTGGCCATTAGATCTTCTCTTTTGAATACTGGTAACCTTTCAATGCCGTTATCGTAACATACATTTGTTTATTGATCTTACCATTGTTTTCTTTTACCTGTTTGCCATAGCTTTCCCGATGGATCCATCGAATAATCCTGATGGCGAATTTTCTTATGGATCTGGACATGTCAACCCTGTAAAAGCCATCGAACGTGGACTTGTATATGACACCGTAAAGGGTGATAACGTAAGATTCTTATGTAGCATTGGATATGATGAAGGTACCATCAGAATAGTAACAGGACATAACAGCTCTTGTCCTAAAAACACGTTGCCAAGATATTACAATTTACAACTATCCTACACTAACAGCTGCAATACCAGTAGGTGGTATTTCTATAGAAGAGTAACAAATGTTGGTGTTGCAATATCTACTTACAGTGCAACAATCTCTTACAACTCCAAGCTTGAAATCAGAGTGGTTCCTGAAGTTCTGTCTTTCAAGTCTTTAATGGAGAAGAAGTCTTATAATGTTACTGTTACAGGAAAGACTTTGAAACCTGTTTCAATGGTGTCTGCATCCTTGTTATGGTTAGATGACAATCATAATGTTAGAAGTTCGATTGTCATTCATACATATCAAAAGCTCTTTCCTAAGGATGTCTGAATCTCATGATTGAACTGAAAACTGATGTTGTTTTGCTTCTGGTTTATGATATAGTTGTAATACTCACTTTATTGCAACCTATTAATAATATTGTTTACATTTTGTATTCCTAAAATTTATTCTGTAATGGTTAACAGAATGATACTTTTAGGTACAAAATTAAAATTTTTTAAGTACGTGAATCACATTGGAAGTTCAGATAAATTTCAGGGGATATTCGTGCCATTATTCCTAAATTTACTTCTGCTTGTCTATCGCATTTTCTCGATATGCTTTTGTACAAATCACCACAGAATTTTTTCTTCAAATGATTACTATAGAAAAATAAGATAAAATATGTCATAAGTCCCTGTACCTTCATAATTTTAAATTTTAGTCTTTATATTTTTATTTCTTCTGCTTTTCAGATTTCAAAATTCAAGTCCAACAGTTAACTCTATTAAGAGCATTTTGCTAAATTCAAGTTCATTACAACATCATTTTTTAAATTGAATTACTCCCGAATAAATTTTTTTATTTCAAAATGTCACATACAAAAAATTAACGGTGTTAATAATTATACTTAAATTTTCAAAATCCAAAAAGTAAAAAGATTAAATTTTAAAAAATAGAAGTACAAAAACTAAATTTCAATTGTGTGAGGAGTTATAACTTAATTTAACCAAAAAAATAATAATAGAAAGGACATATTTGTCATGAGTCCTTGTAGTTTCAAAAATTTTAGATATAATAGTTAGTTAAATCATTACTTTTTTTATTATCGAAATTTACATGATATCACAATTATATATCATATATGCATAAGAAAAAGGCTTGGAATGACTGATCATAACTATAACCTCCACAATGGCAGGCATAAACCTAACCCGTTTCGAAGGGTTACATGTACTTCACAAAACTTTTAAATAATTTAATTATTATTTTGTAATATTTCGAAATTAAATAATCAAAAGGTGAGTATAATTTACTATTTTTATTGAAATGAGTATCCTGTACATAGCAATAAAAGAATTATATAATTAATATATCTATTAAAATTTATATAAAAATCAATTAAATATTTAATTGAAATAGTAAAATTAAATGTTTAAAATGTATTGTATGACAAATTCAAATATTACAATGGCATTGAGGATAAGTGTGATACTAGTAGTCACTTGATATAGTATTTTTATTGTAATTGCTTAAATGTGATCTTTTTCAATCAAAAAGAATTCAAATATTATCATATTGAGTTTTTATGTATTATATAAAAATATAGTAATGTCCTACTAAAAATATAGGTTACTTTGTATGTAAAAGGGTATATTAATAATTTTTTAACTAAATTTGTAACGTAATGAAACGTGATACCAGCTAAATCAAAAGTTAAATATAAATATATTTAAAATCTTATAAACCACAAATTGAGAACATAAATATGTGTTTGGAAATAATATACAATAAATAATAAAATATATAGTTTGAAACTATCTAATAATAACATATGAAATATGTACGACATTAAAATGGAAAAAAGAATCTCATTACATGCGTATGCGTGTAGAAATGTCTTATTTAGAATACAAAGGTATATTTAAAAATAACATACAATAAATAATGAAAAGAATGGTTTGGAACTAATTAATAGTATCACATGAAATATGTACGAAGTTAACATGAAAAAAATATTAAATTGTAAGTAAAATGAAATTTAAACACAAAAAAGCACATGGGATTAAAAATACTAAATGAATATAATTGTTTTGTCAACTTTGAATTTGTGTGACATTAACTCAGTTAAAAAAATTATTAATGTATACAAATATATAGACATTTATATAAAAATATATTTATTGAAGTTTCATATAGAATAAAAAATTATTTTAATTTAAATGGTAAATAAATTTATTTTATACGGATGATGATCCTGGTTCAAATATTATTATAAATAAAATTTTATATATTTATAGAAAGATAAAAAAAAACCCACATAATACTTATAATTGGAAAAATAAAATGATTATTTTACAATTGCACAATTGAGTAGGTTAAAGTGTTATATAAAATAAAAAAAAATTGATTTGGTTTAAATGGTAAATAAAAATATTTTAAATGCATGGTAGTTTTGATTCAAATTTTTCATTAATTTATAAAAATATTAGAAAAACAAAAACACTCACATAATAATTATAACTTGCATGAAAAATAAAATAGCTATTTTGTAATTGCACAGCTAAATTGATCAATCAATTAATAGTTATACAAATACTTAATAAATAGTATGCATATAAATTAAGAAAAATATTGTATGAAATAATGACGTCACGTCATTTGTTTTTTTTTAAATAGTTTAATACTACATCAACAATTTCATCATGAATTTTAATATTTTCATCGTGAAAAAAATTAAATCCAAATAAAAATATTGAAAAGATAAATTTACTATACGACTTTAAATTATTAAAAGAAAATAATATTTTTGTTCTATATAATTTTATCTCTTTAAAAAATTAAATCTAAATGAAAATGATAAAATTACTAATGTGATATTAAATTTTTTGAAAGAGATAATATCAATGTTTGATAATATTATTTATTATCATAGTAAATAAATAAAAATAAAAAGGCAGCAGCCAAACAAGAGAAAAGACCAAAAGAAGCCTCTCTTGTGTTCGATTCTCTACATTTGCTTTGTGGTTTCGGTGTTGCTGTTGGTTGTTCTTTTTATCGCACAATCTCATCTGCATAGATTCCTCTTCTTATCGATCCCCCCCCCCTATCCTCCACCCTTGTTGTAAGTCCTCTCCTTCCCAAACCCTAATTTTCATTTCCTGCATTTCCCTCTTTTTCTATTTAATTTCTGTTTTACGATCCCCCATTCATTTTGAGTTACCAAGTCTTAACTCATCCGGTGTCTTTCTGTTCTTTTTTGTTGCTTTACTTTCTCGATTTATTATATTTCATGTAAGTAATTATCGATTAGGAATTCGATTGTTTTAGCTTTTTTTTATTATTAGGTGACTCTGGCTTGTTGGTTTGCTGAGTATTCCATCTTTATTTTGATGACTACTATATTTTTTTCCTGGAAATTGTGGGGGTTATATCGTTAATGTACGGAATCAGGTTTTAGGGTTCGATTTTGTGATTTATCTAAAATGAAGTGTTCCATTTGGTTGTGGCATATTATTATTGTTATTTATCTAAATGAACCGTCCATTTTGGTTGCGAATTGTTTCAAAATTAAAAAAAAAAATTGTAATGATAAATCGAGAAATCACTGGCTTTGCTTGTAGAGTATATCATTAGTACTTTTTGTTCTTTATCTGATTATTAATTGGCTTTGTGGTGTATATCATTAGTACTTTTTGTTCTTTATCTGATTATTAATTGGCTTTGGGGTTTCAGGTAATCATGAGTGACGAGGGAGAAAAGACCTGCCCCCTTTGCGCTGAGGAGATGGATTTGACTGATCAGCAACTCAAGCCTTGCAAATGTGGTTATGAGGTTTCAAGCAAAGTCACTTTTTATTTTCTCTTTTATGAAAATGATGTAAAACAAGATAATAAGCATGATGGAGAGAAGGAAAAAAGAGGAGACTTAATATGTGCAATAGCTCTTATCATGTCTTTTATCTTTTCTATCTGTACTTTGTGGCAGATCTGTGTTTGGTGTTGGCATCACATAATAGATATGGCTGAGAAGGATAACACAGAGGGGAGGTGTCCAGCATGTCGTAGTGTTTATGATAAAGACAAGATTGTTGGCATGGCTGCTAATTGTGAGAGGTTGTCAAGCTCCCCTCTTTTTATTCTCATTAAAGATGTTGCACTAGTTAACTGCCATTGTCTCACGTTTAAAGTTTTCCCTCTTAAGCAGGTTGGTTGTTGGAAATAATTCAGAGAGAAAAATGAAGTCACAAAAGCCAAAGGCTAAATCATCTGAAGGAAGGAAGCAACTGAGCAGCGTGCGAGTTATCCAAAGGAATCTTGTTTACATAGTCGGGTTGCCACTTGATCTGGCAGATGAAGATGTGCTCTCTCATTCTTTCCTCTTGCACATGTTCTCAAACTAGTTGTTCTACTTGTATCATGACCTAAACATGTATCTTTGTGTGCAGCTTCTCCAACAGCGAGAATATTTTGGTCAATATGGGAAAGTTCTTAAAGTGTCCATGTCTCGGACTGCAGCTGGTGTCATTCAGCAATTTCCAAACAATACGTGTAGTGTGTAAGTGTAGATATCTCATGGATTTGGTTTTAAATCTGCCTAATATTAAGGCATACTTCTTTCATGTATTGGATCTTTAATAAAAGCATGTTTTATCATATGGTTTGGTTTCTTCAGAAAGGAAAATTTATCTTATTATTTTGAAGATTTGTTCTTTGTAGTTCTGTTATTTAGAATTTTCTTTTCCAACTTACATATTTTACACTGGTGTACAGATATATTACTTACTCAAAAGAAGAGGAAGCAATTCGCTGTATCCAGTCTGTACATGGGTTTGTCTTGGAGGGTAGACCATTAAAGTATGAAAATAGTTTATATAACTTTTAACTTTTGTTAGTGGTTGGATGCTTACTTGTTCTGGATTATCATCTCTAATACTTGGAACATTTAATTTTAGGGCATGCTTTGGTACCACAAAGTATTGTCATGCATGGCTGAGAAATATGGTATGTTTAGAAGCAGTTTTCGGTTCTTTTGTTTTATAGGCTGAAGATTATTATTTCAACTAGGATAGAATATACATCACATGTAATTGCGATTTTCTTTTCTTTTCCTTTGTTTTTTTTTTTTTTTTTGGGGGGGGGGGTTTCAGCCTTGCAACAATCCTGATTGTCTGTATTTGCACGAGATTGGTCCTCAAGAGGATAGTTTCACAAAAGATGAGATTATATCAGCATACACAAGGTATATTCATTTTGAGTTAGCTACTCAGTTATAGCTGCCATCTCTATTTCATTTTTGTTTTATATTTGTTGAGTGTGATGATGTAGCTTTCTTTGTGAGATAAAGAAATAAACTTCTGTATGCTTTCTGACTCAAACAAATGCATGTTGTCTCTTGGATGATTAATGCACTTACTTAGTTGTTTAAAGGAATAGGGTTCAACAAATAACTGGTGCAACAAACAATATGCAATGGCATGCTGGGAATACATTACCTCCGCCAGTGGATGATTACTGCCCCAATAGTTCTGCGTCTGCAGCAAAATCTGTTTCTAAAAGTGCTCCAAATGTAAGTTCATGTTTTTTCAACTTCCAAATAAAAATAGCAAGTAATGCAAGTTAAATTATTGGATGTAAATTTAGGAAATAGCGAAGTAGTTATCTGCTTGCAAGCAGACCTTTTTAACACTTATTATCCGTAAACCTCCTAATGGTTAGATTCTTAATAGTTTGTTTTCTTCTTCATTCATTGCAAGAAGAATTTCTCAAACAATATGGTTTGTGGGTTGAGGTGAAGATGGGTTGTGTGCCATTTATTCATGGCTTTGTCTCCTGAATTTGACTTTGAGAGTGATTTTGTATATGTACAGAATACAACAGTGAGCATTTCTAGATGTTCTCCCCCAAATGGAAGCTCTGGCAGATCCATTGCTCTTCCTGCTGGAGCATCATGGTATGTCATTTAATTTGTTCACTTACACTTTGTTATGTTAGTGCTGTTGCTAAAAATTCCAAATTGTTCTGCCAGGGGAATGCGGGCTTTAAACCAGCCACAATCGACCGTTTTAGCTTGTTCCAATGGACCTTCTAAGCTGAAATCTGGTATAGATAGCAACACAATACCATTTTCATCTGCAGGAACAAACACAAATCAGTCTTGTACATTACATGTTGATACTAGAAAGAAGTCATCTGAGGAGATTCATTCTATGAATATGAAGGGTAAACCTGATTTGTTAAAACCTTTACAACAGACTGCTGGTTTCGCAGTAGAGAAACCTCCATCACCTGATATAGTTTCTGCTTCTAAATCATTGAGCAGCCAGTTATCTTGCCCACCAGCATCCAGTTATAATGACCAGGTTGCTAATGTACCATCAACTGCTACTAGCTCCGTCTTTGACCATGAACAACAATTAATTTCACCTGGTGGGGAAGTAGGGAGTACTTCCACTGCTGATCGGAAGATACAGAGCTTGTGCTCTGATATGTCAACATTGACCTTAGACAAGAATCTATTGAATGGACATTCTGATTTAGTTAGACCTAGCAGTTCAGCTTCTGGTTATGGACCAAGCAACTCACCTAGTAGTCAGGGGTTACAACAATGTTATTCTGAGCTCTATTCAGAACATTTAAGTTCGCCAGCTGCTGCTAGATCTATGACATCTCACAATGGGGTGTGTGTTTCACAAGAGCAGTCTGATTGGAGAACTCATACTCAAACTCAAGTAGTGGAAAATACAAGCTCCGAAGTAGAGGAAGACGTATTATCTTTTGATAATCAAAGAATCAAGGATCCAGAAGTAATTAGCCATTCCAGTTACTTGCCAAGTTCAACAGTTTCGCTCCATTTATCAAATTATTCCAGGGCCCATTCGTTGCAACATAGTGAGACTTTTGGTGCTGTTAATATGAATGCTGCTACTCCCCTTGTAGATAATGAAGTTCATGACAATTTACATCCTTACGGATCTTGTATTTCTTCTTTGTCAAATGAATACCCTGAGAAGTACATAAGCAGTGGTATCAGGTCTGATATTACCTCTGGAGGTTTCCTTCCACTTTTAAATGAAGAGCAAGGGAAGCAGATGGGAAAATTACTCGGTAATGCTGAGTGCAATACTGGCAAAGATACAGGAGAGAACAGCATAATTTCAAACATACTGTCACTAGATTTTGATACATGGGACGAATCCTTAACTTCACCACGGAACTTGGCTAAAATGTTTGGGGACACTGACAAGGAGTCCAATTCTCTCAAATTATCCAGTTCGTGGAAAGCACTGAATAACAACCAGTCCAGATTCTCATTTGCAAGACAGGAGGATTCTAAATACAATTTATTTGATGCTGACTCCTCATTTGGTGTTTTTGGGCGAATGCTACGGAACCATCCTTCTAGCCAAGATTTTGCAGAAAGCAGGGATCTCTATCCTAATAAGTTTGAGATTTCAAATGGTTTTTCTTCCTGTAACTTTAAGGAATTTGACAATTTTACCAGCAGTCCTTCAGTTTTCTCTTCTAATAAGCTTTCTGGTGAGTGTCTGGGAATTTCCTTGCTCCTACTATGTCCAACTATGCTATGAACTTGAATGAGCTTTATTGTTGCAGTCTGAATGTTGAGTTGAGGGGTATATGTTGCTTATAGATTGTATTCATGCAATAAGCATTCTCATAATTTGATCGTTAACATTATTATCATGGATAAATAGCTATTATAATTAGATCTTTTATTTTGTATGCATTGTGCCATCATGCCTAACTTAATTTTTTCCTTCTGACTTCTGATTATATGAAGTGACTTGTTTTGAATATGAAATCATTCTGTCTACAAGGGGCACTGTTTCATGTCTCATATAATTTTCATTTTTAGATTGCTGTCTGAGTCTGGTTTTGATTTAGTTCATACTTATGCTTTATTCAATGTCATGTAGCAGTTTCAAGAGCTCAAATTTCAGCCCCACCTGGATTTTCTGTTCCTAGCAAGGCACCACCTCCTGGTTTTTCTTATCATGAGAGAGTAGACCCTGTCTTTGACACTATATCTGGTGAGATCCCTTTTATACTTATTGGTTCGCATTGGCTGCTCCTAGACTACATATTAACTTCGTCTACATTTTTTTGTCAAAGGAAATCATTTGATGGACTCCTCATCCCTGTTAAGAAATTCATATCAGGCTCCGACAAGTGTTGGTATTGGTGGCCCTGGAGACATAGAATTTATTGGTCCAGCAATTTTGGCAGTTGGTAAGGGTAGACATCAAGGAGGCCTTAATAATGCAGGCTTAGACATGAGACCAAATTTTCCACCACAGTTAAGTCCCCTTGATGATGAGGCCAGGCTTCAACTATTGATGCAGAGGTCTCTTTCTCATCATCAAAGCCTAAGATATGATATTGGAGATAACTTTTCTTCTGTTACTGACTCATATGGAATTACTTCAAGGCTGATGATGGATCAATCACAAGTGAACAACATGTCCCCATTTGCACAGTTGTCTCTCCAACAGTCGAGAAATTCACACATGTCAAATGGTCATTGGGATGGATGGAATGATGTTCAAGGTGGAAGCAATCTTGGTGTGGCGGAGCTCCTTAGAAACGAGAGACTGGGATTTAACAAGTTCTATTCCGGTTATGAAGATTCAAAGTACAGGATGCCCAGTTCAGGTGATCTGTATAACAGGACATTTGGAATGTGATTGTTGTTGGAATCATGTTGTTACTCAAATAGCAGTCCTATGCTAACTGCTAAGAAGTAGAATGGTTTGTGCGATTTTTGATAGCATGCTGGGGATGTAATGTTGATTTGTAGCCAATCTGGTTGGGCAGCCTCATGAAGGATCAAACTGTCCATGATTTGGGCCAAAAAGCTAGCAGGTAAACGAGGAATCCCCCCCCCCCCTGCATAACTGGTATGCACTTACATTCCTTCCAAAGGTTATATATCCATCTTGGTGTTAATTGATAGTTGTTTTTTTTGGAATATTGCAGGTGAAGTGAGAGCTTCTGCAAAATTTTGATTTAAGGATAATAGTAATAATTGTATGAATTGATTGTATTGCAGAGTGGTGTATATCATCACTTAACTGCCAGGTTGAACCTCCCCTGATGCTGAATGCTTTGCTAGGAATTACTACCCTCTCACGTAAAAATTGTCATTGCTTATTCACTGGCAACTCAATAGATAAGATATTTATTTAATTTATTAATAGGTTTCTTTTAAATATTTTATGTGTGCATATGGATAATGATCCTTCCCATCACAGATTTCCTATTTCCATTTTAAGAATGCACATTGACACTAATCTATGATAGAGGTGAAATCGAGTCTACTAGCTTTTCAAAGGCTCGAATTTTGAGCTTAATTTCTTTTGTAGATTTAAATCAAGCTAATGGAGGTTTTTCTCTTTAATAGAAAATGAAGTAGATTTCACATTTGATTTTAAATTGAATTATTTATTCTTTGAGATGAGAGTTTTAATTACTCAGGACTTTTTTCTAAGAAAAATTGAAGCATAAAAGATGGGCCAAATTGTATTGAAAAGGAGAGAAAAAAGGTTAATAAAGTTTGCGAAGTGTTTGGCATTAGAATGGCTTAATGGCAACTTAAGTCAGGGCGTGTTGGGGCTTGATTTTATATGTTAGAGAGGAAGCATAAGGATTGAAAGTGGTTGATTATTTTGTTTAAGCAAAACCCCAGATTGCTGCCAAGGGCATTCATTCTTTTTCTTGGAATTGGATATGTTAAATGGTGGCAAATTATTGATTCCCTCCACTACAAGGAGCAACCTGGTTGTTGTTGAAATGACCTTTTTGGTCTCCTTAAAAAGACATCATTACAGCCCATGTAACGTTGATTAGCTTTCATTTCATCATTCATTCCTGCCACTCCAATTATTGTTATCAAGAAAGAAAACAAAAAGTAGAAGAAACATGTGATTCTTCACAATAAAAATCTACTCCCGCTTTTGATGATGCTTGCTTAAGAGTATAATCCTCGAGCCAACGTCACATTTCAATACCACACGCAACAATTCAATTTCACTTTCTTACTTTGTCTACAATACAAAAATAATACACACAATAATTAACTCTCTTTCTTCTTTATTTATCTACCAATTTATTTCATTATTAATATTTTAAATATTAACCTAATTGTCATTCACACAAAACATACAGTTTTGTGTAAACTTTTTTTTTTTTTAAATGTGATAGGAATATTGGATTCAATTGATGATATATTAATAAGAAATCTTAAAAAATGATTTCTTGATAAATGATATCATATTAATCATTAAATACATAATATTATTCCACCCAAATGCCCTTCACTCTCAAGATTTTAATCATTAAATGAAATGCTTGTCTTCGAATTTAAGGTTTCCTTTTCTTGATCTTTAATTTACACTAAGAATTCCGTTAGATCATAATGAAAATATCATTCCACAATTACTTTTTAGCCTTCAACAAATATCTTACAAAATCTGTAAATGGTATACAGTGATTTGAGAAATGTAAAATAAAAGTGATAATAACTATGGGTGATTGATTTGACAATACAAAGTAAATGAAAACAAAGGAAATTATTATGGTAAGATATGAAGTGTGCCATCCATCCTCAAATTTCCTTAAAAAAGACAAAAGACAATTAAAATCATGTGTTGTTGTACAGTTTGATGTAATATATTATTGTAATTTTTTTATCAATTTATGTTAACGTGGCACTTATTTAACCAATCAAAATGGATGCCCCCACAAAATAAATGACATTTTTCTGTCTCAATGCCTGGCCACACTAATCATTTTGCCTTTGCCAAACAAAATATCTTCCCACTGCTTCTTCTCCAATATACTACTAAACTGTGTGTGTAAATATAATCACAGTTTAAAACAAATCACCCACAAAATAATCGATAAAAACCAGTGCATACCTTAATAGTTGTAAACAAATCATCATGCATTGAATACCTTGACAACATTTCATGGTGAAGGCTGCAAAATGAGGCTATGGTGGTGGCTCCTCCATCTGAATATAGATTTGAGGAGTGGCGGTGGTGGCAGTGGTGGTGGCAAAGTGGAAACTGGGAGTCGTCGGATTGGAGGGAAGAATGGCAGCAGAGGGAGAGGTAGCCAAGAACGAGAATCCTGATGATGCTGCAGCGGACAACAGTGGTGGCATTGGCCTAGCACCATGCATTTGCCATGCCCAATCTCTTTCCTGCCCAAACAAATCCAAATTGTGTTACCTTATTTCCATCAAAGTACCATGGAGGATCGGATTGCATTTTGCCCTCTTTGCTTAAAAAATGAATAAATTTATTCATGTACGTTAAATCAAAGAGTAATCCAGTCTAATTAAAATTTCCATCCATTTTTCTGGTTAAAAACGTTGAAATACACGTGACACACCACGTGTTATTATCCAGTTATTCCGTCAAGTGCGTTAGTTATTAACAGCACAAATAAATAAAATTTTTAACAGAAAAGACTAATCTGCTCTTTGATCTAATGTACAATGATTAATTTACTTTTTTTTTTTTAATAGAAGAGCCAAAATGCAATCTAACTCCAAGTACAAGTGCCTCTATGGTACTTTTACCCACTAATAGTTTATGTTAACATCTAGCTCATCAAAATCTTGAGATTAATATTAACTTAACTTATAGGCCCTCAAAATTATAACCTACTGACCAGGAAGTAGTACAAGTTGTTATAGTTTACCTCACTAGGAAAGAACCTAGGATATACATTACTCCACGAAATAGGTTGATCTGAATTCCCGGTTAGCCTTTCGAAAGCCGGACTGACTATTGCACCAGCAGGGTTCTCCGCCTACACATGCCAATCATATACACCATCGAGCTAAAACAGGGTCAATAAACAAGTCATATTTGCATATTTCATAAAGCCAGCTAAAAATTAACAGCAAAACACCATCCCATCCTAATCCTCTAATTGTAATCAAACGTATTAGAAAAGTTGGGTGCATAAGTTACCCTCGAACTCTTCCTCTCGTGCACGCCAGAATTGAAATGGTGATGCTGCTGCTCATTTTCCTTTGGATCATTGCCAACAGGTGGGGATATCCCCAAGTTTAGATCAAGATTGTGATTATTGCCTGAACAAGAGGAGTATCACACAAGCAACCTTGATTTGAAGATTATTTACAACATTAATATTACCAATAACATATAGCACCTTCATTAGTACCGGTATCAAAGATGATCTCCCCTTCATATGTACTCGGCTCGAAGTTGGTAACTGCCTCCCTTCCATTACATTTGATAGCTGCCTTGTCATAAGCCCTTGCAGCTTCTACTTCGTTGTCGAACAGCCCGAGATAAATGTACCTACACAACGAAATGTCATCCCCAATAAGCATCACAGATTTGTTTTTTACATTCAAGAAAAACCGATTCTCAGTTCGATACCAAGAGGAACTCGAAACAATAAGTTGAATACAACGTTGGAATTTCCATGAACAAGTATGCTTACTTTTTGCCAAGGAATTGCCCCATCCGTGCTTCCCATCGGCCACATTTGTGCAGCGTGACTCCTCGGTATTTCGAGCTTCCCCTCGAAAAACCAGTACTTTGCCGACGAAGTATGTGTACAAATTCTTCTTTACACAGATTCTTCATCTACAGCCATCAAAGGAAAACAGAGTAAGGCCCTGAACTAACAATCACTACAATCCATATTCTATATAATGCTATTCAAATTTTCAACCTGTTTCATATCTTCCTCATAATCACTGACACTGAAATTGATATCAGCATCAACCCCTCGAAATTTAATGGCTGCTCGATCATAGGCCCTGAATTTATTTAACATACCATTTTAGAACAACAACAAAAAACACCAAGGTTACTCTAAATTCTAATCAAATTTAAGAAACTATTTCCCCCTGATTTACCTAGCAGCAGCATGAGCGGTATCAAATCCACCTGGAAAAAAAGATGAATAAAATTCAAAAATGGAAAGCAAAAAAAAAAATCATCTCCTTAATAAAAAAATCGTCAAGAAAATTACAAACAAAGTTAACCAATAACATGTATACATACCCAAATATACTTGTTTCCCGCAGTCCCTGAAATCATAGCAGATAATAATTAATATAATTGAACCTTAGATTTCAACGAATTAACGAATGAATCCAAAATTCTAAAAGGAAAATTAACCAATGAGAAATTTCCCTTAAATTAAATTAAAAATTACCATATATGGGATTCCCATCTTCCAGTTCTTCTATAGAAAGTAACTCCTCGATACTGGGAGCTTCTAGAACGAGGTCCTCTACGGCTTCTCTTCGCCGTCTGTGACGGTTGTTGACGTATTACCCGCGACTCATCAGCTTCTTTTTTCTCGAACGAATGATCGATCCATTTGTTGTTATTTCCCGAGCTCTGCCCTTCATAAATTCCGACTCTCGTCGCCGTAAACAACTCCTTAGTAACCATCACCGCTGAGTCGTCGTTTTGAAACTCATTTCCACCACTTCCGACTTTGAGTATGTCGAAGCTTAGAGTGAACGCATCTCCGTTGGCGCGCGTGGAGTACGACTCATCATCTTCGTTGACGATCGACGAATTCGAGGTTCCAGATTCGTCCATTTGGTTTCCACAATCTCCGTTAAGCTCGGTGCTAAAAGGAGCCACCGAGTTTGAGTCCTGAGCCGACTCAGTCGACCCGACATTGAGGTTAAGATCTAGCATTTCGTCTAAGTTTGTTGCCGAACTTAGCTTTGACCCCCTTTAAAATTGAAGTAAAAATCACCAACTTTTCAGCTCAAAAAACAAAATCATATTGTTTTTCTATAAAATTATCAAATCCAACGGGGAGGGATGGATACTGTCAGAACACTGAACCAAAGCTAAGAATTACAAAAATAAAAATAAAAAAAACTTTGGAGATTCTCTCTTTCCGGGAGACCGAGGAGAATGAAAACAGCGTCGTTATAAAGCAAAGGAATTTGAAAAATGATGCTACCATTGATGAATTACTCGGCAATCAATTCGAATAAACGGAAAAAGAAAATCGCCGGCTAGCTGATTCCGTAAACAAAGGAGAGAGAGAGCGAGAGAGAGAGAGAGAGAGGAGACGGGCGTATGAGAGCAGAGAACATTACAGACTACGGACCTAATTTTTTAAAGTGGAATATATAAACATTTTCTCTCTCTTCGGACACCGGTTTCGCCGGTTACCCGTTATTTGTTTTTGTCAGTCATTCCACCTAGATATTATGGCAAACTGGCGGGGCGGAGTGGTTTTTTCCCCGCCCCGACCTTGACTACATATTTCACATGTTTTATTTTTATAATATTTATTAAATAAAATAAAATAAAAAGATCTGTTTGTTTTTTAAATATACTATTAATTATATAATTATATTTGAGCTAATATTAATATAAATTTTATTACCATATATTTTAAACTAATTTTTATATATAAGGATATAATGATAATCATCACAGGTCAAAATTTAATTATAAATTTTTAAAAGCTCAAAATATAATTTTATCACTTTTAAATATTAAAATATTTTTTTTATTTTGGGTAAAGTATAAATTTTTTCATATGTTAATTTGTAATTTTATTATTTATGAGAGGATTGAAGTAGTAATTTTTCGTTTTGAGGTTAAGACTCTTGCTTAGCCCTTAAACTTGAAATAATTAATTGAAGAATTAAACTTGTCCCATCTTGAAATCCAATTTTAAGAAAAATAACCTTATCGAATCAATTTATTTTAATCGTAAAGCTGAATTAGTTAATTTTAAAAATTGTTTGAATTTATAATAAATACAATTTAGAATAACTTTAAATTATTTAAATTTTAAATTTTAAAAATAATAATACTTATAAAATAAATTATTAATTTGTTCTTTTTAATATATGAAAGTTTAATGTCTGTAAATTTAGTATTGGAATTATTCTATACAAATATTATTATGTTAATTTTTTATCTAAATATTGTTTTTAAAAGGTCTACATACATTATTTAGAATTTGAGTACAATATTCTTTTAATATGATATTATTAATTAATAATATTAACAATTGAAATTCATCAAATCATTTTTAAAATTAAAAAAATTGCAATTATCATGTTGTATTTAAAATTAATCAAATAATATTAAATTTATTCTGTTAAAAATAAATTTAAGAAGATTAATACTTAATTTTCACCAAAATAGTAAATATTAAAATTGTGTTACGCGTGGCATTAAAACATTAATAAACTTTGGGGCATGTGTCAAACACATGTAATGAATTGAGTCTCTGACAGTCGAAAATTTTGACCGTGGAAAACACTTTTGAGCTTTGGAAATTCTTTTGTTCATAACATATGGGGACAACATTTTATTATCTAAAACAATATGTTTAAGATCCAATTTCAAATCTATATTTGAATATAATATTACTAAAGAAATAATTATAAATTTTGAGATTTTAAAATCAATATGTATAATATTAAAAAAATATCATTTTTTAAACTGTTAGTTAAAAAACTATTCCCCGTATTGATAAATAGATAAAAAATATACATATCAATCATTTATTTATAATGATAATATCTTTACGAACTCAATAATCAATACAATAAAGTAGTTGTTTCTACCTAAACAAAGCATTGTTCACACTCAAATAGATAGTAAAAACATTATGAAAGTCTTTATATTAGAAGTCACATTGTATTTTATTTTTTCATTCAATAAATAAGTAAAATTAATTTTTATACGTGTCTTTACTATTAAAAGATTCATCAATTTCTACTATTAAAAACTAGTATAGTTGACAGAATAACCAGACATGCTGATATACATGAACAAATTTTTAATAGTAAAAATTAACAGAATTTTTAACAAAAAGATCGATTGCTCTTTGTTCTAATGTGGAGTTTATTTTTTTAATGGAAATTATAGAATGTAATCTAACTCTTAGTTTAAAGACCTTCATAATACTTCTAATGGTTGATTATCGTATTTTATAACATAATAAAACAAATATCGCTAAAACTAAAAAAAATATGAATATGTTATTAGTTATATAACAAAAAAAGATTGATTTGTTGAAGTCTTGAACATTAATTTAACAGGTATATGTTAATTATGTGAATTTTGATTTTATGTAATTTTATAAATGAATTTTTTATTTAATTTGATTTTCACAAATCACAACAATATCATTGAATTAGCACTATTTCATGTTGATATTTTGTATACACAAACAACTATAAAAATGTAACATGAAAATAAATGTATGTATGTATTTATTTAAATGTGTATAATTGAATCAAAATTAAAATTTCATGTATGAACCACAATTCAAATTTCATATATATAATTGCACTAAATCAGAATTCATGAATCAATTTATATATTGAACCAAAATTTATTTATAAAATTAATATTTATCCCTTTGATTTATTAGTTGGAGAACGTCTAATTGGAAATAATTATAATAAGGCAATCTAAAAACGTGGTTAATTTAAATTTGGATAAGCAATAATTAAAATATTTACTAAACATCTATTTAGCATCGATTTTAGCCGTATTACTTCACCTTTACCCCTAATTTTATATAAACAAAACGTGCTTAAATAAAATATCATCAAAAAATGATATAAAGTTGTTGCGGCTTTGTTGTATTCATATTAGATAATTAATGTCGGCATTTCCTTGCTGAACTCATCACATACGACATGACATCTCTGAAATGTTTCATTCTCGTGACCTTATTATCCCGGCTTTCTTCTCCACATAATTTTGGTACCAAACATTATGCATTTTTATTACCCGTTTCTAGAATATAAATATTAATGCATCATTTCGATTTATATTCACTTGTATTAGACTTCTACACAATGACAGAGTTAGAAAATTACTTTTTGGAAACTACTATAATTAAATCCTCTATTTTTATAATAAAAAAATACAACTTCACTAATTTAATAATCTATATATTTTTATAATTTTAAATGATTAAATTAAAATTTTATCATTTTTAAGAGGTTAAAATGTAATTTTATTATTTTTTAATTTAAAAGTTTGTAAATTATAAAAGGTTTAAATGAAAAAGTTTTAATTTTAAGAGAGTTAGGGCCCCTGCTAACTCTTTTTGACTCCGCTACTACTTCTACATGTCCTGCCTAAAAAGTTGGAAGTTTTAGATTAAAAAATTTGAAAAATTAATTAGAAAAAAAAGCTCGTTTAAAAAAGGGCCCAGACTCGAGTAAAGTTTTTTTGCTCGGGCTTGGCCTGGACCGTATTAGCAAAAAGACAAAAAAAAATATTGTTTTGTTGTTATTTTCTCAATGTCTTGTTACAATTTCATTATTATGTTGTTATTGTTTGGATGTTGTATAAATCTTATTTTATTTTTAGTTTTATTACCATATTAGAGGTATTTACTTATTAAGTTATACCTATTTTAATGTTATTTAAGTATAAATATTTTTTAATTTTTTCAATTTATTGAAAAATATTTATTTTAATATTTTTAATATTTTTTATATATTATATTTTAAATTTATTTATATAAAAAATTTAATTCGATCGAGCTGAGCCCACTTTTTAATATTTTTATACGTGTCGAGGCTTAGATAAAATTTTAATTCCATTTTTAAAATATGGGTCTAATAAATGGGTCTAAAATTTTAATAAGATTTGATTCGACCCATAAATAAGTTTAACATATATGAATTTAATTATTTTATAATACAACGCTTAACATAATATATAAACGGTAGTTAGAAAATAAATCAATTTTCTCTTTGTCAATTTATTCACTTTTTCTCAACTTTTTCAATTCAATATCAAACATTGCCATAAACGGTTTTAAAGATATAAGAAAATTTTGCTTGTTTTTAAAAATAAAAGAAAATTGAAAGCAAAAGCAAAATTTTAATTAATTATTTTTAAATAGTTTAATTAAAGTTAAATTGAATTAGAGAAATCTTTCGGAAGAACTTATAATAAATATATTTATCTTTTTAAGAATTGACGAAATAGTATTATTTCGTGTCTAAAATGTTAAGATTTTTAAGCTTTTTTTAGTAGTGCTTTTTAAAAACACTTTTGAACAAAAAAAAATTCCTAAACAAACAACTTTTGAAAAAAAAATTAACTTTTCAAAAGCACTTTTCTTGAGATGAAAAAGTTAAAATTTTTAGGTTTTTCATCTCAAAAACACTTTTGGCAGCTCAATTATGTTTTCATCCTTCCAACACATGATTTTTGATTAATTGTTTAAAAATATTTATATTTTATATTTTATATATAAAATATTAATAACAAAATATAATAAATTATTTTTTATATTCTTATTAAAATATCATAATATTAATTAATTTGAATATTATTTAAATGTTTATTTATTACTTTATAAGACATGTCTAAAATGGACATTTTATTTTTTAAAATCACTTTTTGACATCATTTTTTAAAAGTATTTCTCAAAAGTAATATTAAAATAACCTTTAAATTCATTCTAATTTAAATTAAATATGATGCGTGCATAATTATTTTTTATCCATTTATTTAAAAAAAAAGTCTTGAAAATTGATTTCGGTAATTGGAAAACATCTCAAAAATTATATTAGTATAAATTATGAAAGTTAATATTTTATACTATATTGATTTTAAGATATCGTAATCAAATTTTGTATCGTATTATATTTTACTTACTTTTTTGGTATGTGCTCGTGAGTCATGCATAATAATTGAACCTTTCCTTGGCTTTCTAGAAGAATATATACATTTTTAAATATCTTACTTACTAAATAAATATTAAACAAATTAAAATATCACATTAACAAACTCGAATAAATTCAAGTAAAATAACTTATTTGACCTCTAATTTTATAAAAAAATTATTTTATCTCTCCATTTAATTTTTAATTTTTTTAGACTTTAAATTTAAATTATTTGTTAAATCACTCAAAATAGATGAAAAAGTTAAGGGTTATTAATTTTGTTGACGTGGATGCCACATCAACAATTAATAAAAATTTAAAAATTTAAAAAATTTAAAAAATATAAATAATTATTTAAATTTTAAAAAATTAATTGTTAACGTGACATATACATGAGTTATCACATCAGCAAAATTAATAAACGTTAATTTTTTTATTCATTTTGAATGATTTGATAAATAATATAAAGTAAAAGGTTAAAAAAGACCAATTTTTTTTTCCTATTTCTTATTGATTAATCCATTTTCAATAATTGCAATTAAGCCGGTGGAATGTGATCCAATTTTGTTAACCTAAACGACGCAGTTTCTTCTTAGACACTCACTCACTCACTGACACTGTTAGTACCTTCCCATTAAGGTAATCATCTTAAGCTCAAAACCTGTTGGTGATTTCATTTTCCAATTTTAGAAATTTAAAACTTCAAATCCCTGCCCAAAACAACTACGATCACCGGCTATAGCCTGTTTCCATAAATATCCCAAATCTATTCCCCTTATCCATCTTCTAACCATTTAACACATGCCACGTGTTAGTGATTTTGGTTTAGCCACCACCGTCCAATTTGGTCAATCTGCCTGATGCCACTGACTGTTTATCTGAGCAACGGTCCACGTCCGTTTCATATTAAAAGTAAATTTTCTTACATATTTATTTTTTTTAGATATTCTAAAGCCACAAATCAAGAAATAAAAAAAATCAGGAGAGGTGAGAAAGCGCACTCTCCTATACGACGCGTTTAATAGACGCAGCCAATTGTACGGGACTTTGCCCCAATCAGGTTGTCCCCTTTTAAGGAAACCTGTCCTAGTTAACTTTTGTCCGTGATTCCGGGTTCCAACACGCGCCACTTTTGTCCGTGAAAACCTACAAAAGCCCATCTACTAAGTGTTTTTGGTCGATTTATTCCCTTTAATATAATTGATTTTTTCTTACCCTCTACATTTTTCAAAAATAGTAATAATTTCTGTTTTCCTTTAGTTTCATCACAAAAGTTGACATTGTTTATTTTTAAAACATGCAGTAATTTTTTTTGATAGTTTAAGAATTAAATCAGATAAAAAATTATTGTATAATTTTTTTTCCTTGTACCAAGAAAAAATCATAAAAAGATGTGTTTTATTAGAACACTCTCCCCAAAAATTGAAAACTTGTCATTATAGATTGTTTTTGAAGTCACCAAATAATCTTTGGTTGTTTAATATTAAAATTTCAGGCCACCAACTTTTTTAGAAATAAAGAAAAAGTTGGCATCACAGAACTATATATTACTATTTCTCAAAATATAAAATATATTTTTTTTAACGGAGTGAATACAAAATAGTTGGCTTTTGTTATTTGAATTAGTTTTTATTATAACATTTATAATAACCATGTGATAAAATTGGGGATAGACAAGATTAAGCAAGAAAACAAAAGGAAAATGGGCCCCACAAATACTATCGTATTATTATTATTGAAGAATGCAAATATATGAAGTACAGTTAGCGATGAATATTTTGTCGGCAAAGTGTACGAGGTTGTTTACTCTCGGCTACGTGGACGCTTCATATCCATTCATGGAAAGTCTACTCTTCATTATAACACTCTGTCGTCTAGTCAAACTTCCCATTTTCATTTTTATTCGATTGAAAATATTATACTTTATTATTTTCCCTCTTTGAAATGATGAGATGTCCCTAGTTGTGCTGGTGCCACTCCTTTTCCATATCAACTTACGAAAATGTCCCTGGCCTGGCCTGGCCTTTTATGTTTATTTATCATGATGTGAAGGCTAAGGCAAGGTGTGGTCAGTTTCAGATTAATCAAATGAGTGGAAAAGGACACCTGGCCGAATATGTTATTTATTCTTTTTCGAATTATGGAAAGATTTATTTAGCCAAAAAAGAAAGGCAATTATATAAATATTGCGGTATTTTCAGTTAAACAAAACTGGGTCAAAAATGACCCAAAATGAAAAAGGCCGTAATGGCCCAGCCTTTGCGAGCAAAAATAGTCTCCTTGTTCTTCTTTCACTTTGTTCACTAGCTGAAGCTCCACGCTTACTGGAAATCTACCTTTTTTCTTTTCAAAAAAGGGAAACACGATGATTCATCTTCAATTGTTAAGAAAATCGTCGCAGACTCGATCGAGAAAGCAATTATCGCATCTTTTCTCAACAATCTCTCAAATATCTTCGCAACCATCCAAGCCGTGCGTTTCTATCAATTTTCTTTTTTACATTTCTGATAGCAGTTGCTTTTTCGATCCGTTTAATTTCCTTCTTTTAATTAAATTAGCAGGCCTTCTTTTGGCATCGCCTTCGATATAGACGGCGTCGTTTTGCGCGGGAGCACTCCTATTGGTGGCGCTTCCCGAGCACTT
Source organism: Gossypioides kirkii (assembly GCA_005610355.1). Classification (NCBI taxonomy): domain Eukaryota; kingdom Viridiplantae; phylum Streptophyta; class Magnoliopsida; order Malvales; family Malvaceae; genus Gossypioides; species Gossypioides kirkii. The sequence continues at coordinate 133,733 of CP032250.1, forward strand.
AGGAGATTATACGACGGTTCCGGTATGTAATGCGTACTCATGTATACCCATTTGGCTCTAAAATGGTAAATTTTTAACTTTTTCCCCCTTTAAATTCGTGACAAGGGGGAGACTAAGAGGGATTTAAATTGCAAATATTGACTGTTCAAGGAGTTAAAGTACAACCAAAGAAAACCTCATTTAAAATTAGTTATCTATTTTGTGGTTATTCGTTCTTTTTTATGCAAGAACATTGGATTGACTCTGATTAGTTCATTTTTTTTCCGGCAGGTGTTCTGAAGGTTCCTTTTGTGTTTTTGACTAATGGTGAGTGAATTCTGTGTTCGTTTCCATGTCCTTAAAGCTCATTTGTTTTTTTATGGTTTCTTCTTTGTTTGCTGTACTGAAACTTAGATAGTTTCCATGTATGATTTTGGCTGTTACATGACTGGGTCTGGCTATCTTTCATTACATTTTAGTCAATTACTCTCTAATTCATGTTTCATCATTATTTACAAGCATGACCTCTATAATGAATAAGTGGGTCTTACACATGTAAATGATAATGAATAGTGTATTAATAAATAGTGGATTGGATCCTAGATAGCTAGCCTTTATAGAAAATTATGTTATCCAGATACTTCATTTTCTCTAAACTGTCGTGCGGAGGGTATGATCCTCCAAATATATGGAAAACTTACAGATACGCTTCACCCGATCACCCCTGAATTATTAGAGTATAATAGAGACTTAAAATCGCTATAGGTTTTAATTATGGTTTCTGGTTTTCAACATGATGAATGAGGCAGCTTATTCGATCGATATTGTTGGCTCCAACTTCTCACTTTTTACAGGGGGCGGTATTCGTGAATCAAAAAGAGCTGCGGAGTTGTCAGAACTCCTGGGTGTAAAGATTTCTCCTTCACAGGTTATATCTTTTGATGTTCATATTATTCCTTTATTTTTAATTGTTAGTAAAGAAAGCCTCGTGGATGGTGGTGGTAGTGGCTGACAAATTACTTTTAATTCATTCCAGGTATTGCAGGGCCATTCACCTTTTAAACAGCTGGTGAACAGGTACAATTTATAATTTATTAGGGTTCTTTGTTTCCTTCAAAATGTTGTAGCAAATATGACCTCTACATGTATTTGTTGAAAAAATTTGAAGGATAACTGTGTTATTTTCATGGAGACAATTATTAATTTGGAGGGAACTCTTTAAAGGAAAGGAAAGGTCCAAACGAGAGTCAAGCATCTTGTTTTTAAGTTATGCAATCTACTTGTCTCACTATTTATTATTTTCATTGCCATTTAGGTTTGAGAATGAATTAATTGTTGCTGTCGGGAAAGGTGAACCTGCTGCGGTGATGTCCGAATATGGATTTAAGTAAGTTTCTAAGTATACTTCTTGCTATGTCATTGGAGATGCTAATGGCTTTGCTAAAAAATGCTGATAAAATTTTGAATAGAAGTTCTGACTGATTTGTGTCTATCGATGTTGATATGCAGAAACGTGATTTCAATAGATGAGTATGCAGTGTACTTTGACAACATTGACCCACTGGCACCATTCAAGAAATGGGGCACCATAGATGTTGCTGTCGACAGAACTAGAAAATGCAGCATTAATTCCGAGAGAGTTCAAGCAGCATTTATCGTTAGCGATTCTGTTGATTGGAGCAGGGACATTCAGGTCACCTTAAATAATATAACCATATCAATGCTCATTCTGTGACAGTACTTAAATGATGTTTAATCTAAATTGACTTAATTATAGCATCAGATCTTTTTAATATCAGGTTCTTTGTGATATTTTAAGAACTGGAGGTCTTCCTGCAAGTGAAGAAGGGCCTCAACCACCTCTTTATTTTGCACATGATGACCTTAAATATCAGGTTAGTTACAATTGATGCTTTAGAACTCAGTTGCTTTTTACCTTCTATGGAGCCTTTTCTTACAAGTAGTAATACACTGATAAGATGCCGTTAAAGGTAGGCTGCTTTCCCATCTGAACGTTTCGGCATGGGAGCATTCAGAATTGCACTGGAATCAGTCTTCAATAGGTAAGGGTTGAGTGTATATAGACAGACGATTATACATTAATTTTACTGTTAGATATTACCATGATTTCCTTTTGAAATTTCTGAAAATGATTCTGTCACGTGGTCTATTAGTTTAAGTATTACTATATTAATCTAGAATTCCTCATTAGTGTTTGTTAGCAGTTAATGCTCGAGAGACAGCTTTGTTAATTCCACTAAATTAAACATGCAGCATTCATACTGAAGCTCTGAAGTATACATATTTTGGAAAGCCGAATCCAGTTGCATTTAAGAATGCTGAAGTTGTGCTAAAGCAACTAGCCTCGTTCATTTATCGTGAGCTTAACATCGTGAACCATGCAAACTCTGGAAGTCATGACTTCCAGACACTATATATGATAGGAGATAATCTTGCAGTCGACATCAAGGGTGCACGGCAGGTTTGTCTCTCTTCCCAGTTCATATTTTTATGCCTATGATGTAAAGTTATTAACAGTGGTGAAAACTGTGGTTCACATCCCAGGCCGGAAATCCTTGGTTTCCCATTTTGACAAGGACTGGTGTTTTTAAGGGAGATCATCATTCTAATCATCCCGAGTTTCCAGCCAATATGGTAGGCACTTCAGCTCGCACCGAATATTGTTTTCTTTTTTTACCAAACCAACTTGATATGAACCTTAATCTTTGGTTTCGATTAGCACCACTCTAAAACACTTTGTTGTTACTGTTGCAGGTTGTTGACACTGTGGAAGAAGCTGTGGACTTTATTCTTAGACATGAGCATCAAATCATAGATTAGCAGCCGAATCAACGGTATTCATCCATTTCAAATTGATTTCGTAGTTTGAGTCACATTAAAGAAAGCTTGATTTCAATATTTTTTCCCTTGCATTTTATATTCTCCAAGTGGCAGTCATGTCTCGGGGGTCTAAGGTGACATATAGTGAAAACTCAAACCATGGCCCTAATTTTGCTTTCGAGACCATTGCCATTCTTGTTTCTCTTAATTTCTTCATTAGCAGTTAAACCAATCATTTAGTTTGAATTTTATATTGTTTGCTTCACTCCTTTAATATATAAAATAAAGATATTATTTTATATAATGATTTCAAAGAATCTTCTCGAAAGCATTGATTAAGACCATATATTATATATATCAGTCATCACCTTTAGGTTCTAATCAAAATTATTAATGGAATAAATATCTCAAACTATGTAAAGTAAAGTTTGATTTTGAACCCTTCCCTTTTGCCTTGTTATTTGGTTGGCCAAGTGTAATATTTATGTTTCTTTTCTTTGTCTATCCTTTTAGTTATCGGCGCATGTGTTTAATTAATCCTTATTTCTTTTTATAATAAAGCAATGGTTTGAATTGGTTGAACCCTTTATTTTATATATCAATCATAGAGTAATTATGAAAACTACTAATTTTGTATTGTTCTGATTTGATTGAAAATTTTAACACGTATGTGTGTATAAGGATAGTAGTTGTACTTGTTTGCTTGTTTGGTTGGTAGATAAGTTTTTTTTTTTCTAATAATGATACGGAGTGATATATGATTTATGCGTAGGGGTTAAATTGACTGAATTAATAGTTTTTTATTAATTCGATTTGTCGATTTTAATAGGTAATTTGATTTTGTAACGGTTAAAATAGATTAAATCAATTGTTTATTGGTTATGAATTTGTCTAACTAAATTGGTTCACTTAACTGATTTGTAATATTATATGATTTTTAAATTTTTAAATTTTTAAAATATATTTGCAATATATAATATATATAAAATTATAACCAAAATCCAATTAAACTTTTATTTGTGTTTTATTTCTCATATGTAGAAAAAAAATTTAAAAAAAAGTTTAACCAACCGAACACAAATGTTAAGTAAGTTCGATTAAGTCATATTATAGGACAAAAGTTGGTCAAGTAGTCGGCTATATTACGAGGTTGATTGATTAAGTTGATTTTTAATGTATTCAATCAATTTAATCTGATTACAACAAGGCTACTGTTTTATTTACATAGAGTCAAAATGTCACGATGAAATAAACATACGTTTTAGCTTCATGATTTTTTTTCTACGCTTCATTCTTTTTTAAGTTTTTTATCTTTTAAATTATGTGAAGTTTCGCCCCAAAAAAAATTGACAACTTATCCTTATATTCCACTATAAAAAGGACAAAGATCTTCTGCGACGACCAGCTTGCTGCCAAATCATCGTGGGACAATCAAATACCGCCACGCAAGCAAATCGGTGTTGTTTTAGTGCATAAAACTGAAAAAAAAAAATACACTACTGCTTCATCACATTTATATTAGGTAATGTAATAAATATAATTATTTTCTTAATTATTTGACACATAAAATAATTATTTAGTTGAATAAAATTTTTGGAATTTATTCGTAACGTGTAATAACAGTTTAAATTCAATCCATTTATTGTCCGATTCGCATGATTTAAGTATTGACTTGGCGTATAATTAGGGGTTTATGAAAATATTACCTAAAATTACAATTTATTTTTACGAAAATAGAACATACATAAATAAATAAAATCCTGAAATTCGAAGTTTTCTTTTTTTTTTTTAATTTTATTGCTGTGTGTTTTCTTTTCATTCTTTCTCTTTCCAAAGCATTCTCTTTTGTTTCTGCTTGGACGGTAAATTCTTCCATTTTTCTCCTCCCGTCCAGTGGAGAAAGTGAAGGAAAAAGAACAGAAAAAAAGAGAGGAAAGAGAAAGAAAATAAATCCAAAAAGTAAATATTAGGAGGGAAAGTTTTTTAAGATTCTTTAAAAAGAAAAAAACTATTATTGAAACATGGGTTGTTTTGGTTGCACTGGTCATTCAACCGACGATTCAGACTACCCAAGAAACAAGAACAACAAGAAGAATGCTAACAACAGCAATAAAAACAAACCCCATGATCAAAGACAAGCCGGTTCCGGTTCCTGTTCCAGTTCCCGTTCCAGTTCCGGTATTGGTTTTTGTTCTTTCTATGTTTTCCTTTTCCCTTTTTCTGCAATGATATGCATTGTGTTTGATCATGTTTTTGTTTTTTTTATATCCCAATCTTGATCTTGTGATGTGAAATTTTATTAGGTAATATCATGGAACTAGTGTTTTTTTGTTTGTTTGCATGAATATGATAGGAAAAGGCACTTCCATTTTTATAATCCAAAATCCCTGCTACTGTTTTTATTTTGTCCTTGTTGGATATTTTTTTAACTATTGATAACTTGTCATTACAAGACAATCTCTGTGGCTTGTCTTATGTTTCTCTTGTTTTGGTTTTGGGGTTCCATCTGTTTGAAGTAAAAAGAGCATCAAAAGAGAGTGTAAGGAAGGAAGAAGCATCTAAGGATGAGGAGTTATTGATGGAGGTAAGGAATTTCAGTTTTCATGGTGGTGAGGGTTCCGAAGTTGGAAAAGCTATCATACGGGCACAGTTGTTTACGTTCGATCAAGTCATAGCTGCAACCGGCAACTTTAGGTCCGATTATTTCTTGGGGGAAGGTGGTTTCGGTAAAGTTTACAAGGGATTCTTGGCGGACACAAACGAGGTCTTCATTGTCTCTTACAGATTTTTGCATCGTGCATCGTGTTCTTTGTTGAAGTTGGTGAGGTTACTTACTTTTCCCTTTACTTACCTGTTGTATAGGTTGTTGCTATTAAGCAACTTGATCAAGATAGTCTTCAGGGCAGTAGGGAATTCGTTGCCGAAGTATTGACGTTAAGCACAGCTGAGCATCCGAATCTCGTGAAATTAATAGGGTTTTGTGCTGAGGATGAACAAAGACTATTGCTTTATGAGTACATGCCGTTAGGGTCTTTGGAAAACCATTTGCATGGTAAGAAAAACCCCCCTGCTGATTTCATTAGTTTTCTGTTGTATGAAATGGCGACGTCTTAAACTTTGTGGATATAGATCTCTCACCTGACCAAAAACCACTCGATTGGAACACGAGAATGGAAATAGCAGCTGGTGCGGCGAGGGGATTAGAGTATTTGCACGTTAAAATGAAGCCACCGGTCATATATCGTGACTTGAAATGCTCCAACATTTTGCTTGGTAAGGGATATCATGCCAGGCTCTCTGATTTTGGCTTAGCCAGAGTTGGTCCAAGTGGGGATAAAACTCATGTTTCTACAAGGGTTATGGGCACTTATGGTTATTGTGCACCGGATTATGCAATGACTGGACAGTTGACGTTTAAATCCGATATTTACAGCTTAGGGGTTGTCCTTTTGGAACTGATTACGGGTAGGAAAGCAGTCGACTATTCAAAAGATCGTAACGAACAATATCTTGTTGCTTGGGTAAGAAGAAACTTATTCCCACTTTTATCAATTCAATATCTTCATTTGGTTACATTTTCGGTTTTCGGTTATTTGATTGCAGGCACGACCTTTGTTTAAAGACCGAAAGAATTTTACGCAAATGGTTGATCCTCTGCTACAAGGTCAGTATCCGATGAAAGGTCTCTACCAAGCATTGGCCATTGCTGCAATGTGCGTACAGGAACAGCCTAACATGCGTCCGGCTATATCCGATGTAGTTATGGCTCTGAATTACCTAACCACCCAGAAATACGACTCTAACAACTCTGCTCAGAGCTCACGAAGGAGCAAGATGTTGTCACCGGGGAAAGGACGAGTTGCAGATCATGTTAAGAGTTTCTGAGTCACAGAGCAGAATCATGATAAAAACGGCAAATATACTTAATACTATATGGTGCCAAGTTATCGAATTTTGCATCACATAAGGTAACAACTAGCATTACTTAACCTCCTTAAAACAGAGATTTTCTTTCTTTTCCCCCTCTCTTTCTCGTTGCCGGTGTACATGCGAGTTAGGGTTCTTCTAGGAACCGTTTTCTCCCCATGAAAACTTTCCTTGAAGGGATTATATTTTTACAGTGAAAAGGAAATACTTACATAACTATATCTTAGTATTATTGTTTATTGTTGTGTCTGAAAGAGAAGCTATGAACAATTTCTGCAATCAGCTTGTCCAAATTCAGTGTTTTAAGAGACAAGTTTCATGCACTGTCATAGTTCATATATGTACTATAAATTATCCATCCAATATAAACGATATACTATTTGATCCTCTTTTTTTTTTTACTAAAATTAATTTCATTATTTCTTACAGCATCAAAAAGATTTTTGTTTTTGGCCAGTGTCATTAATAAACCTGTTAAATATGAAAACAAAATGATATGTTTGAGTTTTGAGCTATAATGGATCAAATTAACATTTCAAGTCAATTATCATGTTATATTTTAAATTGAAGATTTTGCTTGTTTCTTATTTTCCTTTACTCATTTTACCTTTAAATACAATCAATTTTCTTTATTCTAATTAATATAACCCACTCTTCAAATATTGATATTATTTTCAAAAACCAACAAGCTGTTTATCTAAGCGGAAATTTTGGAAAGTATTTTCAACAACGATACTTTTTTTTTTTTTGGTATTTAACCAAAATAACTAATGAGTTACATTATAGAAATATAAAAAAAAACAAATTAAATTATAAATTTAAACGTAATAGATAAACCGAAATCATAATATGAGATTTCCATTTTGCATGTGGACTGGTAACCTCAATTTTGAAGCAACATTGGCTCAAGCAAACAATCTATCTAACAGCAAAAGCTTAAGCCTAAAGGGACACAGCTTGATTAGAATCCAAAAAAATGGAGCATTGTTCTACCAAACACTTATTCCAAATCTATATATTTTTTGTCAGAATACATGCATTAAATATATTATGTGTTTGCATCTTGGTTCAATTGTGCCAATATAAAGGATGTAAGTTTGAGTGTGTTGAAGCTTTAGATATTGTGTCAAAAAGAACAGATGTTATCACAACCTATAATGAAATGTAGTTTATATGAATGTGTTACTTTTTGATTATTTTATCAACTATCTCAGTTTTTAAAAGTAGAAATAAATGACGTTAAAAAAAGAGAGACTAGCTTGTTCTTTTGTGAGAAGTAATTTACTTACATTTTAATAAAGGAGTAAAATTCAATCTGACATCTAATACAAGAACCTCCACAATATTTTTACCAGAGATAAACGAATGGATACACCTCCTAACTAAACGAAAGACATATTAACCTAAGCATGAAAATAATATTGGATTAAATGGGATAATATATTTAAATATTCGAATTTCGAATTCAAATATATAAATATTTGTAATATAATAATTTTGAATAGCCAAATATATAAACTCGTTATTTATAAAAAATAAAACAAATATGAATAAACGAATGCATAGCTGCCTGCATCAACTCTCAGTTACACTGGACCTTCATCAAATTGAAGAACACCGAAACGACGTCGAAGAAGCAAATAGCGCCTTAAGGGAGGGCACAGATCAACGGCTGGAAACTTCCTGAATCATGCATGGGTTTGGTCTTCCTTCCTTTCTCTTCTCTTTCGCACTAACTCGAACTCAAACTCAAACTCAACTCACTGAGTCGAGTCACCCCCGTGTTCATTCTTTCTTTCTCTTTCTCTTTCCACTCTCTTTCCCTCATTCTACCCTTTTTCGTCTTTTTCTCCTCCAATCTCAATCCGACGGCTGCCATTCTTCCACGTCATACCGTCTTCTTCACCCCCTCCCCCTCCCCCTTCCCTTTCTCCCATCTTCTTCCTATTTTATTTAACTAACTCCCTTTAGGGTTTCCAAGATTTAACCAAATTCTAACAATTTTTTTTAAAATGCGTCTATTTGTTTTTCTTCGATAAAGAAGAAAACGAAGAAATCTCCAAATCTTCAATTCGTCGACTCTCTCAATTTCACGCAGATATTCTTCCTTTTCCTTTTAAATGAGGTATTTTTGTTATTCTCAATTCCGTTTTAATTCTTCATTCTAATTCCATCATGTGTAGTTTTCTTTTCCCTTTGTTTTTATTTTTCTAACTTCTTCTTTTTGTAATTTCTAAGTTTGAGAATTTATTTATTTGTTTAGGGTTTTTATGAATTGGCTGTATTCGGAAACCGTGATAATAATTTTTTAAAATTTTTGGTAGAATTGAAGATTAGAATTTTTTTCCCTTTCTGGTGTGTTTGTCATGATGGCGATTGAGAAGAACAACTTTAAAGTTTCGCGGTTTGATTCGGAGTTTTCTTCTGATAGTAGGGATACCACTTCGTCAACTGATGAGGATGAGCTTCAACGTCCAAGCTCAGCTATTAATTCTGATGGTGCTGGTGATGATGCTGATGAAGACGATGATGATGATGAATTTGATGATGCTGATTCAGGAGCAGGTTCAGATGACTTTGATTTATTGGAATTAGGTGAAACGGGGGCTGAATTTTGCCAAGTTGGGAACTCGACTTGTTCCGTACCTTTTGATTTATATGATCTGCCTGGGTTGGAAGATATTTTGTCTCTTGATGTCTGGAATGAGTGTTTAAGTGATGAAGAGAGGTTTAGCCTGACTAAGTTTTTACCTGATATGGATCATGATACATTTATGTGGACCTTGAATGACCTTCTTAAGGGTAATAATTTTCATTTTGGGAGACCTATTAAGAAGTTGTTTGATATATTGAAAGGAGGGTTGTGTGAGCCAAGGGTTGCCCTTTATCGGGAGGGTTTGAATTTCTTTCACAAGCGGCGGCATTACCATCATTTGAGGATGCATCAGAATAATATGGTTGCTAAACTTTGTCAAACAAGGGATGCTTGGCTTAATTGTAGGGGATACACTATTGAGGAGCGGCTTCGTGTTTTGAATATTATGAGAAGTCAAAAGATTTTGATGTATGAAAAATTGGAAGATGAGGATTCTGAATCCTCCGAAGGAGGTGACTTTGGTGAAGGGCTGTGGAGCAAAAGGGTTAAGGACCAAAAAGCTTTTCTGAAAAAGGGTCGCTTTGGGGTTGATCCTACTTTAGAATCCGTTTCACGAGGGCAGATGGTGGGTTTGGAACCATCAGAGTACAGGAAGCAGAATCCAAAAGGTATACCGAAGGCACGTGGATCAAAATTTCCTTCTGCAAAAGAGTTTGGTGGTGGTGTTTTTCCTGGTTTGGATATTGATACTGAGCCATATGGTTTGCATGGAACCCTTCCTCGACAGAAATATAAGTCAGGGGCGGCAAACAGGACAAGGGATCAGATGAGGTTAGACGATGATGGTGAAGACCCAATGTTTGGAACTAGTATTCACCAGGACCGACATGCTGTGCATGATAGCAAATTGCGCAAATCTGGTTTATTGAGAGCAGGGAAGAAGTATGGCCTTTTAAGAGGGGAAGAATTAGCTGGTGACAGTTTCATGGCTTTGCCTCTGTCTTCAAAGCATGATTCGCATGCCTATGGTAGGAACAGGGATGTGAATCAATTTCCTGATGCAAAAGTATATACGTCAAAGCCACCAAACATGAGAACACCCTATGATTTTGCCAAAAAGTCCAAGTATTCTGAAAATCATCAGCAATTTGCAGTTGGAAATCAGATAAAGCTTATGAAAGGCAGAACTCCACAACTGAAAGGGAGTCGATTTGACTTGTCGGAACGCACTGAACTGTTTTGGCAAAATAAGAACCGAGGGGAAGATTTTTCTGTGGATTCTTCAGTTAGATCTGATGATTGGAATATTAGGAGCAGGAAATGGAAAATGGGGCCAGAGTCTCCTGATAAAGCTTCCTCACCACAGTTGAATGACCGATTCTTGTTTTCTGACAATAGAATTAAATCATCACAAGAAAAGATCAGAGGGAACTACATGCAAAATGGAGGACCAGTAATGGCTGTTTCAAAAGGTAGTAGAGCATTCCTTAAAAATGAAGAAACAAAATCTGACTCATCTGAACAATTTGATGATGACAACGATAGCAATCCTCTAATGAGAAGCAAGTTGGATTACCCAAGTGGTGTCATGGAAGGTTCACGGCTGTCTTCATTGAAGTCTGGCCTCGATTCTAGAAAGATGAAATCTTCAAAGAAAGATACTATGGAGGATGGATGGCCTCTTGATGGAATCAACCGCATCTCTGAAAAGAGCTTTGGGGAAAATGTGCACGTGCCAGGAGTAGAAAGCTACTATTTTAAAGGAAAACAGAAGTCTAAGATGCCTGATATAAGTCCCTTGCAGAACTCTGCTTCTAGAGCTTTGGGCAAGGTTGATAGGAAAAAGGTATCCAAGTTGAGCAAGACCAGCCAATTAGGAGAGGAACTTGGTGACAGATTAAAGATGTCTTCAACAAAGGCCTACCCTACTAAGAAAAGGCTGAAAGGTGAAGTTGTCTATGACCATCCTATGTCTCAACGAGATTATATGCTTAATTATCCTGTTGATGAGGAGGATGCTTCACCTGTGACACTACCATTGGCAGATGAAAATAACAGGCGTAGAACTGGGAAAAAAGGCCGGAGCATTGAAACATATGATTGTGGTGAAAAACCTGAAACTTCATTGCTTGGGTGCAAGACAGGGAAGGAGTATGTGGGAGATGTCGACAGAAGAGGTGAAGATGGTAACCTGCACTTTCAGAAGCGAACTGATGATTCCCTTCCCTTGAAAAAAAAGGGAAAACGGAAATTGGAGGTTGATGCTGTTACCTCAGATATGGAAGCTTTGGAACCACATGGTACAGAAGTGCAAGTTGCAGATTTTGAGATGGAAATCAAACCACAGAAAAAGCCTTTTACTTTGATTACCCCTACAGTTCATACTGGTTTCTCATTTTCGATTATACATCTTCTTTCTTCTGTTCGCATGGCAATGATCACTCCACTTCCAGAAGATTCCTTAGAGGTTAGCAGACCTTGCGGGGAGCAGAATGGAAAGGAGGAAGGTGGTGTGAATGGTGTTCTTTCTTGCGAGAACACAGCTACCGATAATCCGGATCGGCCTGTGCATAGAAGTGTACGTTCTCTTACTGTTCAAGAGATTGTTATTCGTGTAACAGTGAATCCCGGAGATCCATGTATCCTTGAGACACAAGAGCCGCTTCAAGATTTAGTTCGGGGAGTTCTGAAAATTTTCTCATCAAAAACAGCACCTTTGGGGGCAAAAGGTTGGAAGGCACTTGTTGCCTATGAAAAGTCCACAAAAAGTTGGTATTGGATTGGTCCAATTATGCATAGCTCAAATGATCATGAAACTATTGAGGAGGTGACGTCACCTGAAGCCTGGGGTCTTCCTCACAAAATGCTTGTCAAGCTGGTTGATTCTTTTGCAAATTGGCTAAAAAATGGTCAAGAGACTCTCCAACAAATAGGGAGTCTTCCTGCACCACCGCTTGAATTGATGCAAGTAAATTTAGATGAGAAAGAAAGGTTCAGAGACCTAAGAGCACAGAAAAGCCTTAATACCATTAGCCCAAGTTCCGAAGAAGTGAGAGCTTATTTCCGTAGAGAGGAGCTTCTGAGGTATTCTATTCCTGACAGGGCCTTCTCTTACACAGCTGCTGATGGCAAAAAATCAATAGTTGCTCCTTTGAGAAGGGGTGGAGGTAAACCAACTTCAAAGGCTCGAGATCATTTTATGCTGAAACGTGATAGGCCACCACATGTTACGATTCTTTGTCTTGTGAGAGATGCTGCTTCCAGATTGCCCGGAAGTATTGGCACCCGTGCAGATGTTTGTACTTTGATAAGAGACTCTCAATACATTGTTGAAGAAGTTTCTGATGCACAAGTTAACCAGATTGTTAGTGGGGCCTTAGACCGTTTACATTATGAACGTGATCCTTGTGTACAATTCGACGGAGAAAGGAAATTGTGGGTTTATTTACACAGAGAAAGAGAAGAAGAAGACTTTGAGGATGATGGTACTTCATCTACTAAGAAGTGGAAGAGGCAGAAAAAGGATACTGCTGAACAATCCGATCAAGGAGCTGTAATTGCAGCTTTTCATGCAACCGGGGATCAGTTGGGATTTGATGATGATAGAAAGATAGAGACAGAGTGTGAGGATAGACAAAATCTGAAGGATAATGCTGACGCCAGTCATGCATCGGAACAAGGTCATCCAATAACATGGGAGCCTCTTGACGCAAATCCTGTCCTGGAAGACAAATTGCTATGTCAAGAAAATTCTACAAACGAAGAATTTGATGATAATTGAACCAAAAAAAACAAGAATTTGATGATGAAACGTTTGGAAGTTGGACTCCTGAATGCAAGCTAATTATGATCAAATTATCTCAGGTAATTTTCCAAAATTCTATGAAATATTTATATTTTTGCAGCCAACAAGATAATGGTTTAATATAGTGAAGGATTGTTTATATTTTTGCAGGGTCAAAGTCCAGCTACTGTAGAAGGAAGCATTTGTGATTCCCACTGAAGGTGTGTGTTATATGTTGGAACATTACATGTATAGTGATTCTAGCACAAAAAATGTAGATTAGAAAGTGACCTGATGATGCCCGACAATGTGTTTACTACAGGTGTACTTAATGATTTTGCATTTTCCATAAATATTTTTTTGATAAGTCCAATTATAGATCATGTGTTCATTGAGCTTACAACAAATGCAGATTTGGCGTTGTAATGTGCCATAAAATGCATTGCGTGGTTGTCTTGCTTTTTGGTTCAGTTACTTGTGCATATAGCCAGGGCCAGCAATTTTACATATTTTCTATGAGGTCTAAGCCTGTAATGTAAGAGATTATTGCAAATATATTCCAATTTCAAGTCTATTCAATCTTATTTTTTTCAGAGTGATTGTAATAAACCAATTGAATTTGTGAAATAACTCCAATGGGAAGAAAATGTAAATATGATTTATTTCAGTTCTAGATTACTATTTACTAGCAATTTTATATTGACACATGTGAGTAGACACTTAAAAGTTCAGGCCCCAAAAAATGATTTAACCTTTTTTTTCTTTGTATAGCCACTACAACCAAGGAACATACCTGTCAATTTTTACTCATACCATATATGATTGTGATATATGACCATTTTAAGATATATTGTTCACTATCTGATAACACCATTCTTTCTGCTGTATTTATTGTATATTTTTGCAGCTGAACTGATTATGTTCATAACTTTAGTGACTAAGTAATCAATTTATAACTCCATTAAATTGTGTTTTAACCACATTTTCTTCTGATTTACCCCATTAAAATAATATTTTGGGAAAGTTCGTTAACAGAAATATGTAAATAATATTCATTAATAGATTGCAAGAAATTCACTGAACATATATTTAAAACATAAAACTGAAAACAAATAAAACCAGTTGCAGGCACAATCATGAGATTCAAACAGCCCTAGGGACTCCGTATATGTGAATAACAATTGGATTTCTAATATTTTGAGCATCATCTGACCATATCAATGTTGCAGACACCATTGATTGTTCACCCAAACCTTTTCCTGAAACAGTAACTTTGTAAGACTTCTTGTCTATTAGAGACTTGAAGGACAAGACTTGAGGAACCACTTTGATTTCAAGTTCCGACAGGGTAGCGATTGTTGCATTGTAAGTAGAGCTTGCTACACCAACATTTGTTACTGTTCTATGGAAAGTGACTTTGAATGTCTTGCCTGCTGGAACTAAAGCGGTGAGTGTAGGATAATTGAAATCTCTTGTCAACATTTTAGTAGAGTTCTTAGGACAAGAGGTGTTGTTTCCAGCTATTTTTTTGATGGAACCTTCATCATATCCAATACTGCATAAGAATCTTATGTTGTCACCTTCTACAGTGTCGTATACAAGTCCGGGGTCAATGGCTTTTACAGGGTTGACATGTCCTGATCCATAAGCAAATTCGGCACCTTGATTCCTCAGTGCATCCATTGGAAAAGCTTGGCAAAAGAAAACAAATGTAAGATCGTAAACGTGACATACGTTACAATAATGGCAATGAATGATTACCAGTGGTCAAAAGAGCAGATTTAATGGCTGAGGGAGACCAATGAGGGTGAAATGTCTTTACGTATGCAGCTACACCGGCAACATGAGGACAAGACATTGAGGTTCCTGATATTATGTTGTATTTAACTCGCCTTGTATCTGTTGCAGTCGTTGATGGTGAAGCAACCGGTGAATATGCAGCCAATATATCCACTCCTGGTGCACTTATATCAGGCTGAAAAACATTTATGGAACTATTTAGTATACAAAAAAAAAGCAAAACAATGATTAAAACCCGAGTTATCAGACCAATTCATGCCTTTAGAATGTCTGGTACAATGGAATTCGGACCCCTTGAAGAGAATGAAGCAACTATAGGAGCAAATTTATCTTTAGTTGTTTCACTTCTTAATATTTCTGCTTTAGGTTCTCTGTGACACAATGGGCAAAACATTAGTTTTATTTTGCCCAACATAAACAAAACTGATGAAATAATGACTCGAACCATCGATATGTACATACTTGGTGGAATTGAGGTAGGATATAACGGAATCATAGTCCTCGGAGCTTAAAGTTATAGCAGACAATGGGACAACAAATGAAACATCGTCCAATTCATATTTCGTAATTAATCCTAATGCACCAGCATCGTAAGCTGCATCTACACCGTCCATCTCATCGCATAAAAGGATCTTGTTCTTAATCAAAGTTTTATTCAGGCAATCGGCATGACACGCACTGAAAAACGACCAACAATGTATAAAACATATTGCTTATGTCTAAATCTCTATAAATCAATCAAAATGCAGGCTTGTCATGGAACTAACCGAGCACTGGCCTCATCGCAATAGGATGTTGCTTGCAGCCCATAAACCAATGGAACCTTTGTTGTATTAAGACTAAACGAGTTAATGGATAATCCCTGCTTGCAAAGAGGAAAGCATTACTATCAAGTTTAAAAAAAAAAACTACGAGTGTCGGAGCAACATAAGTAGAAAATATGATAGTTCTTACAATTAGTGTCTTCCCATTCCCAAGAATAACCTTGTCCACAAAAAGGCGATCTGTTGTGCTTGCAGCAACAGTAAGTATCCACGGTGCTGTACTCACCGTTGCTTGTAGCCCTGCTGTACCACTATTTCCTGCTGATTGCATAACAAGTACTCCATTCTCGGCTGCATGGAATGCACCAATGGCTATAGCATCCTCGTAAAACTCAGTTGAAGTTGCTAGTCCTAATGATACTGTTATAAGATCAACTCCATCAGCAATGGCATCATCAAAAGCTGCCATGATGTCTTCTGAAAGAAACAATATACCATTGCATACTTTATATGCAGCAATCCTTGCTGATGGAACCCCTCCTCTTGCAGTTCCTTCGGCAAATCCATAGAAACTAGCATTCACTATGTTGTTCCCGGCTGCTGTGGAAGCTGTATGTGATCCATGACCCTCTGTATCCCTGGCAGAATCCTTGGTGTAAACTCGAGCTCCGATAAGCTTGCTGAAAGATATGTACTAAGTTATTATGAGGATCAGGGATATGAACAGCTGTCTGAGATCGGAAATAGTGGAATTTTTACTTGTTACAAGTGAAGTTTTGGCCGCCCTTACAAGCTCCCTTCCACTTTTGGGGTGGTGGACCAAAGCCTTCGTCGCTGAAGCTGTCCGACTCGGGCCAGATTCCGGTATCAATGACACCAACAATGACATTGCTCTCGGCGGCAGCATTGCGTTTAACAGTTTGATTGAGTCCCAAGAAATCCCATGATCTTGTTGTATGAAGGTGATAAACTTTACTTGGAAAAACCGAAACCACTCCTTTAAAGCCTGCATATAATGGCATTGGTGAAAACCTATCATTAAGGCAATGCCATTGCGTTACATAAAAAAAAAAAAAAGACAGCTCTTCTTATACCACTTACTTGCAAGTTTCTTTGCCTCTTCATTAGTTAGCTTAGCTGCAAATCCATTGAAGCTCCTTTTGTAACTTCTTATTAAGTAATTTTCCACAGAGCTGCAAAAAAAAAAAAAGATTCTGAATAAACATGTGATCCAAAACCGGACCTACCCTACGTACTAAAAGGGAACCAATCTTGATCAATGCTGATTACAGGTCCTACCTGTGTGTAGCGAGTGCTTGAAGCATAGTGGAATGTTGAGATGTAGCAATGTAGTCTCTATCAGGAGCTGCTCCCAAGTATGCAATGTATACCTGCATGGCCATCATCACACATTATTAAATTCATTTCATAGACGTTAAAAAGAAAACACAATGCTTGCCTTCCTATCATCCTCTACAGAACAATGGCAAAGGCTTATAGAAAGCACGAGAATCACAAAAATGCCAACAAACAGCAAGAAACTTGACTTTGACATTTTTTTTCTTTGCTCTTTGTTTGAGAGTATGTATAAAACAGAAATCATAAGTGGTATTTTATAGTGGATTCAAAACATTGAATCTCATATCCCCATTAGCTAGAGTGTTTAATATTTTTCTTTCCATAGTCACTGCAACTATGGAATGTATGTATCTGTCAACTTTTATTCTTACCATATATGATTGTGTTTTATGAACATTTTAGGATATGTTGTTTTATTTATGGTGTTCACTGTTCAGACTTTGTTGGCAACCAGATAATGGTTTAGTTTAGCACAAAAAAAGTAAATGAAAATCTACTCAGATTTTATTCCCATAATATTATATGTATATAATATATAATATAAAATTAACTTAGGTGAAATTAACGAAAGTTTTAGGAGTGTATCAATATCATTATCTTTAAGGTTCTATTCATCCCAATTTATATTATGGTGTGTAAAAGAGTCAGTAACAAATGAACCTCGAGGATACAATGAAACTCAATGATTATCTACGTTTTACAGTGACGGAAACAATCCACTGACTATTGAGCTAAACATAGTAATGATATCAATTTCTATAAAAAAAATTTATTGTAATTCTTTATAAAACAAATTAGGAATATATATGATGGTGGGATGTTTTTTTTTTGTGTGTCATACAAATGAAATTCCTCTCCTATTTGTTAAAAATCAAGTGTCATAATTTTTGAATTTAAGAAACATAACTCATCATTATAAACAGTGACAACTTTTGGTTTTATAACTTTTTCATTTGCAACTATTGAAATATTATAAACACCAAGAAACTTGATTTTGTCATTTTTTTTCTCTTCGTTTGATAGTATGCATAAAACAGAAATAGTAACTGGTATTCATAGTGAATTGGAACATATCTGGCAATTTTACTCATACCATATATGATTGTGATTTATGACAATTTCAAGATATATTGTTCACTATCTAATAACACCATTCTCTCTGCTGTATTTTTGTATATTTTTGCAGTATGTTTGTAACTTAAAAGACAAAGGAATCAATTTATAACTTCATTTTTCTTCTGATTTACTGCACTGAAGAATCTGGGGTGTTGCAAAAATCATGTATTGGGAAAGTTTGTTCATAGAAAAATGAAACTAATATTTTATTAAAAGATTGCAAGAAATTGACTGAACAAATAAAAACAGAATGCAGACTCAATCATGTGACTCAAACAGCCCTACGGACACCTTCATGTGTGTGAATAACAATCGAACTTCTACCATTATGAGTACCATCTGACCATATCAATGTTGCAGACACCATTGATGTCTCACCCAAAGCTTTGCCAGAAACAGTAACATTGTAAGACTTCTGTTCTGTTAGAGACTTGAAAGACAAGACTTGAGGAACCACTTTGATTTCAAGTTCCGACAGGTTAGCGATTGTTGCCTTGTAAGTAGATCTTGCTGTACCAACATTTGTTACTGTTCTATGGAAATTAACAGTGAATGGCTTGCCTGCTGGAACTAAAGCAGTGAGTGTAGGATAATTGAAATCTCTTGGCAGCATTTTAGTACTGTTTTTAGGATAAGAGGTGTTGTTTCCTGCTATACTTTTTATGGAACCTTCATCATATCCAATACTGCATAAGAATCTTATGTTGTCACCTTTTACGGTATCGTATACAAGTCCAGGATCAATGGCTTTTACAGGGTTGACATGTCCTGATCCATAAGCAAATTCGGCACCTTGATTCCTCGGTGCATCCATTGGAAAAGCTAGGCAAAAGAAAACAAATGTACGATCGAAAACGTGATATATGTTACAATAATGGCAATGAATGATTACCAGTAGTCATAAGAGCAGATTTAATGTCTGAAGGAGACCAATGAGGGTGAAATGTCTTAACGTATGCGGCTACACCAGCAACATGAGGACAAGACATTGAGGTTCCTGATATTATGTTGTATTTAACTCGCCTTGTATCTGTTGTAGTTATCGATGGTGAAGCAACCGGTGAATATGCAGCCAATTTATCCACACCTGGTGCACTTATATCGGGCTGCAATACATTTACAGAACTATTTAGTTTACCGTAAAAAAGCAAAATAACGATAAAATCCGAGTTATGGGAGCAATGCATGCCTTTATAATGTCTGGTACAATGGAATAAGGACCCCTTGAAGAGAATGAAGCAATTATTGGAGCAAATTTATTTGTAATTGTTTCACTTCTTAATATTTCTGCTTTAGGTTCTCTGTGACAATGAGCAAAGCATTAGTTTTATTTTAACTAACATATGACAAAATAATGACCCGAACCATGGATATGTACATACTTGGTGGAATTCAGGTAGGATTTGACCGAATCATAGTCCTTGGAGCTTAAAGTTGTAGCAGACAATGGGACAACTAATTAAACATCGTTGAATTCATATTTCGTAATTAATCCCAACGCACCAGCATTGTAAGCTTCGTCTACACCCTGCATGTCATCGCATCGAATGATCTTGTTCTTTACCAAAGTTTTATTCAGAACATTAGGGAAACACAACCTGAAAAAGGACCAACAATGAATCAAACATGCGGCTTATATCCGAATCAATCAAAATGCGGCTTGTCAATGGAACTAACCGAGCACTGAACTCATCGCAATCGGATGATGCTTGCATCCCATAAACCAATGGAACCTTTGTTCTATTAAGACTAAAAGAGTTTATTGAAAGCCCCTGCTTGCAAAGAGGAAACTATTACTATCAAGTAAATGAACTACGAGAGTCAGAGCAATTCAAGAGCGATATAGTTCTTACAGTTATTGTTTTCCCATTCCCAAGAACAACCTTGTCGACAAAATGGCGATCCATTGTGCTTGCAGCAATGCTAAGGATCCACGGTGCTACAGTTGCCACCGATTGAAACCCTGCTAGACCACTATTTCTTGCAGATTGTACAACAAGTACACCTTTCTCGGCTGCATGGAAAGCACCAATGGCTACAGGGTCACTGTAGAATTCAGACACAAAGACTGGCCCTAATGAAACTGTTATATGATCAACTCCATCAGCAATGGCATCATCAAAAGCTGCCAAGATGTCTTCTGAAGTACACCATATACCATTGCATACTTTATATGCGGCAATCCTTGCTGATGGAACCCCTCCTCTTGCAGTTCCTTCAGCAAATCCATAGAAACTAGCATTCACTACGTTGTTCCCGGATGCTGTGGATGATGTATGTGATCCATGACCCTCTGTATCCCTGGCAGAATCCATGGTGTAAACTTGAGCACCGATAAGCTTACTGAAAGATAAGTACTAAATCATTGTGAGGATCAGGGATATGAATAGTGGTCTGAGATCGGAAATAGTGGAATATTTTTACTTGTTACAAGTGAAATTTTGGCCACCCTTACAAGCTCCCTTCCACTTTTGGGGTGGTGGACCGAAGCCTTTGTAGCTGAAGCTGTCCGACTCGGGCCAGATTCCAGTATCAATGACACTAATAATGACATTGCTCTCGGCGACAGCATTGCGTTTAACAGTTTGATTGAGTCCCAAGAAATCCCATGATCTTGTTGTATGAAGGTGATAAACTTTACTTGGAAAAACCGAAACCACTCCTTTAAAGCCTGCATATAACAGCATTGGTGAAAACATATCATTAAGGCAATGCCATTGAGTTAAAAATTAAAAATAAAAAAGACAGCTCTTCTTCTACCACTTACTTGCAAGTTTCTTTGCCTCTTCATTAGTTAGCTTAGCTGAAAATCCATTCAAACTCCTTTTGTAACTTCGGATTAAGTAATTTTCCACAGAGCTGCAGAGAAGAAAAAAAAAAGACCGATCATCATACTGATGGACCAACACTTTGGCTTAGGCATCAAAGGACATCGTCAAATGGCTTCCTACCTGTGTTTAGAAAGTGCTTGAAGCATATTGGAATGGTGAGATGAAGCAATGTAGTCTCCATCAGGAAGCGATCCCAAGTATGCAATGTAAACCTGCATCGTCACACTATTACAATTCATGAACCAGTTCCAGGTAACATTGTTAACAATCTGTCACTTAAAAATACTTGCCTTTCTATCTTCCTATACAGCACCAGAGCAAAGGCTTATACAAACCATGAGATTCACAAAAATGTCGAGAAACACCAAGAAACTTGATTTTGTCATTTTTTCTATTTGTTTGGTAGTATGCATAAAACAGAAATCATAACTTCTATTTTATAGTGAACTGGAGATTTTGAATCTTATATCCAATTAACTGAAGTATTTAAGTTTTTTGTCTTTGTATAGCCACTACAACCAAGGAACTTATCTGTCAATTTTTACTCATACCATATATGATTGTGATAAATGACCATTTCAAGATACATTGTTCACCATCTGATAACACCATTCTTTCTGCTGTATTTATTGTATATTTTTGCAGCTGAACTGATTATGCTCATAACTTTAATGGCTAAGGAATCAATTTATAACTTCATTAAATTGCGTTTTAACTACATTTTTCTTCTGATTTACTCCACTGAAAATCTGGGGTTTTGCAAAAATCATGTATTGGGAAAGTTTGTTCACAGAAAGATGTATATAATATTTATTAATAAGATCGAAAGAAATTGACTGAACATACATATAACATAAACTGAAAACAAATAATAACAGTTGCGGCAGGTTCAATCACGTGACCCAAACAGCCCTATCTGACACCTTCATATGTGTGAATAACAATTGGATTTCTAACATCATGAGTATCATCTGACCATATCAATGTTGCAGACACCATTGATCGTCCACCCAAAGCTTTTCCTGCAACAGTAACTTTGTAAGACTTCTTCTCTGTTATAGACTTGAAAGACAAGACTTGAGGAACCACTTTGATTTCGAGTTCCAACAGGGTAGCGATTGTTGCATTGTAAGTAGATCTTGCTACACCAACATTTGTTACTGTTCTGTGGAAAGTGACTTTGAATGGCTTGCCTGCTGGAACTAAAGCGGTGAGTGTAGGATAATTGAAATCTCTTGGCAACATTTTAGTAGAGTTCTTAGGACAAGAGGTGTTGTTTCCTGCTATTATTTTGATGGAACCTTCATCATATCCAAGACTGCATAAGAATCTTATGTTGTCACCTTCTACGGTGTCATATACAAGTCCGGGGTCAATGGCTTGTACAGGGTTGACATGTCCTGATCCATAAGCCAATTCGGCACCTTTATTCTTCAGTGCATCCATCGGAAAAGCTTGGCAAAAGAAAACAAATGTAAGATCGTAAACGTGACATTCGTTACAAATTACAATAATGGCAACGAATGATTACCAGTGGTCATAAGAGCAGATTTAATGGCTGAAGGAGACCAATGAGGGTGAAATGTTTTAACGTATGCGGCTACGCCGGCAACATGAGGGCAAGACATAGAGGTTCCTGATATTATGTTGTATTTAACTCGCCTTGTATCTGTTTCAGTTATCGACGGTGAAGCGACAGGCGAATATGCAGCCAATATATCCACTCCCGGTGCACTTATATCAGGCTGCAAAACATTTACGGAACTATTTAGTATACAAAAAACAAGCAAAACAACGATAAAACCTGAGTTATGGGAGCAATTCATGCCTTTAGAATGTCTGGTACAATGGAATTCGGACCCCTTGAAGAGAATGAAGCAACTATAGGAGCAAATTTATCTTTAATTGTTTCACTTCTTAATATTTCTGCTTTAGGTTCTCTGTGACACAATGAACAAAGCATTAGTTTTATTTTGCCTAACATATAGAAAACCAACAAAATAATGATCCGAACCATCGATATGTACATACTTGGTGGAATTGAGGTAGGAAATGACCAAGTCATAGTCCTTGGAGCTTAAAGTTATAGCAGACAATGGGACAACAAATGAAACATCGTCCAAGTCGTATTTCGTAATTAATCCTAATGCACCATCATTGTAAGCTGCATCTATACCGTCCATCACATCGCATAAAAGGATCTTGTTCTTAACCAAAGTTTTATTCAGGCAATGGGCGTGACACTCGCTGAAAAAACGACCAACATTGTATCAAACATATTGCTTATGTCTAAATCTCTGTAAATCAATCAAAATGCAACTTGTCAATGGAACTAACCGAGCACTGGCCTCATCACAATGGGATGTTGCTTGCCGCCCATAAACCAATGGAACCTTTGTTCTATTAAGACTAAAAGAATTAACTGAAAGTCCCTGCTTGCAAAGAGGAAGCCATTAGTATCTAGTAAAAAAAAAACTGAGAGTCAGAGCAACATAAGTAGAAAATACGATATTTCTTACAGTTAATGTCTTCCACCCTTTCCCAAGAACGACCTTGTCAACAAAAAGGCGATCCGTTGTGCTTGCAGCAACGGTAAGTATCCACGGTGCTACACTCGACACTGATTGAAACATTGTTGTACCACTATTGCCTGCAGATTGCATAACAAGTACACCTTTCTCGGCTGCATGGAAAGCACCAATGGCTACAGAGTCCTGGTAGAAGTCAACTGGAAATTCAAATCCTAATGAAACTGATATAAGATCAACTCCATCAGCAATGGCATCATCAAAACCTGCCAAGATATCTTCTGAAGTACACCCTGTATCACCGCATACTTTATATGCAGCAATCCTTGCTGATGGAACCCCTCCTCTTGCAATGCCTTCAGCAAGTCCATAGAAACTGGCATTCACTACATTGTTTCCGGCTGCTGTGGATGCCGTATGAGTTCCGTGACCCTCCATGTCCCTAGCGGAGTCTGAGTGGTAAGCTCGAGCTCCAATAAGTTTACTGTAAGATAAGTACTAAAATATCATTACTAAAAACAAATACTGAATCAGGGATTTGAATAACAGTCGTCGGATTGCAAATTTACTTGTTACAAGTGAAGTTTTGGCCACCCTTACAAGCTCCCTTCCACTTTTTGGGTGGTGGACTGAAGCCTTCATCACCGAAGCTATCTGATTCGGGCCATATTCCACTATCAAGGACACCAACAATGACATTACTCTCAGCGGTAGCATTGCGTTTAACAGTTTGATTGAGCCCCAAGAAATCCCATGATCTTGTCGTTTGAAGGTGATAAACTTTACTTGGAAAAACAGAAACAACTTCTTTAAAGCCTACATAACATAGCAATGGTGAAAACATATCATTAAGACAGTACCATTGAGTTTTAGAGAAGAAAAAAAAAAGGACAGCTCTTCTTATAACACTTACTTGCCAGTTTCTTTGCCTCTTCATTAGTTAACTTAGCAGCAAATCCATTGAAGCTCTTTTTATAACTTCTGATTAAGTAATTTTCCACAGAGCTGCTGAGAATTAAAAAATAAAAATAAAACATGGTCCAAAACTGGCTTAGTCATCAACAAACGGACTGAGCCGACGTACTAAAAGGGAACCAATCTGGATCATTGCCGATTACAGGTCCTACCTGAGTGTAGAAAGTGATTGAAGCATGGCGGAATGTTGAGATGTAGCAATGTCCTCTCTATCAGGAGCAGCTCCCAAGTATGCAATGTAAACCTGCATGATCACATTATTAGAATTTAAATAATCAGAAATTCATTTCAAAGTAAGAAAAAGACAATACTTACTTTCCTCTCATCCTCTACAGAACCATGGCAAAGGCTTATACAAAGCATGAGAATCACAGTAATGTCAACAAACAGTAAGAAACTTGACTTTGCCATTATTTTTCTCTTTTTTTGAGAGTAAGTATAAAACAGAAAACATAAGTGGTATTTTATAGTGGATTCAAAACATTTAATCTCATTTTCCATTAGCTGGAGTTTTAAGTTTTTTTCTTTCCACAGTCACTACAACTTTGGAAATTCTTTTTCTTACCATAAATGATTGTGGTTTATGATATTTTTACTATTATTAGATTACTCTATAATAAATTTTTACTATTAATTTATTAATCACAACAAAATTTGAAAGTTTCCAAATGTTTATTACTCCAAAGGATGATTGTGCTTCCTGATCTTTAATTATATAAGCTTGGCGATTTAGTTTTTAAAATCTTAGCTTGATTTGGATGTAGTAAGGAGATAAAACTCGAGTCTATTGTATGATCTTATGTTTGTAAACATGGTAGGAAATATATTAGATTGGAATGTAAATGAAGTCATCGCCATTATTGAATTTTGAAGAGAAATAAAGTTTTAATTTAGACTTAATAGTATAAAAAGTCCTCAAACTTTTTTTAAAAATGTAATTAAGTCATTGCTTTTATTTTGCATTCAATTGAGTACTTTAACAGTCAAAATGCATAAAAAAATACTCTCAAACATTTTCAAAAAAGCAATTAAGCCACTGGTTTTTTTTTGTTTTTGGCACTTTATTAAGTACTTTAACAAGGTTAAAGTTAATCGACCTTAATTCTTTTCTGTTAAAGTCACCTCATGTCAAAACCACGGCATGACATGCGAAAAAAATTATAAAAAATAAAAATCAGTAAAAATCATAAAAAATATATAAAAAATTGTAAAATTTTATAAAAATATAAAAAATTTATAAAATACATAAAAAAAAGCCTTTTAACCATTAACTTTAATGGTTAAAGTTAATGATCTCCAGTTTTTTTCAGTTAAAGTTATCACATGTCGTAATACAACATGACATGTGACGAAAAATGATAAAAAATAAAATTAATAAAAATTATAGAAAAATATAAAATGTTTCTTTTGGTACAATAATTTTTATTTTTTTACAATTTTTTTATATTTCTTTACATTTTTATAATCTTCTTTCGACTTTATAAACTTTTATGATTTTTTCTATATTTCTATATATTTTACGATTTTTATAAAAATTTACACTTTTTATATTTTTTAAGATATTTATAATTTTTTTACATTTTTATTAAAATTTAATAATTTTTATAATTTTTATTCCCACATGTCATGTTGTGATTGTAACACATGATTGAAAAAATTAGGGATAGTTAACTTTAACGGTCAACTATTAAAGTACCCAATTGAGTGCAAAAAAAAAAATTAATTGCTTTTTAAAAAAAAGTTTGAAGACTTTTTTAATGTATTTTGATAGTTTAAGTACCCAATTGAGTACAAAAAAAAGTAAGGACATAATTGCTTTTTTTGAATAACTTTGATGATATTTTTGATGCATTTTAAAAGTTCAAGTATCTAATTGAGTGAAAAAAAAACAACTTAATTGCTTTTTTTTTAAAAAAATTGAATGCTTTTTACTTAAACCTTTAATCTACTAATCACATTGAGAATTTGCAATTGTGATGTTTATTTATAATGTTGCATAAGAAATCTCATGTGTACTAGAATCCGACCCTCTAAAATGATAAATTTATGTTTTGAGCAAGCATATGATAAATTTACACTTTGATTCTCAAAATTATAAAAATTTAATTTGATGTTTTAAAAATTACAAAAATCTTAAACTATTAAAATATGATAAAATTACATTTTAAGAATTATAAAATTATACAACTTACTTCTTACCCCTAAAACTTTTTTTTGACTTCTACACCTTATTTTGGACAAATGCACAGTTTTAATTCAATGGTATTTGTAAACAATTTAATAATTAAAATATTTAATTTCAAAAAATTTAATGATTAAATCAGAAAAATTAATAGCTAAATGATGAATATACAACAAAATCAATAGTTTAATGACTACTTTGTCCTAAACCCAGGTCATCCATCCATGCCAATACTTCTCTTCATCTGAACCCTCCATTACGAGTAATCGACGGCCACTATAAAATACAAGTAATCGCGCGAATCACTATCGAAACACAAAACTCTCCATTTCCCGCTAAAAAATACCCCGCAATTTAGTTTCGCTCCTCAAATTTCCGATTTTATCATCCAAATCGTTGGTCTCTTAATTTTGGTTGGATATCGAAGATGTCAGGAAGAGGAAAGGGAGGCAAGGGGCTTGGCAAGGGAGGAGCTAAGCGCCACCGTAAGGTCCTCCGCGACAACATTCAGGGCATCACAAAGCCGGCAATTCGACGCCTTGCCCGTAGGGGAGGAGTGAAGCGTATCAGCGGCTTAATCTACGAGGAAACCCGTGGAGTTCTCAAGATCTTCTTGGAGAACGTCATTCGCGATGCGGTCACATACACCGAACACGCCAGGAGAAAGACGGTGACTGCCATGGATGTGGTTTATGCACTGAAGAGGCAGGGTAGGACTTTGTATGGATTTGGCGGTTAGTTGATTTAGGGTCTGGGTTTTAAAATAGGGGGGGGGAATTGTAGGACTCAGTTAAAGTTACGAGGTGGGCTTTGTTGTTCGCTGTTATAATTTGTGATTCACATCATCAATTGCATATTTTTATTGAAGATTGAAGGTCATTTTGTCAAATTTAGCTCTCTTCTTTTAGAAAATGTTTTTATAGTTTCCCCAAGGTGGCATTGCAAATAAGGTTCCAACTTGAGAGAGGATGTTGAGTGAGTTGAAAATTTCAATGGCTTCCTAAACAGAGACGGAAAGAATCAAGGCTTTAACATTTCTTTGGCCAATCATATGGGGTATACACCCCTCATTTCCCCAACAATACTATTATTGTAAGCAGTCACTATACGAATATTAAACATGACTTACTATGGTTGGTAAGAAAGAAATTGCAAGAAAAGGAGTTACAGCTCGCCACACTCTGTCTAAGAAGTTCAAATTTTGGCCAGAAAAATGGATGCTTTGAATTTGATGTTAGTTCGAAGATGAATCTCGGTATCTGCAGCCTTTTCGTTTTCCCAAATCTACTACCTTATTTGTAACCAGGTTGTTTGCTACGGATAGGATATGTTGGTTTCAGTGCTGTAATGAGATGGCAAACTGGCCATGCATGCCATTCAAGATACTGCAACACTTGCTTGATGCTGGATCTCAGATGTGGCCTGGAGCTATAACAAAGCTGGCCAAGTTTCACAACATTTTTCATCTCAATGGCTACTAAAACAGAGACTGAAAGAAAAACACAAAGTTGTTTAATCTCAGACTAATCAGTCGGGGTATCTCAAATCGACAAATGGAACAATAATGACTTTGTTTCAGCCATTTTTCCATGCAATCAGCGTGAAAGGCATGAGAACATGGCATTCGAGAAGTTTCAAACATATCATGCAGTCTTCTTCCTCTCCAGCTTCTACTTTGACTCATCTCCTTGATTGATGATTCATTAGCTGCAACCATGTCGTTGTTAATGCTCTCAAGCTATTTCTGCCAAAGCTCTAGTCATCCAAATCTCTACATCCATCCCGCTACTGCTAGAATCTTACTTCATAATAATATCCCCCGTTAACCATCATTTATGATATTTCCCCTATTTATCTTCTTATTTATACTTAAACATTTTATTTATTATGTATTTAGAGAGTAATCGGAGAAAGGTGTGGAGCTATATTGGAAGAATGCATGTATGACCAATATGCTCAGGGTAACCTATTTATTTGAGATCCAATTCAGAGAACAACTTTGTAATACACATAGATACAAAATTTACGAGTAATGAAATCCAATTCATTCTTGCATTAGATTACGAATGAAGGATAAACAAAAGCACAAACTTGTATAATCTTAGTCTAATCAATTGGCATCTCAAATCTGCAAATGGGACAATAATGACTTTGCTTCAGCCATTTGTTTATACAATCACCGTGAAAGACATGAAAACATGGCATCTGAGATGCTTCAAATCCGACCTCCACTTCTTCCAAACATATCATGCACTTCTCTTCATCTCCAGCTTCTACTTTAACTCTTTTTATCATCTCCTTGATCGATGATTCGCTAGCGGCAACCATGCCATTGTTATTCCTCTCAAACTCTGACCTCGATTCCGCCAAAGCTCTACTCATCAAAGTCTCTTGGTTGATCTCAGAGTCCACCAGCAATGCTTGTATCGTTGAATGTAAATACACGAATTTACAATACGATCCATTGTCAAATATCCTGTCTGCAATTCCAAGTCCATATCCCATGATTTCTTCAGCGAGGGTGTTGTAAGAAGCAGAGGGCATGCTGATTCTGAGTCTTGTAAATGCCGAAGCAAGAAGTTCACGCAGGTGGTTGTGGTTTTGCAAGATGTTGAGACCAAAACGGAGAATTTGTTGTACAGAGAAACAGTTGGTGTAATGGTCTATTATGGGATCGTGGCGGTGGAGATTGATGTCTACCATTAACTTGATTTGGATGTGACGAGGAGGTAAAGAACGTTTCTGTTGTATGAACCCGTGATGGCGAAGATGGTGGGAAATAACAATGGATGGGTATAAAACTGAAGCCGATGCCATTAAAGAAACTTGAAGAGAAACACTAGTTTAACTTAACTATCGGAATCGAGTTTTCGATTCTTGTATTGATATTTATTTATAAAGAGCAATGGAATCCCATATTTACTAGGAATCCCAATTCTGCAAGGAATATAAAATTGGTTACCACTTATCCATTTGATTAATCAGCTTATCCAATATTTTTTCTAATCCCTGTAGAGTTGGTAAAAGTTATAAATTTTTGTGTTCTTAATGACATTCATTCTAACCCATATCTTACATTCTGTTTTCATCATTTATCTTTTTTATAATATAGAACTAAATACATTATAGTCAAATTAGTAAGAAGAAGTCTAAAATAATATATAAAATTAAAAAAGTTATTCATTGATCTCACCAATAATGCCTATGTCACTCGATCACAATCATGTAATAAGTATACATATGTGTTAGTAAAAATACTTAAAAATGATGGCTATACGAATATTCTAAATTCATCCAAACTTAAAAAACATAAGAAAAAAGGTTTTCAAATTTTTCTTGATGTCGCTCTTTCATTCTTGATTAATCAACGGCGACGTCAACTTTAATTCTGGTTATCGATCGTCGGTATTTCTTCACCTTAATTTTTTATATTCAGTTTTTTTTTATTTTGGTTTTTTTTTTCTAGTTTTTATCTGCCTCTATGGCACGCTTTTCCTCTGCCTTGTGGCACGTTTTCGTCTACCTTTGTAGTAGATTTACATTCGTGGATAGTTTTCTCACAACGCTCGGATCTGATTTACGGCTATCTGTGGTCTTTCAGTAGTTTGATTCCATTTTGTGATTCGTTTGCCGATGCAGTCAAATTTATTTTGCGAAGCAGCTTGCAAGATTGTTGGTTTCGCTCACCACTCCTACTTCGATCCTTAAGCGTGTAGGTGAATAGAGACAAGGAGTTTTATTTCCTACTTCCTTTCTCTAATGTTTCATTTCATCCCTATCGTTGCAACCCACTGAACGTGTTTTGCAGGTCTGATGTTTCGACTTCTAGTTTTTTTTTAGTTTCTCTTTATTTTGTTATTTTTCTACTACATTTTAATTTCGTTTGGAATGTTTCTCTATTTTAATTTTTAATAAATTCAACCAGTATATTATTCAAAAAAATCATTGCTATACTATCGAATAAGACCTGATTAATGCAATAGGATTCAATTGAAAACATTTTTAAAATTATGGGAACTAATTTAGAATCTGAATAATAGTTTAGGGGTGCTCCTTGGATTTAACCCAAACAAAAACCAAAAAAAAAAAAAAAAGGAAAAGCGCTTAAAGTAACTGGTAATAATCCAGGTCAGCGATCCGCGCCAATACTTCTCTTCATTTGAACCCATCACTATAAGTAATCAACGGCCGTAGTTTATCTTCCAGCTCAACCCACGGATCACTATCTCAACAAAAAGCTGCCCAGTTCCCCCTATAAAATAAATCGCAATTTCATTCCGTTCTTCAACTTTGCAATTTCATTGTCTAAATCATTCAAGTTTCTCAATTTTCATTCGATATTGAAGATGTCAGGAAGAGGAAAGGGAGGCAAAGGACTTGGCAAGGGAGGAGCGAAGCGCCACCGTAAGGTCCTCCGTGACAACATCCAGGGCATCACAAAGCCGGCAATTCGACGCCTGGCTCGTAGGGGAGGAGTAAAACGTATCAGTGGCTTAATCTACGAGGAAACCCGTGGAGTTCTCAAGATCTTCTTGGAGAACGTCATTCGCGATGCTGTCACCTACACCGAACACGCTAGGAGAAAGACGGTGACCGCCATGGATGTGGTTTATGCACTGAAGAGGCAGGGCAGGACTTTGTATGGATTTGGCGGTTAAATGATTTAGGGTTTAGGTTTGTAATTAGGGGAGTTTTGTTAATGATTAGTCGAGGTAACAAGTTGGGTCTTGTTGTTCGATGTTGTGATTTGTAATCCGTGCTATCAATTGCATATTTATTGAAATTTGAGAATCATTTTGCCAATCTTAAAATCTTTAGCCTTAGGTTTTTTATTTACGCAGATGTTCGCTTGTCCCAAGCTAAAGAGTGATTAAAGTAATTGAATTCATGTTAAGCTTAGTTGGAACAAAATACAACTGAGTGAGATTCCATTTTCAAGTCAATACATTCAAAGAAAAAAACAATTAATAACCTTATAAAATATTTTTGTAAAGTGGATTTGCCTTCATCTGTAGCAAACGATACTGTTAATGTTTATTCATTTCTTGCAATGAGCTGCAGTTGCCTGCGGTAAACAGTATAATGTAGATATTGTTCCATCCTATATTGGTGGTACGGTTTTGGGATTGTGGTTGGTGCCAAGGTTACAGTGAGTAGTTTTTCTCCACATTGCAATCTACCCAAACCTGTAGGATGTCCATTGATGATCTCCAAGCTTATATTATTCCTTAATTCAGAGAAAAATATGTTGCTGGTATGGATTTGAAGCCATTCACATCAATTCCTTCATGATTTTCATCTATATCCTCTATATCAATACTCTGCCTAGTATTGAACTCAACTGCAAAGATACGATTTGAAGAATTTCCGTTGTTTGTAGTATTAAAGAGTCCTAGATATTGGCTTTGCATTAGCATGGCCGAAATCTATAGATTGAGAGATGACAAAGGCTTTGCCATGGCCACTACGAACAAGGTCGAGATGAATTTGGGGTGTACTGGAGATGGATAAAATGCAAGAGCAACTGCTAATTTTCAAGTGTTGGTGAGCTGTAATAGACCATTGGAGTGGAAACTGGTTAGTCCATAAAGGTGCAAATAAGGATCATGGAAGCCATTATTATAAATGAAAAGTTGTTAGGATCTTCAGCAATGGCCACATAAATCACAGCCAGGAATGTAACACTCAAATCCCGAAAATCATTGTCGGTTAGGGTTTCGGTGTCTTACTATTAATTTATTATTGTTCATCTTGATTAAATGTAACACCCAAATCCCGAAAACTATCGTCGGTTAGGGCTTAGGTGTATTACTATTCATTTATCATTGTTCATCCTTACATAATATTATTCAGACTTTATTTCTATTAAAGGATTGCATTCCACATGTTATAAATTATTATTTGATTATAAGTACAAATCAATAAGGGTAAAAAGGTCATTTTTGATTTTTTAGAGATTTCCATCAGTACCTGTTGGACAAATATCGGTAGTTGTCAAGTCAGAAAACAATTCAACAAAATAGTGCAGATTTGAACCGATACAAGTGACAGTTCTACCAATACAAATCTTACCTCTACCGATACTAAAAACTCCAGAAAGCTAAAAATCATACATTGCTACTTCTACCGATACAAGTATGCAAACTACCGATACTTCTAAACACATAACTACCGATACTTGTTATTCATCTACTAATACAACCCAAGTTAGTGAGCAACCTCTCTCCTACCCTATACTTTTACCGATACATGTATGGGTTCTACCGAAACAAGTATGCAGAATCACACGAATCATGCCAAAACACAAGTTTATCAACTCAAAACATTCATAACATCAATATGCATTAGGTTAACACGAAATACATAGATTCGAAATCATAATATAGTACTATTAAGTCTATATTCCAACTTAAACAAAGTCTATATTCCAACTTAAACAACATGCATTTGCTACATTCATCAACATAACAAGATTGTGACAATCCCAAGTACATAAAGCAAAAGAAAACATCATCCTAGTACATAAAGCAAAAGAAAACATCATTCTAGTACATGCCACAAGACCGAGTGATAAAAAAACTTCCAACGAGCTCCGCGATAGCGTGACTTCGAAGAGATGATGATGATCCGATCTTCAATCAGTAAAACGATCTACAAAACAACATCCTTGGTAAGCTTCATAGCTTAGTAAGTTCGATAGTTTAAGAAGTTACCAAACATTTGTAATAAGCAACTATAGCTCAACCGAGCCAGAATAATCCTATTGCTTCTTGAGTTAAATACAAATTTCATTTTTCTGTCTATAACTTTCTGTTACCAGTACTCAATCCTGCTCACACGAGCTGTCAAGGACTCGTAACATATGCGGTACCCTAGCCATCGGTACAGTGTCTGTCTGTAAAACGTTCCATAACGATGTGCTCACACGAACTGTCGAAAGTATGCAGAAAGCATAAGTCCCAGCCATCGAAGGGCCTATAATCCATTTAGGATTCATATCTCTTTTCCGAATCACGATGCTGCTCACACAAGCTGTCGAGAACTCGCGGCATATGTTGTACCCCAGCCATCGCGTCGGTATTTTTTCAACAGCATGAAGCTTACTATCTCTTTTGTTTCATTTCCTTGATCTCTTCAATGCCAAGTGCTTCAGATTTGCTGAACATTAACAATATACATATAAGAAATATTAAGTAAAATTTACATTACGAACTTACCGGTCTAACTTGCTGTTACAATTAGACTTTAGGGAATACTCCGCTAATTTCCCTTTTTCGCGATTTGAAGCACGATTGTAATCAACATACCCAAATCATACAATTCTCAAATAAATCACATAATTAAGTCATTCAACATAATTTTTTTGAGAAAATTACAATCTTACCCCTAATATTTTCCTTTTATTCAATCTAGTCCTTTCAACACAAAACATGCAAAATAATCATTCTCTTACACAACCAACCTTAATCGAATTCTCTAAGGTGTTTGCCCAACCTTTTCACACATTCATTTGCACAACAATACATGTATTTTCATCATTTTCAGATTTTAGTCCTTAAACCTTAATTTCATTAAATATCTCTTTACAAAAAAATCTAACCCAAGTATCAAACATTCAAATCTATCAAAAGTTCTCAATAACAAACATTTTCAACAATGGAAAATTTTATAACGTTTAATAGATTCACAAATTAATCCATAGATTAGCTAAATTAAGCTAACATGGACTCAAAAATATTAAAATCACCAAAAACGAGTAAGGTTTGCTTACCCAAATTAAGGTTCAAAGATTGAATGTAAAAACCCTAAGTTTTACTTCCCTTTGTTGTGTAAGAGGTAGAAGATGAGTGAATTGGTGATATTTTCACTTAAATTTTCTTTTAATTTAATATATATACATATTAATGGCAATTTTGTAATTTTTAAGACTTTCATTATTAAGCTTTAATTAATTTCTTTTAATCTTAATTAATCATATTTACTCTTAATACAAATCATGCTAATCCACCCACTAATAATTCTTTGGTTAATTTATTCATTTGGTCCTTCTAATCAACCATCTCTACTTTTACACCTATTACAATTTAATCCTTTGTACTCAATTAACTATTTAAACATTAAAATTTCCTAACCAATTTTTAAGCAACTTTTAATACGATACTAGCGAAGTCATAAATATTCAAACAAATAAATTAACGACTCGACTTGTCAGAATTGTGATACTGAAATCATCATTTTCGAAACTACTGAAAATCAGGCTGTTACAAGGAAAGCATTAGCAGCCATTGTAGAACCACAGAAATTAAAGTCTAGTTTTAAGATACTTCCTTCAAGTTTTAGATGGTGTTCAACTGCTTATAACCATGAAATCAAACTTTTTGAGCAAGGTTGCCTCAATAGCCGGGGATTGAGCCCGATTTTCACTGGTGAACCGAGAGTTGATAAAGTCCCACAAGTGTAGGAGTTAGAGCTAAACTAAAGACAAGTATCCCAGCATTCATTCGAGTAAAACATATCAAAAGATTTGGTAAAAACAGCTAGTCGATCACCAAGCAGTTAGAATTACGGATCTCGAAAGCATATAGAGATAGAATATGAAAGGGAAATCAAGCAGTACCAAAGGCCTTTTGCTTTTTAGATTATCAATATGTATTTTGTTTTTGGATTACAAATAATCACACTATTAAAATGCGGCTAGGAACAAACCATGGCATACAATGTTTCTTTTGCACATGAACTACGGAAATGTTACTGCGATTCACTTTCCAGCATGTAAGCTCACAAAACAGCTCAACTTTTTGTCAAGGCAAGATAAAGGCTGCATTTCCTTTGTTATAACCCTAGCTCCTCTTTCAATTTAGCAAGAGTAGCTTCTATTTCATCGATGTTCTCCTCGATGCTGCTACCCTTGTTAGCTTCATTTTGAAAACTGCTTCCTGTTTTATCGGAATTACTGAAGTCGTTTCTGTTGTTTTCTTCGAATTCATCATCGGATATGCTGAGCTCTTTCTCCAGAAATTCAACAAATTCCTCTCCGATTGCCTGCCAAGGGCGAAATCAAACTAATTAAGCAAAGCTATTCTTTATACTGAACTAAAGCCCGAATGAGTATGATTAAGCTCTTCATACATGCTTGAACTGCTAAAAACAATGGCATCATACGCTAATTCCTCCCACAAGCTTTTCGGCTTTTCTTGTGAGGATGCACTTGCTTCCCAATTCTGAAATTCTTCTTGAAGGTCTCTAAAGAAGTCCTCTGCAACACAAATCAAAGTATGAGTGATATCGAGAAATGGGGTATTACTCGACACTGGTAGGGAAAAGATAAAACAGATGTTAGACATTAATATTTAGAAAATGATGCGATTTTATCTTCCTTCTCACAATCTCAACAGAGAGTACAAATCTACCTAGCGTAATTTGAACATCCCTCAAAAAAGCACCTGCAGCATGAAGCGTTTAAGTATAAAGAATAACAAAAATAAACCTAACTCCTATAAATATAAGAAAACATATAAATTTTATGTATCCTTTCATTGGTAGATAGATGGTCGTAAAAAGAAGGGTTAAGACGGTTGAAAGTATGAGATGCATGGCATGGGCCTCAAACATATTGAAATGGTGATGTTTATTTATAATAACATTAGATCGGAATATAAATGAAGCCATCGCCATGACTGAAAATTAAAGTTTTAATTTACTAATCACATTAAGAATTTGTTTATTTATAATGTTGCATAAAAAAAAACCCCATGTCTCCTAGGAATTACAAATCTTAGTTCTGTAAGACCAATCTCACTTTCTCATCTATTTTTTTAATTTAGTTTAATTACCTTAATCATGTTTTAATCATCATTAATTAATGGTTAATAGAATCATCATTTTCATTATCCATTATTTTTGTTAAAGTCATTAAATCTTTTGTTAATTAAAACTCAATAGCAATTGAATTTTTCCAATAGTTTTAATTAATTCTAATTTACTTAACTGATTTTCATAAATATTTTTATTTAATATTTAAAAACTTGGTTTATAGAAATGGAGTTTTAAAACAGTATTTTCCTACACCATTAGATTTTGTACCGTTACAAATTCAAATAATATATGGTAATGTAGATACCCATTTTCTCCCTATCAATTTTGAAAATATATAAATTGATCCATTTCAACAAAAAAAAACAAACAAAATAATTTTCAAAATTTTTGGAAAGTAAAATTCTAGAAAAAATTGTAAAGAATATATAAAAATTTAAAAATTTTAAATAATTCAAAATAATAATTTTGAGAACCTAAACCATTAAATTACCAACTCAAGTTTCTGGTACAAAAATTTCATCTTCTTTTTCTTCTTATTTTGCTTTGAAATAGTTTTTAAATATATATGATTTCAAATTTATATGCTCTAATATGAAATTAGTTATATTGTAATAATATTTTAATTTCATATGCTTATTTTTATTTTAATTTAACTCGAACAATTTTATTTTATTCGTCTCGAAATTCATTTTATTTGATTCGATTTGAAGAAACCTTAAATCGAGTTAGAATGATAAAATAAATCTCACCAACTCAACTAAATAAAAAATATTCACTCAATTTGATCAAATGTTCACCCATTTGTCTAAGGGCGACAACAAAGGGCTAACAAGCCCGACCCTCCTAAAATGATAAATTTATGTTTTGACCAAATATATGATAAATTTACACATTTAATCTTTTAAAGATTACAAAAATCTAAATTATTAAAATGATAAAATTATATTTTAACTATTATAAAATTATACAACTTACTTCTGGTCCTTAATTCTTTTTTTGGCTTCTACACCGTATTTCGAACAAATGCGCAGTTTTGATTCAATGGAATTAGAAAATTTAATAGTTAAACTATTAAAATAGAACAAAATCAATAGCTTAATGACTACTTTGCCTTAAATCCAGGTCATCGATCCATGCCAATACTTCTCTTCATCTGAACCCTCTATTACGAGTAATCGACGGCCGCCATAAAATACAAGTAATCGCGCGGGTCATAATCGAAACAAAAAACTCCCCATTTCCCGCTATAAAATACCTCGCAATTTAGTTTCGCTCCTCAAATTTACGGTTGTATCATTCAAATCGTTCGTCTCTTAATTTTGGTTGGATATCGAAGATGTCAGGAAGAGGAAAGGGAGGCAAGGGGCTTGGCAAGGGAGGAGCTAAGCGCCACCGTAAGGTCCTCCGCGACAACATCCAGGGCATCACAAAGCCGGCAATTCGGCGCCTTGCCCGTAGGGGGGGAGTGAAGCGTATCAGCGGCTTAATCTACGAGGAAACCCGTGGAGTTCTCAAGATCTTCTTGGAGAATGTTATTCGCGATGCGGTCACATACACCGAACATGCCAGGAGAAAGACGGTGACTGCCATGGATGTGGTTTATGCACTGAAGAGGCAGGGTAGGACTTTGTATGGATTTGGCGGTTAGTTGATTTAGGGTCTGGGTTTTAAAATAGGGGAAAGTTTGTAGGACTCAGTTAAAGTTACAAGCTGGATTTTGTTGTTCGCCGTTGTAATTTGTAATTTGCATCATCAATTGCATATTTTCCTTGAAATTTGAAGGTCATTTTGTCAATTTTAGCTTTCTTCTTTTAGGAAATGTTTCTATAGTTTCCCCCAAGGTGGCATAGCCAATAAGTTTCCAACTTGAGAGAGGACGTTGAGTGAATTGGAAGTTTAAATGGCTACCAAAACAGACTGAAAGAATCAAGGCTTTGATATTTCTCCGGCCAAGGATAAAAAGATGTTGGTTTCAGTGCTGTGATGAGATGGCAAGGATGAAAAGTTGGTGTATTTTGGATAAACAGGCAAACTGGCCATGCATGCCATTCAAGAATAATGACTACTAAAACATTTTAATCTCAACATTTTGAATAATGACTACAAAGCAGGCCAAGTTTCACAACATTTTTCATCTCAATGGCTACTAAAACAGAGACTGAAAGAAAAACACAAAGTTGTTTAATCTCAGACTAATCAGTCGGGGCATCTCAAATCGACAAATGGGACAATAATGACTTCGTTTCAGCCCATTTTCCATGCAATCACCGTGAAAGACATGAGAACATGGCATTCGAGAAGCTTCAAAACCTACCTTGAGTTCCTCCAAACATATCATGCAGTCTTCTTCTCCAGCTTCTACTTTGACCTTTCTATCATCTCCTTGATTGATGATTCATTAGCTGCAACCATGTCGTTGTTAATGCTCTCAAGTTGTTTCTGCCAAAGCTCTAGCCATCCAAATCTCTACATCCATACCGCTACTGCCAGAATCTTACTTTATAATAATATCCCCCGTTAACCATCATTTGTGATATTTCCCCCTATTTATCTTCTTATTTATACTTAAATATTTTATTTATTATGTATTTTGAGAATAATCGGAGAAAAAAGTGGAGTTATATTGGAAGAGTGCGTGTATGACCAACATGCTCAGAGAAACCTATTCATTTGAGATCCGATTCAGAGAACAACTTTGTAATACACATAGATACAGAATTGATGATATTCACTTAAACCCATTTACGAGTAATAAAATCCAATTCATTCATGCATTAGATTACAAATGAAGGATAAGCTTGTATAATCTGAGGCTAATCAATTGGCATCTCAAATCTGCAAATGGGACAATAGTGACTTTGCTTCAGCCATTTTTAGATATGAGAACATGGCATCCGAGAAGCTTCAAAACCGACCTCTACCTCCTCCAAACATATCATGCAGCCTTCTTCATCCCTACCATGGCGATCCTCTCAAACTCTGAGCTTGATTCCGCCAAAGCTCTACTCATTAAAGTCTCTTAGTTGATCTCGGATTCCACCATCATTGAATGTAAATACATGACTTTACAATATCATCCACTACCATATGTCCTGTTTGCAATTCCAAATCCACGTCCCATGATTTCTTGAATGACGGTGTTGTAAGAAGCTGAGTCTTTTAAATGTCGAAGCAAGAAGTTCATGATGGTTGTTGCGGTTTTGTAAGATGTTGAGACCAAAACAAAGAGTTTATTGTAAGGAGAAACAATTGATGTAATAGTCTGTTATCGGATCATGACGTAGGAGATTGATATCTATGATTAACTCGATTTGGATGTGACGAAGAGGTAAAGGATGCTTTTGTTGTATGAATCCGTGATGGTGAACATGATGGGAAATAACATTGGACGAGTATGCCATTGAAGGAAACTTGAGGAAAACCGAAGCTGAATAGATTTTGATAAATAGAATGGTTAATGGCGCTAGAAATCTTTAATTTATGATAGATTTAAATTAATCTCTAAATTGAAAAACGTTTTAATTTTGTCATAAAAGTATAACATTGTATCAAATTAGCCACAATCATGTGATAACTACACATATGTTTGTACTCTGATTTATGTGTTCTAAAAACACTCTATGTTAAATTAAAACTGGCGGTGATGGCTATACTTACGGAAAAGACGTGATTGATGCAATATTCATACTCCTAGGATTCAATTGAAAACATTTTGAAATTTTAGAACTAATTCAGAACCTGCATAATAGTTTAGGGATGTTCCTTGCATTCAACCTAAACCAGAAAAGGATAAGCGCTTAAAGTAACTGGTAATAATCCAGGTCATCGATCCGCGCCAATACTTCTCTTCATTTGAACCCTTCATTATAAGTAATCAACGGCCGTAATTTATCTTCAAGCTTAACCCACGGATCACTCTCTCAACAAAAAGCTGCCCAGTTCCCCCTATAAAACAACTCGCAATTTCATTATCCAAATCATTCCAGTTTCTTAATTTCCATTCGGTATCGAAGATGTCCGGAAGAGGAAAGGGAGGAAAGGGACTTGGCAAGGGAGGAGCGAAGCGCCACCGTAAGGTCCTCCGTGACAACATTCAGGGCATCACAAAGCCGGCAATTCGACGCCTGGCCCGTAGGGGAGGAGTAAAACGTATCAGTGGCTTAATCTACGAGGAAACCCGTGGTGTTCTCAAGATCTTCTTGGAGAATGTCATTCGCGATGCTGTCACCTACACCGAACACGCCAGGAGAAAGACGGTGACCGCCATGGATGTGGTTTATGCACTGAAGAGGCAGGGTAGGACTTTGTATGGATTTGGCGGTTAGTTGATTTAGGGTTTAGGTTTGTAATTAGGGGACTCCTTTAGGGCTTAATCGAAATTACAAGGTGGGTCTTGTTGTTCGATGTTATGATTTGTAACCCGTGCTATCAATTTCATATTTTATTGGAATATGAACATCATTTTGCCTATCTTAAAATTTTTTTAGTATCTGGGTTTTTTATATTGAAATTTGAAAGCTTTTCCCAATCTAAAGAGTGATTAAAGTAATTGAATCCATGGAAAGCTTAGTGAGTACACAAACAAATGAAATTTACAGTAAAAAAATTTAACCTTGATCACTCTAAAATGTTTACAGTTGCAGTTTAAATTAGTAAGCTTTATGCATTGATGCAAATTTTGATAAATTCTCAGTAGAAACTCACTGAGCTAAGGGATTTCATTTTCAATTCAGTACATATAATGAAGATGACAATTACTAACCTGATAAAATATTGTTGTAAATTGGATTCTTGCAAT
This sequence comes from Gossypioides kirkii, assembly GCA_005610355.1. Lineage (NCBI taxonomy): Eukaryota > Viridiplantae > Streptophyta > Magnoliopsida > Malvales > Malvaceae > Gossypioides > Gossypioides kirkii. Next base: position 175,029 of record CP032250.1, read on the forward strand.
GAACTGTAGTTGCCTGTAACATCTTTTTTGTATTTAACACTTGGTTCATTAGCATGAACCGTGGCAGCAAAGCATATATATATATACACACACACACTTGGACCCAAAATAATGAGAAAACATCTAAATGATGGCAAATCATTACATGTGTTTTTTTTTTTTTCACATAAAAATGACTGTATAAACCCCCCTAATAGGAAGGCTTTTTTCCATCTCTCTGTTATCTTTCATTTAAAGCATTGAAAATTTAGCCTAGACTTCCCCTAAACCAAAATGGCTTCAACCTGTATCTCAAGCTGCATCACTGACACAAGGGTCCCAATCAGGCCAACATATTTGAACCTCTACAAGTGGCCGGAATCGGATGCCGAGTTCGTCAGGTCACTGAGCTCCGACGGGCGCGGTCGTGTGCGGTCCACCGTGGTTGATAGCATTTCATGTAGGCAAATGTACCTTAGGAGCTATACTTTCCATAGGAATGAAGCTGGGCCTGAGAAAACTAAATGTTTTGGCAGAGTTAAGAAGGAAAGAAGAAAAAGGAATAAGTCAAAGAAGAAGCGTATGGCGCTGAGAAGGGCCAAAGAGGTATCCTTTGCCGCCCTATTGGCTATGTTCCGCAGGCTGTTGTCTTGTACCACCAAGGTTGATGTGGCTGATCATGGTGGTTGAACCACCATTTTCAGCCATTTAAACTTCCATTTTTTTTTTCTATATAGCTTTCTAATAGCATTTAAGTTTTTTTCAATTTATTTTGATGCCTTTTTGTCACTTCCCTCTTTGTTTTTTTTTCTTTGTTGGTGGAAATAGAGTGATGGTATCTATAATATCATGATATGTTAATGGTTAAAACCCATTTTCACCTTATAAAATTATAAAACATTTAGCTATATTTCAAGTTCCTTTGCTTTTGGTGTCTGGTTTTGTGCTTTGTGGTTCTGCCCTCTGGGTTTGTGTCACTGTCATTCATGTATGCAAAAACAAAACAAGAATATATATATTATATGCATTTGTATAGAAGGAAACCAAAAAATTGTTTTAGGGGATGGATCATAACTTTTGTGTGTGTGTGTGTGTGTGTGTGTTTTCAATTTCTTGAGAAGGATCGGAAGCAAATCAGCACCAGTTTCGGCCTTCGGGACCATCATGACATTAAAGAAGTAATCCAAAAGGAAAAAAAAAAAGCAAAAAAAGAAGTTTCAGACCCAATCATACTGTAAAAACCAATCATGAAAACACTGTTTTTTTATTGTAAAAAGAGGACCAAAAGATGTAACTTACAAAACAAGTTCTTTTATTGGGTTAATTAATCCACTATGGAATTTTAGTATGTTTCTTAAATCACTTCTGCATTTAGCACCTAATAATTAGGGCACACAATCAATGATTTATGATGCTAAATCAACACTTGGATTGTTATTATAATTAGTTAGTCATTTTAATATGTGAAGTGGCTCGAGTTTTCATGATCGGGTTTTTTGTTAAAGTCCGAAAGTTCGTTTGAAATTTAAAAGAATTTGGACAAAAATATTAGGCTCATTTAAAATATGAGTTGAGCAAGTTCAAATATTCAATGCTCAAGCCCGACTCAACTCGTCTTACATATGTATAATACTATAATGTATTATATTGTGTTATTTATATATATTATATAATTTATAACATAAAAAAACTAAATTTATAGTAATATATAATACTATAATGTAAATATTTAAAAATGTCAAGATAACAATATAATAATTTTAATAAATGAAAAATATATGATTTCAAAAAACATAAATGAAAAAATATATAAAAGTATTAAATATTGAAATAAAATAATATAAATATTTTTAAAATTTCAAAAGAATAATATTGATAAATCTAAAATAGATTTAGATTAACCATTTATAAATATAAGCAGGCTTTGACAAAATTATAAGCTCATATTTCGGACCGAGCTTAGACAAGCATCAAATGTGTTAATATTATGCTTAAATCCGACTTAAACTCGACTTGAGATCAAGCAAGATAGATGGTGGCTTTGAAAGAGTTTAGTAGACCCCATTTTTCGTTTTCATTCTGTTCTAATAATGTCCTTTTGAGTGCTTTTGATGATACAATTTTCTTTCAATATGATACCGATTACTCGAAAAAAGTCGAAATTTACATTATAGTAAATCAGTTCATGGGCATGGCAAATCAGAAACAAAAGCTACATGAAAAAAAGAAATTTAAATTGAAACATATTGGTCAATTTCCTAAAGCTTACTTGAAACCCCCATGGAAGAGCTATTAACAATGAAAAAACGAAGGAATTCGGACCATTCCACCTTGTTATTAAAGAAACTACTCGAATGTGACAAGCCGTGGTGGAACGGAGAAAACCGAGACCGAGTCAAAGAGAAGCTTAATAGGATTTTCCCATCTCATATAAGTCACCTGCCTTCAGATTTCACTAGCAGTGAAAACACTTTACTCATTGAAACACCTGAGAGGTCATTCACACTCGATGCCTCGAGCTGCACGGAAGAAACGGTGGGATCAAGTGGACCAACATTGTTGATTTGTGGAGAAAGCTCACCGATCATGTTTGTACTGTTTTCTTCAGGGTCGTGTCCAATGACTGCCTCCTGAAGTTGAAGAGCATACTCCAGATTCCATAAGACATCTCCCATGGAGGGCCGGTCCACACCGAAATCAGCTAAGCACTTCTCAGCAGTTTCCCCAAACTTACGAAGAGAATCAGGCCTGACGCTTCCTTTGAGGTTAGGATCAATTATTTGCTCCAGCTGTCCTTTCTTCTGCCATTTCATTGCCCATTCAGCTAGATTTACCATTTCCCTCGGAAGTGTCGGGTCTATTACCGGTCTTGCACAAAGAACTTCAAACAAAACTACTCCAAATGAATATACATCCGATTTCTCTGTCAGTTGTTGCCTTCTGAAATATTCCGGATCCAAGTATCCGAAACTTCCTTTCACTGCCGTACTAACATGGGTTTGATCAATTTCAGGACCTGTTTTTGACAGCCCGAAATCAGCAACTTTGGCCATGAAGTTATCATCTAGTAAGATATTTGCGGACTTCACATCACGATGAATAACAGCTTTTGCATAGCCTGTATGGAGGTAGTGGAGTCCTCGAGCCGCCCCAATACATATTTCGAGCCTTTGTTTCCAGCTTAAACTTGGATGATCTGAGCCATAGAGATGACTCTTGAGTGTTCCATTCTCCATATATTCATAAATCAGTATCATCTCATTTTTTTCATCACAATAACCAATCAAGGAAACCAAATGGCGGTGTCGGAACTGGGACAGCATCTCAATTTCAGTCTGGAACTCAGCAAGTCCTTGTTGGGACCTCGGGTTTCCCCTTTTAACGGCGACTTTCGTAGCATCATTCAGTTCTCCCTTGTACACCTTACCGAAGCCTCCTATTCCAATAACCCAACTTTCATCGAAGTTGTTTGTGGCTTCTTGAACAGCAATAAAAGGAATGTGATAGCTAGCATTGGAATGGAGACTGGCAGTTGTTCCTTTTGAGTATTTGCTCCCTATAGTTTGAGAAGTCCCTCCATTAATCGAAAATGGAATCCATGTCTTTGATTGCCGGTGAAGTGCCTGTCGTCTTCTTTTTCTACAAACCATGAAGATAACTCCGGCCAACAGCAACCCGGAAGCCACCCCAGCGCTTGCACCTACTATAGAACTGATGTTCGTCTTTGAACGTGAACCAGAAGCATTAACAGTTCCCGAGCCAGTAAGGCTGCCATCAGAATTGTTCATTTTCATAATTTCCAGCCCATTCAATATGGCATTCGGCTCAGTGCCAGGTAAAGTAGAAGGGCCGATACTTACATGAAGCTTATTACTAGTAACCAAATCTGTAACATAATCCATATAATATGCAGCAGCCAAAACATTGACCAAATAAGTACTCAAATCAAGGTCCCGAACAACCATCAAGGAATCAATAAAAACATTAAAGTACAATTCGTTAAGAGCACCACTAACAATATCGCAAAAGTGAAACCTAATAAGGTACTGAAATCCCGGATCCACATCAAATTCCCAAGTCACATTGAAATTACCTCCGGTAACATTTGCAGAATTCATCTCGGTACAGGTACCATAGACAGTACTCGGAGCAACATCCGGAGTTGCCCCACCCTCGACGAACTTGACAGCTCTAATATTCGATACACTCACGGCAAGGTTTTTTTCTACCAGAAAACGTTGGTCAGGCACCCATGTTCGCCAAAGGGTATCATTCTCGAACGAGACTGTAGGTCCTCCCATATTCACTCTAAAAACTGTCTCTAATGCCTGCAACGTTAGCCCTTGGAATGCCATCGATGATTGAACCAAACGAGCACCATCCTGAATGAGTTCATCAGGAACCGAAACAACTTCTATAGCATTTATAAACGCGAACGAACCCTTTAAGGGACTAAACATAACAGCAAGGCTATTTGATGTTACATTAACCGAAAATTCTTTCACAAGAGTAGCTTGAACACTGAAACTGGTGAGAAGAACATGGTTTTCGGTTGAAACATCAAACTTAGCCAAGCTCAAATTATAATTACCGAAAGCAAACGGATAGAAATAAAGCCGAATCCAATGCCTCCCTTGTCGGCTAATCGAAAACGTGTACTTCGAGACATCAGAAAAGACTCTTGCAGTTTGATAAAGTGGGGAATCATAAGAGGAAGTAATTGAAGCTTTTGAAATGTTCCCAATAACACTTTGTGGTGTTGAAAGGAGCTTTGAGGCTAAATTATCAGCCATGAAAACTCGATGACCCACAGTAGTATTAGTTAATGATCCACAATCAATAAGGTAATTATCTGCAGGTGTAAATCCTCTAACCAAACATGCTAAACACAAAATTAAAGAAACCCAGAACAGCAATTCAAATACCCTACAACCCATTTTTTTTTTTTTTGCAAAATCCTAGAAATAAACAACAGAACATAAAGAGCTGAAATCCAGGGTTCTTACAGAAACAGTAACAGGTTATTAGTGAACTAAAGAACACAAATTCTTGAGCTTAAATGAAAGAGAAAAAAAAGGGGGGGGGGGTAGAGAAACCTGGATTTTAGGAGATTCCCTTTGAGTGAATATGAAATCTTTTTTGTGGAGCTCTTATGGGAATTTATCAGAGTTTTTTCATGTGAATTTTGAGAAATCTTTCAAGACACAAGATGATTTGAAATAGGTGACAACCTCATGACATATTCCTTAGATATTTTTTTTTTATCATTTTTTCATGTTCTTAAATTAATGGGAAAACGAAATGAATAATTAAAAAAGAAAAGCATCAAAGAGTCAAAAGGTGGTGGAACAGGTGGGGAAAAAAAATCATTTTTATTAGAAGGCGAATTTCAGTAAATGCTTTTATTTCTTATTTGGGTAAATTCTGTTGGTAGTCACCCAACTTTTTTTTTAATTTTTGATCACCCAACTATAAAAAATTATAAAATGATCACTCAATTATTCAATTTTATCTTTTTTGGTCACCAACTATATTGAATTTTTGAGTGTTTCCATTTCTATTAACTAGCTAGTGACCATAAAAGAAAAATTAAATAGTTGGGTAATAAAAAAAACATAGTTTGATGACTACAAATGTAGTTTACCCTATTTTTTTGGTTAAACATTCACAAATTATTATCTTAGTTTTAAATTTATCTATGAGTACTGCATTAAAATATGAGCTTATTTAAATCACCCGGATCAAATTACAAACAAATATATATCTAATGCATTAATAACTTGAATTTAACATGTTAAATAAATAAATAATATCAATAAAATAATATTTTTTTAAAAAAATTTAAAGAGTAATCTTAAATCTGAACTATAATTTAAAGTTGTTTAGTCATCAGTGCAATTAATTATTTTGCCTGTAAAAAAGTGGGAATAATAAAATTATATTTAATATACATTTAAGGGCTGATTAAATTTCGAAAATTTATGAAGAGTGGGTCTCTTGTTATGTATTTTAATTTTGGTAGGTAAAATAGAGGTTTTAAATTTAAGTAACAATTTTTTTTTTTGAAATTAACAGATGAATAGTATATATTTTAGAATATTTAATAAAAAATTATTTATATTTTAAATCATACTAATTCTAGTTAAATAAATATTTATTAATATAAAAACTACACAATTTAATCATCTAATAATCTTGTGGTGTGTTGATACATTAATGAAAATGAAGAAAGAGGAAGAGAGTGAAAAAATAAAGAAGAAAATGATCGAAAATGGGGTTTGAATTGTACTCCTCCACAATAGAGTTTTTGGTATTGTAATTTAGGAGATTTTTCGGGTTAGATTTTGGATTGAACGTCGAATCAAGTTATTTTTACTATCATTATATAATAATTAGTCCCTTAAAATACAATTTTAAATATCCTTTTGTGGAGAGAAGATGATCCAAACCTCATTTTCGATCCTTTTCTTTTTTGCTTTTTTATTTTTTATTTCTGTTAATACCGTGTATGATGTCGTATTAAATATCAAATTTAGAAAATAAAAAATATTAATATAAAACAAACAATGGGAAGAAAAAAGGATAATTGAAATGTGAAAAGGAATTTTATATGTAGTTGACATTTTTGTGAAAGTGGAGAACAAAAGGCTACAGCTGTAACAAATAGTTGTGGCAGACGAAAAAAAGAAAATAAAGAGAAATTTCTACAACTATAAATAAAGTCGCAAGTTGCAACTAATCAATAACTTTTATATTTTTTAAATATTTATATAAAAATTTTAAATTATTTTCACTATTTTAAATATAAAATTTTTACTTTTACACCATAAAAATTAAAATTAATAATTTAGATTAAAAAATAATTTTCAATTAAGGTAACTGCAATTTTTTTATTTGCATTTTGTAGATTATCTAAACACCTCAATTTTGATCGATTTTTGTTTTTCTTACTTAGCTCTTCTAGAATGACTCCCAACCCATTCTTCGCATTGAGTTAATTATTTTTTATCAAATAATAAAGTTAAGATATGCTATGGATTACTACGCTCTTCATACATTTTAATTTAGCCCTCATACTTACATTTTCACGAATTTAATCTTTTTATTTTTTCAGATTTAAAAATTCAAGTTCAATTTTTGTTAAATTCATTGACACAACATTTTAAAATTTAAAAAGTACTTGCTTGGTAATCATATAACGAAAAATTGTCATTATAATGAACCTGAAGACAAATTTTCAATAGTGTTAACAATTTTTAAAAATTCATGGCGATATTTTAATTAGACTAAAATATATAGACAAATTATAATATTAAAAAAATTGAGGTATTAAATTATATCAAAATCAAAATATATATTATATCTCAAATTTAAGGCTAATAAAAGTATTGTTATATGTTTGATTTTATACTCAAATTAAATGAAGAAAGCATTTTTCTCAAGAATTAAATTTAAAATTTATGTGATACAAAATGTGAACTTAAGCTTTAAATATACATATGAAAGAATTATATAAAATTTATTCAATCAATCTCATCAAATAGTTGCAAAATCTTTATATTATTGAATTCCACGTTGGTTTGTTAAGATATAAAAAGAAAAAACATAAAAATTTTCCACTAACTCTTAATCCGCGTTGTGAAATTGCCTCTTCAGTCTTCATCATTCTATTGTTTTATATTCCAAGTTCCAACCCAAATAAATATATTAGACTAATTGTTCTGCAATTTTATTTTGGATTTGTTTTTGAAATATTTCGCCTTCGCTTTCAATATAATAAACAAGGGAATGAAAGATAAAAAAGGAATTAAAATGAAAAAGAAAGAAATACGTGAAGAGCGAAGACCGGAGAGAATATTTGCGCTTTTACACCATTAAAGTTTTTATTATTTACTTCCTAACTTTAATATATTTTTCAATTTGATCCCTGAGTTTTTTATCCACTTTAGTCTCAGAATTTTGCAACTTTTACCAAATTCGTCCTTGAACTTTTACTCTTTTAAGTAAGATGTTCTGACATGTTGCTCTCTCATCTGATTTTTTTAAATTATATAAAATCTAAAAATAAAAATATTATAAAAAATTATATATTTTTTAAATTAAAGTTTCGGCATAACATAATTTCAGAATACCATATCACCACACTTTAACAGAATTCGAGTTTATGAATCAATTTGAAAAAAATTGTTAAGTTTTGAGGTTAATATAGACCCACAAATTTTAGATATCAAAATCCATGAACTAAATATTGTTTTTTTTCCTTTTTTTTTTTTGGCATAGTTAGATTAATTATTTTTTATTCTAAATTTTATTACAAAAATATATTTTTATAAATATATAAGGCAAAATTCTTAGTTTCTTGAGTAACCATATTTGAATGTGATAATATGTTATTGTGTTAGCCTGATGATCATAGTATTTACCATCTCAAGTGTGATTTAAGTTTGAGTCATTTTAGTCGTGATATTGTTAGAGTTTTGTTTTCTCTTGTAATTCACAAAAAAAAAAGAGTAAATGGATGATTGTGGCTACTTTTTAAGTGGTTGACTGATTATTTAAAAATAAATATTATATAGAAATTAAATTACATAATAATTTTATTTTTTTTAATAATTTTGGTAGGGATAAATGTTAAAAGTGTATATAAATTTTGATTTAATATGTAATGTTATACATGAACTTTAATATTGTGTAATTTTATACATGATATTTTAATTTAATTTATTTTTCGCAAATTATTAACATTATTTATTTTGTGTTTACATATTATTTACACAAATAACTATATTTATTTAATATAAAATATTTATTTATTTTTAAAATAAATATAATTGAATTAAAATTAAAATTTAATATATATAATCGCATAAAATAAATTAAATTTACGAATGATTTATAAGTGATGTATACTATTTTTTTTTTTTTTTTTGTGAAATGAAAATGGCAAAGTGGTTAAGAGACATTAGGAAAGATGAAAGAAGGCGTGCATGGAACGCACTCTAGACAACGATGGAAGAACATGATTTGATTGCAAAATCCCATTCAACAATGACGGTGACTTGTATTTTCTTTCTATCATTTAATAGGTAATATTTAATATTCTAAGCATACATCATTCCAATATTTTAGCTCTTTTAAGTGAAGATAATTGTGGTAAAACATTTTTGAGTAAACGGCATCCAATAATATTAAATTATTAATAAATTTATATTTTATCACTTAATTTTAAAAGTTATAAAATTATCATTAAACTATTTAAAAATTTTCATTTAAATCATCAAATTGTTAGAATAATTATTATATGACTTTTCTACTCGCATCACCTATATTAATAAAAAACTTTCATTTTCTTTTTATTCTATAGTTCAGTTTTTTTTCATAAAATAATTTTGAATGTCCTGAATTTACGAACCAAATCCAAACAACTTTTTTCTCTTATCTTCGAAATTAATTGTCATATCAATTTGAATATAATGTATGTTCTTCTACTTATTAAATGGTATTAACCGTCATGATTTTAGTGCAATTGTTGTAAAAGTTATTTTCAAGTAATTAAGGGTTGGTAGAATTCATGATTTATTGTTAATTAAGTTTTAATTCGATTGGTATTAATATTGTTGTTAGTGCATAAAGACGTAAGTTCGAGTGCATCGAATCGGGTTATCTTTCTATTTAAGAGTTGAAAAGAAATTATAAATAATAAAAAAAAACAAATAATAATTACATATAATAGGATTAATGATTATACTTTATATTCTTTTACAATTTATAAAAATAATTTTTCAAAATTCATGTTTAGCTCTCTTAAAAAATCATTTTTATGATTTAAACCAAGTTAATGATTATACCTTATAATTTTATTTTTTAAAAGTAATATTTATCATCCGTACCTTTCAAGATAGTTTACTGTTCGTCCAGTAGTTAGTTAGAGATTAAAATTTAATTGTCGGATACATGTATGTATCACTTATCAAATCATATCGCTTAATATATTTTGCATTAATAGGAAAAAGAATTAACTAGAAATTCGATGTACATGGATTAAATAAAGTATATTCAAAAAAATAAAATAAAAATGAGCATTATTTAGTAGAATTATATTTGAAAAATATTATTTAATTATTATATTATTTTTAAGTTAGTAATAAATATAAAATAAACTACGAGGCATTGGTTTAATAGTAAATATAAAAATAGCATAATACTTAAATATTGTTTTAGTTATAATGTCTAATTTTTTACTTTTAGTTTAAAAAATTATAATTTAATTTAATTTATTCATATGAGGTTGCTTTTCTATAATTAGAGGAATTCAATTTTTGTTTGTTTTTTTTTCCCTTTTCATTTTATTGTGAAGGCTTTGAGCCACAATAAAAACAGCCAACCCGGTCCGAACAACGATGCAATACCAAAATTTTAATCCATATTAATTATATAAAAAAAGTATTTGGTTGGCATTACTTACAAAAAAAAATATTCGATTGCTGACAACTCTAAATATGAAATAAAAATAATGGTTAAATTTATACTAGGAAGGCCTTAAAAGACACCTGTCCATTTTATATTGGGTAAACTATTAAAATAGGTATCTCATATTATATTTTATCCACTTATGTTATTACATTGTAACATTTTAGCTACCGAGCCATTAACTACCGTTAACGGTGTAACGGTAAGTTGACGTGACACGTTAAATCATCATTTTAAATAAAAATTTAGGTTAATTTATACAACTGATCCTCATATTTTTTCGTTTTGAACAATTTATTTTTTTTCTTTTATGTTCTTTAAAGTTTCTCTTTTTGTCTTTTTTTTTTCATTCTCTTTTGATTCTCCTTTTTTCCTCCTTTTTCTAATTCTTTTAATGTAGTTTTTCTATATTTTTCATTTGTTAAAACTAGTCTTTATATTTATATTTTTTTGAACAATTTATTTTTTTCGAGTGAAGCGAGTTTGTGGACTAGTTTAACAAATGAAAAACATATAAAAACTACGTTAAAATAAATAAAGAAATGAGGAAAACAGAGGGAGAAGCAAAAGAGAATGGAAGATAAAGAAAAAAGATTAAATTGCTCAAAATGGAAAATATAGGAACCAATTGTAGAGTTTAACCTAAATTTTTTGTTTGAAATAATGATTTAACATGCCATGTCAGCTTACCGTTACACCATTAACGGCTCAGTGATTAAAATGTTACAACACGATAACGTAAGTGACTAAAACGTAACATTTCAAACATAAGTGACTAAATGTAATCTGAGGCAAACAAAAGTGACTATTTTGATAGTTTACTCTTTTATATTTTATATTAAAAAAATGGTTAAATTTTAATTTTAATCCCTTTAAGATTATATATGTCACTAGTCCATTTTTTTTCTTTCTTTTGACATGAGAAAATAATGGCTAAATTTCAATTCTAATCCATCTTCTTTTTTTAAAATTATATAAGAATAGTTAAATTTCAAATTTTATCTATATATTTCGCTCAAATTTGACATTTAATTTTGAATAATTTGGTGCCTCAACTTTTAGTGTTATTAGTTAGTCTAAATATTTTATTTTGATATGCTGAGATCAATTTTTAAGAATTGTTAACACGGTTAAAATTATATATCAAATTCAAGTCCATTACAATGTCATTTTTCGTTACATGGAAATGAATGGAGTATTCTTTTTAAATTCAAAATGTCACACTAGGAAATTTAATATAAGGATTTTAACGGTGTTAACAAATGAACTTAAATTTTAAATTTTGAAAAGTAGGAATTAAATTCTTGAAAATAAAAGTATAGAGACTAAATTTCAAATATATGAATAGTACAAGAACTTTGAGGATATTGTAAACTTTAAATTTTCACTCTATAATTTAATAAAAATAGATAATCAACCCAACGCGAAGTGTGGGAGAGAACTATACTAGTGTAATATATAGATCTGGTAACAAAAAATACAGACACTATGAATTCACAAAGGGTAATCTACACCCAAGGTCTCTAAACGATTAGTAAGTTTATATTTTGGTCACTCAATTTTAAAAAGTTACAAAATAATCATTGAACTATTCGAATCATTTATTTAAGTCACTGGGTTATTAAGTCTTTCCCTTTAAAAAGTTTGACTAGCGAGTTTCAAGTGACAATTCGATAATTGGTACAATGGATTAGTACCCCTCGAAGAATAGAGGATCATACCTTAGATCCAAGTCGATCTGATGAATCTCAAAGAAAAAAACTGTTTGGATTTTAGTTCGCAGATTCGTGACATTCAAAGTTGTTTAATAAAAACAAAATTGAACTATAAAAGAGAAGGGGAAGGAGAGCTTTCGATTGGTGTAGGCAGTGTGAACAGAGAAGGTCATATAACAATGATTTTAATAGCCCAGTGACTTACATAAAAACTTTTCAATGATTATTTTGTAAACTTCTGAAGTTAAGTGACAAAAATGTAAACTTACTAATAATTTAATGACATTGAGTGTAGTTTACTCATTTATAAATCTAATTAAAATTCATTCATATGAATTTCACGCACTTATCATGAAGTGTTTTATAAATCATTGAAAATTTTCATTTAATATTTTTGAACAAGATAAGTAAGTAGGTAGGTAGCTACTTATAATTTAATGTAGAAAATATGTAGAAAATATTAAATTGATTTTATTTTTTTTGTCATCCAATTATAAAAATTTATAAAATGGTCATCCAACTGTAAAAACTTATAGAATGATTGTCCAACTACTCAATTTTGTATTTTTTGATCATTTATGGACTAACGTGGCAACTTTTAAAATTGATATAATAATAACTTTAACTCTTAACATTTAAAAATTATATCAATTTAGTTTTGATTCTAAAAAATTTTGACCCTCAACATTTACACATTGTATAATTTGATTTTTTTTTTTGTAGTTTTACTTTTCTTTATGACATTGAGGGTTAATGTTAAAAGAATGAGAGAAAATAATTTTTTTTTTAGGTTTTAGGTGAAAAGATCACAAAAAAAAGTAGAAATGCAAAAAAGATCAAATTGCACAATGTGTAAATGTTAGAGGTTAGATTTTTTATAATCATGACTAAACTGACATAATGTATAAATATTGAGAGTTAAAATTATCGTGATGTCAATTTTAAAAGTTGTTACCGTTAATCTGTTGGAGATAAAAACAGACAAAATTGATTAGTTGGGCAGTCATTTTTTAATTTTTCATAATTGGATGACAAAAAAATTACTAATAGTTAAAAGATAATTTTGTAATTCTTTATAGTTGGATGACCAATAAAGAAATTCACTAATAGTTGGGTGACTAGTAATTAATTTACCCTTTAGTTTCTAGTTAGCCCATTAGATTTAGGGCAAAAAAAAAAAAAAAAAAGCGAAAATAAACAGGAAAATTGGACCCAAACAGAAACGCAAAAGCTCGTTCTTTGGTTCAGCTCTTAAGAAATCCCATACAAAAGTTGAAAAAAAAGTGGAGAAAAAAAAATCAAAGATCACTCTCATTCGTTGATCTAGCTTCAGGTACTGTCGCTCTCTCTTCTGAATCGATCTGGATTCGTTTGAATTCGATCTTGAATCGCACTGAGTTCATCTCTTTCAAATTTTATCTGAATTGTTGTTCTACATATGTCAAAGTATTTTAGGGTGTGTATTGCTAATAACACCTCATTTATGACATTTCGGGATTAGTTTTCTCACAATTGCGTTTGTCCTTTCAGGATATAATCACTGTAATAGCTTCGCAGATCAGGATTTTGTTTACTTACACTCAAGACACTGATAGGCTGCTTCACGAGGAATGATTTTTTGCATTACCTATTGACACTCGTGCAATGTCGGGATTACTTAATGTATTGTTACTTTAACTGAACAATTTATTAGAAGTTGCAATCTTTTAGAACATTATTCTTGTTTTTGGACTTGTTATTTTTCCTTTATCTAAATGAACTGTGTGGCTTGTGCAGATGAACTTAGTTCTTTAGCTGAAGATAACTAGATATTTGTTTCTTTGGTTTGTGTTTGTGTATGTGCTTGTGATAACATGTTGTTGAATGCTGGTTTTTAGTAAGTTAGGGTAAATAATATATTGGTTGGTTGCTTGTCATTGGTGTTCCGTAAATTGGTTTGAAAATTTGGTTCGTGTTTTTGCATTCTTTTCCTGGTTAATTATTGTCTGTGTTTTTGTATCACGTGTCTATCTTCTAACTGGAAACTATAATGTGCATCTTGTTGCAGTCTTCTATCAACGGGTCGGCATCTAATCTTCCAGACAGTAGCGGACGTTCTTTTGCAACATCTTTCTCTGGTCAGTCTGGTGCTGCCTCCCCTGTTTTCCATCACACTGGTGGGTAAATTTTACTGGATTTCCATTCACCTATGTTATTTTGAATTCATGCAATTGTGTTGTTTGTTTTTTGCAGGCTCTATTCAGGGACTGCATAATATTCACGGTAGCTTTAATGTTCCCAACCTGCCTGGCACGCTTGCATCAAGAAACTCAACGTTAAGTAATGTTCCAACTGGTGGTGTTCAACAACCTACTGGGAGCCTTTCTGGTGGAAGATTTGCATCAAATAATCTCCCAGTTGCACTTTCTCAGGTAGTTCTAATATTCCCACTGTACTTTAGTTTGGCTTCTTTTATTGCAGCAAAAGAAATTCTACCGACTATCTCTTCCCTTCTTGCATGTCATTAGGACAAACCCCCATAAAAGTGAACAATAATAGGAAGGAAATAAACTCTTGCATTCTTGTACTATGTACTTTGTTGTCTTATAAATACCATTTTGCAGTTATCTCATGGCAGCTCCCATGGTCATTCAGGAGTAACCAATAGAGGAGGTATTAGTATTGTAGGAAACCCTGGATTTAGTAGTAACACAAATGGAGTTGGTGGCTCTATACCTGGTATTCTCCCAACCTCTGCAGGAATCGGTAACCGCAATGCTGTTCCAGGATTGGGAGTATCCCCAATTCTGGGAAATGCAGGTCCTAGGATAACAAGTTCTATGGGAAACATGGTTGGTGGGGGCAACATCGGGAGGACATTAAGCTCTGGTGGAGGGTTATCTGTGCCTGGCCTTGCAACTCGTCTGAATTTAAGTGGCAATAATGGATCCGCAAGTTTAACTGTGCAGGGACAGAATCGTTTGATGAGTGGTGTGCTTCCTCAAGGTATGTTACTGTGAACAATGACCTCTATATTTTGCCGTTGGCAACAAAAGACCACTGTTTACTTGTGTTGCTGGCTATGATTTCCATAGGCATAAATCAGTACAATGCCCAAAAATTTTGGTTAATTTACCTTCCCTCGTTCTCATCTTCTTTTGATGAGTGTTCTGGCTTGGCTCCTTTTCTTGCATTGCTCTTCATAGCTTCTCGGTGCACTCTAGTAATGTGATTCTTATTATTAACAGATGCTGGATATATGTTTCAATTTTATATGATTTGATTATTACTTTTATGTGATGGAATTTGTGCCTAGTGGATTTACTAGCTTAGTTGCACATCTTTATTTGAATGACACTTTCTGCATTCAGGATCTCCTCAGGTAATTTCAATGTTAGGCAATTCTTATCCAACTGCTGGGGGTCCACTTTCCCAGAGTCATGTTCAAGCTGTGAACAATCTTAGTTCTATGGGCATGTTGAATGATGTGAACTCAAATGACAATTCCCCTTTTGACATAAACAATGATTTCCCTCAGTTGACAAGTCGTCCTAATTCTGCTGGAGGGCCTCAAGGACAATTGGGTAACTAAGAAGAACACTTTCTGATACTTTCACTTGCCCCCCCCCCCCCTCCCCTTTTTTTCCCCTTGTACTGAAATTCTAACATTCTAAGTTAAAATATTTCAGGTTCATTACGAAAACAAGGTCTTAGTCCCATTGTTCAACAAAACCAAGAGTTCAGCATTCAAAATGAAGATTTCCCTGCATTACCAGGATTTAAAGGTTCACAGATAGTCTTTAACCTTGCTATGATTTAATGCAGTTTATTTTCTGGTAGACAGAAATCTTTCTCACTTTTTATGTACACGGGAATCCAGCTGAAGCTATATTAGTACTTGATTTTGTGGTCGTTTTAGTATATTAGCTGTTTACTGGTTTTTTATGGCAGTATTATTATCACATTTAATGACTCACTTTTTATTTATACGATGCAATTATTGTTTTTAAAACCATTATGTTCTTGGCCATTATTATATAATTTTGTACAGGTGGTAATGCTGATTATGCAATGGATTTGCACCAGAAAGAACAACTACATGACAATACCATGTCTATGATGCAGTCTCAGCACTTCTCTGTGAGTTTATTTACAAACTTGAAAAATTATGGTTTATTTGCTTTTTTGTATATTTATTTTTAATAATGGCCTGCTGGCATATTATGACTTATGTATTTCCTTTCCTTCATTTTGTAAAAAATAAGTATATTTTATCTTCATGATGTATGCACTGTGAGATGTTTTCTCTAATATTTGCATGCAATTCTCACAGATGGGGAGATCAGCAGGATTTAACTTGGGTGGATCTTATTCATCCCATCGGCCACAGCAGCAACAGCAACATGCTCCATCAGCCAGTGGTAGCGGGGTCTCCTTTTCACCCGGAAACAACCAAGATCTTCTCCATTTACATGGCTCAGATATATTCCCGTCATCTCATTCAAACTACCACTCACAGGTGTGACCGTCTGGTGATGTAGATGGTTTCTTGCAACCTAATAATTACAAATTAGGGAGTTATTCTTATTAGGTGGTAGGAGGAAACAGATCCTCAACTGATTTGAAACATCAAATTGAGGAGTGTGTTAGTAGCTTAGATGAATTGAGGTTCATTGTTGATCAAACCAAAAGAATGTGAAATTGGGCCCTTTTTCTCATATAACGGCCTGCTGAAAAATAGGTTCCATTGAAAGATGATGAATTTGGTTTGACTTCCTTTTGTTGGACGCCATTTATGCCTGCGTATGATTTGTGCATTTTTGTTTTTTCTTATTTGATGGAGGTTAAATATAATTACTTCTAACATCCTCTTTCATCTTTGGTTTAGGCCAACGGCCCACCTGGAGTTGGACTAAGACCTTTAAATTCCTCAAATACGGTTTCTAGCATGGGTTATGACCAGCTCATTCAGCAATATCAGCAACATCAGAACCCTTCCCAATTTCGTCTACAACAGATATCAGCTGTCAATCAATCATTTAGGGAACCAGGCATGAAATCAATGCAAGCCACACAGTCTAATCCAGACCCATTTGGTTTACTCGGTTTGCAAAGTGTGATAAAGATGACCGATCCTGATTTGACTTCCCTTGCACTCGGAATCGATCTGACAACACTTGGTTTAAATTTAAATTCATCGGAAAATCTTCACAAGACTTTTCGTTCTCCGTGGTCTGATGAACCAGCTAAGGGTGACCCAGAGTTCACCGTGCCACAATGTTATTATGCCAAGCAACCACCTCCATTACATGTGAGCTGGCTTTCGCTTATCTTAACTGCCAGAACTAGTGAATTTTCTACTATAGTTCTGATTTCTTTTCGGTGCATGCAGCAAGGCTATTTTTCAAAATTTTCTGTGGATGCATTGTTCTATATGTTTTACAGGTGTGTTTTCTTTATTGACTATTGTTCTTTTTTTCCTCAAATATCATAAATATCTTATTCTTAGCCGTTTTTGTTTCACTGTTTGTGATGCAGCATGCCAAAAGACGAAGCTCAACTGTATGCCGCCAATGAACTGTATGATCTCTACTAAATGAACTCTGCAAGCTTTATACATTTTTTTTCCCCCAACTTTTCATTTTACATCTCTTATTGGCAGTTATAATAGAGGCTGGTTTTACCACAAGGAGCATCGATCATGGTTCATAAGAGTCCCCAATGTGGAGCCACTGGTTAAGACAAATACATATGAGAGAGGTTCTTATCACTGTTTTGATCCGAAGTCGTTTGAAACAATCCGTAAGGTTGGAACACTATTATATTCCCACTGCATTTATATACGTGTACTTTTTACGTCGCTCACTACTCTAGTTGTGGTTACTGAAAGCTGCCTATGTATTTCGAGTGCAGGACAATTTTGTCGTTCATTACGAGATGTTGGAAAAAAGACCGGCTCTAGCTCAACATTAGCAAGTTATTTCTTCTGTTTTTTGGTGTACATTGTAAAGCTACGAGTAGCCAATATTTATTGCCTCTTTTCCCATCTAATCTTCAGGCATTTCCAATGTGTTGTCAGTGTCTGTTTCCTAGTAAACCTGGAATTGAACTGTCAAGGCTGTTGTTCTTAACGGTGATAACGGTTAGGATCGGTTTTGAAAAGAAAGAGTGAAGTTACGATGTCATATTTTGGTTCTTAAAAACTGAACTGAATTGGGTCGAATTGTATCAGTTTTTGGGTGGATTTGGTTCATTAGGTTTTCTTTTTAATAAACTCACTAAACTATTAGTAAGCTTATGTTTTGATTACTCAATTTCAAGAAGTTACAAAATAGTTGTTGAACTACTCAAAAAATTTTATGCAAATCATTAAGATGTTAAAGTTGTTGTTATATGACCTTTGCTTGCATCACTTGAAAGTTCTCATTTTCTTGTTCTTTTACAGTTTAGTTTTTTATCGAAACATTGAATATGTGAATCAAAATTCAAATAACTTTGTTTTTCGATCTTCAACATTGATCATCAAATTAATTTTGAATTTGAAGTATGTTTTACTTGTCGATGGGTAGTGAACCATTGTATCGATTGTAATTTGGAGCTCGTTAATTGAATTTTTTAAAAAAAAATTTAATTGCGCAATGATTTAAAATAAAAACTTTTCAATAGTCTAATAATTAATTTATAACATTTGAAGGTTGAGTGATCAAAATGTAAATTTACTAATTGTTTAGTTAGGATGTAGTTTATTTAAAAAATTATTTATTTTATATTGTTAAAAATTAAAGTTGGTAAAAGTTGGTTCGGTTTGCATAATTGTGTTATATTTTAATTGAAATCATTAAATTAATGATTGAATTGAAAATGAACCGCATGTAATCAAATCCTTGGATCATTTTAGTGGTTTTGATAAAGGTATCTCAACTCAATCAAATCCGGAATGAACTCCACGACCTCCATGGTGGCTTGAGTTGGAGAAGGATCTGTTTGGTTTGATCCTTTACAACAACAATAATAACAGCAATAAACAATAAGCGCTAATAGTATAAATGAACCGATACTAGACCCTATCGTCGCCGCATTTTTGCTTTGCCGGCAGCTTCAGTTTTCGTTCTCATCAATCCTGCCCGGACATAAACGTGGAACAACAGTTACTTCGAAATGTTGGAAACATGAAAAGTAATGCTTGATGATGAGCCTGCTTACATGTAATTGATTTGCTTGTTATCGGTTATTGTTTGTGGAACACAACCAGAAAAATCATTGTCTCGGAGGTCACTGTAAAAAAAAACCTAGTTTGAGAATTTATAATATGAATACTTCACACACACATGTGCTGGAATTTCAACAAGTTACTCGCAGTAATCGTAGGTTCGGTAACTTTCCAAGAAAATCTGGAATTTCCCCTGAAAGTTTGTTATTATGCAAATCTCTGATTCATGATAAAGGAACAAAAAACAGCAAATTTATAAGTGCTTTAAACCAACATCCAGTGCGTGGGTGACAATGTTTTTAATATAAGGGTAAATTCTACTGGTAGTCACTCAATTATTAGTAAATTTCTTTTTTGATCATCGAACTGTGAAAAGTCATAAAACGGTTACCAACTATTCAATTTTTTTTCGCTGTTGGTCACAGCCATTAAATTACTAACGAAATGATAATAATTTGATTACAAAAATAATTAACTCTCAGCATTTGTACTTCGTGTACTTTAATCTTATTTTTGCATTTTTACATTTATTTGTGATATTGAGATTTAATTTTAGAATAATGAGAAAAGATAGAAAATTATTATTTTAGATTTTTGGTGTTTCTATATTTTGTATATTTTCAATCAAATTTAGATGATAAATTTAAATTATCATTTTTTAGCTTTTTGGGTGAAAGAGTCACAAAAAAAAAAACCAAAAATGGAAAAAGAAGAAGATAAAATTACACAATATGTAAATGTTGAGGGTTAGATTTTTTAGAATCAAGACTAAATTGACATAATGTATAAATATTGAGAGTTAAAATTGTCATTATACCAATTTTAAAAACTGCCATAGTTGGATGATAAAAAAAGAAACTTACCAATAGTTGAGTAACTAATAACTAAGTTTATCCTTTAATATAATAGTGTTAATGGTGAAAAAGTATCTCACATTACTTCAAGGGCATCCATTTGGCTGAAATTTGGGAGATAACTTTGGAGACCAAAACCAGAAAGATATCTGCAACATATGTTAACATTTTTTTCATAGCAATGGAGTCGAAAAGAACTTTCTTGCTACGCAAGAAACTTTTAAAGAATGAAAAGAGTTTTAAGTACATTGAAGTTACTCTTGGAGGTTGATCAGTGCTACAATTCAAACATTGCCAAATGGTGTCATTAGGTAGACATGGGTCTCTGCTCCATCCCTTCAACTGGTCGAACGTGTCGATGAACTCTTCTAACCCGTCTACTTCTTAACAAATACCGAGTTAAACCCGAAATTTTATGTGTTGGAATTGAAAAATTTTAGGGTGAAATGAGTCTTACAGTCATTTTGTGATGTAGTTGCAGTGACAAGAGGTTGGCTAACAGTGTAAACTTCAATGGCACTTATTATCGGTGGCACTGTGGAATCCTCCGTCGGTACTAATCGAACGTCTAACGTGCCGACGGACTGTGAATTCGCCCATACGCTGGTACAAATTAGGTATTCTGGGGTTGTACTGTTTACAGAACTTCCATTCACGATTACGTTGAACGATCTAGTCTCCCTAGTTTCCAAGAATGGCTCAGTGAAGTTCATTTCGACATGGTTGAGGTGGCTCACATTGTCAAAACCAAAACTTAAGTCAATTGTATCCATAGCACTTTGAGCTTCTACTGCTTTGATTATTGCAGAATCAGGAGGGACATTAATAGATGTTTCGTCGAGGGATGTGAAATTTGCGGTTACCGGATCTAAGCCAGGTGGCATTTAAGGCTCCCATATATGGTTATATCGATCATCAGGGTACCTATATAAGCACACACTGTTTAAAGAACCCAAATTCGGTTACTTCTTACCCAAGTATCCTATCATCGGCTCCGTAATTGTAACGATAGCTTATGAACCAAGCCATATCCCTTCTCATTTGGGGATACATATCATCAGGCAATGGCAAAGATTCCAACCTGGAAATGAAAGGGAACTCTTGATCTTGAGTTCGAGCTAGACAAATACTCATACTGTCCCCTTTGGTGGAATAAATCATTTCGTAATACGTGAAACTAGTTGTGTTAGTCACAACGGTAGCCCATTTGTTCCCATCGAACTCGAGGTCGAAAGTCAGTGGCTTAAAAAGGCCATCATAGTTACCATACCAGAACATAGCTCTCGCAAAGTATCTGGTTGATGTTGGTGTAGGGACAGTGTAGCAGTTCTTGTTTTGTTCCGAGAAGACACGTAACGTATTCAGTTGCTCGATGTCGGAAGAACTGGCCGCAGCGACGTGTTTATTGTCGCCAGTTTTAATGTAATCATCATCTGAATCCCAAGTATCACCATTTGAATCTTTATAGCTTGTGTCTGATTCACAGTCTATCCTCACCCAGTCCCATGTATCTTATAAAGCCATTTAAAGTGTACGTTACATTAGAAGAATGACTACATAGCGTAATGTCAAGGTTAGTCCTTGACATTTACTCTTTTTATTAATTTAACTCTTTTTAACTAAATTTACCCATAAACTTTTCAAAAAAAGTCATAGATCTTTTTAAACGAAAATAATGACTAAAAACATTAATTTTTTTAATGTGTGACAACCCATGTGTATTTCACACTGACATGACACGTCAATAAATAATTTAAAAATTATAAAAACATTTTAAAAAATAAAATTTCAAAAAAATTGAAGTACATATCAATTGCTATCGAACTATCATATTTAAAAATTTAAAATATTGATTGTCAAATTCGATTCTTTTTAAAAAATTGAAGGTAAAATTTAATTTTAAAAGAAAATAAGTGCGAATTTAAAAAAAAAACAAATTATAAGAAAAGAGTAGCATTTTATACCTTGAGAAAAAGCATTTTGTGCTAATAAAATTGCAAAGAACAACACCTTTATTATTGTGATTTGAAGGACTTAGAGGTGAAAATGAAACATTTATAAGCAAATCCCAATGTGTGATAATGGCAGATGATACAATTTTTTAATGTTTTATTAACGATTACTTTGATGTTTTGGGAAGACAACAAATAGGCGTGTTTTTTTTTTGTCATCTTCATCCCAACTTCCACGTCAATTCTCAATTATACATATTTTAACTACTGTCTTTACAAAAAATATTTTTTTAGCAAAACTGATCATAGGTCGGATTATTCGGTTTGAATATTCGTTCAAAAAGTGAGAGTTTAGATAAAAATAGAAGTTCAAAAAATAAATTTAAACAAAAAAAATGAAACTCATTTTTTAAATAGATCAAGCATCCAATAAGTTTTTTTTATACGGGCTTGGCTTGAATTTACAAAAAAAAAAACTTTTGTTTTCATTGTTTTTGCTGTTGTTTTGCCATTGTTTTGGTGTCATTCGCTATTATATTGCTATTATTTTATTGTGATTATTTGGATGTTATAACTTTAATTTTATTGTTAATTTTATTACTATTTTAGATGCATTTGTTTGTTAAATTGCACTTATCTTAATATTATTTAAATACAAATACTTTTTTAAATTTATTTGTAATTTATTGAGAAATATTTATTTTATGTTTTCAGTGTATTTGATGCATTATATTTTTTTAATTTTTTTGATATAAAAAATTAATACTGACAAATCTGACCGAATTCGATTTTAACATTTTTATATGAACTAAGCTTGAGCAAAATATTAGATCTATTTTTTGAATTGAACCCAAACCTAAAAAATAAACCTAAAATTCTAGTGAAGCCTGACCCGAACACGACTTGATAGCGTAGATGATCACCTCTAAATTCAGATTAAAGCTCGAAAATTGCAAAGAAAAACACATCATCTTCACACGTTTTCATTATCGTTCTTTGCCAAGAATCCAAGATTGAAGCAATTAATAATTGTATAAAAATGGGCAAAGAAAAGCTGAGGAAAGTTCCTTGAAATTATATATTGGTTAACATCATCTCTTTCAAGCTGTGAGTTACAAGGAATGAGACGGACAAGACGAACAATGAAGCAACCATTTAACGACTGTCGATGATAGCAACAGCAATCTAGCCAACTAAACTTCTTTTTTTCTGTCCCTTTATTGTGCTGAAATTTTAAATTTAATCATTGTACTTTAATTTGTTGTAATTTGATCCTATTTAAAACTTCTTTTTATACGTGGAAATCCAATTTCTTTACAAATCATGAAACCAGTAGGATATTCACAACATTAGCTCAAAAGGAAAAAGACAAAACTTCATATTCAACCATAGCTGTCATTGCCCACACAGAACCTGCATTGTTCCTCCAGCTGTTCATTTTCTTCAAGACTCGTGCCCAAAGTATATTAGGTGATGGGTGTGATGATATGACCTAAAAATACATACTTGAATCCCAGTGTTACTCAGATCCATAAATTTGCAATTCAGAGCAAGTAATCTTCTGTTGCCTAAGAATGGGGACAAAAAATTATGATCATTTAGTGGTAATGGAATCAAAGATAAAGAAGAATCTTACAAAAGCAGGGTTTTCACCTATAGTTGCTTCCCCAAGGGAGAGACAGGACTTGGAAAATCTCAGCAATGGCATGCAACTGTGGCAATTAAGACAGCAACTACATATTGTGGTGCCTTTTGGCAATGCCTTGGACATGTTTTCGAGTTTGATGATTCGAACACTTTGAACCCCATGCTGCTCCAACATGGCTGCTATCTCTGGTTGCTCAGTTTATAAGCATTTCCTGCAAGTTGGATTCAGTAACATATTGAACAAGTATATATATACATATGTGAGTATGCATATATTTATATGCAGCAAGGAAGTTAAACTCAACAGATTAACACATAGTGAAGGGGCATGTCATTAATATCTCATAGGGTTTCTCGGTGACAAATTTACAGAGCCTGTTTGACATACAGGCCACCTCCATTTCCAAGCTAGGTAACAAGTATTAGTGGAGGTGGACAGAATGCCAAATTGGCTTTGCAACTACGCCTCTCAGAACCCCATAGAGCTTTGTTCATTATACTTGAAAAAGAAATGCAGAATTGGAAAATATTTGGTCATTGGCCTTTGAAATAAGAACCCCATTTTATTGTTGTCATGAAATTATTATTTTAAATCCCTTTTTTTACCACCTGATGAATGGGGTTTTCCCCTTTTTTCTTTTTTTTTCTTCAGTCAATGTTCAATGGAGATTTGCATGCACCAGAGAACAAATGTTTGCTGGTTCCATGGTTGTCCCTTGTAAAGCAAGAATGAAAAAAAAAAAAAAAAACCCAACAGTCTAAACACTGCAACCTTAACAAAGCAAAGCTATGAGATATGTCGTTGACTGTTGTCCTCCATGCGTGTCTCTTAATTACTTTTTGACTTGTTGCTAAAGAAGGATACAAAAATGGGGACTCTAATTGTCTGCCACTTACCCTGTTATCCCTTTTCTCGTTACTCACTTGTCAGTTCAAATATGATCATGTTAAGGCAATCAATAACTATGATCCAACAATGAGAACGGCAATTTTATTGGTATTATAAGGACTAAAAACATCAATTAAATTCTACATTTCAATCCCTTTCTTTTGACAATTTCATACCCTATATAAATTACAATGTTTTAGCCATGCCCGTTGCAGAACCATTCTCGACTAGGGGACTTTCATTGACAACAATGTCTTCCACAGGGTTCTGCTCTCCCCATACAGCTGCATCTACATATCCGAGCTCAAAGAGACTCTCGAAATTTTCTTCATCTGCCGGTTCCCTTGCCCAGCGGAAAAGCTGTATGTAGTTGGCAACAAGAATTCAGAGGCTTATACTCTAAGGAAACGATTAACATTTGCAAAGCTGTGGGATTTTACCTCTCTTCCGGTTACCCTATTCTCGGGATTACAGTCTGGACTAATCCCGATTCCTTCCACTCCCATCCTACTGGCTGGGAAAGCACAAACTCGGACCTGCAAAGACAATATCCCCCACCATATCATCATCATATATATAAGCCCCCTATGGTGGATTATAATACAAGTAGTTTCATGGAATTTTCAGAGATAAGTTCGGTTCTAAATTATGTCAAGAAAATACCGTTTTAGAAGCAGATGTTGGGGGCATAAAAAATGTCAAACCCCCATCAAGGCACAAACGATTTCTGAAAATTGCAGCAGGGCGAGCAGCAACATACCTGCGAAGACATGTTTGTATAATTTTTCAGGTAGCTTCATAGCAAGTGTTTTTTTCAATGCAGAAATGTGTCTGAACCATATATTCTTACCCAGGAATGAAGGAAGATGTAATGACTGCATTGATTAGATCTTCTCTAGAATCAAATTGATCCACCAGTAAACCCCTAGGCCTCCAAAGAATCTCAGTTATAGCAACTGACATGATAGTTACAAATAAAAGAAAATGTTAATTGTTCAAAAACCAGACATGCATGTTCTTTGTAGCCACTTTGGTGCTTTAAAATGCAACCCAGACCTCAAACATCTCTCTAAAGCCGCCTATCTACTTTTTTGTTATTACCAACTTGTTCCAAAAGGCTAACTCGATGTTATCATATATGCTTCAAAAAATTTTCAGTTATCAGCTCTATTTACTCCATGTGTAAAAGAATATGCATACAGTATCTATTTGTTTTCAGATTATCATACTCACCACGAATCCGCCCATTGCACCTAGTATGAGTATCGGGAGGCAGATACTCGTCAAGAAGATCTCGAAGAACAGCCTGTCGGTTTTAAGCAAATGACCAAACAGTAAATGAGATATTAAGCCACTAAGATATCAAAGCTGATGGAATCAAGATCCTATAGAAGCATTGATGATTATTAGACTGCAAATGCACATGCTTTTTGGCAATTAGTGATCATTAATCATACAAACTATAATAAAATTAATGCCACAAATACAAGCATTGAGCTAGGCCTAGGCATAATACCCCAAGACGAAGCGCGGTCCCTTTACGCCGGCAATCATCGGCTAAGATTTTAGCAACTTTTAGAGCTAAATCCATTGTAGCTCCAGAAGCAATCACTGCACATACTATGGCACCAGCAGATGAACCAGCCAATGGTGTGGTTTCCTGTATCAAAGAAATATCAGGTATGGCTAGTGTGGTTTGATGTCACTGCACAGAGTTCATACATAGAGTTTCTCAATGTTCTCAAAGCCCTATAGTATGAAATCAAAGCTCAAAGGAAACCGAGATTTCTAAATGAATTGATGAACAACAAAATTCAAACCTTTATGTAACCCTTTTCAATGAGAAACTGGGCAACTCCAAGATGATAAGGAAGCAAAAAGCCACCACCAGAAAAGCTAAACCCAGGGCTTGTAATCACTCTTCTTTCATTCTCAGCTTCAATGTCCTTAACCCTTTGTTCCCATATCACCTCTGGTTGTATCTCATCCTTCATCACTAACCCAATTCTCTCCTTATCATTGTTTCCATTATTTTCAACCTCACTCTCATTGATTCTCTTTCTGGGTCTGAGAAAAACAAGGTTTGTTGAATCTTCATTATTCAATCTGTTTTTAATTAATTTTGATGCAATCCCCAAGAAAAGCTCCCCTGTTGCTGCAGCAAAAGACAGTTTCTCTTTAGAAGAAGGAAGTTTTTTATTTTGATCTTGTGAAGGTGGCGTTGTGAGGTTATTGTTGTTTTTAGAGCAGTTGGTTAAGGAAGCGAAACCATGTCGGTGTGGAGAAAGGGTTAACCCAAGAAAGAGGCGAGATTTAGAGGGAAAAAAGGTATGGGAAATGAAAAGAGAAGCCATTAATAAAGGAATAAAGAGAAATAACTAAGAGAGGAGTGTTTGGATGGATGGAAAGTGAAGGAAAACATGAATGATTTGAAAGAGAAATTGACTTACAGCTTAACTGAAGCACTAAATGCCATTAACAAAGTTCCTAGCCGAGCATGTCGGCCGGACCATATATACTTACATTCCATTGAAGGCCCTGTTTTGTCAAGATGTGAGCTACGTGGAACATAGTTGACCTCAACCTGGTTTCAACTATGACAAGATGCAACTCAAGTTCCACATGTTTAGACCTTGCGTGAAACACTGGGTTTTCTAGCAACTGCACTTGTATACTCTAATTAACATTATCATTCAACCCTAATTAACTCTTTTAGTGAAAATAAGAGTAAATTAATCCATTCATGCAAATCAATTCTTTCTATTAAAAATTGATATTTGATAAAATAATCAATCAACTGTATATAATGTGTTATGTATACATCAAGCTGATAACTGAAGGGTTCCTCTAACATGTCACCATCTAAAGCTGCTAATATAATTGACAATGGAGCTGTTCGAAAGTCAGGTTGGGATGAGTTCATGTCCGATTTAGACAAAAAGTTTGTGGACATTTTCTCTGTCCAAGCCCAACCCGGCGCTGTATAAAAGTGTTCACAACAAAAATTCCGGGCATTCCTCTATATAGGCATCCCATGCATAGATAATCTTTTAGGCACTTTCCTTTGGTTCTAATTGTTGTTTATGTTGATTTGATTGAGCTGTCAAATTTTAGCCTTATGCTTTGAACCTCCATTTAAATGAGCCATCCCAACTCATCAATTAATCTAACGTCTCATAATTATTTTTTTCAAAACATCAAATTTATTGTGACGCAAAATATTGCAAATGATAAAATTCGAATCTAAAATGTTGGATGTCATTTTTGAAGGTGATTCCATAGATAAAAATGGCTTAAATTATTGTTTCTTGAAGTTCCCGTATTTGATAGTTGTGCCCCGAAACATATTACGCAATGAGTATGATAACAAATGCATGAAAAAACTTTAAAAGTATAAAACACAGACACTGGATCCATAAATTCGCAAATGATCTTCTATTGACTAAAAGTAACCAAAGTATGATCATTTGAGAGATATACATACATTTAGTGGTTAACTTGTAGAAGGGGAAAAGATCTGTAATGGACATAGGATTGGGAAAACAGGACTTATTTAGATGGCATACATTTTGTTAAGCTCATTGTTTAGTATTTCAGTATCTGACAATGGATAAGAGTGTGACTGGCTCTCCATTGACGATCTTCGAATATTTCGTTTGTTCGAAGCCTTAATTCGATGCCTGATCACCCAATAACACATAGTGCCTAGAGTTGCAAACATTATTACCGATCCAATAATGGTAACTCCAATAGCTAACCACCGTTCATCTCCGACCACAACGAATGACAAGGCTAAGTATGCCACTGAAACAAGCACACAAGCTAACCACATTATCTTGTTGATAACAGCCATCAACTGCTTCTTTGCCTTGCTTTCAATGACTACAACTGAGGTCTGAACCACCACAACAGCTAGGGAAATGAAGAGGGAAATCGAATCGAAGATGAAGAATATTACGAAAGCCGGGTTTTGGCCTATCCTTGCTTCACCAAGGGAGAGTCCAGGAGGAACGTTTTCTGCATTATCCACATATTGACCAGGAACTTGGAAAATACCAGCAAAGGCAACTGTGGCAATTAACACAGCAACTACAGTAGTGGAGTTTATTGCATTGTTAAGCCCTTCGGAATGCATTTTGTGGAGCCTTTTGACAATCCCTTGGACGTGTTTTCGAGTTTGTCGGGTGTGTTCTAGTTGATTGTGCACTTCATGTTTTATATCGCTCACAGTTTGTTTCAACTCCCTAGCTGGATTCGCTGTTGCAGGCTTAATGAATCGAGCACTTTGAACCCCATGCTGCTGCAACAAAGCTGCTATCTCCGGTTGCCCTGTTTTCTCAGCTGTGTCAAAAGCAGTTTCACCACTTCTGTTAACAGCTTTCATGTCGGTTTCTTTGTATCTAAGCAACAACTTAACAATCTGCACTATGAAAGACCACATTAGTCTCTTGCACTGATAATAAAAAAATGGGTGATTAGTGATTACCTCAATTCTTCCTTTCCTACTAGCTATATGTAAGGCTGTATTTCCTTTAGTATCAACCATGTTTATCATCAACGACGGATCAACACCGATCAGTTCTTCAACCACCACAAGATTTTGGCCTTTCACCGCCATATGAAGTGCGGTTTGGCCTTTCTTATCGGTCCTCGGTGCAATCCCGGGTTCACTAGCCAAAAGTGCCTTCACAACTTCTAGATGCCCATTTCTTGCTGCTGAATGTAAAGCTGTTTTACCATTACTCCTTGCTATAGTAGCCAAACCACTACCTGCCTCTAATAAAAAATTCACAATCTGTATATGGCCTTGTGTTGCAGCTGTGTGCAATGCAGTAGTGTTTGATAAATCAACAGTCATTGCCAATTCTGGATGCACTCCCAACAGCAGTTTCAAAATCTCTGCAACAATTCCAACCTATATTCAGTTATTCACCACCAACACATAAAGTCATATGTAATAAGAAAAACATACCTAAATCTCCTTGTTTAGCAGCAATGTGAAAAGCATCGAAACCATTTCTAGCTTTGATCCCAGCATCTATAAGATCATAATAGTGAATCATCTCCTCGACCAAATCGACATAACCATATTCGGCGGCGACATATAAGGCGGTTTCGCCGGATTGGTTCTGTTTAGGCAACAGCTCTTTAATGTCATCCGGCCCAGTGTTTTTCAATATTTCAGACACGGCAGCAAGATTTCCAGCTCTTGCAGCAGCATGTAGGTTTGTATCATCACGTTTCCCAGTTAACTGTTTGGTCATCTTTTTCTTACGAGCAGGAACAGATGGCTGCTCGGTTGCTGGTGCCTCCATTGTAATAAAAAATCAATATCAAAATCAGTATTCTTCTTTGCCTAACTTTGTTTATGAATTGAAATGTCTATTGTTCTTCATCTGGCTCCAAAATCCCAGATCAAAATTGGCATTTTTGGTCCAAAAAAAACACAACTAATGAAATAAGATTCTTCACTATCTGGTTCTGTCCTGTCTCTTTGCATCAAAAGCTTTCCTATAACACCAAACAGAGGTTTCATTCAATGAAAAACCAAACTAAAGCATAAAAATAAAAAATCCCAGAAACCAAAAGCTAACAAAAAAGGAAAATTTTTTCATCTGTTCATACTCCATTTTTGCAAAAAGAAAAAAAAATAATTTTGAACTAAAGAACAAGAAAATGAAGAAAGGGAAAAGTATGGTGGATAATAATTACCCGAGTTTCAATGAAGGAGCTATTTTTTCTCTCATCCATCAAAAAAACCAAAAGCACCCATATAAGTAAGAAAGGCGTTTTTAATTGAAATTTTCTCGGTTACCAATCACAACATCAAAAAACAGGGAGAGAAAAAGAAAACTTCGTTTATGAAGAGGAAAATGGAACAAGATAAAGAATGTTTTAAGTTTTTTGGCTTTATAAACATAAAAAGCACATGTATTTTCAACTTTATTCGAATCTAAAACCCGTCCCAGCCCGGAAATTATAAAAAATATAATCTAACCAATAAAATGGAGACTTTTGTAATGGTGATGATCATCGGTTCTGAACAATGTAAAAAAAAAGATTCTTCTTTTTTCATTTTTCTGGCTTATAATCGGAAAAAAGATGAACGGCAACAAAAAGAAACAGCCAAAGCAAGACCAGGAAACGAGAGCGATGTGGGAGTATGAAACCAACGGAAATTAACAGAAGCCACGCGCCTTTCATGCCATTTATAATGTTACGGTCGTATTTTTATTTGTATAATTAGGTGTCGCTAAGGTTTTACATTAGACTGTATTTTCCCCATTTTTAAAATTATTTATAATGTTAAATATTTCACGTCAAATGAAATTATGAAAAGAAAATAATGGGGTTGAGTGTTTTGTAATTTATCATGAAATTTATTTAGTATGTTAAGAAATATACCATATATAACCTTGAAGCCACATTATAATAATAATTAAAATAAGATTTTGTTACCAAAATACTACACTAATACCAAACCTACCAAATATGATATTTAACCAAAATGGTAGGTGTATTAAATGCAAAAAGGCATTGTGTATGCTTACTTACTAAGGTTAATCTATACCAATAAAAAACTTTTAAGTTACAACATATTATTCAATTAAATTTTTATTGGTTATAAGATATTTAATCTTAAGTTATCAAATGGATAGTTTAAGTTTAATACGAATTATGGCACGGGCGTATGATCAGGTAACGTTATTGTGATGGCTTAGTGAGAGGTTCAAAAGATATGTAGATATTTAGGTATAGTCGTAAGTTAGGCGTCAGTTCAATTTTAGAAATAGAACTTCAAGCGATTGTTGATGGACTCAAAATGTCTTAAGAGGAAAGGGTGCGTCAATTAGTAATCAAAAGCGATAGCAAAGCAATAGTCGGTTTAATTCATGGGACCAATAGGGTGGGACTACCAAGGTTGGAATTAAAAATTTGCAATTGGATGGAGAGAGACTAGCAAGTTAAGGTTCAATATGTGTCACGAATGATAAATATGATAACATACGCTATAACCAAAAAGGTTAAGAGTCATATGATGGGATTTCACTTCTTCATTCACCCCCTTTAGTGGTGCAAAATGTAACGATATGAGATAAGTGTTAAGCAATCTAATTTTTTAATTTTCTCGATTAAGCCTTGTAGTTCAATTTCCTTTACGTAACCAAAAAAAATGCATAAATCTAATAGTTACAGTTTTTTTTTAATGGATCTAATAGTTACAGTTTTATCATTTAGTTTGAAATAAAAAAATCCATAAAATAAAACAAAAATAAATAAAAGTTACCTAAGCAAACTAATTTAGTGTTTTTTCACTCTCATTTTTTAGTATAAAAAAATTCCAAATTAAGGTGGAACCCACGCGCCCTAACTAGTGCACCTTTGTCCTTACAAATGCCCCCGACAAATAATGAGACACCCCATATGAAATTTATCCAATTAATGGATAACTGCAGAGGATAATATTGCCTTGATTTTAGGAAATTACATTTAAAATTCTAATTTATCATGTTCCTTCACAATTATTTAAACCTACTTTTTATATAATTACAATTGGTAATCAGCATTTAATCAATTTTGAGAAGAGTTTTAACTTCTAAACATGCTGGTTAATAAAACTAATATCTTTATATCAATTGGTTAAAATTTGCTCTGAGTCCCTATATTTTTTATATTTTTAAATTTTAATCTTTCTAGTTTTATTTCAAAAGAGTTAAATCTCTCTATTTTTTTAGATTTAAAAATAAAGTCCAATTATTAACACCGCTAAAATTTTTACGTTAAATTCAGATTCATTACAACGCTATTTTTATTGTTACAAAGCTACAAAGTGAATACTTTTTTTTTCAAAATGTCACGTTAACATATCTAACAGAAGAATTTCAATGGTGTTAACAATTTCAACTTAAAATTTGAAATTTAGAAAGCAAATGAACTAAATTTTTAGAAATAAAAATAAGATGGAATTTCAAATGTATGAAAAATATAGTCACTTGAAGCATATTTTAATCTATGTTAAATTGTGAAATATATAATATTTCATAATTTTTATTATGTTAAGGAGTGCCTTTAAAAATTATATAAGGTGAATTAATTTATTATTTATATTAATAATATAATATTAAATGAATAATTGGCAATTGAATCTATCTTTCAGTAAATTAGATGTGAATACATTATTATATAGTAACATTTAAAATGTGCCCTTAAAACTTTTTTTCTAATAATTATAAAAAATATTATTATTTTAATCAGATGATTTTTTAAAATTTATTTTTAGTTTTTTGTGTGACTAAATGGAGTGATTTTTTTAGGGGTACAAAGACCATAGAAGTCAATTTTTTTATACGAATTGAGGTGACTCATATTCATGTCATTATCAAGCAATTTATATTAAAATTAATTTTTTAAATTTTTGTGTTAATTATTTGATAGTAGCATGCAACATGCCGACGGCTTTTAGACAAATTGAACATTTACTATATAGTTTTTTTTTTGGCATATATCATATTTATAAATGATAAAAAATTAAAATAATAAAGAAATAATAATTAAAATAAACAAATTTTCAGAGTTGTTGAGATTCTAGAATGGGTCTTTGTTTTAGTTTGATTTAAAATTATGAAAATATATAAATATTAAAATAAAAAAATATATAATTCAAAATCAATTTAATTATAAGTGGAGTGGAAAATGATTTGTGCGGTATGGAAATGAGTGGAAGGATTATAAATTAATGTAGTATTTG
The DNA here is from genome assembly GCA_005610355.1 of Gossypioides kirkii. Taxonomy (NCBI): domain Eukaryota; kingdom Viridiplantae; phylum Streptophyta; class Magnoliopsida; order Malvales; family Malvaceae; genus Gossypioides; species Gossypioides kirkii. Next base: position 208,473 of record CP032250.1, read on the forward strand.
ATATTTAAGTTTGGTTTTAAAGTTTAATTTGATATTTGAAATTTTTATTGTCTTAATTTTGTATTTATGTTTGATTTTAATGTTCAATTTGATATCCAAATCAAATCGATAGACGAGATACAAGTTTAAGTGTCATATTAAATAAATTAAAAGTACATGTAACACATTAATGATATTGTTAAAATAGAGGGAGATTTGTTGCCACTATCTCAAATATTATATTAACCCATTCTGCTATTTATTTATTTTTATTACAATAAAAAAAACTGCAAGGGAAATAAAGGAGTACTTAACATTGAAGGAAGCAAGAAAGGCTTTATGCTTAAAATTAGCTAGCTAAACCATACGAGCACCGAGTTAAGTGATAAAAAAATTTGATGGATAAAAGTAAATAATGTTAGAAAAACTTTATATGGACTCCACTACAAAGTAATCGTTGTAACTATGAAATATCCGCAATAGAATTGAAGTCACGTGGAGGCTAAGCAAGCATAGTGAGTAAAGTCCAATACAAAAGCCGCTCTTCACATGGTTTAAAAATGAATGTTCCCAGACAATTGTGTCGTTCTTTACATCACTGTGCTCTACCACATGTTGATGTCATTCTTTTTCTATTTTCAAAAGCCATAAAATTATCTTATTCCTATTTTTCATTTCTTGGGTAATTTATCCAAGTAACCCAAAAATTTTTATTATTTATGAAAATAATCTAAATTCAAAAATATACATTAAAATGATTTAAAATAAACAGTAAAAATTGATATTGACCATCTAATGACCGATACCATCTGTTCAATGATTGGTGTCAGACACAAAAATTTATGTTTTTTGGTGTTGACCATGCAATGATCGACACCTATGTATTTTTTTAATACAATATTTTATTGATATAAGAAAATACGAGAATTTGAAAAAAAATTGATATTGGTCATTGGATGACCGACACTCCCTCTTTTATCTGACAGAAAAAAAAAATTGGTGTTGATCATTGCATAGCCGACACTTCCTTTTAATCTGATAAAAAAATTAAATTTTTTGGGTGCCGACCATGCAATGATCGACACCCCCTTTTTTAGATAAAAAATTTTAAATTATTTTGGTGTTGGTCATTGCATGGCCGACACCTCTTTTTATCTGAATAAAAAATCAAATTTTTGGGTGTTGGTCATGGCATGATCGACACTTCCTTTTTGTCAAATAAAAAAACTTAAATTTTTTTTGTGTTGGTCATGCCATAATCGACACTCCTTTTTTTATCTGGTAAAAAATCAAATTTTTTTGTTGGTCATACAATGGCTGACACCAACTTTCCTCATTTCTCTATAAATAGGATTTTTTATCTGATAAAATTCGAATTTTTATGTCATGGCCATTGCATGGACAATACCAAAAATAATTGATTTTTTACCTAATAAAAAAGAGAGTGTCTGTCATGACATTACCAACACAAAAAAAAATTTAAATTTTTTATCTGACAAAAAAAGAGTGTCGACCATTGCATGGCCAACACCAAAAATTTAATTTTTTTATCAGATTAAAAGGAGATGTTGGTCATGCAATGACCAACACCAAATTTTTTTTTCTATCAGATAAAAAAAGAGGTGTCGACCATGCAATGGCCAATAGCAAAATTTTTTTTAAGTTTTTGTATTTTCGTATATTAATAAAATATCATATTAAAAAAATACATAGGTGTCGACCATTGCATGGCCAATACCAAAAAACATAAATTTTTATGTCTGACACCAATCATTGGGTAGGTGGTGTCGGTTATTAGATGACCAATATCAATTTTTACGGTTTATTTTAGGTCATTTTGATGTATATTTTTGAACTTATCATTTTCATAAATAATAAAAAATTTTGGATTACTTGGATAAATTACCGTCATTTCTTTCTCCAAATATTTGAACGAGATGTAATGCATAAAATCAGTAAGATCATATCGAAAAGGATCCAGCGTTGTAGTCTTAGTGAAAGGGCGGTTTTTGTTGATCATCGACTCACCCAATATGAAATAGGTGTAGCTAGTGCTAGTAGGGAGTGGTGGGAGGTAGAAAGGGTCATTTTGATGGTCAAAAGACTAGAAAGCAATTATTGATTGGAATTGGACACATACTTTATCTTATAAATGTCTTATACAGAATATATGCTTGTTTTTCACGTACAAAGGACCCCACCTACTGCGTAATTGTAATAAAAATTTTGTAGCTCTACCTTGGATATTTATATAAGTTTTAAAACAATATATTTATGTCCTAATCCGAGTAAAATATAAACTATCAGTGCCACCATATAGGAGCTATGTATCTCCATACCATTTCTGCATACCCATGAATCCTTTGCTTTTGCTGTCACTGACACAAAATCTGCATTATTACATTACTTGGAGACAAAGACTGTAAATCTCTTTTGGTCCAAGCTTTGCCAGTGTAGTAGTGCTTGGTTTGTTTTGATTCCAAGCCCCTTAACAATGCTCTAGATGAATAATCATCTGGCTTTTTTCATTTACTAAATTAAATAAACAAACATAAATAAATATTTAAAAAGCTTTTTTTTATTAAATCAAGTTAAATAAATAAACATAAACAAGATTTTAGAAGTTGATTTATTTAAATACGCTAAACACAAAGGAAATATGTTTAATTCGTTTATATTCATAAACAAACTCACTTATATTTGTTTAATAAATCATTTTTTATACAATATTGAAGATGAAGATGAAAGACACACAATAACAAATATATAATAAAAACTTTAACTACCACTCCATGCAAATACAAACATATTAAATCATTTAAGATTCCTTTATTGTTTGATTATTATATGATTAATATTATTATTATTATTTGCATTTATTTTATTTTATTAATAATATAACCATTAAAATTTGTGCTTATTTTTATTATCTAAAAATAAGAAATATGTTAAATTATTATTTATTTGTTATTATAATTTAATTTATTTGTGTTTAAAAAACCAAACAATTTTAAAAATAAATAAACCAACATCAACACTCGTTTAAGCCTATTTCTTTTACGGCCCTACACTTATAACACTTTGGTGATTGCCATAAATATCGAACTCCATATTAATAATATGCTTATAAAAGGGAATTTAGCCGATGCTGCTCAAATTCTTTAGGCTTACAGCAAGAGGGAATTTACCCCATGTTACTACCACTTCATTTCTCTTGAATTACTCCTCTCCTACAGTTACAGATGGCCCACAAAAGAACCCTTTAAATACATGGAAAAACTAGGCATTCCTATCCGATATTCACACTCGAGTCCAGAGTCACATTCATTCAGCTTATCAACTGATCATTTTCCACCATTCAGTTCAAATCTGTGAGATTCATAAGATCTAATGAATGCATTCTACTTCATCTACAATAATCTTTCAAGACTGTAAATTTTGCATAATATTTTCTGCTTTAAGAATTAGTATAAAAATCTCTAAGGTTAGCATTACTAGTACTCGGGTGAATTCGAGCACTAACCCTTCGATCTTCCTCAACCACACATGATAAAAACAATAATAAGCCATAGAATTATAAAAGAAAGGCCTAACCAACACTCTTTATATTCCATAATTCATAATTGTGAGAAACTTTAACATAAAAGGGAATGTTATGAAGAAAACGAAAATTCAACAACACAAAACTTAAACAATAACCTCGAGTAGTCACTTCGAAACTAACATAAAGGTATCCATCCTAAGTCAAATTTCAAGCTTATACCTTAATGGCATACTTCCTCATCGGAAAGTACATCTCCTTCTTCTTCTCCCGCTCGGTTTTCAAAGATTGCTGCGTAAAACAAAACATTAGAGTCAATATCAAAAGCAACAGAAATAACTATCATGGAAATCTAGTGACCAAAAAAAAAAAAAGTAATGACATGCAGTTATGAAGGTTGATCAATTTAGTATAGGAGAAAGCAAGGAGGAATATACAAAATAACAAACATGTTCTTGATAAAAAAAAACCATAACTAAGCTTTTTTAATGGTCAAATTCCATAGAAGGTTACTGTACCATGCATTTTTGGCAGATTGATTCTTAATATAATTTGATCATTTCCAGAACCTCTAATTCTCAAAATATGTATTTTCAATCCTAAAACCAAGTAGCCAACTCATTCGATTAAATCAAGCAAACGTGATTGTCAAACTATACAAAACAATGCAAAGGATATGCATCACCTCACCATATATTATAAAATAAACAAACCATGAAACAAAGTTAACCTCGAGACTGAAAATCCACATTCCGAAAACTAAAATGATTAAAATTGATTGAACTATAATAGAGGGCTAAATCAAATCTCAGAGTACAGGGACCTTTAATAAAATTTGACGAGTTTTAATTTCAACATTAAACATAGTACTAATCCAATATTATTTCACTTTTATGAGTGTTCTCCTTCATTTGTAAGAGATCAGAAAATTCTCAACTAAAATAGCTAAAATAAAAGCACATGAAGATGTTCATAACAACAAGATAAAAAACCTTGAGTTCATATGCAAAAATAAACATAGTTATTAAATCATGAAATGCCGATAAATTAAGTAACAAAAGCTGTTAAGCTGAGTAAACCATAATGAAGATGATCCATAGCTAACCTGGTGCTTGGTAAGGCGGCGGCGAATAGCTCTAGTCTTCTTGGGACGGAGATCAAGAGGCAAAAACTTCTTCTTCTTATAAGCTTCCCTCAAAGCAGCCTTCTGTTTTTGGGATATCACCGTCAATACTTGAGCAATGGATAGCCTCACCACCTTACTAAAAAAATAAAACCCACAACGAACAGATCAAAACCTGTAATAAATCAATGATAAAATGATAAGGAAAAATAAGGAACTGAATTACATCTTGGAGAGCTTATTGGGGGCACCACCAGTGACCTTGGCAACACGAAGGAGAGAAAGTTCGGCTTTTAAATCCTTGAGCTGACTCAACAGCTCTGTCTTTGATTTGTTCCTTAACTCGTGCACCTTGATCCTTGCTATAAACAATGAAACAATAGATTAAAAAAATAAACATTGACCAATCAAAAAATAAAAAAAGGATTTCTGTTATTGATGTTTACCCATGGCCGCCTGCCTCTGTTTTCTCTGTGAAGTGAAGGTGTGAAAAGTGCAACGATGAAGGCTTTAATATCGGCTCCCAAAAAACCCTAATTTGCATCAGATGTGTGAAGATTACTTTAAATTTTTTTCTTGGGCTTTGAGTACTGTTCTGGGTTCATGAAAAGCCTATCTCTTTTATGGCTTTTAATGTACAAATTGGTTGTAAATGAAACAAATTGAAGAACCCAAAATGCAGATGGAAATTAAAGGTGGAGTTAAGCCCATAATATATCCAAGATTTAACTAGTCTATAGAAAAAAAAAATATACTAGTAATTATTTAACTATGACTTTTTCTTTTTTACTTTACAAAATGGTCACTCAACTATTAAATTTTATCTTTTTTGATTATCTGACTATCTTGGATTTTTGGGTATTCTCATTTTTATTTAGTCAACTGATGAACAAAAAAGATAAAATTGAATAGTTGAATGATCATGTTGTAACTTTTCATAGTACAGAAACTAAAAATAAAAAACAAATCATAATCGGGTGATTTAAAAAAAATAGTTGAATAATCTCTATTGTAGTAACCCTAAAAAAATAGTAACTTGCATGTTTGTTCATGTTTGAGGTTTTTTACTATCCATCGTCTCCAAGATTCAAACATGTATTTTCTTCTTGATAGTGTAATGTGCTTTACCATTACATCCATGTTATTGGTATAGAAAAAAATATTAATAAATTTCAAATTAAATATTTTTTCAATGTGCAAAATTGCAAAAAGGATTAAATTACACAATGTGTAAATGTGGAGGGTTAGTTTTTTTTTAAATCAAGAACAATTTGACATAATACATAAATATTGAGGGTTAAAGTTGTTATTATGTCAGTTTTAAAAGCTATCAACTTTAATGAGCTTGTCACTAAAAAAACAAAATTAAATTATTGAGTGAAAGTTTTGTAACTTTTTATAATTGAAAGACAAAAAAATATTAATAATTGAATGATCATTTTGTAACTTGACAAAAAAAAATCACTAAGAGTATACCCTATTAACAATAGTACTAGACTAAGATTCTATTCAATGAAAGGCAACAACATATCACACAAGCAAATAGAACTCTAATAAATGCTAGATCTAAACCCGAAGTTGTAGGATATGTTATCTAAAAAACAATTTGTATGAAAATTTACCTAAACCTTAAATTCATATGCCGGAGCAGTTACACATAAGGGTGTTCAAACTTCGGTTAAAATCAAATTGATCTAATTTGGTTAATCGGTCAGTTAACTAATCTAGTTCAGTCTGAGGTTGATTAAAGGTTTTTTGAAATTTCGATTAACAATTAATTCAGTTCAAAATCAGGTAAACAACCAACTTAATAAATAATATTATATATTATATGTATTAGGCTATTATTAATTCGTTTAATTCAGTCAAATGAATCAATTTATTTTTTTATATGTTTTATATTTGTTTTAACAAAACAAAAAACAAAACATATAAATTTTTGTTCGATTAATTTATTTTGAAAAAAATTCGATTAATACTAATTCGATTTGATTAACCGATCGGTTAACCATTTGGACACCCTAATTTCTCATACATTGCTTTTGTAAACAAAACACACATAAATGAAAGTAGTGCAGGGTGGACAATGAGCCTATCTATCCATAGCCTTCAAGAACAATTCACAGTAGAAGAAGCTCCATTTTTGTGTTTGTTGTGGAGGAGGGGGTTTGGATGAGGTATTTTTGAAGTTCTTGGTATACAAGGAGCCAAACACAATGACCTGACAAGACATTTGGATATACCATCATGCTTTGGAAATCGACAAGAATGTAGAACGCAAGGTGTCATGTATGAAAGCAACCATCAAATAGAAGAATCCTTTATCCATAGCAATGCATCATGTATGACAGCAATCATGAAATAGAGCAAGCTAAGTAGTATCGTTCAACTCAAAATTTTAATATATATATATATATCCAAAAGTAGCCCCTTCCACTACTCAAACAAAAGTAAATCATATAAACAAAAATATGAACAAAATGAGCACTGTTGACAAAGACCAGAATTTTACCTGAAATAGTATAAATATTGAGCAACCTAGGGTCACCAAAAAAGCCACCACATAGTAGGTCTTCTGCATGATGAAAGTGCCCCAAATCTGCACCAGAGAGAGAGATTTATAAGAACAGTTTGCCACTTAAAACCGTAACAACAAATAAGGGGGATTGACTGACATTAACCATCCATCGGAATATGTCAGCCAATCTTGCCATCTTTTATGCAATATGGTTCGTTTCTTGGCTATTTCACAATGGCATAAGGCAATATTCTAGCCAAAAAGTGATATGGATAGCATAAATAGTCGGAGCAACTTGCCGATAGCAGTTTACATACCTGTAGAGACAGCAGATGTTAACACCTTCAACAGAAGAAACCAATCTACATGCACTAAACATGACTGGAAAAAACAGATGTTAACAAGTATTTACACAACTCTCCCTTGAAGGATGATCATGGCGTTACTACCATACTCAACATTTTTTTACTATGTGTTTTAGGCACACCACAAAGATCAATTTGCTTACAGCTGGAATTGATACTAAAATCTTCAATGCCATCACCATAGCTGATGAAATTCATCATCTTCTTCTTCTTCTTCTTTTTTAAATTCATCAGCTCTAGTGATATTCAAATTGGTGTAGGGGATATGAACAAAGAAATTTATACAACTACGATTTTAACAGTTCATTGATTTAAATAAAAACTTTTGAATCATTTAATGATATTTTATAACTTTTTAAAATTAATAACCAAAACATAAACTTATTAATAGTTTAGTCATATTACGTGTAGTTTACCCAAAACATATTTAGGGGAAAAAAATCAGGCCCATGCGAAATAAATGAACCCAGGTTAGCAGCGCCCATTGGACATTAAAATACGTTCGAGAACCCTAATCGCCTCATCTTCTCAACTCTTTCCATCGACAGCTAACTCTAGACGGCTCATTAGCTTCTCCATTGACAGGTCCTTCTCATTTCTCTCCTCTTTCGATTTTTTTTTAAAAACAAAATTTTTAAACATTTTTTGTCTGCAATTCATTTATTGTTCAGATTTTAGAAGGGTTTGAGGAAGCAGCAAGCAATGGCCCCAAAAGGTATTTCGATTTGGATTGTAGCTTTTACCGATTTTGAATTACTTTCGCTCTCACTAAATGTGGGTTTTCTTCTTTACTATCGTGCTTCATGGGAAAATTCAAAATGAGCTCAAAGTTAACTTTAGTTTCATTGGATGTAATTATGAACTTGATGATGTCTCTTAAGCAAAATGCATTAAAGCTAAAAGTTTATATTATTGGTTCATTGTTTTTATAGTTTTAAAAAGTTGTATCTTTGGGTTTATTATGGTTCATTGTTTTTTATTGGAATATGTTGTTGCTGCCCTCTTTGAATATCACTAGAGGCCAGCCAATTACAATTTCTTTTGAAGTGTTTGTGTAGGATATTATTTTTGCAATGGCATTTGTCTATGCTGGGGCGAGTCCAGAATTTATTTTAGGGGCCAAAATTGAATTATAATTTTTTGAAATGTGAAATATAGATTTTATCATGTATTAATTTATGATTTTATAATTTTTGAAAGGATAAAATATACTTCTTTTCATTTTTGAGGGGCCAAAGCATAATTTTCCTTAACATCAATTCATAATTTGATCATATATAAGGGGTTAGAATTGAAATTTTCCAATTTTGGGGGCCAGAGCCCCTGCCTGCCCCTTGGTATCCGCCCGTGTTTATGTTACTCTCTCCCGGGTGTGCGTCAGGTGGGAGTATGTGTACAACATAAATATTCACAGTTTTTTAAAGTTGTATTTAGAGAGTTATCTGAGGGTCATGTGCCTATATCCATGTATGAAAGAGTTGAAGTAACATCGGTATTCATAGCTTCTGTTGGTTAATTACACCGATTGATGTATTTTACGCAGTCGAGAAGAAAGCAGATCCGAAGGCACAGGCCTTGAAAGCTGCAAAAGCAGTGAAATCTGGTGTCACTTTTAAGAAGAAAGCAAAGAAGATCCGAACAAAGGTTACATTCCATAGGCCAAGGACCTTGAAAAAGGACAGGAACCCTAAATATCCCCGCATTAGTGCTCCACCGAGGAACAAGCTTGATCATTACCAGATCCTCAAGTTTCCCCTCACAACTGAGTCGGCAATGAAGAAGATTGAAGACAATAACACTTTAGTTTTCATTGTTGACATTCGTGCCGACAAGAAGAAGATAAAGGACGCTGTAAAAAAGATGTACGATATTCAAGCCAAGAAAGTGAACACCTTGATCAGGTAAAAGTTTTTATCCCCTGTCTTTTGTTTCATAGCTCGGGATGTTCTATCATTTGATATTATCATTTGTTCGCACACGGTTGTAGACCAGGAAGTTATTCAAAAGAATGATACATTGCTTATGCCTGTTATTGGAATTCTAGTAAGAGTCTTCTTTCATGCTTTGCGGCCGTTAATCGTTGTTGTCGTGTTTCTTATGAATCCAGGCCTGATGGTACGAAGAAGGCATACGTTAGGTTGACACCTGATTATGATGCCTTGGACGTGGCAAACAAAATCGGAATTATCTAAGCTTGTTGTCGTCGTTTGTATCTAGCTACCTTGTTTCGATCATTTAGTTTTGTTTTGGTTCAAAAGAGTAATTATGCAGTTATTTTGAGACTATTGAACATTGAGTTTTAGTTTTAGCTCTTAAAGATTGTAGCCATGCTTAACTCCAACTTGATGAGTTCTCACTTTTAATTGACTTGTTTTGACACATATATATATATTGGTAATGATGGTTCAGTGCTCCAATGCTAGCGTTAGCTTCTTCTTTTCCCTCTATTTCTTCATGTTTAGGTAATGATTTCTTTTATACATAAAAGTTTAATATAATTTGCCTTAGTGTCTTTAGTAAAAGACTTGCTCTTATGCAACTTGGTTGGATTAAGAACGGAAATTTGAATTTGGTTTTTGTTATACTATAAGAACATGCATATTTTACATGGAAAATTTTTATGGGGAAAAATCAAGGAAGAGAAATTCTTTAATGTTAAAAAACAACAATACAAGTGGTTTGTTGCCATATGTAGTTTTAAGGGTTAAACAATCTTTTTATAATCAATTTTTACTAGAAGAAGTATAATTTTATACGGATTTAACTTGTGTAGTAAGGTTTTGGTCTTTTGCCCCATAGATATTTAATTTTGCCTCTCTATTTTATTACTTTAACAAATGAGTTATACCTCGAAATTTTCAAAGCGGATCAAATAGGATTTGAGTCACACAATTCTTAATAGTTTTTGAATGATTATATTAAGAATTGAACTACAAACTTGTTAGTTTAATTGATTTTTTTAAATTGGCATGGGAATTGTCAACACTAATTAACCAAGTTTTATAAAATAAAATGTAACATAAGAAAGCTTTTTTACCTCAATAATACATTAAAAAAAATACATTTTTTACCATGTATTTATCAAAATGGTACTTCACTCCGATTATTTATGAGAATGGGATGTTTGGGGTGGTGGAGGCTATTAGTTAGGTGACATCATCCTTAATTTTTGTTATGTGTCAGATAAAAAATAAAATAATAATATTTTGATGGGTGGAGACTGTTAGATAGGCGACACTTATTTTTTACCGAATTAGTATAGACCCAAATTAAAAATATGAATTTAGTATAAAATACGAGGGTAGTGCCTTGTAACAACCCTATACCCGGTTCACACGTATAAACTCGGTATAAAAATATTACATACAGTATCGGAGATTTTAACACGAGTATAATAATAAAAAAATTTAAACAATGTGTTTTAAGTTATTTTATTCAAAATACATCATTTCAATTCATCAACTCGTAGTAATCCAAAACAACATTTATAACCATCCATTGAAGACACATAATAGTACTATTTATACATGCCATTTTTACCAAAAGTAATATACCTAAACTAAAGTCTTCCAATAGTGATGTGATGTGATGAGAGGTCCCTTTAGCTTGATTTCAACTTCTCCTAGCTTTTATACCTACGCGTTAAAATAAACGCGTTAAGCCGGTGAAGGCTTAGTAAGCACTACAAAAGTAATGAATGATCATTTAAGTACTCATGCATATAAGCTTCTTGCCTTACTTTCATGTAACCTATAACTTACCACAATGGCACAACTTATACTTTTATCCACTTTCTGTAGTTTAGCCCATAGTAGACTTTCATAGAACTGTTAGGATATACGGAACAAACAGAGAGTACCAAAGTACTAACAGAGAGCACATAAGTGCTGGGCAACAGAGAGCACACACAGTGCTAAACAGAGATTACACAAAGTACTAATCAGAGAGCACACAAAGTGCTAATCAGAGAGCAGACACAGTGCTAATAACAGAGAGCACGAGACGTGCTAAACAAAGAGCGCGCTACTGTTCCTTAATGGCATGCCACTAATATCACAATGGTTCTAATTTGTCTACTTGGGCACAATCTCAATTAGCATCATTTCTCATAAATGATATATCTCACATAAATACATCATCAAATACTTCGCATTTATATTTTCGAAGTTGTCCACTTGCGTCACAGTCACTAAATTATTTATATCTTGAGCTACAGAATTCGAAATTATAATCCGCTTGATGTTTCTGAAACTAGACCTAATCCTCTTTTTACCATAAAATTTCCAGAATTTTTACTTTAGCCAAATTGTACAGTAAATTCTTTCAAGTTACCCCTTCTCTGCTGCCTGACAGTTTCGACCTTTCTTCACTAAAAATTATTTATCTTTTAGTACAGAGATCAAATGATGTTCATGTCTATTTATTTTGAAAATAGACTCATTAATGATTTACCCATATAAATTTCAGCCTCTAATAATTTTTCTATGATTTTTCAAAGTCAGAACAGGCGAACTCGAATCTACTCTGGCCTTGTTATACAAAAACTAGTATATCTCGAAATATACAATTCCTTTTAATTCACAGTTTCTTCCATATGAAACTACACTCAATAAGATTAAATTACATATAGAATTAGACCCTTAACTCATTATATACAATTTTTGGTGAATTTTCGAAGTTAATCCTCTGTTCTGTCCAAAACTGTTTTACTAAATCACACATTAATCCCTTCATTTTATCATTGTAAACATTCAAATTATGTACCTATATAACAATTTTTATGCTAATAATTCACATACAATTATAGAAATTAAACTATAATTCAAAAATCTTGTAGTACTTACAACAAAAAGGCTGATTTCCTTCTCTTTTCACTCTTTGCTCTTCTCTTTTCCTTTCTCTTCAATTTGATCCTTGCCTCTCTTCTCTTTCTCTTCGATTTCACATAAACACATATAATCTATAAGCTATAATTCAATAATTTTCATGCTAAATAACAGTAAAATACATGTATGTCATGAGAATTTAACCATTTCTTACCTTAACCCTTGAATTCAAAATTTCTCAATTTAGTCTCTATGCTCTCTAACACCTCAAAATGAATTCTGTAAGAAGTATGAGGTGTCTACTAACCCCCTTCTATACTTTTCTTTTAGAAATTTCAAAGAAAATAGGAGATTTTGGAGCTTGGAGGGCTTAAAAATGATGGAAGGACCTATTTGGAATAAAATCAAAAGTTGGATGGAAGAGAGAATGGAATTAACAGTTGAACTATGAAAAGAGCTGATATTTTTGACTTTTAATTGATTTTTAACTTTTCTCAAATTCTCTAGAAATCTCACTTAATAAAAATGGTAAAATTTCACTTTTAGTCCCTGGACCTTCCAACTTTACACTTTGGCCCAAAACTTTGCCTCCAAAAATATCTTCCACCAAATTACTCTTTTTCCCCTCCTCAATCAATCGAATTCACATGATGACTCAAAATTCAATTTGGATAATTCGCTATTTAGTCCCCCATATTTTCTCTCCTTTACTATTTAATCCTTAAAATTTTCTAACCTTCCTTACTTCAACTAAACATTTCTAATTCTCAATTCTATTTTATCACTCAAATCCGATTCAAGAACTCGAATTTACATGCCTATTTGACCGGCAGCACCAAATTATTAATATGTTATAATATGTTTAAAAATTAAAAAAAATCTCAATTTACAACAAATTATTAACATTTTGATAAATTTATTAATATTATAATATGTTTAAAAATTGCATTATTAAGAACTCAACAAGTGGTTCCAGTAGAAAAAAAATGTTGTTTATCTTAAGATGTTGTTATTTAATATTTAATTTCTATAAATTTTAACAATTTTTTTATAGTTTAAAATAGTCTTAACCATAAAATTAGAAATTTAGATTAAATCTTTTATAATTAATAAAATTATGATGTATGTAAAATTATGTTTTTATGTCCAAATTAACAAAATTGCATCAATAATTTATCATGAAAATCTCAACCAAATTAAAGTTAAAAAATTGATTTTTTTTGTCCGTTTTACTGTTTATATTTGATGTTGTATTTTTCAATAATATTGTTTTCAAAATTTGAATTTATGCTTTCCCTTTTAGAATATAATATCTCTTACCATCATACCAAATACTTGTTGATAAATAATATTTTTACATCCATCTAAAGTTCCAAATTTTTTAATGAAGGGTATTGAACAAACAATAACCCATGTTATATATACCTCATGTTGATATAGAAAAATTAATTCAAGCAAAATGAATAGAATTTTTATTAGAAAAATTGATTAAATTTTAGTATATAATAAAATAAATGAAATTTTAATAAAAAAATTAAAAATTTATTTAATTTATTATTTTTAAATAAAAAATAATTAAATCTCTCAAAATAACTTTTACCAATGAAGTTACCATAGCCAACCGATTAAAGAAAAAAAGCACTTATTTGATGTGGCGCGCTTTAACACCAAGTGAGTGCATAATAATCAGCAAAACTTTGTTGTTTGTCTTCGATAAAAAAAATTGTTATTTGTCTACGGGCGACTAACAGTGTTGCGGATCTTCTCGCAAAAACAGCAGCAGATCCTTTGGATAATTTGCAAGTTTTCTCTGTTCCACCGATGCCTGTGCAACGATTGCTTGAGCAGGATAGACATTTAGCTCAATCTACTGGTGTTTATCCATAATGTTCACTCCTATAGGGGTTTCTCTTTTAATTACCAAAAAAAAAAAAAAAGTCAATTCTTTAATTCTTTTAAACCGTGATACTGAAAAGATAATATTCTTTTGATTATTATATTTTGGTCTATCATACATGCCATCTTTATTCGACAGTGACATTTACGGTAAGGGTGTTTCTGTAATAGCACAAACTGAAAATTTTGGAGGTTGCGGAAAGCCGCCCAACGACGCAATATACCTTCACTTTCCTGCCACGTCAACCATATCAGTCAATATTTATAAATCAAAACTCAAATCTCATCCGTCCATTTTGCCTTTTTGTCAACCAAAGAAGCAAAGACAACGCCAAGTCAGCAATCCGCATCTCGAAAATGGGATCACAGAACATCCGAACCATCTCCACCGTCAGCTCACTCTGAGTACTGAACTCCATCCAACGGTTCAAATATACCCCGTCATTGATCCTCGTGAATCTTGAAAATCCTATTACCGCTCCACTACTGTTTATATAATGACCGCCTAACTTTCCAACGCAAATATCCAATCCTATTTTCCTTCGGATTTCAGTATTCTCTCATTCTTTTCCCGGAACCCAAACAAACTCTTTGGGCAAGAAAATGGCACCAAAAGCAGAGAAGAAGCCAGCTGAGAAAAAGCCAGCGGAGGAGAAGAAGACGGTAGCTGAGAAAGCCCCCGCTGAAAAGAAGCCAAAGGCAGGCAAAAAGCTTCCCAAGGAAGGCGGAGCGGCGGCCGGAGACAAGAAGAAGAAGAGGGTCAAGAAGAGTACTGAGACCTACAAGATCTACATCTTCAAGGTCTTGAAACAAGTTCACCCTGATATCGGTATCTCAAGCAAAGCTATGGGAATCATGAACAGTTTCATCAATGATATATTCGAAAAGCTTGCCCAAGAAGCGTCTAGGCTCGCAAGGTACAACAAGAAGCCTACCATCACTTCCAGGGAAATCCAGACCGCTGTCAGGCTTGTACTTCCCGGTGAGCTTGCGAAACACGCCGTTTCTGAAGGGACCAAGGCCGTTACCAAGTTTACGTCTTCTTGAAAAATGTGATTTGTGGTTATGGTTAGGGTTTTCATTTTAAAAGTCGATCGCGTGTTTTTTTCTCCACCGTTGTGAATCATTCTGCTCTTCTGTTTTATAATTCCGTGTGTATTCTGAAGATGGATCTGCTCGATCCTGTTTTGAACATGTTAGAATTGAATACAATTAAACACTAAAATTTAGCGTAATTTTTTGGAAAATTTAACTGAGCACTTTAACACAAAACCCTTGGAATTCGACCACAAGTGTCAGAATTGCACATGCCTCACTTATTTCCAACTTGTTGGGCTTTAGGTTCAGCCACTTTATTGATGAAAAGGAATTAGAGGGACTTGAATGATAAAACGATGGGTTTTTTCCTTTTCAATCCTACTCTTTGAATGCTGATCCAATTGCTTTAGAAGTTTGCTAATGGAGTCTTTGATTGGTTTATTATCGGATTGTGTTGGAAGCAAAGGTGTGGTATATGAAGAAACAATTTTAGCTAATGATGGAAGAATCCTTCTTCCCTAGCTTTTAGAGTTGGGAAGGCGGGTTTTACCTAAATATTGTTAGGTAAATTTGTTTTGTTTTTTGACAAATATATGGATTTGTATTTGTTAAAGATGTGGACAGGGGGCTGAAATTTTAAGCCTTATAAATAATAATTTTTATTCATTTATTTAATAATAAGTTAAAAGAAATTCACATTTATATTGAATTTATTTACTTTTAATTTTTTTTACAATTATTGATAATATAAATATAAATACATGTATGATAAATTATAATATAAAATTAAACCAATACATAATCGTCCACAATCGATTTCCCAGCAATGAGAACAGTGGAGACCTGGATGGAGCAAGTGTAACAAGGAGCATGGTGGGGAATTTTCAGTTTACTCCAGAGCCACATGTAATTCAGGCATTTTCTTCGTTGAAGTGTTTAGGTATTGAGCATTGTCGTTGTGGAGTCGGACTACTTGGAGGTAAATAATGCTCTAAACTCACATAATTCTTGCATTTCTAAATATGGCTTGTTTCAAAAACTTTTTGCACTTAAAATCATAATTTCAAACCTTTATACTTTTAATGGACTTGTAGGGATCTCAATAAAACAACTCATGACTAGAAAAAGGTAATTTTAGAATAAGCAAACTACTTATTGATATTTCTTAATCTTATAATGTGAATGTTTTATTTAAAATTTAAGCAAAACCACTCAAATGATCACCAAACATTTATATCATCTCGATCACCACACTTAGCCAACACAAGGACCACTATCACTAGATAAACCACCATTGGCCTCCACCATCGCCACCACTCATCACCGTGCCCTTCACATCATTACCAGTTTTTCTCCGCTGTCAAACCCAATGTCAAGACCCATAACAACCACTGCAAACTAACCTAAACATGACCCCTTCAATGTCACTATCCACCCTTCAATAACCACATCCAAAGCCCCTACAGCCCCAATCCTTGTAACTCTGAGAAAAAAAAAACCCCTCAAATCAGAAGTTTAAAAAAAGAAACGAAAATAAGTTAGAAAAGAGAGAAGAAGAGCAGAGAAAAAAAATGTAAAAACACATTTAATGGATTCGGAGCTTCCAGCGGTCTCCTTCCAAATTCAGACAGGGGGTCCGGCACCAATACAATGAAGAATACAATACTTCCGAACCGAGGCAACCAGATAGTCTAAGAGTGAGATCGAAAGACATTAACTCCTAGCCTAAAGGCAATATTTGAAGAGTTAATGACCAATTCACGCAATTTATCTGTAAAAAGCAAAGCAAAATTGTACTAAAAACATCGCCAAGAACAGAAACTAGATGTTTCATTTCCATTAAAGTAACATACATTTTAATGAGATTTTAACAATCCTTCCACTATGCTTAAAACATTCTTCCCCTACACAGTGAAAAGAATCTCCCCAAAAGGACATACAACTAAGAAAAATAAAGCCCTCTGAATCTAGTTTTGTTAAATCAATTTAAGCTTTCTTAGGAGACTTGGTGGCCTTTGATGGAGATTTGGGTTCTTTGCTGGCAGCCTTTTCAGTCTTCTTCGGCAAAAGAACTGGGTTGATGTTCGGCAACACACCACCGTGAGCGATCGTTACACCAGCGAGAAGCTTCCCCAATTCTTCGTCGTTCCTCACAGCGAGCAGCACGTGCCTTGGAATGATCCTGTTTTTCTTGTTGTCACGTGCAGCGTTCCCAGCCAACTCCAAAACCTGAATCCAAACTCAAATTAAGAAACACGGAATTTAAGTGAACGAAAACAAAGTTGAAGGATTTGATTTCAATCTGATATACCTCAGCGGCCAAGTACTCAAGAACTGCAGCCAAGTAAACCGGGGCCCCGGTTCCGACCCGCTGTGAATACCTTCCTTTCTTTAAGTAACGACCGATCCTACCAACGGGGAACTGAAGACCGGCTTTGACGGACCTTGAAACGGGCTTCTTCTTCGGGCCACCACCTTTCCTTCCTCCGGCTCCCTTCTTCACTTTTCCGGTAGTTTCCATTGCTTCGAACCAACACGAATGCTTCGTTAACTTAAAATTGTTAGCTTTAAAATTAGAATATATTGATTTGTACAGGAGAGCTGAAGGATGTAACCGACGTCTTGATATTTTATAGCAGTGGGTTTGAGGGAGATGGTGTGAAGTGGGCGAGGAATGAGTGCCGTTAGATGGAAACTTATTCGACGGTTCAATTTTTGATTTTGGCGATCCGTGCGATTTCGAAACAGCCAATGAAAAACAAGCTATCAATTTTTTGAATTTTTTTTCTCTTATTCTGAAGTAATTTGCGCGCCATTTACAAGTATTTTTTGGTTTCCCGCTTCTGAATTTCGGATTTTTTTTTTAAGGCATTTGTGGTTAAACATATTTGTTAGGTCATTTTAGACATTTCAAGTTGAAAGTTCTTAACTAAAAAACATAAAAATACAATTACAGGTAAGTATTTAACACACCGACGAATAATGTGTTCATAGCTTGGTTAAAATTGAATTAATCGATCGAACAAATTTAATTTGATTAATCCATCAATGGTTGAATTTAATTCGATCGAAAATCGGTTAATAATTTTTTGAAATTTCGGTTATCGGTTAGTTCAGTTCGAAATCAATTACTTAATTGAAATAAATAATATATATTATATATAATTGTTGACTTTTTGTTTGATTGTTAACTTTTAATCCACCAAACATATTTAATTCGATTAATCAATCGGTGGTTGAATTTAGCTCGATCGGAGATTGATTAATGATTTTTTGAATCTTTAGTTTTCGGTTAGATCAATTCGAAATCGGGTAATTTATCAAAATAAATAATATATTATATATAATTTTTAATTTTTTGTTTGTTTATTAATTTTTAAGATTTATGTTGTGTTTCTAGTGTATTATTTGTTGTTTTCACTTCCATTTAAAGTTTTTTAAACTATTAAAAAAATAACATTAATAATGTATCTTTTTATATATTTATACTTATTTTAATTAAAAGATTAAAAAACATATAAATTTTGGTTAATTCGATTAACTTGCTGAATTACCTGAAATATTTTGATTCGATTAATGTATTTGAAAAAAACTTCGATTCGATTTACGGTTAAAGATTTTTACATTTCGAGTAACTCGATTGATGGAATTCAGTTCGAATATTAACCAAACCGACCGTTTGAACACCCTTACTAACAGAGAAAGTTTTTAAAATCTACAAGTGGGTTAAGTGAGTGACAATTTTAATATTTATTTATATAGTTATTTTTTTATTACACCAATAATACACTTATGAAACTCTTAATCTTTTTGTCCACTAATGGTTTTTCTTCAAAAAATCCTCCATTAATGGTGTATCAAATAAATTTCTTTATAATCACATAATTATGTTGCATTTTAATGTAATCCTTTTTTATGAAAAAAAAAGTTAAAGTACCATAAAAATCCTTCTATTAAAAGTTAAATTATATTTTATCATCTCTATTCAAAATATGGATAAATTAACTCTTATACATTTAAATTAAAGAGTAAATTGTCATTTTTGTTAAAATATCATCCCTTCATTCGGTTAATTAGATAGTGATGTATACCAATTTTTAATAGTTAAAATGATAAAAAAATTTAATAAAAGACTCAATTTATCTTTTTATCTAATTTAAATTTATTTATTTATTTTTTTAAGTTAAAAGATTAAAATATAATTTGATTATTTATAATATTTTTACCTATAAAATAATAATAAATTATTGTCCATGTTTGAACTTAATGTTTAATGTCAACAATAACTTCAACAACTAGAACCCTTAGAAGGTACCATGTGAGTATTGGTTGTACAAACCACATGATAAATTATCAAAATCTTATGGCTTAGGTAAGTACTGCATTCTCGTAACCAATGAGAACTTGCTTCTCATACACATGTCCTTTTGCTCAGGCAGTCTCCATGTTTTAAAAACTTCTTTGATTATTTATTTGTTAATAAAGATTAAAACAAAATCTATATCAAGAATAGAAACTAGATGTTTCCTTTCCATTAAAGTAACATACATGATAACGGGATTGCAACAGCTCTTCCATTTTGCTTAAACCATCCCAAAGGAATTACAACTAACAAAAATAAAACCCTATTAAACTAAGTTTCCTAATAATCAAACTAAGTTTTCTTAGGAGACTTGGTAGCCTTTGATGGAAATTTGGGTTCTTTGCTGGCGGCTTTTTCAGTCTTCTTCGGCAAAAGAACTGGGTTGATGTTCAGCAACACACCATCGTGAGCGATGGTTACGCCAGCGAGAAGCTTCCCTAATTCTTCGTCGTTCCTCACAGCGAGCAGCACGTGCCTTGGAATGATCCTGTTTTTCTTGTTGTCACGTGCAGCGTTCCCAACCAACTCCAGAACCTGAATCCAAACTCAAATTAAGAAACACGGAATTTAAGTGAACGCAAACAAAGTTGAAGGATTTGATTTTAATCTGATATACCTAAGCGGCCAAGTACTCAAGAACTGCAACCAAGTAAACCGGGGCCTCGGTTCTGACCCGCTGTGAATACCTTCCTTTCTTTAAGTAACGACCGATCCTACCAACGGGGAACTGAAGACCGGCTTTGACGGATCTTGAAACGGGCTTCTTCTTCAGGCCATCACCTTTCCTTCCTCCGGCTCCCTTCTTCACTTTTCCGGTAGTTTCCATTACTTCGAACCGACCCGAATGCTTCGTTAACTTAAAACTGTTAGCTTTAAAATTAGAATATATTGATTTGTACAGGAGAGCTGAAGGACGTAACTGACATCTTGGTATTTTATAGCAATGGATTTGGGGAGATGGTGTGAAGTGGGCAAGGAATGAGTGCCGTTAGATGGAAACTTATTCGATGGTTCAAATTTAGATTTTGGCGATCCATGCGATTTCGAAACAACCAATGAGAAACAAGCTATCAATTTTTTGAATTTTTTTCTCTTATTCTGAAGTAATTTGGGCGCCATTGACAAATACTTTTTGGTTTCTCGCTTCTAAATTTCGGATTTTTTAAGGCATTTATGGTTAAACATATTTGTTAGGTTATTTTAGACATTTCAAGTTGAAAGTTCTTAACTCAAAAACATAAAAATACAATTACAGGTAAGTATTTAACACACCGTCGTATTAGATCATTACCCGATTTCAAAACAAATTAACCGCTAATTGAAATTCTAAAAAATCATTACCTGATCTCCGATCGATTAACTAGATCAGATTAATTCGTTTGATTAATTTGATATTAACCGAAGTTTTAATACCCCTAGATGCATGCATTGATCACCAACTCATTGTACACCTTTTAGTATAAATGGAGCGGTGAAAAGGAAAATTAGAATGATACTAAAGATGACAATATCTTTAGCATGAAAAAGGTTTGTTGAAAGCTTCTAAACTGAAGTTGCATATCTAACAATACATTTGTTAAACAAACTGCCAACAAAAGCATTATAAAAGCTGACATCATTTGAAGTTTGGCTTGGTTATAAACATACGCGCAACGCATTTGAAAAAATAACTAAAAATCATTCAAAATTTATGAAATTACAAAAAGGTGTGAAAGAGTATAAAGCATGTCAGACACATTTTAAGTTTAGAAATTGTAGCAACCCAATCAACTAACCTATCATCACACATTAAATGATGGATGTGACGTGGAATCTTTGGCAACCCCTTAAAACTTTGGATCAAATATTTGCAATTTGACTAATAAATGACTTTAGTCCATCCCTACCTTTTAGCTAGATTAGCGGCCATACTCATCGCTTCAATCTCTATCATCATTGTTAATGAAACGTAGATGCACAGTTAATAATCTTCCATACATGGCCTTTGGCAACAACTGCAAAATTCGCCAACGAAACATTAATATCAATTCTTGATAACTTTATTTGGCATTTGTTTCTTATTTTAGTAGACATTGGGGTGAAAAAAATTCACATGAGTGCTTCTCCCTTTAAACACTTTTTATATTTGTCACCGACCAAATTTCCCAACAATTCTTCGTTATCAAGTTGAGATCATCCCTATTGAATATTTCCACAATAGCCTTCCACCAATTAGTACATAATCCAAAACCTTATAGTGGTGCTGCATGATAAAACTTCAAAGCCCTCAAAATAGCTTAGAGTTGATGGTATGACAATAAAAAAATAAGTTTAATTGTTTTAGAAATCCCTTCACATATATCGTAATCCACAATACATCTCCTATATCTTTTAGATAGATATTTTAGACAATATTGCATCATTACAGAATCGTCATATAAATCATTCTAACTAAAGCCCAGCATTTGTCACCTCTTACTCAACATCCTATACAAGAGCATAGCCATATAGTTCACATCTTTGGTATTGTGTCAAATAATGTTATCTTCCTTATTAGGACTAAGCATGTAGCTTTCACCATTTATTAATCAAACAAGCTCCTAAAAAATCTTTCTTTCGTCGTTTACATTCAATCAAACATACACCACTAAAGTGTTAATATTCCAATTTTTATTTTGTCTCGGTTTAAAGTTTGGGATCCATGGTTGATGGCACTTATCGATAATCTTATGTAGAGATATTCTTACCATTGCCAACATCAAACCTTAAGCATGTTTTTAGATACTGTGTCATTCCTATGTGTTGTGCCACGCCTAAAAGGTTATTGTGGAGCACTTATGATTGAAGAAGCATGAAAATACACCCCCCTAAGTGTTGAAAAAAAATATAGTTTAGAAAACATGTGTCGTTGCATAGTGATCTTTTTCCTAAAATCGAGCCTTGTGTTATTTGCAGCAATTAACCCTTTACCAAAATTATATTGTGTTTTCTACTTAGTGATTTCGATCGTTTCTCAACTTTCAATCAACTTGATCTTCTTCACTACTTTCGAACCCTTGTTTGCTCAAAGTGTGAGTTCTAATTTCTCAAACCATACAAAGACAATGAAAGGATATTATTTACCCTTTAATGGGCAATGATTTCTATTGTTGAAAGTCGTGCTATGCCATACATAAGTTGTATAACTAACATACCAACTTTCAACTTTATTAACAATTGAACCCAGGTTTTCAATATATCAAAGCATGTGAGTTACATATACACGATCAATTACTTACTCATGATTGAGGTAAGTTACACAACCAATGTTAGAAGTGAATAAATCCATAAATGGATCTAAAAAGACATTCAATTTGGGTATTCTCCAATGTATTGTCAGTCCAAGCAAACACACTTATGTCTTTATCTTTTTAAGAGTCATCCACCTTAATACCTAGTACAAAGTATCTCTTTAATTGGACTTAATAGACAACATAATAGTCCATTGAATCAAATTGCTTAATTTTGATTCTTTTAACTACAGACCTTGTAACACCTTATACCCGACCTGATTGCGGAGCCCGAATACTAAGATGCCACACCACCATATTATGCCATGCTTACCTCAACTTAACGTTTTATTTCACATGCAAATTTTTCTTTCCTTTGTTATCTTACTATAGTGTTCATATTTATACAAAATTCATACATATTATGTGTCGTTCATAATCAAATTTACGATATAACATGCTATCATACATCGAATAATCATCAAACATTCATTAATCGTACATTAAATCCATTTAACAAATTTTCTCAAAACTGTTACGTAGGTATCGATAATTTTAAAGGAAGTATCAATACTATTTGGAAAATCGATACCAAAATAGCTTATTGTTTTCGTATTAAAACCCCAACTATTGGAAAATATCGATACTTCAATATAGGTATCGATAATTTCCCCTCAAGTATCGATACTCGTATCAAGGTATAGATATCGACAAACAGAATTAACTTCTTTACTTCAAAAATTTTAGAGGTATCATTTTTAAAACCGGATTATCAATACCTCTACTCCAAACTTGAAAAATACATTACATATCAGTAAGTCATTCTAATAAATCCCTAATCAACATGCAACTTTTACCTCATAAAATAAACCTCAAGACATCTCAAATATCACATTTTAAAGTCCATAATTTAACAAGCTTAATGGCATGCAAATGACTAAAAGGAACATATCAAAAACCAATAAAAATCCACCGTAAAACCTATCATATTGCCTTAGGTCCCCAAATATAAATAACTTATAAAACATACTAATAAAAGTTAAACTGTCGTCTTTGGCTTGGATCACCCTCGAGACCACACCACTCACACCGACACTAAGTATCTACAATGGTTAAAAAAGAGTGGGTGAGCTTAACAAGTTCAGTGACTGCCCAGAATAACCATTACATAAACAATCATCATGCATCAACCTAATAATTATACAACATATTCATATAATCTCTCTTGGACTTATTTACACATTAATTACATAATTTTCAGCACACTTTATTCATATACAAGCACTTTTAGGTCACTTTTACCCTCGAAACTTTTAGGTCCGATTTTGGGGTGTGATAGACGTTTTAGATTACTTACTAATATAAGTTATATTCTCATCTTATTAGGTAATCAATGATACAATTTGATACATTTCACTATTTACTTATACATTTCACTTTTTGTGCAAAAACCATTAACGACAGATACAAAATATAACAACATAAGTGGTGAGATTTTATTCAACCTATATATTCAAAAATTCCTCTAGAAGTTCCATTGGTACTAGATCTAACACTAAGTACTCTAGCGTAATGAGACGAAGCAAAAAACCATTGGTACTAGATCCTAGGAGATGCTCAAATGGTTGGTTCGATTATTAACCGAATCAAATTACTATTAATCGAATTACCGAAAATGTAAAATTTTTTAACCGTTAATCGAATTGAATTTTTTTTTGAAATACATAAACCGAACCAAAATATTTCGATTAATTCAGTCTGTTAATTGAATTAACTGAATTTTACATTTTTTGTCTTTTGGTTAAAATAAGTATAAAATATATAAAAATATATTGCTATTGTTCATTTTCTTTTATAGCATAATATATTCAGGTCAAGCCAGCTCGAGCAAAAAATATTGCCCAATGCTCTACCCATAAAGAAAACAGACCTTAAATTTTACTTAAGCCTATTTTTGAGGCCTCATATTTTGTTAAAACCCTCTCATTTTTTGGACGGATTTGGGTGAGTGACACGACCTATGAGCAAGTTTAATTATCACTTAATAGAGAATGAATTCAATTATTTTTATTTTATTTCTTTTATAATTATACCATCTTTTATCAAACAATCTAATTATATTTATGATTTAATTTTAAGTAATATACAAAACATATTTTATAACTTAAATTCAAATGATTTTTCAGTTTGCCAAATATACCTTAATTGATTTATTTATTTTTAGGTTAGATCACTATTTGGAGACTAAACTTAGCAACAATTCCCATATTGAGGCTTGAACTAGACAAATGTTCTCACATTTTGCCTAACCTTTAGTGTTTTTAGGGACTAATTTGGACAAAAAGAGGTCAAACCCTAATGTGGGAACAACAACCAGGGTAAAGGCCTAACTTGGACCAAAAAAAAGGTTCAGATCCCAATGTGAGAAAAATTACTAAGTTCAGGTCTAAAAAAGCAATTTAACCTTTTCTTTTGACATCCCTCCCCAAGATAAGCACGATATTAATAGCATTGAGATAGTAATTATACAAAGACTAAAATAACCCTACGGCTTGAAACGTTCGTGTTAGGTTAGTTATCGACTCAATCTGATGGCTTTTTATATTTAAATAAAATCTTTTATTAGTTTATTCCCCAAAAAATAAATAAAATCTTAGTTCTTCCTTTTGGCGGAAGTCTTATCTCCCTCCTTCGATCTTTTCTCTTTTTCCTCTCAATCTCTCTGTCTAGGGTTTTCTCTTATTTCCAACTAAAGATTTCAAAAAAAAATGTCAAGTGCTTTAGAGATGTCGCTTGACGACCTCATCAAGCGCAGCCGTAAATCCGGATCCGGAAGCTCCCGCGGTCGTGGTCGTGGATCCGGACCGGGACCTGCCCGCCGCTTTCCTAACCGCCGTGCAAATCGCTCGACACCGTATACAACAGCTAAGGTAAATAAATAAGAGTATAGATCTGATTATAACTTTTTGGTTTTTGATTGGTTCTTTTATCAATTAAGCAAGTCTTCTTTTTTTGGTTCAGGCGCCGGAGTCGTCGTGGCAGCACGATATGTATTCGGATAAGGGAGCGGCGTTCCGAGGACAAGCAGGTCGGGCCTCCGCAATCGAAACTGGAACGAAACTTTACATCTCTAATTTAGATTATGGTGTTTCCAACGACGATGTCAAGGTATTTTTCATCTTTTTTTTTTCATAAAGTTTCCTGCTATTTTCTTATTGAGATTTTAATATGAGATATATTGCTCTGCTTCGATCTGTTGTTATTTTTATCGGTGTTATTGATTTGTATTTTCGTTCACGATAAACTTACGTTCCTGGTGATTCCTCGGGCTTAGTTGTTTGGAAATTTGTTAAAATTTCATTATAATCGAAAAGATTAGCGATGAATAGCTGTACTTACATAAATTTCCCTTTAAATATTAATATTATATTGTTATATATTTTAAATTATTATGTGTTTGCATACAGGAATTGTTTTCTGAGGTTGGTGATCTAAAACGATTTACAATCCATTACGATAGGAGTGGAAGATCGAAGGTATCTAATTGAGATTGGCATAAACTGGTCCTTCCGATGAAATTCTTTGTATCATGCAGTAGTTTAGAACCAAAAAGCTCTTTTTCTTAGGGAACAGCAGAAGTTGTCTTCTCTTGCCGAACAGATGCTCTGGCTGCAGTCAAGAGATACAACAATGTTCAGCTCGATGGGAAGCCAATGAAAATTGAGATTGTTGGAGCAAACATTTCTACTCCTGCTGCACCTTCAGCTGCTAATGGCACCTTTGGAAATTCAAATGGAGCCCTTAGAGGGTACGCCTAATGATATATTTAGATAACACCTTGTTTTCCTTGAAACAATAGATTCCGTTTCTGGTTACCTTAATTGAGATCTTACTTGCAGAATGCTTCTGTTATTGTTTCATGTTGCGTGCTGAAATTTTCTTAAGTTGCATGGAATCTCCTTAAGATGTTAATCTTAACAATAAGTATTGGTTGAAATTTCTCCGTAATTACCAACTTATTTGAAATTTTAGTTTATGGTTTACAAAAGTCTGAGAAAGTAATCAAATTGCTTGGCTATATATGTTCGGACAAGCATCTTCGGTGGTTATGCTGCGTGTATTTTATGTGTTTTACTTAATGGGACATGCAAGAATTCATATTTTTATGTGCTTGTTACCTTTCCTGTCTATCATAATGGTATCACACCAATATTCATGTTAGTGGTTCTGTGCGGAATGTGTTTAATATCATTTGTTTCTCTTATTTGTCAGCAACTTTTGGTTACTGATAAACTTGACTTACTAATCTTGCAATGGTTCTTTTTACAGTGGCCAAGGCAGGGGTGTTGGACTTGGCAGGCAACGTGGTGGTATTGGAGGCCGTGGCTCTGGAAGAGGCCATGGACGAGGAAGGGGCCGTGGAGAAAAGGTTTCTACAGAAGATCTTGATGCTGATTTAGAGAAGTATCATTCTGAAGCAATGCAGACTAATTGAACCATTTCTCTTGTTCTATTGGTCGGTTTTCAGTCTTTTCTTCTGTGGACTTTATGTGCTTGATACCCGACTGTATTGTGTATCTCTACCAAAACCATACTATTTAGAGGAACTATTGATGAAGAGAACTATTAGTTTCTTAATTTATGGAGTTTGGGCTTTTACTGTTAGTTGTTCCTTTGACATGGGTATAAGGGATGTGGTCAGTGGAAAGCTCTTTGTAGTCTGCCATTGTGATTTTGGTTTCATTGAAACTGCCTCACCCCACAAGTTGGGATCAAAAGGAAACTTTTTCTCTTGGTTTTCCATATGTTAAGGGGACTTTGGCTGCACGCTGTGGGAGGATTAATCTTGCTGTTGCCCCGAGCTGCATTGCCTTTTGGTTGCTCCTGCATTGCGAAACCAGGGAGATCGTAAGTGAGGTAGATTTCTTTATGTTCTTTCTCTTATGGATTCTTTATTAGCTGTTCTGGATTCCATCCTTTGTGTTGTCAGTGGTGCAATTCCTTTCCCCGTTTAGGCATTTAGGGTATTAAAAGTTACTTCAGTTTGTTATATTGTTTGCGTATGGAATATGCTTTCTCCTTTATCTATTGTGGCTGCTGATGTGGCTTATTGTAGTAAATTGTTGTAGAATCTCTCTGGTTCAGTTCATCCAGTTGGCTTCTCAACGGCAAAAAAAAGGTGACTGAAGTCTCAAAGTCTCAGCATATGACTGCTTTTTTATTTGGGGTCAGCTGGAACGTGTACCCTTGCTCTTAACCTCTTTTATACTGGGTCAAGAGCTAAGATCGAAAAATGTTTCAATTTACATAATGTTTAATTTCGTTCCGTGAGCTTGCTATGCTATTTCTAGGAGCAAATGGCTTTAGCTCTGCGCTATGGTAAAGAGAAGATGCTTATTTGCGATTGCATCAGTTCTTATGGTTGCCATTTCCTTACGAGTTAGCTGGACCATCAGGTTGGTGAGTTGCCGGTCCCTTATCTATTCTTTATTGATATACAAGTTTTGACCTGGTGCTGCTCTTAATCGACTTCCAGCATTTATGTTATTGAATGCTAATCATAGATTTTAGTGCATATGGATTTTCTCTTTTACGAAATTAAAAATTAATCTCATCCATGTAAGATCCACGTCACGTATAAATTATGTGTTAATTTTGAGCAGTATACTATTTCTTTATGCCGTGCATGTTCTTTTTTCTTATACATTTCAAGTTCGTTATCGTTTTGGTAAACATAAGTTGAAAACAATTCGCCATTCATGAAACTTGAAAGTGTCCATTTTAATTTATCATTATCTTTGTTCTTTACCAGTAGTTAGAAAATAGAAACTTTGAGTTTGTTGGAATGGAATAAAAAAAGGTAGGATCGTTTTGTATTATCAAATTTTGCTGATTGATTTAGGCTTGGTTTTCATATTGCTTTTTCAAGGGTTTTTGGGTTTAAAAAACATTTTTGAGTCTTAAGCACGAAAGCTATAATTTTTAGCTTTTGCATTTGAAAAGAAAAACATTTTTTGGAGTCGGATGAATATTAATTTTCTAAGTTCAGGTCTAAAAAAGCAATTTAACCTTTTCTTTTGACATCCCTCCCCAAGATAAGCACGATATTAATAGCATTGAGATAGTAATTATACAAAGACTAAAATAACCCTACGGCTTGAAACGTTCGTGTTAGGTTAGTTATCGACTCAATCTGATGGCTTTTTATATTTAAATAAAATCTTTTATTGGTTTATTCCCCAAAAAATAAGTAAAATCTTAGTTCTTCCTTTTGGCGGAAGTAGAAAATAAGATGTTTATCGTAAGGGTCTCAAGTTCGAGCACCTGTGTGTGCAAGGTGTGTGTATTTTGTCAAAAAGTTAAAAAAGTATAAACAGTTACTATCATGTAATCACACCAATATATTAAAAAAATTACATTATTAATTGTGAGGATTTATTTTGCATTTTTTTTAAATTAAGCCTCAAATAAAACACAATGATAAAAATGAAGGATTACAAACTAAATTTTTTAGACAAAATTCTTTAAAAAATTTATTAAAAAAATTATGGCATAATTTTGTATTTAATTAAGCCTCAATTTAAAACGTAATTATTTTTTATATTGCATATTATATATATTGTTCATTTATGTAGCATTATATACGAAAAAAAATAAAATTAGGTAAAATTTAATTCATATTAAATATTATTATTTAAAATTGATAAAATATGAGAGTAGTATAAAATACATGATGGTACTTGTCAAGTAGTCTTCACCTAGGTGTTGTCTATCAGATAGTCTCCATCAAAAAATACAATTTCTGATATTATATCCCGTACATGATTGTATTTAACTCGTATAAAAAATGAATGTCGTCTATCTCACAGCTTCCACCCACTAAAATATTATTTTTTTAATTTTTATCTGACACATGACAAAAATTAGAAGTGGTGTCACTTACTTGACAGCCTCCATCACCCCAAACACCCCATTCCCGTAAATAATCGGGATGAGGTACTATTTTGGTAAAAAAAATTATTGTTTTTGTATTATTAGAGTAAAAAAACCACCTAAAATGTAACTCCCTAAACTCGACCTAAAATATATGGTCGAATCTAAAAGGTCACTATCGATATTTTACCCTCCGAAACCATTTAAAACAATTATATATTTTAATTTGTAAATAAATTATTTCATGACAAAATAATTAATTTTTCACTTTTTTGAGTAATTTCAAACTTAAAAATTATTATTCAAATCCCTTAAACAAATGCCATAGGTAAATTTACCTATTTGATCTTTCAATTATATTAAATTTCAATTAAACTCACTTATTTACAATTTAGCCTTAAACTAAAAAATACTAGATGAATAAATAACCCAAAAGTTAGTGGAAGGTAATCATATCCTCCACCGTTTGAATTTTTTGACCATGGTGTAATTTTTACTTTGGTCCCTTTTATTTTTAATGGCATAAGTGCAAAATTAGCCCCTAACGTTTGATGGTTTTGTCATTTTGACCCTTATCGTTTTTTTGGGGTCATTTTCATACACAACCTTTGTTTTTTTTGTCATTTTCATCATATTTTAACAACCTTGCTGACGTGGCCGTTAAATAGTTAACGTCGCTGACGTGGATTTTTTTTCCAAGCTGGATTAGTACACTTAAGCGAATGCTGACGTGGCATAGATGCCACGTCAGCAAAAAAATTAAACTTAAAATTTAAATTAAATTAAAAAATAATATAATTTTTACCTAAACTAAAAAGAAATAAGAAAAAGTAAATAAAAAGATTTAAACCGTGAAAACTCCAAACTAAAGTAAAAAACAAAAACAAAAATACAATCGATCAGAGAAGTTTTCAATCAAAACTTGGTGTAGAACTCTAACCTAAACTGAGGAAGGAAAATTTTGAGGTATGTTTGTATAGTTTTTACTTTCGATTAAGTTTTAGGGTTATTGAGTTGGAGGGGTTTTGGTTTAGGTTTAAAAATGTGGGGTTTTTCGGGTTTAGATTTCAAAATTTTTGGGAATTTGGGGATTTAGATTTTAAAAATTTAGGGATTTTTGGGATTTTTAGGGTTGTTGGGTTTGGGGAATTTGGTTTAGGTTTAAGAAATTTAGGGATTTCGGGTTTGGAGATTTTGGTTTAAGTTTAAAAATTTAGGGATTTCCGGGACTTAAGTTTCAAATATGTGGTAGCTTTTTAGTGTTCTTCTTTTTCTAATGTGTTTTCCTAATGTTGTAGTGAGGATTGGTGAAGATTGTTGCTCAAAATCATAGAGAAGAAAAGGTAGAAACTGTTCGGCTTGGTAATTTGCTTGATTTTTTATGATTCTTTATTTTTTTATTTGTTGGAATTTGTTATGCCTTATTATTTTATTGCAAATTATTCATGTGTTTGAAGTTAAATTTTTATTTTACTGATAATTTGTTTTGGTTTGTATATTTCTAGTTTGAACACAGGAAGTTGGGTTGAAGCTATAATGTAAAAAAAAAAGTAATGTGTTGTGTAGAGACTAGAGATGAATAAATGAAATTTTGAAATTTGTTTTAAACCCATCAATCATATTGTGTCTAGTAATGAATAAATGAAGACTAGTCCATGGATTGTTGTTGTAGTGCAATATTCCACATGAAGACTAATCCATCGACTGCCATACAATCTATATTATCTAAAGGAAAATCTAAAGGCATGTGCATTTGTTCTGTTGTTTGTTTCTGGTAACGAACTATTGTCTGATACAACGAACTGTTCTTTTTAATAAGTATAAAATAGTAATTTGATTGAAATTGAAAGGGTTGAAATTGTCTTCAGAATAGATATTATAAAAGACAACCACCGTGCTGTTATATAGAAAATAGCCTTGAAGAAAAACATTTGTCAAATTTGAGACTTACTTTTGCCTCTTGGCTTAGGAGTTATGTTTTTGTCTTATGTTTGATTGGTATGCTGTATAAGTCGGCAGTGTTTGTCTTGTCAGGGACTTTTGCCTCTAGGCTTAGGAGTTATGTTTTTGTCTAATATTTGATTGGTATGCTGCATAAGTCGACAGTGTTTGTCTTGTCAGGGATTGATTTTAGTGGAAGCCATCAATAGAGAAGTTAGCTTATTCGAAGTTGGTTTCATCATCACGAGGGGAGTTCGTTTATGATGAAGAGAAAATAAGATGTTTTTGTAACAAGTTAGCTCCGAGAGAAACATCATGGAGTGATTTAAACCCAGGCAGAAGGTATTATGGTTGTTCAAATTTTCGGGTAAGCATATCGTTAGATCAAAAAATTTAAAAGAAGCTTACTTCGATTGTTTAATAATGTTTAATCGATGTTGCTGTTTTGTTTAATCGATGTTGCTGTTTTACCGACTTTTTTGTGTGAAATGTAGGTTAGTGGATGCGGATTTTTTAAGTGGTATGATGATAAGCTGTGTAATAGGGCGAATGAATTAATACGTGAATTACGTGATAGCGAAAAAAAACTTGCAAAAGAGAATACGAGACTTAGAAAGCAAATAAGGAAGTATGAATGTGGTGAGATGTTTGAGATTGGCAGTGGAAGCAGTAATGTTGAGATGTCTGAGAGTGACAGTGTGCAAAATGTGGGCAAGGACAACCAAACAAAAGAGGTGGATCACATTGAATTAAACACAAAGATTAAGAGTTTGAAGAAAAAATGTAAATCACTCAAGAATGAGAAAGAGTTTTATAAGAAAATGTTTATTTGCAGTATATTGCTAATCTTATTTGTCACATTATTTAGGAATGTTATATTTTGACCTATTTTTATGTACTAAATGTTTGGGGATTGCAAACATTTTTAATGTTTTTTAGGCTTTGATAGGCTTAAGCAGTAATATTTTAGGCTTGTGGATGAATTGTATAAAAAATATTCTCTATCAATGTAATTTTGATATATTCGGAATTAGCAAAGCTTTAAGCCTCTCTAAAATTGAATTGCTTGCATTTTGCTCCATAAATTTATGGATACAGTAATTAAATGCAGAAATTCGGTATATTTGATTCAAATTGTAAATTTGAAACATTTTCAAATGTCAGTTTATTTGAACAATTTATTCCCAAACACGACTCTTTTCATCACTTAATGTTTAATGAATATACTCTAGTCAATCCTGAATGGAGATTTCTTTTTGAAGGGTTGATAGAAAAAAATGTTGAAATTGAAAGTGCACAGATTGATAAATCTTCAACTTGGTTCACAAAATCACATTCCATTGTAAGCATGGCAACTTGTAGGTAGCAACCATTTATGTTCCAATTTTTTGTTCATGTATTTACAAAATGCTTAGGATAAAAATATAGATTTCAAGCACAGATGCAATACTGCAAAGGCAACTGAAACAAAAAGAGAAAACAGCTTCTCAAAAAACTAACAAAAAAATTCGAAACAATCTGAAATCATTTCTTCAGCTTCTTTGTTGTAGTGGATTCTTGTGTGCTGATAGGTTCCTGAAATGCCATCTTTTTTTGGCTTCTAGTTCTCATACTCGTACCCGACTGAGAACAACAATCAGAACCGAAACTAAATTTAAATAATTTGGAATTGACAATGAGAAAGTGTTTACAATATACCTGTGATCCAGTTGTGTTAGCCTGAATGCATGGTGGAGTTCTGTCGTTCTTTTTTTGGGTTGTACTTCTCGTACTCGTACCAGACTAAGACATAAAAAATAAAAACCGAATTTAGATTATTATAATTTGAAATTGACAATGAGAATGTGTTTACCATATACCTATGTTCTCGTTGTGTTAGGATCTTGTTTGCATGATCTTTTGTTGTGACCCTCACCACCACAATTCTTGCATCTCATAATTAGGCCAACCCTACTGAGGTGTCCAGGCTTCACTTTTTTCGATTCGTTATTTTCCTTTCTTCTATTCTTCTTTGGCCTACCGGGCATTGTTTTCTCAACCGGTGGAAGCACGGGCTCAATACCAGATTTTGCCCATTCATGTGACCCATTTATGGGTTGCAAAGAATATGAATATGCTTTCAAATACGTGTCCTTCTGGTAGTACCTATGCAAGTAGTCATCAGGATCTTTTTCAAGATGCCATATAGCACAGCAGGCATGAGGACAAGGGATCCCAGATAATTACCAACTTTGACAACTGCAAGTTTTATGCTCTATATTAACTACGTATTGTTTTCTACCTTTCTTAACTTCACACCCATTTTCCCCATTCCAGATCAACTTCCAATCAACACCTTCCTTCTTGATCTTATCAAATTTCTTCTTTATTAGTGGACCATAATTGTAATTCCATGAACTGCATTGCTTCCTCTTAGCCACTATTCTAGTCATCATATTAACTCTAATTTCCTCCAACATGGTTATTATGCTCTTAAATCTAGACTCCACGATGCTGGAGTTAAATGCCTCACAGAGGTTGTTGTCTACAATATCTGACACTGAGTGTAACCCTTGGAAGGCCTTGGTCCAAGCTTTCGAATTCTTAGAGAACAACTCCTTTGCAACACCTTCATCAAGCTTATACAAGTCTTCTTTGTTTTGTTCCCACTCCCTCTCTGTTGTAGACTTCACAACTTACCAAAAAGCAAATTCGAATGTCTTTGCTTTCTTTCTACCAGACCAGTTTGAGAAGACATGCCTTGCACAATTTCTATGTTCTACTCTAGGCAAAACGTCATTAATAGCTATTTCGAGACCCTGCAATTTAAATTAAAAAACATAAGTATGCTGCCAATTTTAAATTAAAAAACATAAGTATATCTGCTGTAAGTTTTAAATTAAAACAGAACACTAAAATTAAATCGTAATCACATGATATTGGAAAATATCAAGTAACCTTCTTGATTATCTTAAGTTCCCTTCTACAACACATTAAGTATTTACGAATTGCGGACTTGAATTGCTGACCATCTTTAAACAGCATCCCAATACAGAAGTGTAGAGTTGCTGACTTTGGATTGTATGTGGAGAATATACTTCTTCTACAAACATTAGTATTGTCATCATCATCATCATCTTCTGACCCGAGTATGCTCCTGTGATCATCAGTATCAAAATATTCGGTCTCATTTCCATCTTCAGGGACCTCAGCCTCAAACTGCTCTCCAGTGCTTTCACTTTCAGTCTCATCGAGCACTTTTTCTTTACCTTTCCCACTGATTTTCCCTTCCACTTCCTTTACCTTTTGCCTAACTTCTTGAACCTCATCATCATCATCATCATCTGATAAGTAAATATCATCTTCACTAACAGCACCTTTACCCGAACCCTCACCACCTCCCTCACCCTCAACACCTTCATTAACACCAACCTTACTCTCACCCTCACCTCTTCTCAAACCCTCACCACCCTTACTACCATAATCCAAACCCTCACCCTCAACACCCTTACCCTCACTTGAACCCTTACCACCACCATCACCCTCAACACCTTCAACACCTTCACTAACAGCACCCCTTCCCTCACTCTCACCCCCACCCCCACCCCCACCACCTCCCTCACCCTCAACACCTTCACTAACACCACCTTTACTCTCACCCTCACCACCTCTCAAACCCTCACCACCCTTACTGCCATAATCCAAACCCTCACCCTTAACACCCTTACCCTCACTTGAACCCTCACCACCACCATCACCCTCAACACCTTCACTAACAGTACCCCTTCCCTCACCCTCAACACCTTCACTAACAACACCCTTACTCGAACCCTCACCACCTCTCAAACCCTCACCACCCTTACTGCCATCATCCAAACCCTCACCCTCAACACCT
Organism: Gossypioides kirkii; assembly: GCA_005610355.1. NCBI lineage: Eukaryota > Viridiplantae > Streptophyta > Magnoliopsida > Malvales > Malvaceae > Gossypioides > Gossypioides kirkii. Next base: position 244,118 of record CP032250.1, read on the forward strand.
TCTGCACCCTCAACACCATTACCCTCACCCAAACCCTTACCACCACCCTCACCACCTTTATTACCATCATCATAAAATTCCAAACATGTTATAGCTAATGTTATTTCATCATCGACAAAAACAACAGTGTCAATCTCATGTTCTACATATAAGTCTATCTTCTTATGCTTAACCCAATAATTTATCATGTCAATAGTGCTACTATCATTCCATATAACCCTAAGGTTATCCTGCAAAGTGCTACTGCCAGGTACATGGAAATAAATTAGTTGCACTATATTAAACCCTAACCCATCTTTAATTATTTTACACAACTCGAAATACGATATCGTATCTGGATCCGCCTTAAACCTCACAACCTCACCACCTAAACACCTAACGTAAGGATCACATACAAATTTACCCCCAACATGCAAATTGATGTAGTATTCCTCCTCAGACATCTGCAGTTAAAAGAATAAAAAGTAACATATATATGTCATAAGTATAATGACAAACAATGTGCAAACAAAAAAGCAAACAGAAACAGCACAGCAATAAAACATGAAGGGACCACTTCCAAAATAATTACTACAAAAAGCAAACAGAAACAGCATAGCAATAAAACATGAAGGGACCACTTCCAAAATAATTACTACAGAACAAATTATGAATCTGATATAGACAACAAAAACCAATCTCTTAACATCATTATCACTCAAAGTAGTTGGAACAAACTAAACTCTTTTGGATACAAGATAAAATAAAATAAAATAACAATGTTACAAAATAAATAAATAAATAAATACCCACAAAATGCATCAATGAAAATATTGTAGATTGTGTTAAGAAGACTTAGGATATGTACTGTAATTTTTTAGAATGCAAAATTGCTATGCAACTATTGAATACAGAACAAATGCACATGCCTACGAGGAGAAACCTAATATTTTATTGGATAGAAAGAAGAGATGGAAATATCTTGGGTAACATGCAGTTTTCTTTTTATAATATAGATTGTACGGTAATTCATGGAGTGGTCTTCATGTGGAATATTGCACTAGAACAGCAATATGTGTGTTTGATTTTGGTTTATGCTAAGTTTACTACTTATTCAAAAGGGTTATTAGTTTAATTTGAATCAAATAAAAGGTGGTTAGTAGATGACAAATTCAGTCATGAAAGTATAAAGAATAATGATGACTTGATTTTGAATGAACCCATGCAATTCAGACCTTTTAGTTTTCATGTAAGATAGACAAGAAATCTCAAAATTACAATTTGGTTGTGACCCACCATGGACATGGTTGTGTCAAACAAGTGGCCTTAATTCAACTTCATTCAAAGGTATAATTTTGATTTTGCTTTATCTTTTTTCTTAGGCGATGGCTATGAGAAATCACCAAATTGTATTTTTACTGGACAATATGTGATTAATGGGTCCAGCATATAGCATTGGCAAACCATATTGTAATTTGGAGATTTCTTGCATTAAAACAAATTATCAGTAAAATAAAAATTTAACTTCAAACACATGAACAATTTGCAGTAAAATAATAAGACATAACAAATCCCAACAAATAAAAAAATAAAGAATCAAAAAAAATCAAGCAAATTACCAAGCCGAACAGTTTCTACCTTTTCTTCTCTATGATTTTGAGCAACAATCTTCACCAATCCTCACTACAACATTGGGAAAACACATTAGAAAAAGAAGAACACTAAAAAGCTACAACATATTTGAAACCTAAGTCCCGAAAATCCCTAAATTTTTAAACTTAAACCAAAATCTCCAAACCCGAAATCCTCAAATTTCTTAAACCTAAACCAAATTCCCCAAACCCAACAACCCTAAAAGTCCCAAAAATCCCTAAAATTTTAAAACTTAAATCCCCAAATTCCCAAAAATTTTAAAATCTAAAACTCGAAAAGCCCCACATTTTTAAAACCCCTCAAACCCAATAACCCTAAAACTTAATCAAAAGTAAAAACTATACAAACATACCTCAAAATGTTCCTTTCTCAATTTAGGTTAGGGTTCTACAAGTGGCCAAAATGACTAATTTTGCTTAAGTGTACTAATCCAGCCTGGAAAAAAAATCCATGTCAGCAAGGCCGTTAAAATATGATCAAAATGACAAAAAAAACAAAAGTTGTGTATGAAAATGACCCAAAAAAAACAATAAGGGCCAAAATGACAAAACCATCAAACGTTAGGGGTTAATTTTGCACTTATGCCTTTAATCAATAGCAATTAACTTTTAACCCTTTTCAATTTAACCTTTTTTCATTAATTAAGCAAGTAATCATCAAAATTACTCCACCGAACTTCAATTCACATATAATAAAACTCTTTAAATTTTTAATAAAAATATTTACGACATTAAATTTCAAAAACGAGGTCTCGCTACCTCATTTTCTAGAGCCACTTGACTTTTGAACCAAATCACTTATACTAAATTTTAATTCAATAATTAAAATCCTTCAATTAAGAATTCCACATAAAATTATTACTGACTAATTTAATTTAATCACTCATTTATAAATTCGGGTTTGTGATCCTGTAATCACTATTTTCGACACCACTGAAAAATGGGTTGTTACAACTCTCCCCCTATTAAAAAATTTCATCCTCGAAATTTTATTAGTTATTAAGCAGTATCAATATAAAATAAACCAATCCTAAATCGTTCAAAGTACTCACAGTCACAACAAGGATAGAATTTACCAGTCATTTCATCGGATACAATTGTCTCTTTTCTGGCTCGAATAGCATAGGTCCGTGTAGGTGCTCGAACTTCGGCTCTATTTGTATTTTCTTTACCTTCATTACGATTTCCACCTACAATGTTGTTCTGTCCAGATCGTCTACTCTTTTGTGGTGTGGCTGGAGGTTTTATACTCTGATTCTCTTCCTCATCATGTGATACTGGATAATTTCGTACCATGTGGTCGGTTATTCCACATCGAAAGCATGCCCCTTTCTCCAAATACACTAACCCGGTTGGAATCTTCCACAATACTCATAAGCTAAGTTAGGTGCATTACAAACACTGGCTACACTATCCGTAGACCTATTTTGAAATCTAATTCCAGGTTGTGTCGATCCATTCTTGCTTAGGTACCCAGTTGAAACTGTCACTCGATTCTCATGGAATTCTCTGGACCTCTTTTCCCTCTATCTCTTGTGGTTGTAAATTTCTTCCATTTTTTGTGCTCTATCCCCCAAGATAACAAATGGTCGTATTTCAGAACCACCCACCATTATTTTAATCTCATCGTTTAAACCGTCCTCAAATCGATTCATATTCTGCCACTATCTTATTTCCCTGTCTCAACTCTAGAAATTCCTTCTTCTTTTTATCCAGATGTTGTTTACTGATGTATTTCTTTTTGAACTCTGCTTGGGAGAATTCTCAAGTAACTTTATTTTCAGGTACCACTGCCAGAATCAACGCCCACCAATTGTGTGCCTCATTTTTCAGTAACGACACAGCACACCTAACATAGTCTTCAGGCGAACAAGCTATTTCATTCAGTAGTTTCAGAGTGTTTTCCAACTAATACTCAGGCTTGGATGGATCATCCTCAACATTTTCGCAAAATTCTTCCGCCCCATATTTTTTTACCCTATTTGTTGGTATACGATGCCTCTCTTCTATCACATGAGGAGGTAGGAGGAAGTGGAGGCCTTACAGAAGGTGTCATAGGTCGAGCAGCAAGCTGTGTAGTCAGAGGTAGGGGAGGTGGTACCATAGGATTATTCCTCATAAATTTTGAAAATCACTGTCCCATTAAATCAAAAAACATGTTTTTGACTTCACCTTCTATCATCGGTATAATCGGTACCCTTTGACTCGCGTCAGAATCAATAGCTAGAACATTACCATTTACTTCGTTGTTTTCTCTTAGTTCTGAATCAGGCATTTTTCTTATCTGTAAAAGAGTAGTTAGATCGGATCCATCTATATCACACTATCACAGATTCATATGACATGTACTTCTAGATCATTTCACACAGTCAATTCAGTTTCAAAAACGGCTAAATCGTAAGCTCTGATACCACTAAATATAATACCAAAAACCCGAAACTATCATCGATTAGGGTCTTGGTGTCCTACTATTCATCTATCATTGTTCGTCTTTTATTTTCATTTCAATCAATCTTATTTTAATAAAGCTGCACACTAACATATCATAAATCATCAGTCAAATAAAACACAACTCAACAAGGGTAAAAAAGTCATTTTCATGATTTTTGGACACTTCTACCGGTACCCGATGAACATGTACCGGTAGTTGTCAAGTCAGAAAATAGTTCAAAAATATTGCAGAGTTCTACCGATACTCGAGATGATTATATCGATACATGTGACACAACTACCGAAATAATTCATGCAACTACCGATACCAAAAACTCCAGAGAGCAAAAATCCTTATCCTGCAACTTCTACCGATACAATCATTCTTACTACTGATACTTACATCTAAACTACCGATACAACCCAAGTCAGAGAACAACCTCTCTCCTTCCCTGCACTTCTACCGATACATATATAAGTTCTACCAAGTGATGTAAGATCTACCGATACACAATCGAAATAGAAGGATTTCAACATCTTTTAGTTAAATCTCAAGTTAATATCATCCTAGTACATGCCATAAGACCAAGTGATGTAAGATCTACCATACAAGCTCCATAATAGCGTGATTTCCTCGAGATGACCCAATCTTCAGACAACAAAATGTATATACAAAACAACAACAGATTCACGAGTAAGCTTATTAAGCTTAGTAAGTTCGTGATTATCATTTTCTCATAGAATAAATTGATCAGTTAAAAGATGATAACGAGTATGTATTCGTAAGCATGTGTATAATAACGAAACTAAATCTCTTTAGTCCTACAAACTTTAACTCATTAAGGGCACAGACGACATTTAGCCCACACGAGCCCAGAATGATTAGCTCTTACAAGCCCAAGATGATTAGCTCTTACGAGCCCAGACAGAGTTTAACCAGTTTACGATGCTACTCACACAAGCTGATGAGAATTCGCAACATATGCGAAGACTCAACCATCGATACGGTCTAAAATTTCTCTCTCGATATTGCTCACACAAGCTGATGAGAATCCGCAACATATACGAAGACTCAGCCATCGGAGGAATCCATAATTCATTATTCATTCAGAATCTGTTAACTTGTGATGCTGCTCACACAAGTTGTTAGGATACTACAACTTATACAGGATTCCAGCCATCGCTTCAATTCAGATAACCGGTCCGAAGCCTGACATTTCGTTTCTTTTTTTGCCTTTCCATTATCACGAATGTTTAACCTTTCTCCATTTGCTATGACAATAGTGAAACACAAGAAATAACCGATGTATATAAACTATCACTACAAACTTACCGGATGAAACTACAGTTTGGTTTAACTTCAAGGACTATTCTACTAATTTTCATTTTCCGCGATCCGTGACACGATTGTAATCTAAATCAACAATTCATCCAAGTTTCACATTAAAACACATAATTAAACGAATTAACATAATTTGTTTTTTAAAAATTACTATTTTACCCCTAATACTTTCCTTTCATTCAATCTAGTCCTTTCAACACAAACATGCAAAATACATATTTCCTCCTCAACTCATAGCAGCCAAATTTACCATGATTCCCATGCAAGTCCCCACAATCTATTTATTTCACCAAAAGTACACTTAATTTCATCTTTTAACATTTTAGTCCTTAAACCTTAATTTCATCAAAATCACTTAACAAAAAGATCCAAGCTAATCATCAAACATCCAAAAATATCAAGAAATTTCAAAGATAAGCACATTAAAAAATGGTAAGATCCACAACATTTGACAGATTCGCAAATTAATCCCTATATTAGCTAGATCAAGCTAACACGGACTCAAAAACATGAAAATTATTAAAAACAGGTAACAATAGCTTACTCAAATAAAAGATCAAAGCTCAAAGCCTAAGAATGAAACCCTAGCTTTCTCCTTATGCTTGACGAAGAAGATGAAAAAATTAGAAGAAGAAAAATAGGTTATTTCTTCTTAAATTCACTTTTATACTTAATGGCAAAATTGTGATTTTTATGACTTTCATAATTAGACTTAATAAATCCCTTTGTAAACCTTAATTAATCCTAATTATAATCAATTTAACTCATAATAATCCACCCACTAAAATACCATAGGTAAATTTACCTATTTGATCATTCAATTATATTAAATTCCAATTAAACCCACTTATTTACAATTTAGCCTTAAACTAAAAAAGACTAAATGAATAAATAATCCAAAAGTTAGTGGAAGATAACCATATCCTCCACCGCTTGGACTTTTTGACCATAGTGTAATTACCACTTTGGTCCCTTTTATTTTTAATCAATAGCAATTAACTTTTAACCCTTTTTCATTAATTAAGCAAGTAATCATCAAAATTACCTCACCGAACTTCAATTCACATATAATAAAACTCTTTAAATATTTAATAAAAATATTTACGGTATTAAATTTCAGAAACGAGGTCTCGCTACCTCATTTTCTATAGCCACTTGACTTTTGATCCAAACCACTTATACTAAATTTTAATTCTTAAATTAAATTAGTCAGTAATAATTAAAATTCTTTAATTCAGAATTCCACATAAAATTATTACTGACTAATTTAATTTAATCACTCATTTATAAAAAATTTCTCGTCGAGTTTGTGATATCGTAATCACTATTTCCGACACTACCGAAAAACGGGCTGTTACATCAGGTCTAGCTGAATCAGAACCTACGAGAATAAATTCTTTATTAACTCTATCACTATGTCATCTACTAAACACAACACTAAATTGAAACCTTTAACCTAACAAACTTTAAACTGAAATATCTCGGTCTACACTTAATTTTTTCGCATGAAACGAATTCCGTTTTTCTACATATTTACCCACAACTGATTTCCAAACTTTAAGCCATTTAAAACTACACATTTTAAAATACCGAATATTTTTTTACATACAATAGCTATAATAATGAAAATTCATTAAAACTCGAGAAATACTTAACAAAACTTCAAAGTAATTTTAGAAACCTTCTAATCAAATTAAAATAAGTTGAAAAACACTTTAAAATCAAGTTTTAATCCACAATCCCAAAATTCGTCATTAACGACCCAATTTTCGACTTTTATTTAAAACAATCATTTTAATGGCTAAAAATTCGGTTTAAGAGACTAGATATCATTTAAAACTAATAAAAAGATGATTGGTTGCCTTTGATGGAAGAAAAACGAGCTTTGACACAAATTCGAAAAAAAACTCACATTTGGAGATGATGAAGGTTTTTGGGTGTTTTTCTTCTTTTTATAGACATTTAAAGTTTTAGGGTTATTAGAATTCAAAGGAAATTAAGAGTTAGAAGTATAAATCAATTAGGAGAGATGGAAGAGCAAGGGATGACAAACACAAATTTTTAAGTTGATTTTTAAAGTTTGGTAATTTGCTTCATAAAAACTCCCAATTTTAACTATTTTTTTAAATCGATCCTATTTTCAAAATTAAAGTTATTTAAAACTAATTTTCAAAAATTAATTTAATATCCTAATAACCATTGTCAAAAACATTACTAATTACCATCCTTACAAAATTTCGAACATATATAAATTAAAATTCCTAAAATATCCTTAAAACTTTTAAACTTAATTTTAGGGTGTGACATGAGAACTTTAAAATTAGTATATATTTCAAATTAAATTAGGCTTTATTCTTTGCTTTTTATTATTATTTATGAATGCTTTTTTTTAAACTAAAATACATTTGGAGAAATTGATCAAGCTATAAATAATGTTATTGAGATATTATATTGTTAATATTTAATTTCTATAAATTTTAACAATCTTTTTATAGTTTAAAATAGTCTTAACCACAAAATTAGAAATTTAGATTAAATTTTTTATAATTAATAAAATTATGATGTATGCCAAATTATGTTTTTATATCCAAATTAACAAAATTGCATCAATAATTTATTATGAAAATCTTAACCAAAATAAAGGTAAAAAATTGATATATTTTTTTGTCTATTTTACTGTTTATATTTAATATTGTCTTTTTCAATAATATTATTTTTAAAATTTGAATTTATGCTTTTCCTTTTGGAATATAATATCTCTTATCATCATACCAAATACTTGTTGATAAATAATATTTTTACATCCATCTAAAGTTCCAAATTTTTTAATGAAGAGTATTGAACAAACAATACACATGCTATATATATCTCATGCTGATATATAAAATTCAATTCAAGAAAAATGAATAGAATTTTTATTAGAAAATTTGATAAGTTTTAGTATAATAAAATAAATGAAATTTTAATAAAATAAATAAATTTTTAGTTAATTTATTATTTTTAAATAAAAAATAATTAAATCTCTCAAAATAACTTTTACCAATGAAGTTACCATAGCCAACCGGTTAAAGACAAAAAGCACTTATTTGATGTGGCGCGCTTTAACACCAAGTGAGTGCATAATAATCAGCAAAACTTTGTTGTTTGTCTTCGATGAAAAAAATTTGTCATTTGTCTACGGGTGACTAACAGTGTTTCTCTTTTAATTACCAAAAAGAAAATGTCAATTCTTTAATTCTTTTAAACCGTGATACTGAAAAGATAATATTCTTTTGAGTATTATATTTTGGTCTACCATACATGCCATCTTTATTCGACAGTGACATGTACCGTAAGGGTGTTTCTGTAATAGCACAAACTGAAAATTTTGGAGGTTGCGGAAAGCCGCCCAACGACGCAACGGCGCCTATCTGGTGTCATCAACCTTTACTTTCCTGCCACGTCAACCATATCAGTCAATATTTATAAATCAAAACTCAAATCTCATCCGTCCATTTTGCCTTTTCGTCAACCAAAGAAGCAAAGACAACGCCAAGTCAGCAATCCGCGTCTCGAAAATGGGATCACAGAACATCCGAACCATCTCCACCGTCAGCTCACTCTGAGTACTGAACTCCATCCAACGGTTCAAATATACCCCGTCATTGATCCTCGTGAATCTTGAAAATCCTATTACCGCTCCACTACTGTTTATATAATGACCGCCTAACTTTCCAACGCAAATATCCAATCCTATTTTCCTTCGGATTTCAGTATTCTCTCATTATTTTCCCGGAACCCAAACAAACTCTTAGGGCAAGAAAATGGCACCAAAAGCAGAGAAGAAGCCAGCTGAGAAAAAGCCAGCGGAGGAGAAGAAGACGGTAGCTGAGAAAGCCCCCGCTGAAAAGAAGCCAAAGGCAGGCAAAAAGCTTCCCAAGGAAGGCGGAGCGGCGGCCGGAGACAAGAAGAAGAAGAGGGTCAAGAAGAGTACTGAGACCTACAAGATCTACATCTTCAAGGTCTTGAAACAAGTTCACCCTGATATCGGTATCTCAAGCAAAGCTATGGGAATCATGAACAGTTTCATCAATGATATATTCGAAAAGCTTGCCCAAGAAGCGTCTAGGCTCGCAAGGTACAACAAGAAGCCTACCATCACTTCCAGGGAAATCCAGACCGCTGTCAGGCTTGTACTTCCCGGTGAGCTTGCGAAACACGCCGTTTCTGAAGGGACCAAGGCCGTTACCAAGTTTACGTCTTCTTGAAAAATGTGATTTGTGGTTATGGTTAGGGTTTTCATTTTAAAAGTCGATCGCGTGTTTTTTTCTCCACCGTTGTGAATCATTCTGCTCTTCTGTTTTATAATTCCGTGTGTATTCTGAAGATGGATCTGCTCGATCCTGTTTTGAACATGTTAGAATTGAATACAATTAAACACTAAAATTTAGCGTAATTTTTTGGAAAATTTAACTGAGCACTTTAACACAAAACCCTTGGAATTCGACCACAAGTGTCAGAATTGCACATGCCTCACTTATTTCCAACTTGTTGGGCTTTAGGTTCAGCCACTTTATTGATGAAAAGGAATTAGAGGGACTTGAATGATAAAACGATGGGTTTTTTCCTTTTCAATCCTACTCTTTGAATGCTGATCCAATTGCTTTAGAAGTTTGCTAATGGAGTCTTTGATTGGTTTATTATCGGATTGTGTTGGAAGCAAAGGTGTGGTATATGAAGAAACAATTTTAGCTAATGATGGAAGAATCCTTCTTCCCTAGCTTTTAGAGTTGGGAAGGCGGGTTTTACCTAAATATTGTTAGGTAAATTTGTTTTGTTTTTTGACAAATATATGGATTTGTATTTGTTAAAGATGTGGACAGGGGGCTGAAATTTTAAGCCTTATAAATAATAATTTTTATTCATTTATTTAATAATAAGTTAAAAGAAATTCACATTTATATTGAATTTATTTACTTTTAATTTTTTTTACAATTATTGATAATATAAATATAAATACATGTATGATAAATTATAATATAAAATTAAACCAATACATAATCGTCCACAATCGATTTCCCAGCAATGAGAACAGTGGAGACCTGGATGGAGCAAGTGTAACAAGGAGCATGGTGGGGAATTTTCAGTTTACTCCAGAGCCACATGTAATTCAGGCATTTTCTTCGTTGAAGTGTTTAGGTATTGAGCATTGTCGTTGTGGAGTCGGACTACTTGGAGGTAAATAATGCTCTAAACTCACATAATTCTTGCATTTCTAAATATGGCTTGTTTCAAAAACTTTTTGCACTTAAAATCATAATTTCAAACCTTTATACTTTTAATGGACTTGTAGGGATCTCAATAAAACAACTCATGACTAGAAAAAGGTAATTTTAGAATAAGCAAACTACTTATTGATATTTCTTAATCTTATAATGTGAATGTTTTATTTAAAATTTAAGCAAAACCACTCAAATGATCACCAAACATTTATATCATCTCGATCACCACACTTAGCCAACACAAGGACCACTATCACTAGATAAACCACCATTGGCCTCCACCATCGCCACCACTCATCACCGTGCCCTTCACATCATTACCAGTTTTTCTCCGCTGTCAAACCCAATGTCAAGACCCATAACAACCACTGCAAACTAACCTAAACATGACCCCTTCAATGTCACTATCCACCCTTCAATAACCACATCCAAAGCCCCTACAGCCCCAATCCTTGTAACTCTGAGAAAAAAAAAACCCCTCAAATCAGAAGTTTAAAAAAAGAAACGAAAATAAGTTAGAAAAGAGAGAAGAAGAGCAGAGAAAAAAAATGTAAAAACACATTTAATGGATTCGGAGCTTCCAGCGGTCTCCTTCCAAATTCAGACAGGGGGTCCGGCACCAATACAATGAAGAATACAATACTTCCGAACCGAGGCAACCAGATAGTCTAAGAGTGAGATCGAAAGACATTAACTCCTAGCCTAAAGGCAATATTTGAAGAGTTAATGACCAATTCACGCAATTTATCTGTAAAAAGCAAAGCAAAATTGTACTAAAAACATCGCCAAGAACAGAAACTAGATGTTTCATTTCCATTAAAGTAACATACATTTTAATGAGATTTTAACAATCCTTCCACTTTGCTTAAAACATTCTTCCCCTACACAGTGAAAAGAATCTCCCCAAAAGGACATACAACTAAGAAAAATAAAGCCCTCTGAATCTAGTTTTGTTAAATCAATTTAAGCTTTCTTAGGAGACTTGGTGGCCTTTGATGGAGATTTGGGTTCTTTGCTGGCAGCCTTTTCAGTCTTCTTCGGCAAAAGAACTGGGTTGATGTTCGGCAACACACCACCGTGAGCGATCGTTACACCAGCGAGAAGCTTCCCCAATTCTTCGTCGTTCCTCACAGCGAGCAGCACGTGCCTTGGAATGATCCTGTTTTTCTTGTTGTCACGTGCAGCGTTCCCAGCCAACTCCAAAACCTGAATCCAAACTCAAATTAAGAAACACGGAATTTAAGTGAACGAAAACAAAGTTGAAGGATTTGATTTCAATCTGATATACCTCAGCGGCCAAGTACTCAAGAACTGCAGCCAAGTAAACCGGGGCCCCGGTTCCGACCCGCTGTGAATACCTTCCTTTCTTTAAGTAACGACCGATCCTACCAACGGGGAACTGAAGACCGGCTTTGACGGACCTTGAAACGGGCTTCTTCTTCGGGCCACCACCTTTCCTTCCTCCGGCTCCCTTCTTCACTTTTCCGGTAGTTTCCATTGCTTCGAACCAACACGAATGCTTCGTTAACTTAAAATTGTTAGCTTTAAAATTAGAATATATTGATTTGTACAGGAGAGCTGAAGGATGTAACCGACGTCTTGATATTTTATAGCAGTGGGTTTGAGGGAGATGGTGTGAAGTGGGCGAGGAATGAGTGCCGTTAGATGGAAACTTATTCGACGGTTTAATTTTTGATTTTGGCGATCCGTGCGATTTCGAAACAGCCAATGAAAAACAAGCTATCAATTTTTTGAATTTTTTTTCTCTTATTCTGAAGTAATTTGCGCGCCATTTACAAGTATTTTTTGGTTTCCCGCTTCTGAATTTCGGATTTTTTTTTTAAGGCATTTGTGGTTAAACATATTTGTTAGGTCATTTTAGACATTTCAAGTTGAAAGTTCTTAACTAAAAAACATAAAAATACAATTACAGGTAAGTATTTAACACACCGACGAATAATGTGTTCATAGCTTGGTTAAAATTGAATTAATCGATCGAACAAATTTAATTTGATTAATCCATCAATGGTTGAATTTAATTCGATCGAAAATCGGTTAATAATTTTTTGAAATTTCGGTTATCGGTTAGTTCAGTTCGAAATCAATTACTTAATTGAAATAAATAATATATATTATATATAATTGTTGACTTTTTGTTTGATTGTTAACTTTTAATCCACCAAACATATTTAATTCGATTAATCAATCGGTGGTTGAATTTAGCTCGATCGGAGATTGATTAATGATTTTTTGAATCTTTAGTTTTCGGTTAGATCAATTCGAAATCGGGTAATTTATCAAAATAAATAATATATTATATATAATTTTTAATTTTTTGTTTGTTTATTAATTTTTAAGATTTATGTTGTGTTTCTAGTGTATTATTTGTTGTTTTCACTTCCATTTAAAGTTTTTTAAACTATTAAAAAAATAACATTAATAATGTATCTTTTTATATATTTATACTTATTTTAATTAAAAGATTAAAAAACATATAAATTTTGGTTAATTCGATTAACTTGCTGAATTACCTGAAATATTTTGATTCGATTAATGTATTTGAAAAAAACTTCGATTCGATTTACGGTTAAAGATTTTTACATTTCGAGTAACTCGATTGATGGAATTCAGTTCGAATATTAACCAAACCGACCGTTTGAACACCCTTACTAACAGAGAAAGTTTTTAAAATCTACAAGTGGGTTAAGTGAGTGACAATTTTAATATTTATTTATATAGTTATTTTTTTATTACACCAATAATACACTTATGAAACTCTTAATCTTTTTGTCCACTAATGGTTTTTCTTCAAAAAATCCTCCATTAATGGTGTATCAAATAAATTTCTTTATAATCACATAATTATGTTGCATTTTAATGTAATCCTTTTTTATGAAAAAAAAAGTTAAAGTACCATAAAAATCCTTCTATTAAAAGTTAAATTATATTTTATCATCTCTATTCAAAATATGGATAAATTAACTCTTATACATTTAAATTAAAGAGTAAATTGTCATTTTTGTTAAAATATCATCCCTTCATTCGGTTAATTAGATAGTGATGTATACCAATTTTTAATAGTTAAAATGATAAAAAAATTTAATAAAAGACTCAATTTATCTTTTTATCTAATTTAAATTTATTTATTTATTTTTTTAAGTTAAAAGATTAAAATATAATTTGATTATTTATAATATTTTTACCTATAAAATAATAATAAATTATTGTCCATGTTTGAACTTAATGTTTAATGTCAACAATAACTTCAACAACTAGAACCCTTAGAAGGTACCATGTGAGTATTGGTTGTACAAACCACATGATAAATTATCAAAATCTTATGGCTTAGGTAAGTACTGCATTCTCGTAACCAATGAGAACTTGCTTCTCATACACATGTCCTTTTGCTCAGGCAGTCTCCATGTTTTAAAAACTTCTTTGATTATTTATTTGTTAATAAAGATTAAAACAAAATCTATATCAAGAATAGAAACTAGATGTTTCCTTTCCATTAAAGTAACATACATGATAACGGGATTGCAACAGCTCTTCCATTTTGCTTAAACCATCCCAAAGGAATTACAACTAACAAAAATAAAACCCTATTAAACTAAGTTTCCTAATAATCAAACTAAGTTTTCTTAGGAGACTTGGTAGCCTTTGATGGAAATTTGGGTTCTTTGCTGGCGGCTTTTTCAGTCTTCTTCGGCAAAAGAACTGGGTTGATGTTCAGCAACACACCATCGTGAGCGATGGTTACGCCAGCGAGAAGCTTCCCTAATTCTTCGTCGTTCCTCACAGCGAGCAGCACGTGCCTTGGAATGATCCTGTTTTTCTTGTTGTCACGTGCAGCGTTCCCAACCAACTCCAGAACCTGAATCCAAACTCAAATTAAGAAACACGGAATTTAAGTGAACGCAAACAAAGTTGAAGGATTTGATTTTAATCTGATATACCTAAGCGGCCAAGTACTCAAGAACTGCAACCAAGTAAACCGGGGCCTCGGTTCTGACCCGCTGTGAATACCTTCCTTTCTTTAAGTAACGACCGATCCTACCAACGGGGAACTGAAGACCGGCTTTGACGGATCTTGAAACGGGCTTCTTCTTCAGGCCATCACCTTTCCTTCCTCCGGCTCCCTTCTTCACTTTTCCGGTAGTTTCCATTACTTCGAACCGACCCGAATGCTTCGTTAACTTAAAACTGTTAGCTTTAAAATTAGAATATATTGATTTGTACAGGAGAGCTGAAGGACGTAACTGACATCTTGGTATTTTATAGCAATGGATTTGGGGAGATGGTGTGAAGTGGGCAAGGAATGAGTGCCGTTAGATGGAAACTTATTCGATGGTTCAAATTTAGATTTTGGCGATCCATGCGATTTCGAAACAACCAATGAGAAACAAGCTATCAATTTTTTGAATTTTTTTCTCTTATTCTGAAGTAATTTGGGCGCCATTGACAAATACTTTTTGGTTTCTCGCTTCTAAATTTCGGATTTTTTAAGGCATTTATGGTTAAACATATTTGTTAGGTTATTTTAGACATTTCAAGTTGAAAGTTCTTAACTAAAAAACATAAAAATACAATTACAGGTAAGTATTTAACACACCGTCGTATTAGATCATTACCCGATTTCAAAACAAATTAACCGCTAATTGAAATTCTAAAAAATCATTACCTGATCAGATTAACTAAAAAACTTAAATTCAAATGATTTTTCAGTTTGCCAAACATACCTTAATTGATTTATTTATTTTTAGGTTAGATCACTTTTTGGAGACTAAACTTAGCAACAATTCCCATATTGAGGCTTGAACTAGACAAATGTTCTCACATTTTGCCTAAACTTTAGTGTTTTTAGGGACTAATTTGGACAAAAAGAGGTCAAACCCTAATGTGGAAACAACAACCAGGGTAAAGGCCTAACCTGAACCAAAAAAAAGGTTCAGATCCCAATGTGAGAAAAATTGCTAAGTTCAGGTCTAAAAAAGCAATTTAACCTTTTCTTTTGACATCCCTCCCCAAGATAAGCACGATATTAATAGCATTGAGAGATAGTAATTATACAAAGACTAAAATAACCCTACGGCTTGAAACGTTCGTGTTAGGTTAGTTATCGACTCAATCTGATGGCTTTTTATATTTAAATAAAATCTTTTATTAGTTTATTCCCCAAAAAATAAATAAAATCTTAGTTCTTCCTTTTGGCGGAAGTCTTATCTCCCTCCTTCGATCTTTTCTCTTTTTCCTCTCAATCTCTCTGTCTAGGGTTTTCTCTTATTTCCAACTAAAGATTTCAAAAAAAAATGTCAAGTGCTTTAGAGATGTCGCTTGACGACCTCATCAAGCGCAGCCGTAAATCCGGATCCGGAAGCTCCCGCGGTCGTGGTCGTGGATCCGGACCGGGACCTGCCCTTCGCTTTCCTAACCGCCGTGCAAATCGCTCGACACCGTATACAACAGCTAAGGTAAATAAATAAGAGTATAGATCTGATTATAACTTTTTGGTTTTTGATTGGTTCTTTTATCAATTAAGCAAGTCTTCTTTTTTTGGTTCAGGCGCCGGAGTCGTCGTGGCAGCACGATATGTATTCGGATAAGGGAGCGGCGTTCCGAGGACAAGCAGGTCGGGCCTCCGCAATCGAAACTGGAACGAAACTTTACATCTCTAATTTAGATTATGGTGTTTCCAACGACGATGTCAAGGTATTTTTCATCTTTTTTTTTTCATAAAGTTTCCTGCTATTTTCTTATTGAGATTTTAATATGAGATATATTGCTCTGCTTCGATCTGTTGTTATTTTTATCGGTGTTATTGATTTGTATTTTCGTTCACGATAAACTTACGTTCCTGGTGATTCCTCGGGCTTAGTTGTTTGGAAATTTGTTAAAATTTCATTATAATCGAAAAGATTAGCGATGAATAGCTGTACTTACATAAATTTCCCTTTAAATATTAATATTATATTGTTGTATATTTTAAATTATTATGTGTTTGCATACAGGAATTGTTTTCTGAGGTTGGTGATCTAAAACGATTTACAATCCATTACGATAGGAGTGGAAGATCGAAGGTATCTAATTGAGATTGGCATAAACTGGTCCTTCCAATGAAATTCTTTGTATCATGCAGTAGTTTAGAACCAAAAAGCTCTTTTTCTTAGGGAACAGCAGAAGTTGTCTTCTCTTGCCGAACAGATGCTCTGGCTGCAGTCAAGAGATACAACAATGTTCAGCTCGATGGGAAGCCAATGAAAATTGAGATTGTTGGAGCAAACATTTCTACTCCTGCTGCACCTTCAGCTGCTAATGGCACCTTTGGAAATTCAAATGGAGCCCTTAGAGGGTACGCCTAATGATATATTTAGATAACACCTTGTTTTCCTTGAAACAATAGATTCCGTTTCTGGTTACCTTAATTGAGATCTTACTTGCAGAATGCTTCTGTTATTGTTTCATGTTGCGTGCTGAAATTTTCTTAAGTTGCATGGAATCTCCTTAAGATGTTAATCTTAACAATAAGTATTGGTTGAAATTTCTCCGTAATTACCAACTTATTTGAAATTTTAGTTTATGGTTTACAAAAGTCTGAGAAAGTAATCAAATTGCTTGGCTATATATGTTCGGACAAGCATCTTCGGTGGTTATGCTGCGTGTATTTTATGTGTTTTACTTAATGGGACATGCAAGAATTCATATTTTTATGTTCTTGTTACCTTTCCTGTCTATCATAATGGTATCACACCAATATTCATGTTAGTGGTTCTGTGCGGAATGTGTTTAATATCATTTGTTTCTCTTATTTGTCAGCAACTTTTGGTTACTGATAAACTTGACTTACTAATCTTGCAATGGTTCTTTTTACAGTGGCCAAGGCAGGGGTGTTGGACTTGGCAGGCAACGTGGTGGTATTGGAGGCCGTGGCTCTGGAAGAGGCCATGGACGAGGAAGGGGCCGTGGAGAAAAGGTTTCTACAGAAGATCTTGATGCTGATTTAGAGAAGTATCATTCTGAAGCAATGCAGACTAATTGAACCATTTCTCTTGTTCTATTGGTCGGTTTTCAGTCTTTTCTTCTGTGGACTTTATGTGCTTGATACCCGACTGTATTGTGTATCTCTACCAAAACCATACTATTTAGAGGAACTATTGATGAAGAGAACTATTAGTTTCTTAATTTATGGAGTTTGGGCTTTTACTGTTAGTTGTTCCTTTGACATGGGTATAAGGGATGTGGTCAGTGGAAAGCTCTTTGTAGTCTGCCATTGTGATTTTGGTTTCATTGAAACTGCCTCACCCCACAAGTTGGGATCAAAAGGAAACTTTTTCTCTTGGTTTTCCATATGTTAAGGGGACTTTGGCTGCACGCTGTGGGAGGATTAATCTTGCTGTTGCCCCGAGCTGCATTGCCTTTTGGTTGCTCCTGCATTGCGAAACCAGGGAGATCGTAAGTGAGGTAGATTTCTTTATGTTCTTTCTCTTATGGATTCTTTATTAGCTGTTCTGGATTCCATCCTTTGTGTTGTCAGTGGTGCAATTCCTTTCCCCGTTTAGGCATTTAGGGTATTAAAAGTTACTTCAGTTTGTTATATTGTTTGCGTATGGAATATGCTTTCTCCTTTATCTATTGTGGCTGCTGATGTGGCTTATTGTAGTAAATTGTTGTAGAATCTCTCTGGTTCAGTTCATCCAGTTGGCTTCTCAACGGCAAAAAAAAGGTGACTGAAGTCTCAAAGTCTCAGCATATGACTGCTTTTTTATTTGGGGTCAGCTGGAACGTGTACCCTTGCTCTTAACCTCTTTTATACTGGGTCAAGAGCTAAGATCGAAAAATGTTTCAATTTACATAATGTTTAATTTCGTTCCGTGAGCTTGCTATGCTATTTCTAGGAGCAAATGGCTTTAGCTCTGCGCTATGGTAAAGAGAAGATGCTTATTTGCGATTGCATCAGTTCTTATGGTTGCCATTTCCTTACGAGTTAGCTGGACCATCAGGTTGGTGAGTTGCCGGTCCCTTATCTATTCTTTATTGATATACAAGTTTTGACCTGGTGCTGCTCTTAATCGACTTCCAGCATTTATGTTATTGAATGCTAATCATAGATTTTAGTGCATATGGATTTTCTCTTTTACGAAATTAAAAATTAATCTCATCCATGTAAGATCCACGTCACGTATAAATTATGTGTTAATTTTGAGCAGTATACTATTTCTTTATGCCGTGCATGTTCTTTTTTCTTATACATTTCAAGTTCGTTATCGTTTTGGTAAACATAAGTTGAAAACAATTCGCCATTCATGAAACTTGAAAGTGTCCATTTTAATTTATCATTATCTTTGTTCTTTACCAGTAGTTAGAAAATAGAAACTTTGAGTTTGTTGGAATGGAATAAAAAAAGGTAGGATCGTTTTGTATTATCAAATTTTGCTGATTGATTTAGGCTTGGTTTTCATATTGCTTTTTCAAGGGTTTTTGGGTTTAAAAAACATTTTTGAGTCTTAAGCACGAAAGCTATAATTTTTAGCTTTTGCATTTGAAAAGAAAAACATTTTTTGGAGTCGGATGAATATTAATTTTTATTTGAATCCATTTAAGTAATATTTATATTGGGATTTATATTTATAATATAAATATTTCAAATATATAATATTATACATTTGGGATTGTGATGGTTATATTTTATTAATATTTAAAATTTAATTATAAATTCAAATTTAAATATGAGAAACTAACCATTTTAATTGCTTAAAAATATCTAAAATGTATATTTAATATATCAAAATACTGTTAGTGTGTTATAATAAATTGTTTTATTTTAAATATTTAGTAATATTTAAAACTTACATTTCATATACAAATCCACTAAAAATGAACTGTAATACATTAGTTTTGATCAATAATATTTCAATAGAAATATAAAAATTAGGTTAAGCTTTCCTCAATTACTTTTTTTTTTATCCGTTATTATAGAATACAACATAATTCATATTTTGGTTCTATTACACAAGAATGAATTAGCATATTAAAAAGTAATGGATTTGAAGTTGGAAGTATAACTTATTAGCTCTAATCCTCATATTCTGGTTAGGCACTTTTAGGCTCTCTAAGCTTCTCCCAACTAGAAAAGATCAACCTTAACAAGCAATAAAACACGGCCTTAATGTAACGCACTATAAAGTTCCAACATGAAGATGGCCAATACCACGGATATAATAATCTAAAGAACATACTTATAAGATGTCGAGGGTAACGTCCAACCTGCAGATTTCAATCATGAATCACGAGCTAGAACCAATCAGCTGTCATTTCCAGTCATTTAAACAAAAGAATGTTTCTATATAAATTTGAAAGGAGTTTTATATCCGATCAGACTTGATAAATAAAATAAGTCAAATAATATTTTTAGTCTCTCCACTATACATACTCTAATTTGGTTTAAGGGTTCTGACAAAATATTTTCTAAGAAAGGTTAAGTGTACTTCGAACTTTTAAAAAAATTTAGAAGCTTAAATGAGAATTAAAAAATAATTTAAGGATCATGGATTTCAATTAAAATATTGACTTTTGAACTTGTTTTCAATTTTTTTTATTAAAAGAAGCGTTTTTCTTTAAAACTAAAGTTAATATTTTAATCAAAATAGTTAGTGTCACGCTGGATTCAAATCACCCAGTGTCTTCGCGAATCAAGAGTAATCGAGGAACTGCGTTAGACAACGAGTTTCAATGATAATGGTCTGACGGTTCATTTAATTTTGGTTGGCTGTTTATTTCTTTTGATAAGTGGGTTTGTTTGCTCTTGTTTTGGTTATTGGATTGTTGTTTTCGGTTTTGGACATTATATTTAATAAAAGCCAGCCTGAATTTCTATCAAAAAAAAAAAAAGGGGTATACTCACAGGAAACAGCAAAGCCAAGGCATCCCAAGCTGCATGACGTACGGCCCTTGTAGGATACATTGGGCCGCCGGGTGAGGTAAAGTTATACAAACAAGTCTTCAACCTCGTACTTGTTGCAATTCTCAGTTGCATTCCTGCCAATAGAACAAAAAACAAAATGACATTAAGCTCATAATCAAGTAGTTGAATACCCATCCCAAAAACCTAGAACAAGTTGGTAGTACAATACCCCCAAGAACTTTAATCTGAACAAGATAATGCAGCAGGACTGGCTCCACTTTTAATTTTTGAAGCTGGCTAATAATTTTTTTTCAATAATGTTAGCCATATAACAAGATCATTAAAATGTATAGTATTTAGTACGGATAAACATTAAAATCACACATGTCATAGACTTTGATTTTATGTAATTTTATACTTACGTAATATTGCATGAAAAAATAATTATATTTATCGAATATAAAATAAATTAATGTATTTATTTAAATATGTACAATTGAATCAAACTTAAGCTTCTATGCATGTATTTGAACCACAATCAAAATTAATGTGTAATTTTGAGATTCAGCCCTATTTGATATGAAAATGTAAGTTCACCTGGTCAGATACTTCAGTCACAAATATATCTGCTGGTCCACCAACCAATACAGCATTTGGAAATGTGGGACATAGCTTCAAGAAGCTTTCAAGTTTTTCAACTGCACACAGAGTCCAACATCATAAATGGACATTCCATTTATGTACATTATTGTTCAAAATCAAGGTTTCAAAGGGAAAAAAAGGCAACCCAACCTGCGTTATAAAAGAATATGAACCTCGAAAGTAAAAGGTAAAGATCCCTTTGGGCCTGAAAGGTACAAATTATTGATGGTAAATGGTAACAAAACATTAAAGGTCTTGAGGGTAAAACATGACAGTTATATGTCAGTATGCAAAACTTGACATAAAAGTAAAAATAACTGACCTGTACTGGAATTTTATTTAACCGTGCAGACTCCGATGCAGCTTCATCGAGAAGGTACTGAGTCCCATAGAAGGAAAAAAATTCAACAAATAGTTTCTCTCAAAAAGAATAATAAAAGAAACGTTGAATCATTATTTGGGGCCTGAACTTGGTAATTGTTCCTATATTGGAGCTTGAACTAGGCAATTGTTCTCAATTGTGGCCTAAACTTTTTTTTGTCCAAATTAGTCCTTGAACTTGGTAATTGTTCCCACATTGGGGCCTGAACTTTAAGGTTTTCAAGGAAATATTAAGGACTAACTTGGAACAAAAAAAAAAGTTCAGGCCTTAATATGGAAACAATAAGTTTAAGCCCCAATGTGAAACAAATTGCCAAGTTCAGGTCCAAATAATTGATTTAACCCATAAAAGAAAGCATTCATTTGGAATGGTGATATGTGTCTTTTTAGTTTACCTTAAAGAGAGACTGGAAACGCCTGGCATTTGATTGGATATCAATCCTGCATACAATCATATACAAGTATATTCAGTTTTTTAAAAGTTTTTGGAAGATCTTTGAAGAATTATATCCCTGTATCCATGTTAGAATATGCGGTAGACGAGAATTCTTAGTGAAAGTAGAAAGAATCGAAATTTGTATTCCTACCAGAGAACATTTGTTGCACCCTGAACAAGTGCAGAGGAATAACGAAGTAGTACATCTGCATGATCCAGTTCAACTTCAAACAACTGCAGAAGGAAAAAAAATTGCAAATCATCCACTGATGAAAACAACATTGGAGAATTCCGAATGCAAAGATATCTGAATTAGAACATATAGTAGAAGCAATTATTATACCTACGGAGCACTGTTTGATATGAAAATATAATAAAATGCCATGACCAGTCTTTTTATGGCCATTTTCATCTAGACAACTCACGATATCTGCACTTCTATATCACTACTAACCCAAAAATGTGCTTAAACAGGGAATAAAGCCAAGAAAACAATAAGAACAATGTAATGATAATTTAATGTAGATTGTTTTCAAAACCAAAAGGTGTTTCCAATTAATCAGAACAGTTTTCACTTTGTTACTTTAAACCAGTTTGGAACACTCCAAATTAGCACATAGCAAAGCCACCAACTATTTCAGTAAACACCCACACAATTGTATTCACAAATGATTCATTTGAAATGGCAAAAGAACTATGAAGTAATCATGAGTTTTGCTTACCCATTTATGGAATAAAAGAGCGAAAGTGTGAGATGCAAATGATTGGCTCCATACTTGCACAATCAAATCAAGGATAGGTTTTCCACGAAGCGGCAGTAGAACATAGTAATTAGCAAGGACATCATAAAAGCATAACCGATCATTAACACTGTACTCCGCAGTCGATTCTAGATCTTCTCTACTTAGAATTATATCTGTTTTTCAATTTCAATGCAAAAACAATAAGAGAAATCCATCAAATCCTCAAGCCCGAGTAAATAGTATTCATATATTCATCCCTTGATCAATTAAAAGGCACAAGAATTGGAACACTAACTAGTTTCAGTTTAATTTGATGTAAACTTTAGTAAGAACAAAAAAAACGAACAAAAAAAAAAACGAGAGAGAAAAAGATAGAAAGTTGACCGCGTCTAAGCTAACCTTTGGCTCGATCATCGATTTCCAAAGCTATATCCGCAAATAATTCTTGTAATGAGTTTCGTCTCTGAGATGAAGATGCTAATGCCTGTAAAAAAAAATTGAATATATATATCGATCATAAGGCTCTAAGCAGTAGAAAATTTTTATTTAAAAAAATAAGAGAAACTTACTTTTATTACATTGCGCTAGTCAAACATTAAATGATTACTGAAAAAAGTTAAACGCACACGCATACATTTCCCGGTTTTAGAAAAAGAAAAAGAAAAGAATATAAGATTCCTTTGAAAAAAAAAGAAAAAGAAAATCTAAAAAGGATAAAAATCATTTCGTCGTTCCTTACATTATCCCGAGAAACAAACAGAAAAACGAAAAGAAGAGGTGAGAAAAAAAAACTCACCCGCTGAAGCCTTTTCTCGATTTCTAGTGAGAGCGCGTTGAGATAAGCGGAACTTCGACGCCCAGGAGAAGCTTCTCCTTGTTGATGCTGCATTTCTACGTTAAGATCTTAAAAGTGAAAAAGAAAAGAAAAGAAAAGATCAATGAATTTGAGAGCGAAGAATTTTGAATTTTTAGTTTGATCCAAACAAAAACGAAACCAACGAACTCAGAGAAAAAGAGTTTGGATTATTTCTCAAATAAACAAAAGCTTCTCTTCGTTAAATGAATTGCAGTAGCTGTTTCAACTCTTTACCGACAAACAGAGAGTACAAAAAAACAGTGGATTTGGATATATATATATATATACAATAATATTAATAGTTTAATAATGAAGGGAACTGCAAGCGAAAGTGGATTTGGAGTGGCGGAGAGGCAGAGAGATCGTGGAGGCGAGTTGAGCTGAACTGAGAAGAAGCAAAAAAGGACAGTGGTTACAAGGATTTTGGCGTCACGATGCGCTGCGTTTTTTGGCTTTTTCTTGGAGGATGAGACTGAGATAAACAGAATCGCGAAACTATTATATAGTCCCTATCCCAATGAAGATGGTAAAACTACAGCTATTAATTATTTAAATTATTGGACCACGTGTAATTCTCATCTTTGATATTTTTAATTTATTATTTGTTTATATTTGAATTTTTTCCAATTAATAACTTCAATGTTCAGTTTTGTATTTAATTTTTTTGTCTCAATTAAATATCTATGTTAATTTTATGTATTTATCATATCACATGATATTATTTAATTTGTTAAAATCAAATTCATGTATTTAATTGAAACAAAAAATCTCATATATTAATTAAATATAAAAGCGAAACTCATATACCAAATAAAAATAAACAATAAAATGTTATTTAATACAAAAATAAATGTTTTTATTTATCTTTTTAATTTTAAATGAGTTAATTTCATCAGTTAATTTCATCGGCATAATGACAAAATTAATCTTTAATGTTTGGTTGTTTGGTCACTTTGACCTTTAAGATTTTTTTGTACTCACATTCATACATAATTTTTTTTGTTAAATTGGTCATTTTTTAACGATCTTATTAACATGGTCATTAGTTGACTAACGGTCAACATAAATAACTGGCGTCACAATTCAAATGTATTTAAATGCTGACGTAATACTATTTTGTTTTATATGTCACGTCAGTAAATAAATTTAAAATTATTAAAATTATTTTTTTGAAATAATAAAATTATTAAATTTTTTAATTTTTAATTTTTAGATTTTCTTCCCCCATCTTGCCCATTATTTCTTCCCCATCTATGCCCCATCATTTTTTTTTGATGATTTGAAACTTTGATCCCTTACAAGTTGTGAATATTCAGGCACAACTAGACATAGTTGAAATATAGGTTCATAATAAATCTTTTTTTGCTCTTTATCATCCTTTTCTGTCTCCTTTCAACAGTTTTTTCATGACCGCACCCATTGTTTCTTTCTTAAAATCTCTTAATCACCAAATCAAACAACTACAATCCATTTTCTGAAAATATTGGTTTTTGAAATATGAAAATAATTTTCCCATTATTCCCCATTTTCATGTCATTAAGCCACCATTTTTCCCAAAATGGTGAAACAAAGGAAGAAGAACAAGAAGATGAGATTGAGTTAAGTTTAGGACTTTTATTAAAATTATTTTAAAATCATCAGCATCATCTTCATTGTTTCTTTCCTTTATCATCCTCCTTCCCAATTCTTTCCTTTTTCCCAACAAATAATTGAATGATACATATATCAGTCAAATGATTCTACAGACTTTAGACTAATATATTCTTTTTCTCAAACTAGAAATTACTTTATTCTATTAAGAAATTAAAAAAAAACTGAATGAGTTTATAGAAAAAAACCCACACATAGTTTCACATTCTAAACCAAACAAATCAACAAAATCAAAGACATATAAAAGAAAACCCAAACGATGAAATCGAGAAACTGAGACGAATTAATTTTTGGGTATGATTTTAAAATTATTTGGAAATAAAAAATTTACAACTCAAAAAGAGAGCAAGAACTCAGAAAAAATAAATAAAATACAAGAATTTAGAAAACCCTAAAAATCGTATGGATCCAATGAACAATAGGGGCATCTCTATTGTTACCTTGGTAACGACACTGCTACTACTTCCTTTGGCTCCTCGACTTGTTCTCAGCATCACCAGAAGCCTCTTTAACCTTTCAGAAATAGGTTTAAAGTTTCAAAAAGCTCAAGAATCAAATTTTAAATACAATATTCAAACCCAGAAATAAATTTTGAAATGCTCAGAAGAAAAAGCATGAAAAAGAAATTAATAGATTCAAAAGAAATTTTGAATGGGATTCTGTTGGATGATGAGAAAGAAGAAAAAAATACAAAGAACCAAAGAAAGAGGGGGACGGGAAAAAATGGAAATATTTTGTTTTGATTAATTGATTCAAAAGTTAGAGTTCAGTTTTTTGTTAGTGTTTAATTTTTTTTAACTTTTTTAATTGTGTTAATTGTGAGTCCCAAAAAATTTTAAATATTTTTTTAATTTTAATTAATTTTTTAAGTTTAAATTCATTTGTTGACTAGGTATTATTTTATCTTATATGTCACGTCAGCATCTACATACGTGTGGCGCCTAGGTGGAAATTTTTTTTACACGTCAGTGTCGTTACTAATTTGACCAATAAAACAAAGATTATGTATGAAAGTGAGCCAAAAAACCTTTAAGGGCCAAAGTGATCAAACACTCAAACGTTAGGTGTTAATTTTGTCATTATGCCAATTCCACCAGAAAAATCTTAAACTATAATCTCAATTTTAAATTTATCTATAAATTTTAAAACGTGTTAATTAAAATATTAATATTATATCAATCAAGTCATTCATATTAATTTAATCATCAATTTAGACATGATGTTATTTTATACAACATAGAGTATATTTTAAAAAATATGAACATTTTAGAGACCTTATATATATCATAATTTTATAAAATCTTCTAAAATTAACCCCTTTTAAATTATAAACACATAAATAACTACTCAATTTTATTACTTTACGTAACATTTTACTTTTTCAATTTTTACGAGACAGTTAGTGGAAAAAGTATCATGAATGTCTTTATATTAATAGTTAGATTACATTTTGTCTTTTCTATTAAAAAATAGGATAAACTATAAAAATAGTCACTTTTGTTTGCCTCAAGTTAT
Organism: Gossypioides kirkii; assembly: GCA_005610355.1. Lineage (NCBI taxonomy): Eukaryota > Viridiplantae > Streptophyta > Magnoliopsida > Malvales > Malvaceae > Gossypioides > Gossypioides kirkii. The sequence continues at coordinate 270,903 of CP032250.1, forward strand.
ATTTTACTCACTTATGTTTGAAATGTTACGTTTTAGTCACTTATGTTAGTATTTTGTTACGAAGTGATCACTATGCTGTTAAGTTTCGTTATCTCCCTAATGGTAATCCTACGTGGCAGTCCAATTAGATTTTAAGTGCCAACTTGGATTTCCAAATGGAATGAGAATAAATCTTTAATTAATTAAAATTTTAAACTCTAAACCTTAACTAAAAAACCCTAAACTCATTTCCAAACACTTCTTTTCTTCATCTTCGTCTTCTTCCCTTTTGATTCAAATATCTTTAATTACAAATCTGTCTCAAAGCTTGAATCTTTAAAACCCATTAACCCAAAGATTCAATATCTTTGATTTCAATATCTTCTTCCCGTTAAGTTTCTTTGGGTTAATGGGTTTCAAAGATTCAAGCTTTGAGACAGATTTGTAGCTAAAAATATTGGAATTAAAAGGGAAGAAGATGAAGAAGAAGAAGAAGAAGAAGAAGAAGAAGAAGAGAGGTGTGTGGAAATGGGTTTAAGATTTTTTCAATTAAAATTTAGGGTTTAAAAATTTTAATTAATTAAATTTATTTAATTAAATATTTATTCTCATTCCATTTGGAAATCCAAGTTTGCACTTAAAATCTAGTTGGACTGCCACGTAGGATTACCGTTAAGGAGATAACGGAACTTAACGGCACAGTGATCACTTCGTAACAAAATACTAACATAAGTGATTAAAACGTAACATTTTCAAACATAAGTAACTAAAATGTAACCTGAGGCAAACAAAAGTGATTATTTTTGCAGTTTACCCTAAAAAATATGCAAATTAGTCTTTATATGTTTGATCAAAGAGTAAATTAGTCATTCTATTAAAAATTTTATCCAATTTTTACTGTTAAGTTTCATATACATCAGCATGAGATACATATAGCATGTCATATGTCACATCTGATTGTTTTATTAGTCACGTTGGTTTTTAAGAGTACAAATGGATAAAAATTTTAATAAAAATAATCAATTTTTAACATACAGAGAATAATTTACTCATTTTTAGTAAAGAAGACAAAACACAATCTAAAACTTAATATAAAAACCTCAGTGATATTTTTACCGACGATTTATTTATTATGGGGTAGTTGATATAACAAAGGCAGAGTTAAATAACAGTAAACACGAGTGATTGAATGAAGAATAGTGTTTTAGACTTAACGCCATCTCTCGATGCCTTTGAACTTGGCGTTGAATCAAGGCTTCTTCGATTCGGTAGGTGAGGGTAAATTAAAATCTTTCATAAATTAAGTGTTTAGACTTTAGACTTTGCTCATATTTTCCATGTTCAACCTTCTTTATTTTTTTGAAAATAATTACATTCTAATTTTTTTGGTAAAATAAATTGTTTTTTTAAGAAGTAGTTTCTAAGTGAATAATGCTTTTCAATTGTACTTATTTATTGCTGGGTGATTTTTCAGAACATGTTTTGTTCTGTAAATTGTAGATGTTAATTTTTAGAAAAAAAATTCTATATTTTGTTAGGGGTGTTTTGATAATTTTTCTAATTAAGTTGGTTCATAGCTAAAGCAATTATAATTTTATTAGGGGTATTTTGCTAACTTTTGAAATTAAATGATGCTTGATTAACTCATAATAATATACTAACATTTTAATTTAAGTAAATAGTAGCTTAATTTTATCGATTAAGTCTTAACTCGATTGACATGAGCATTCTTATTAATACAGGAAGACATGGGTTTAAGTGTGTTAAAACATATAATCCTCTTATTTATGGGTTAGAAAGAGACTATTACGGACATTATATAAAAATATATATAATCATAACCTATTAAAGAAATTGTTAAAAAAATGGCTGCTCAAATTTTTTTTTTTTAAATAATGTCAAATTTTTGGTTTGCCAACTCTTGGATTTGCTCATTGGAACAAATTTTATCATTGACTACGTTGCCAAACCAAGAATGTGACATTGCGTATCATCTTTACCTTCATTTTTTTCAATTAATTGCACGCTATTGCGGAACTCAACGCTATAAACTGATATGCATGGGAATGGCGAACAAGATCAGGAGAAATTATTAGCCCAAATGTTGAATCATTGAAGTCTTGTTGATCATCTTTTAAAATGATTAAAATAAAAGATTATATTTTATCGAAAAATGTTTTCTTCTGTACACTGTCAAAAAATGTTTAATAAAGGTTTATTTAGGCATCAGTACTTCACGTGCCAGATAACGAAAAATTACAGTACATCACAAAAAAGAAAAATACAGTATTTCTTAAATTGTATATATAATAATGTAGAAGATAAAAACAAAAAAGGGGTTAAATTCTACAATTATACATTAAATTTGATTAATTTTGTAATTGCATACATTGATTTCAACTCAAATAAGACTTATTTTTTATTTACCATGACTTAGATTATGGAAAGAGATTTGTTGAGTATTTTGTGGTGTGTGTTTTTTGTGAGGAGAATCGGGTATTTACAATACATGGTTATTGTTCATTGAAATGACGTTTTAAATAGGTTTCATATATGTCAACACGTATGTTGCCTTAGACTTAACACGTATCCACCGTCCATTTTCCTTTTTCCGTAATGAAAAACAATTCAGTGATATTTTGTAAAGTTTAGGAAGTTGAAGTTGTTTTAGTGGAGTTGACCTAAAATGTGAAGTGTGATTGAATGAGTTAAATTGAAGAGCAGAAAAGAATCAGAGAGTTGGGGCAACTATGTTTGAGGAACCATTGGATGTTTTCAAAGGACACGATGATGGGCTACTTACCCTCTACTATGTACACCCCATTTACTAAAGACCATAGTTTTACAATTATTGTCAACTACATTGCCTGAAGAAACCAACAAATACCATTCTTATTCAAATCCAAGTTGGGCACAAGGTTACAAAACTTATGCATAATTTTGCCATCTGATTGCAAAAAGCAAACATATCCACACCTTTTCTTTTAAATCATAACTTTGAATAACACATATACAATTTTAATATTATTTTGATAATTCTATAAGAAAAAGTTATTTAATGGAACAAAAAGTTAGAAGAAGTTGCATTTTTTTAAATCTATAATTTAATAATGGAACTTTTTGAAATTAAAATACAACTAAATTCCAAAAATACAATAATTTAGAAAAGTTTTAAATATTTTTTTTGAATTTTCATTATAGGGTTTTATTAGACCTATTCATAGGTTAGATTATCCGCTCAAGCTCAAAGGCCAGATCGAAATTTGGAAGGGTTTGAATAAAAATAGTAGGCTTGAAAAATGACTTGTGCAAAAAATTTAGCCCCATTTAATATATGATTCGAGTACGGGCATGAACATTCAAAGCTCGAGCCCGACCAAGCCTAACCCATTTTTAAATTTATAATATTTTATATTATGTTATTTTTTATATATTATATAATTTAAAATACATTAAAAAATAAACATATACTAAATATATAATACTACTCTAATATAAACATTAAAATAATGTTAAGATAATTATATAAAAATTTTCAATAAATAAAAAATATATGAAATTATTTAATATTAAAATAATATAATATAAATATTTTTTAAAAAATTAAAAAATAATATGAGAAAGCCTAAAATGAGTTTAGGTAAAATTTTAAATCCATATTTCGGGTTGAGTTTGGACAATAATAACATATGTTAATATTATACTTAAACTCGACTCGACTCATGATCACCTTTATTTCTGATCATATCTAACTCTTTTTGTCCATAATCTCTTAATTAGGGATGAGCAAAACTCGATTTGACTCGAAAAAATTAAAAAAAAAAACAAATTTCAAGTTAAACAAATCAAGTTATTCGAGTTAATCGAATAAACTGAATTTAAACTATAGCATTTTACGTTTTTATCCCAAACCACCAAACTTTTTTATTTTTCTCCCAAAATTTGTATTCCTTCCCACTTTTCCTCCAAAACTTTTACTCCTCTCTCATCCTATTCCCATCTACCCCAAACTCATTTTCCTCCAATTTTTTTTATATTTTCCCTCTAAAATTTTACTCTTCCTATTTACTTTTCCTCAAAATTTTACTCCCAAAAACCTTCAAAACTTTTTTTTTCCTTCAAAATTTTTATTCTCCTCTCATCTCACCTTCTTCTACTCCAAGCCCATTCCACTCCTCAATTTTTTTTTAATATTTTCCCTCTAAAATTTTACTTCTCCCATTTATTTTCCCCTAAAATTTTACTTCTAAAAACCTCCAAAAATTTTTATTTTACCATTAAATTTTTACTTTTCACCTTTTACCTTAAATTAAAAATCAAAATCATCCAAAAAATTCTCTAAACCTAAATAATAATAAATTTATTTATCTCTACTATTTATATTACTAAATTAAATTTTACATCTTATAATTGTAATTATAAAGATCCATAATTATTTTTTAAAAATTAACTTGAACAAATATATTCAATTCAATTTTATTCGAATTTCATTTCAATTAACTTGATTTGAAAAAAATTCAAATCAAATTAAAACGATAAAATATAATTCATCCACTCAATTAACTCAAATTTTTTTTATTTGATTCAATTAAATACTCACCACTACTCCTAATCCATAATTAAAAAAATATTGCATTTCAATACCCATAAACCTACAACTATCTACATTAACAACATTCATACAAATTAAATTAAAACTCTATCAACTTATTTCTTTAAAATGATATAAAAACTAAATTACCATATATTTTTAAAATGAACCCAATATGTTATTAAAAAGTAACAATTACCCAAATAATCACATCAAATTTACCATACAATAAAAGTTAACACGCTTTATCATAGATATTTATTTACTTCTTAAACAAGAAGAAACATTTAAATCACCCAACTTTATATCATAGTAAAAATACGTCTTAGTTATTACCCTGGAAAATCGATAGCTAAGCAACTTTCACTCATCTTCCGACTTCAACCGATACATAAAAAAAGCAACTCGCTGCTAAAACAAATGAATTTGCCACAGCCAACAACAAACCATTCAACAAGTTCATTTGCAGGTATGAATGCATACTAAAATAAAACCATGGCTTCAATGTTTCGCAAGAAGCAAAGGAATGCCCGAAGAAAGCTTTGCAAATGAAAATTATACGATCAATCTTAAGATTACAAATCATGATAACATCAATCGGGTACACAAACAAGTACGTAACGATGTAGATCTAGAGTCAAGATCTAAAGGCATTACAGCTACGAACCTAACAATGATCCTAAACTTAACCTCCAAAACCATAGAGAGTCCTGCCCTGCCTTTTCAAGGCATAAACAACATCCATAGCGGTAACGGTCTTCCTCCTGGCGTGCTCGGTGTAAGTCACAGCATCACGAATCACGTTCTCCAAGAAAATCTTCAACACTCCCCGGGTTTCCTCATAGATCAAGCCACTGATCCTCTTGACACCTCCTCGTCGAGCCAAACGGCGAATGGCAGGCTTAGTAATGCCCTGGATGTTGTCTCTTAAAACCTTCCTATGCCTCTTGGCACCTCCTTTGCCGAGCCCCTTGCCTCCCTTGCCTCTGCCTGACATCTTAGAATGATTTAGTAATTACGACGGAAACAAATTTACGAGTAAAGGGAAAACAGTTGTGAATGCTTGACGATTGGAATTCTGGGATACTTAAAGGAGTGAATGTGCGATTAAAGTTTCTAGTTTCTATCGAAGGCTGGAACTATCGATCCGCGTGTAAAAGGAAGGGTTATGTATGGACCGTAGATAGGATTGTGATCGACGGATGATATTGTTTACATGGAATGTGACGCGGATTGTATTTTGAATGTTTTGGGGAATTTAAATTAGGCGGGCTAGAAATGTTTTAGAGTTGATTTTGATTTCGTTTTGGCGGATAGCGGGAAAACGCAAATTGAAAAGGAATGCTTCCGTTTCTTGTTTGCACGTGTTTAAATATCTAAAGTTTAAAAAATGTTTTTTTAACGTGTTATTAGATTCAAAATACAGAAATAATAATAATTACTGAAAAAAATACAAATTTAAAAAAAAATGAATATTACAAAGTAGAAAAATTATAAAATGTTTTACAAATTTTAAAATATTTGAAACAAAGTTTTTTAGCTTTAAATTTTAATTTATGAATTAACCTATTGGAATTCAAATAAATGTATTTTTTTTAAAACAGTTTTTAGATATAAAATCTTATATCTTTAATCGATCTCATAAAAGTAAAGAAATGTTTTATTTTATTTGCCGTATTTTTATTATGAGGTATTATAAGAATGTTAGCCCGTATCAATTTCCAAGTTGTAATTTTAATTATTTAAAATGCACTTTGATTTGTTGTAAATATACTCAAGAAATTTTAATTGTGATTCATGTGTATATATAAAACTTTAATTTTGATTCAAATGTTTGTATTTTAAAAAATGAATACATTTATTTTCACATCAGATTAATATAATTATTCTGTATGCACATTGAATCAAAGTTCATATAGAATTTCATATAGTTATCAATTTCAAGTGATCTGCACAAATATATTGTAACAACATTCATTAGACACATTAAGTTATTCACATATTACCCATTTGAAAAGATATTTATATGTGATTGAATCAACTACAAAAGAATATGCCACTTCATAATCAATATTAGGTCATTGTGAAAATCCTTACGCTACATGTCGTGCTTTATATCTTACGACTTAATTTTTCTCATTTTGCTTTCACACAAATACTTATTTAAACCATACAACTTTGACACCTTAGGTGTTTAGACTAAAGGTCTAAGAACCGCATATTTAGCAAGGGAATTCAAAACTACTTGAATTGTGTTTCAATTTGGTCAATATTCTTTATTTCTACATTCCCTGACAGATGTATAGGCTCGACATCATCGTTTTTTATTGTTATTTTAGCATCGATATTATAAGCAAAATATTGTTCCAACTCTTCTTTTCGATTTCATTTTTTTTCTTTGATGACATGACCTACCAAGATTTCTTCAATACTATTATTTTCAAGTACTCGAACATTTTATAGAATTTTTTAATTAGTTACGCCTTTGATCTCTTATTGGGCACTTACCTCCATAATATAATCATCTTGAGCATTAATCCTTTCTTTTTACATTTTTTTAAATAGATTAATCAACCATACTTTAACCGGAAGTTAATTTCATTTGTACTAAAAAATGGTCCTACAATTATATAAATACAAATTGGAGCTTTTTCATCTTAGTAACTCTTTTAAGATCAATAAAAGCATATTACAATTGATTTGAAATATTTTAGCAATGAATTATACATTCAACTTCTAGTTAGACATTAATTTGTAAATGTATCACACTGATTAAGTTTATATTTTTTATTGTTTTTTTTATGAATTTTAATAATAGGATAAAACTCGAACAATAAACGTGATTAGTGCGATTTGAATTTAGATCACACTTGAAGGTTGAGACAATAAATATCATTGACCATCAGGCAATCACATGGGTTAGATTTATACTATTCTCACATATAATGGATATGCGTTAATAGTTACACAAGTAGATTTTCAACTTATTGATAAATGTGCACAGACTTAAATTTTATCATTCAACTTTTTATATTGTTAAAATTTGTACAGTACCGAGCAAAAAAATATCGAGAATCCTATTGCTAATATATTATAAAATAATTAAATAAAAATTTATAATAAGTAAATATCTAGAGAAAGAAGTGGTGTATTATTTTCACTCACAAATGATTTTATTTTTAAGTCTTATTGCATTCAATGAAATATAAATAAATAAAATTTAATTGATTCATTAAAACATACATTAAACAACTTTAACGATACATTGATTCATTATTCGAAAAGGAGTTTGTCTCGTAAATTAAAGAAGGTTTAAGGAATTATGGACATTCCCATTAATGGATTCATAACAAATTTCTCCCTCTCTTTCGTCTAAAAAGGAACATTACATTTTACTCGCTTTAAAGGCTGGCTTGCCTTACCAATTGACCTACTTTGCTAAGCGATTACATAATTTTATTGTTCAGAAATGACCAGTCATGTGGCTGTAGTTTAGTGGTAAGAATTCCACGTTGTGGCCGTGGAGACCTGGGCTCGAATCCCAGCAGCCACACACATTTGATTTTAAATTTTTCAAAAAATAAAGAGAGATTTAGGATTTTAGATTTTAACCAGTGCTGATTAGATTATACGCTTCTCTATTGTGATTATAATTTGCAAACCTCTATTTGCTAAAAAAACAAAATTTTATTTTAATTAGTGCTCACCAAGTTGCGGAAGATATAATTAACATCAAATTTGTTTTGTAATATGTATACTATTATTAATTTTAAATTTTGATATTTTTAATAAATTTTATAGATTTTTAAATTTATTAATATTAAAAAAAAACTATCTTGGAACGATCTTTGTAAGAATAATTTGAGTAGTGTTAATAATAGTGTCAATTGCTTCGGGTACGGATGAAACGTAGAAAAGTAATTACAAAACTTCACTTTTCACTTAAGTTCTAAATCACTTTTCTCTAAGTTTTCTTTCGGAAACTTAAGATAATCACATTTGATTTTACATTCGATACACTCTAAAAAAATGTTCCTCGATGAACATAAATAAGTGCTCTCCAAACACTACAAAGAATCGAAATTTGCTAACATACTAAATCAATTACAATAAATGTTCTCATTAAAGCAACATGATAATCAACTTTGATAATATCTTCAATAATTCTAAGATAAAATCTTCAATATTCAAGATATGCTTCCAAGTTAACTTGATTCAATCCAATCTTTTCAAAATAGAAAAGTCGATTCCCTTATTCCAATGTAAAACCTACAAGTTTATAACTAATTTGATATCATAGATGAGGTTTGCACGGATCTAAATGATAAATAAAGATCACACGCCTATACAATATGAAACCGAGCAATGCCAAATTACATCGGGCACTATTTTAGATACTTCTCTCATAACTATCTAAGTAATAAAAACTCTATTAAAATTAAAAAAAATCATATTTAGAAGTACGAATCCAACTTTACTAAATTAACTTCAATCCATCATTATCTATTTAAATCTCACCAAATCAATTACCCTTTATATAAATATATAAAAATCATAAAATTAGCACAAATCAATTATCCTTTATATAATAATTCAATCTACTAATTATCTTAATTCTTCAAGTAATTTCTTTAGATATCGATGTTTTCTTCCATTTCAATCTTTTATTTCTAACCATCCTTGATTAAATTCCAATGACAAATCACTCTGAAATTGGTCTTGAATATGAAAGGAAAACACTACAATTTTTTAAGGTAAACATTTGATGATAATTATGGAAAAACCAACCCAGAAATCCCACGGTTAGTGGGTTATTTATCAAGGAATAATACTTTTCTTCTTTTTTCTAGACTTTTCACTTTTTCGCTATAATAAAACATATACGTCACTTAAAAAAAATAAAATTTTACGTAGTTTTTAAAAATAAAAGTTCGCTTATTTTCTAAAAAATATGTTTAGTTGAACGATTTTTTTTTACACGTGTCAGGAAAATTTGTCTAATTGGACGAAATTTTTTTTTAAATTGTAATTTTTTATTTTTTTAATATAATTAAATTTTTATTTCATGTTGTTTTAAGTTTTTTTTATTCATTCATCCATTTAAGGAAAAAAACTTAAAATAACATGAAATAAAAATTAAGAAGGAATTTTGAAAAACGCGTTCAGCTGAACGAACTTTCACGAAATCAATTTATTCCCCTAAATATTAAAAAAAAAAGCACAAAATCCAAATTAAAAAAAACAACAACATATATGCCTTATTTTATCCATTTTTCCTTTAATTTTCTTAATTATTTAATTACTTTTTATGTATTAATGGTCCTAATGATTATAATTCCTCCTATTAAAAATATCACACTTTTTATAATATAGATTCTAAATAATCTTTAATATGGAAATGACAAAAACACCCTTTGTTTTTTTATTTTAATTATAAAGATAATTTGGTCATTTAGATATTATCTAATCATGATATTATTGTAATTTACTTCCATTTTTTTCACTTTTAATACATGTCCTTTTATTATCTCACAATTTAATTTATACCCCAGATTTTATCAATTTTTTTTGAATATTATTTTTACATGGAATAATAAATTAATTCCCATTGTTTTTCTTTTACAATAAAATTTCACTTTGAGCCCTATTCTTTTACATCCTTTTTGCTTAAAATCCTCATTTTCTTGAGAATTAATCACTTATTTTCAATCAAATACTACTATTTTTAACACCAAACTTTTAGGATGTTACATACATTCCACTAAACTAATGTTATCACATTTAAAATTAAAATCCTCAAAAAAAAAAAAACCCTTCCCAAATAAAAATTGACAAATTCATCAAGTATTATGATTATCTGATTTCAGATTTTGCATCGCAAGCGATGATTTAGCTTTTGAATTCAATGTCATTGATATCCTATCAAATTCTTTCTCACGAATATAATCGATTTTATTGATAGAAACCTCAACCACCGTCATAAAATTCGAAACGGTTGCGCCCCGATGTCTGGCCATATCGACGACGAACTTAGCGATCTTCGGGCTGGAGTAGTCAATCACTTTGGCATCCACCTTGAGGTCCGCCAGCACGTTGGAGACAGTCATCACGCTGGACCCGGACAAGAAAGAGCCTAATGTCACAGCGACGGGAGTCACAAATTCCGGGGTAATGATTTCTTCTACCAAAAACTCAATGTAGCAAGCTTTGACGAAAAGCTGATACCTTAATTTGATACGCATTTGAATAACGGCACTACCGTCACCGCCGACAGTAGCCGCAAATACATAGTTTGCCTTTGCCTCATAGATTTTCAATGAGCAGCTGACTTTTGACGACGCCATTTGTGCCGTGCTCTCACGTCGATCTTTGCTTGCCCGGTTTCACTTTGGTTCTTTGGGAGATTATATTGATATTAAGCAGTCATCACAGTACGAAGGATACAGAAACCGCCATAAATATGTCAGAATTTGGGCATTTATGGTATTTCCAGGTTTTCTAAGCATTTTCTTATAAATTTCTACATTCAGGTTTGTTCTCAAGTAACATCTAAAGCTATAATTCAATCAAAATTCCAAGGAGGAAACTCTAACCTCTTGGATTGAACTCAAAGCATGGAGAGAAAATTTCTTTGTTCTTCTTCCTTTCTTTGCCGCCTGGGAGAGATGAGAATGACCAAATTTGTTCTTCCATCTTTCCTTCATGTTCTCATTATAATAATATAAATCCATTTCTAACCATAAATCTAATGGCCATTATTGATTCGTAAATATGTTGGTGGATTTCAATGGCTAAATCAATACCATCCACGAACTTATGCTTTTATTGCCTCCCACTAATTGGTTTAATAACTAACATTTAAGAGCTTTGATTAATACCTCACCTAATCCTTACTACTCCTTCAATTTAGTCTTTATACTGTACTTAATAATTCTCATTCTTTTCACCCCCCAAAAAAATTTCTCATTCTCGCCTCAGAAAATTTTTAGTTTAATTTTTCGAAAATGTTCAGTTCAGGCAATTCGATCTTAAAGTTGAATTTTTCTATACCGATGAAAAAATAGATCGTTACAATGCCACGTAATATTTGACGTGTCATTTTATGGTTAAATGAACGATTTTAATTATGACAGGACTTGATCGATATAATAACAATAGTTTAGGGGCCAGAGCTATGGTCATAGTTTCCTTTTTATAATATATAAAATTTTAAATTAGTAACGGTAAAATTGTACTTTAACCCTCCAAAAATAATAAAAAGTTTGATTTAATACTTTAAAAATTATAAAAATATAAGTTATTAAAATGATAAAAATACATTTTTATTATCGAAAAAATATTTAATTTAATTTTACATCAAAAAATTCTAACTTTGTTGCTGCCCTAAGTGACCGAAACACGAGTCCTAATCAAATAAAAACTCTTTTAAATTCAAATTAAACATTAATTAAATCAAATCATAATTTTTTGATAAAATTCAAATTCTATAAAATTTGACTTTGATTTAAGCATGCATTTTGTTAGACCAACCAAAATTTACAGCAATCTTAATTCAAATAGAATTCTAGATCTACTAAAACTTTGTGAAATAAAGAGCTCCAATTGAAACTTATTGGAACCAATCAATATTTTCAAAAATCCTAAATCAAATATATAATTCTACAGCTACTAACAGCATGTTTGGCTCAATGGAATGGCCATTCCATTCCGTCTCTATGTCACGCGCTATAGTGTTGCATCTGTTTGGTTGAAATTTAAGTGTCGAATCAATTATTCCATGCGAGCCTTATTACGTGCGAATATTGCATACCCATTCAGAGGGTTGGGCTCTGAATTGCCTATTCAGTGCCTCTCGTAATAGCTCACGTTTTTTTAAGACGAAAATCTCCTCCCACCTTCGCTCATCATTCTGATAACACTAGTAAGAGATCTTCTTGGGTTTTGCATAAAACGCATCAGAAGACTCTGTTTTTGGGTTTTGCGTGTGGTGGAAAATGTGGAGAAACCGATTTCAGAGGTGGAGCTTTCCAAAGAAATGTGCATGTCTCCTACCGTGCATCCTGTCGATTGTTGGAACAGAGGCTTCGATTAACGATGACGTGAACATTAGGAAGGGTGAGACTTCTTCGGCTGCTGTCACTGTGGCAGTACCTATAATTGATAGTTAGTTCTTATATTTAGCTATTTCTGATTGGCATATAAATATATCTATATATATTGTTATTTGAGTTTAATGTCAATTAATTTAGATTTGGATTTGAGTTTTTAGATGCATTCTTTCACTTCTTACTTAATGATTCTTGAATTTACAAGTGTTGTTTGAGTGATTTTGGTTCTTGATTCTTGAAGCTTTCTTTTTGACTTTTTCTTTTCAATTCACGAGTGTCATTTTAACTAAAATTGAATTTAATTGTTTTAAAGGTTCAACGCCAATTACTTTAGACAAGGGGAGGAGTTCATTCTCTAAATTGACTATTGGCCAGAAACATAATCCAAATCCCGGGACTTCTACACCTTGGTGCAGGCTTTTATCACAGTCGACGCTGGTAAGTTCAAACATTTCTTTAAGAAATATAGCTTTTGTAGTAGTTAGTCTTTGTTTAATCGATAGTTGACATATAAAGCATTCTCTCTTATATTATCTTTTCAATCATAATCTTCTCTGTATTTTTAAGCATTTCGTGCTTGGTAAATTGTAGATTTATGAACTAGTGTCAGTCTTTCTGAGTTTTGACTTAAATCAAAATTCTAATAATATTTGTAATGAGTTCAGCATTTTTGTGAACTACGGAATCCTAATGTTCCCATTTGCACATCAAATTTCACAATTGGATTGAGTAAACACTGCAATTTCCAATTAAAGGACCAGACCATTAGTATAACTCTTTGCAAGATAAAACACACTAAGTTATCACTTCCATTTGACACTTAACACATGTTGCTGTTGTTGGATTGTTACAAAATTAAGAATGCTTCTACAACGAGGAATTTGACACTTGACTCATATGATCCTGGATTCTATCTCTCTCTAGATGCTTTAGCTATTTGGATTTAAGGTTCTGTTTGTTTTCTTCCTTTTTTTCAATGTTTTGTTTGGGAAGCCATTGTTTTTTATATTCTTATTTTGGAGATAAACTCCTTAATATGTAATTGCAGTATGAGTACTTATAATTTGTCAACATGATCAACAAGAAGGAAGTGGAGTAGCCATTTTAGAAAGTACTGGGAGCAAGGGGTCAGTGCAAATAAATGGGACAATGGTGAAGAAAAATACCAGTTGTGTGCTGAACTTAAGTGATGATGTGGTTTTTGGTTTGCTAGGGAATCATGCTATGTATCCTTTTCTTGGGTTTGAGTGCTATTATAGTGCTTTAAGTTACTCAGTTACCCTAGTGGTGACGCTTTATACGTCTATGCTTGTTTTGTTATCTTCTTAATTTAGTTTCACTTGATCTAGATATTTTAACAGCTCATGATTGAGGTTGGAGTTAAAGGTTCAGAGGTCCAGAATTCCATAGGAAAGTTTTTGGAACTAGAGAGGTTAAGAGATTCGTCAGCTGTTACCGGGGCTACTATTTTGGCATCACTTTCAAGCTTGAGACTAGATTTATCACACTAGAAATCTCCTTCTTAAGGTAGTAGTAAGATCTGGTACATCCCAGAGGTGCCTACTCAGTTTGTTGTTCATGATGCCTTAGATGTTATAAAATTTAACATATAGATTATGATGTGTAGATTATGTTTGAATGTAAAATATAATTATCAAGCTATTTATATTTCTAATCTTTTATTTTTTAGTTTAGAAGATAATTAAATTATTTATTTTATTAATGATATTTAAGCTTAGTATATATGCATCATAATTTAAAACTAAAAAATAGGTTATACATTATTTTTCTAAAATTATATATTATAATTTTTACTAATTCATATTTTAATAATAATTATATTAAAAATATTATTAAATTACTTATTATTTTATTAAATTGTATTTAATAATAATTATGTTAAAATATAATTAAATAAATTAATATTTTTATTAAATTATATTTAATAATAATCATTAAAATTTAATAACAATAATCATCTAACTAAAAAATTCTGTTAAGGGTAATTTAGTCATTTAAGCATTTTTTCTTATGCTATTACAGCATCATTCCATTCAACCAAACACAAGAATATTATTACAGCTCTATTCCATTCCAATCAACCAAACAATTGAATTACTGATTACAGCTCTATTCTATTACAGCTTTATTCCATTACAGTTCTATTCCATTATACCTCTATTCCATTACAGCGAACCAAACGTACTGTAAGTTTCTAAAAAGAAATACAAGAGTTGTACTTTAGCTAGAACTCCAGCATTCTTGGATTGGAAAAAGAAAAGGAAAGCCAAGTCAAGTAATGGAAAGAGATTCTTTTCTTTTGTTTGGATAAGTTATTTTTATAAAAAGAGGAAAACAACGGAAATTGAGAATTCCTTACTTCCCTTAATTTTATTCCATTTTTTAATAACCCAATTTCGCGAAAAATGAGAAGAAATAAAATATATACAACTTTACAATATTTAAAATACTATTTATATCCTTCAAGTATTTTACAATTTAAATATTTAAACTTTGAACTAAAAAGATTAATTTAAAAAATTTAAAATATTTTTACTGTATCATTTGATTTTATTTTTAGATCATTACCTCTTTATCTTTAAAATTTTTAACAAACTTATTTTATTTTTAAAATTGTTATATTACTACGAGTCGTTAATTTTTATTTTTTAATTTATCAAATAAACTTGTTTTAAATAAGATTATGTCAATATATTATTGGTCAACACTTTAATTATGATTTTATGCAGAATATTGATATTTTTTTATAATCTTTAATTGAATTTGTTGTTGTATATTATTTATGTAAATGTTTTTTTATTGAATATACTACGGTAATTGCATGGTAGTATATGTTCATACTTTCTTAACCTTTTGACAAGACACACACAGATGCTTAAATTCGGATATTTTAGGATGAACAACATCATCTTTTTCACTGGAATTACTCACCAGATTCTATTATTTATGTAAATGTTAAAATTGGAAAATATATGTAAAATAGTTCATTTCATTTCCTTTTCACAATTTTTTGTAGAGTAATACCTGGATCCTTTATTCAATAATAAACAGGCCCAAAAGACATAGAGATAAAGCAAAAGAGGTCCAAAGACAAACAAAAATGCTAAAAACAGCCCGAAATAAAAAGCAAATAAAGTCTGGATCCAGATTGAGAAAAGAGGGTCCTATCCCAGCTGTTTTCAAGTAATCACCCACAAAAGGTATTGGGAAACCGCAAAAGCATTCCAGCAGAAACAAGGAGCTCTTTCATGTTCATCCATCCATCTCAGTTTCTCATCTACTCCTTTCTATTCCCGCATCTGTTTCTCTTTGGGGTTATATGGCGCCTTTGATCCTTCAGGGATTCCCTCCATTTCCGATCAGCCTCCACCTCGAAAGAAGGAACTAAGTTCATCAGATAAGTTGACTCTCTGTTTTTTATTCCTTCTGTACCTAGAATATGGGCAACTTTATTTGATTCTCTATGGGCAAATCGGAAAACACAAGATCCAAAACCTGAACTAAGTTCAATTTCCTTTTCACAATTTTACCAGACAATTCCTTTTCCTTTCATTTATAAATTTGAACTATCCAAACAAGCAAACAATAAATATTTTCCATTCTTTAACTTTCCCTTACATTCTTTTCATTTCCTTTAATTATATTTATCCATACATAGACTTGGAATATTGAAGAAATTATTTTATAACTCAGAACTGTTAAAGAAGAGTTCTATTTCAACTTAGACTCTGTAAAATCCTTTTTCAACTTAACCTAAAACAAGTTTTATTTTAACCAACTCATGTTTATGCTATTAACTTGCATTCCAAGACACTAAATGTTATCACATTAAAAATTAAAATTATCCTCCTACAAAAAAACTCTCTTTTCAAGGAAAAATTGACTATTTTATCAACAACTTTGGTCCTTTGGTTTCAAATTCTGCATCACAAGCAATGAATTATCTATTGAACTCTGAACGAATCCTAAGTTCAATGTACTTGATATCCTATCGAACTCCTCCTCACGAATATAATCAATTTTATTGGTCAAAACTTCGACCACCGTAACAAAATCTGAAACCGCTACACCTCGATGTTTGGCCATATCGATGACAAAATTAGCGATCCTCGGACTCAAGTAATCATTCACTTTGGCGTCCACCTTGAAGTTCGCTAGCACGTCAGAGACGATCATCACGCTGAACCCGAACAACAAAAAATCCAACGGCACGGCGATGAGAGTCACAACTTTCGGGGTAATGATTTCTTCTACCAAAAACTCAATGTCGTAGGGTTTGACGAAAAGCTGATGCCTTAAATTGATATGTATTTGAATAACGACACTGTCGGCGGTAACCACAACGACAGCAGGAGAAATATAGTTTGCTTTTGCTTCATAGATTGTCAATGAGCAGTCGAATCTTGACAAAGTCATCTATGCCATGCTCACTCGTCACTATTTGCTTGCAAGGGTTTCACTTTGGATCTTGAGAGATGAAAAAAGCTTAGGTAAAAGATCTATAGAAAAAGAAACTCCTCCAGCATCACCTCCACCAAAGCAAATCTCAAAGTCCTTGATGATTCAGCAGAATGGAGATAAAAATCCTTTAACCACTTTTTTAAAGGATTATAAAGAATCAATGATTTCAAAGATCACGGTCGTGCAAATCACAGATCGATCTTCAGAAACAGAAAATTTTGAATCATATTTAGATCCAGTCATCAAAAACACCTTCCACTGATAGTTCAGAAGAAGATTTTTTCAAAGTTTTACATGTTGAACCAAAAGTAGAACAATTTGATGATGATGATGAAGAGATGACAGGAATGCCACAAGCTTCATCATCTCAATCACATTCTCATTCCACTAAAAAATCTTCTATTGGAAGAATTACTTTCACACTTGATGACATTCTACCAGAAAAATGCCCAGACAGGATTTAAGAATTCCATTCATGGTTTGAAACTCGCAAGCTTTTGAAGAAAGAAATTATGACATCATCATGGAGTTTGTATCCAGATTCATTGGAATGTTCAAAGATTGGTGGAACTCCATAAGTCAAGCAGATCAAATGCAATTTTTAGTCTTACAAGACCTTACGCAGCGTATAAGGATTATCCATAATCATTTTGTTGGAAATCTAGATACCTGTAGTGGCAAGGATTCGACTGGCGTTAAATTATTATGGCACGATTGGAAAACCAGTAGTGGCAAGGATTGCTCTATTAGATTCCAAATACCTGGAATACTAATATGCATGTATTGCTACAATTGAGGCAACTCTCAATTCTGGTTTGGTGATGGTCATACTCTTTCCAAACTTCACAATGGCCTTAGCAGGCCCCAATTTGCTGACAGCACTGAAAGTTCAGATCCAGATCGCTGGTGCTCCTCAGGTTTCATCTGCGATAGTGGCGACACTGCATTACCAGATTGTTTACCGGATTCAAGATCATCCCTTCAACTTAACAAGGCATGGGATAGATGATTCACTATTAATATCTGTCAACACAAGCAACCAACCCCATTGTATTCATGTTCCTCGATAAATGCCAAAGAAGGAATTAATCTAACCTCTTCCAGAGACATGAGTTACCAACTATGAAAAGATTCATGAACATAGTCAACCCATCCAATTTACCAAAAGCCAGATTATCTTTAAAGGAGATGGATCTACAGAAATTAAATTTGATCACAGCCACCTTCATGAGCCTAACAGGCCTTCTATCTTCCCAACTCAATTGATGATGCATCCTATCAATAACCCCACAATGGGTCATGACAGAGAAGATCTAGAATATTGATGTGAGCTGTGCAAACCAGGACCAAAAAGCAAAATGATCCAAAGTTTTCAGCTGAAGGAAAGCCTTTGCTTTTCTTTAGAGATGAAGTCACTGGTCATTGCCCATGGGACATGGAATGTTCCTGTGAGATGTGTGCGGATGATAGATTTGTGGGTGGGATTGATAGCTTTGATCATACTGGTTCAGATCAATGGAAGGAGAAATCGAAAAGAAAAAGAGGAAAAACTTTACATAGCCAGAGTTTTACAAAAGGTGGATGGCAGGTGATCCAAACTTTGGACCACTTGGAGGGATAATGGTAAATTCATTTTCCTGGTTGATTATTCAGGAAAGTCAACAATGACAACTCAGACTATCATTTCTGACAACCATCCTTCCCCATCAAAAACACCTTCCTTACAAGAACCACCTCAAAAAATTACCTCTCAAAAGACAAATCCTTTCCCTCAGCCCAGCTACAAGAAAATCAATAAATGGATCCAAAAGAACCCTTTTCCACCACCAAAATCAATACCTACTGTTTTTATGATGCAACCCTCACCATCTTTCTCGTATGACAAAGAATTTCCTCCCTTGAGGAATTCACAGAGAAAAATTACATTCATGCACCAAAAATTCCCTCAAAACTTCATACTGATGCTTCTGACACACTTTTAAAGCCAAGTGCTGCAGAGGCTACTCTGAACTGGCAAACTGAAAATGCTTTGGATCAAACCCAAGCCTTAAAACAAATTGATTCAAAGGTGACACACATTGACTCAAAAATTACAAAGGTTGAAGCCAAGGTAGATGACATAAAAAGTCTGACAAAAGTCTTAGAAATGAGATTAGAAGCAGTTTCAAGAGAGCCAGCTGCTCCAGGATAATATTTCTTTTCTCATATGGCACAAAGAGAAAAAAAATTCAAAAGCTTAAAGATCAGATCAAGGTTCTAGAAGAAGCAGGAAAAATTTCACTACCATCTTCAAGATCAGAAACAGTTGAGTTGTTCCCCTCCATACACCAGCAAAGAAGTTCTCTTCCAGCTGAAGGCATCAGAATTTCATTTCCTGAATTTCCACCAAGGACGAAACCAAACACTTATGAAATTTACTTGGAAATAAAGAAACAGAAAGAAGTTGAGAAAAAGAAAGAAGAAGCATGAGATAAAGCAAAAGAGGAAGCACAAAAGAAAGAAAAAAGCTTAGGTAAAAGACCTATGGAAGAAGAAACTCCTCCAACATCACCTCCAATTTCACCTCCATTAAAGCAAATCTCAAAGTCCCTGATGATTCAGCAGAATGGAGATAAAAATCCTTTAACCACTCTTTTAAAGGATTATAAAGAATCAATGATTCCAAAGATCACGGCCATGCAGATCACAGATCAACCTTCAGAAACAGAAGATTCTTAATCATATTCAGATCCAGACTCATCAAAAACACCTTCCACTGATAGTTCAAAAGAAGAAGATTTTCCAAAGTTCTACATGTTGAACCAAAAGTAGAACAATTTGATGATGATGATGATGATGAGATGGCAGGAATGCCACAAGCTTCTTCATCTCAATCACATTCTCATTCCACTCAAAAATCTTCTATTGGAAGAATTACTTTCACACTTGATGACATTCCACCAGAAAAATGCCCAAACAGGATTCAAGAATTCCATTCATGGCTTGAAACTCGCAAGCTTTCAGAAGAAAGCAATTATGACATCCTCATGGAGTTTGTATCCAGATTAACTGGAATGCTAAGAGATTGGTGGAACTCCATAAGTCAGGCAGACCAAATGCAATTTTTAGTCTTACAAGACCTTGCGCAGCTTATAAGGATTATCCATCATCATTTTGTTAGAAATCCAGAAGACCTCTTGACCTTAAAAAGAAGAGAATTCTACAAGCAAAAGTGCTGCCATATGATAAAAAAGACCTAACAAAGCACTTCAAAATAATGACTAAATTAATTTGTGCTTTAGGTCTCAATATTAATCTCAAGCCTGTAATTCTCTCGTGTCTTCCTGATCCATTACAAGTTGCAGTTAATCAAGCTCTCCAAAGATAAAACAAAGACATTCTAAATTTAACTGTTGGAGAAATCCAACAAGAAGTCTTTGATGCATTAGAAGATATTTGCAACAGAAGGAAGATTTACAAAGACTATCTCCATGGTGAAAAAAGATTAGATCGTGCTTGCAATGATTCCTATTTGAAGATCAAATGTCCCAGAGATAGATTCTGTGATTGCCATCCTAAAAAGAAAAGGCATTACAAGAAATATTTCTTTGAAAAGTCTTTAAAATGGAAAACAAAGAGCAACAAGCGATAGAGATTTCGATTGAGATATTTGAGAAAGAAGCACCTTGGCTCACAAAAATCTGACAGATACTATCTGTGCAAGCAAAAAGGACATTTTGCAAAAAACAGTCCTAAGGATAGAAAGGGTGCAAAAATGATCATACAGATGATTCAAAAGGTTGGATTGAAGATAAAAAAAGATGATGATGTAGAATCAATCTGCTCCATAGACGATGAACCATTTGACAGAATTATTGGAGCTGTTGAAAACCATGAATCTTTCACTGATTCAGACTACTCAGACATTCAGATGATGCAGGCTCAACCCAGAATATCCAAGATAGTCCAGTACCAATTTTGCAGATTCTTGTTAAAATTTATCTAGAAAAATACAGTAAGCCCATTACTGTAATTGCTTTTATAGATACAGGAGTTGCAGAAACAATTATTAATCCAGACGTCCTACCAGCCTACTATTGAAAGCCTCATATAAGGCATTTCAATTCAGCTGCAGATTACCCTTTTTCCACCCACCTGATCAGTGAGCCTATAACTATTCAGTTCTTTCCAAATTGTTCTGTTAAGACAACAATTTTGGGTTCAAAGCTCCCAGGAAAAGATATTGTAGTAGGCTTTGACCTCTACAAAAAAGCCAGACATTTAAGAATCCTTCATGATGGAGTCCATTTTAAATTACTATTTTAACCCATTGTGCCAATTCCTAAACTCTTCTCCATTCAGGCAAACAAAATCTTTCAAACCATAAAAAATTTGAAAGAAAAATCTTGTGCTAATTCCCATTCAGAATTTCTGCTAAAATGCTCAAACCCTTTGTGAAAAATTCTAAATTTTTCATCTCTCTTCCTTTCAAGAAAAATAAAGATATAAACCCCACAAAAGCCAGTCATATAGGAATGAATCCTGATCATTTTATGCTAGCAGAACAAGAATGTGAAGATCTTCAGAGACAGGACGTGATAGAGCCCTCTAACTCTCTGTGGGCTTTTGAAGCTTTCTATGTCAACAAAAGATCTAAACAAATCAGAGGAAAGCTCAGATTGGTAATCAATTACTAACCTCTCAACCATTTTTTCCAAGATGACAAGTTCCCATTACCCAATAGAAATTCTCTGTTTTCAAGTCTAGCAAAAGCAAGAATTTTTTCAAAATTTGATCTAAAGGCGGGATTTTGGCAACTGAGAATCCATCCTGCAGACAGAGCAAAGACAGGATTTTGCATCCCAAACAAACATTTCCAGTGGAAAGTGATGCCATTTGGTTTAAAGATTGCACCATCTTTATTCCAAAAAGTAATACTTTTACAAGATTTCCAATCCCTTGTTGAACAATATGGGATTATGCTATCAAAAAGGAAGATGCACATCAATAAATCAGAAATTGAGTTCTTGGGAATGAACTTAAAAGATGGACAATATGTTTCAGGACCGCATATTGCACAAGAACTCCTCAAGTTTCCAGATGAAAACCTGTCTAGAAAATAGGTTAAGCAATTCTTAGGGATTGTAAATTACTTAAGACATTTTGTTCCTAAAGTCTCTAGGTATATTAATCCTCTAAGAAAAATGCTTAAAAAATCCTTTAGAATGGTCCTCTTCTCAGATAGACGCAGTCCAACGATTGAAAAAGATTTACAGAACCTACCTTCACTCCAAATCCCTTCTGATGGGAAAAGAATTCTTCAAACTGACGCAAATGACAAGTATTGGGGTGCCATTCTCTTTGAAGAAAAACAAGGAAAAAGATCCCTTTGTGGATTTAAAAGTGGAAGATTCTCGGATGCAAAAAAACATTATCACTCCACTTTCAAAGAAATCCTTGCAGTCAAGAAAGGTATATCCAAATTTGAATTTCATTTTATTGGATATCATTTTCTTGTTGAGATGGATATGTCTTCTTTCCCACAAATGCTCAAATTCAAACAAAAAACACTCCCTCACCCTCAGCTACTCAGATGGGCTGAATGGTTTTCAAAGTTCTCTTTTGAAACCAAACACATCAAAGGCCAAACCAACATTCTCGCAGATTTCCTTTCAAGGCCCAAAGATGAAATCTTAGCCTTTAAAAGAACTTACTGGCCCAGACCCATGATGATGTACAGACTGTCTTCTACCACCTCATCTTCATATTATACCTATCCAGTTTCTCCAAATCTCAACCCAGAATTTCCACCAGAAGTTATAGACCTTGTTCACCAAAAAACCCAAAAATAATGTTTGAATATCAAGCACAGATTTTTAGAAACTTTGGAGGGTTAATCCTAAAACCATGAGGTGTGCATCCTGAATATCCATTTATACACCCTATCCACTTTAAGTTCCTTGAGCAACCAGAAGAACTAAAATGGTTTTTATATTATCTCACTCATCTTTACCATATAGCCATACAGTTTCTTACTGTTGATCTTAAATACCATCTATTAAAAGCAATCAGAGGAAATGTTCAATCTAAACACCAGAACTTTTTCGTTTTTCTCAGTTGGTTTTACCCATTACCCTAGTGGTTGGATATGGTTAACAATTATAAAGGTTCTGAAAGCCATATGGTCATAATCTTCTACAAACCTCAATATTTTGTTCAAAGTGGCAGAGCATCCCAGTTAGGATCATTTCTTACAGCCTGGATTTATCAAACTTATCCTGATGACATTAGGAACTTATCGTTTCATTACAGAGATCTTCAAAAGTTCCTTTCCCAGCTAAATAAAGTCATCCCATTTGAGATATGGCCTCCCCAGAGGTTACTGCTCCATAGGACACTTGGCCAAGTCAAGTTGAATATCGACCTTATCATGATCAGGTTAAACAAGAAATCAAGAAATATCATGATAATATACCAGATCCAACAGAGTGGTCTCAAGACTATCCCTGGTGTTGCAGTCAGACAAATACTGAAAAAATCAGAATCCAAAGTACACAGTGCCAGTACATGGATGAAGATAAGGATAAGGATCATGAGGATATGGATGAAGATTTTGATGAAGATGCTTTACACCTGTTTGTTCATTACAGGAAGCAAGAAAAGGAAGACAAAATTATTGAGCTTAACATCACCTCTGATGAGTTTACCGATTATGACTAAATGAAGGAATCTTTTCTTGTAAACTTTACTTTATATCAAGTCTGCTTTGTAAGATAATGTTTGAAGTTTGTCAGTTTGTATCTCTCTTTTGCTATAAAAAGAGAGCTAGTGTGTGGTTGTAACACAGAGCAAGCTTTCGAAAATAAATCCCAGTGTGTTTTCTTCCCCATGGCTTTCTAAACTTTTCTCTTTTCTTTCTGGGTTTTTCTTCTTGATTAGTTAAGGAAGTAATGGCTCAACAATGAGTTTTCATAAGTATGCTCTGTACTTGCCATATTTGTATGGATCTTGTACATCAGAAATGAAACTCTGATAGAGATGAGATATTGACTAAACCCAAGAAGAGATCTTGAGTTAGAAATTTGTAGCTAAAAGGCGGTGCCTGTTTAAAGGCGGAAAGAGATGAAGATGGCCTATGTTTTGGCATAGCATACCTGCTGCATATTTTTAATTCTTGAATCTTATTCTTGTTGTCTTATCAGTTTCTCAGTCTCACCCCGATGGGTATTTATGTTTGAGTTACGTGGAGAATAAGAAAAGTATTAACTCTAATTTAATTAATTTAGATCAATGGGTCGTGGGCCTTTAGAAGGCGGTTTGGGATGCCATGTTGGTCTTTATATAAGCTTTTTTTTTTCCAAGAGCCCAATCCATTTCACTACTGATGTAGCCTAGCTTAGCCCACCAGTCCCTTTATTTTTCCAAAATTTGAAACTTGGTCCATGTACTTTTATTTTCAAGAATTTAATTCTATAATTTTAAATTTTAAAATTATGATCCAATCGTTATATTACACTGTGAAATTTTTTTGTTAAATTCTGATTTATTGTAAAGTTATTTTTTTAGTTACATGGATACTAAGTGAGTATTTTTTTTAATTTCAAAATATCTAACCAATAAACTTAACAACTGAACTTGAATTATAAAATCTAAAAAATAAAGAGATTAAATTTTTAAAAATAAAAATACAATGACTAAATTTTAAATTTGAGAAAAGCATAAAATTTTATGATATATTTTCACCTTTGGATAAAGGTGAGAAATATTCTATTCAGCTAGAATCAAGTTGAAAAAAATTAATATTCAAAATAACCTAGTTGATTGAGTTATCAGATTAGTTAAAATAAATAGTTTAAATTTGGACAACACAATGATTTGTTTTGAGGTCTAAAGTCTTTTTTTTTCTTTTTAACTTTTATGATTTTGAACATAAATAAATTAATCCCTCTATTGTTCCAAGGTCACGTTGCCTATTGGGTGGTAGCTCGTTCTCCCTCTATTGTTCTAAGGTCAGCGATGTAAAATGATTTGTATTCATGACATTTGCATTCATTTTAATATTTTTTTGTTATACACTCAAACCATTTAATACAATTCTCACAAATTATTAAAATAATGATTTGTATAATATCATTTTATATTTATAATTATATTATACTAAATCAAAATTTATACATTAAAATGCATATATTTTCTATTTTTTAGACTAATAAGAGTGTTTAATTTTAATTTTTATTATATTTTTAGAATTATTAGAGTTCAATATATTTTTACCATATCATTAGATTTTATTCTTAGATCATTATCTCTTTATTTTTTTTTTAAATTTTTTAACAATCTTAATTTATTTTTTATTTTGTTAAATTACTAGGAGTCTTTAATTTTTTTTATTTGATCAAATAAACTTATTTTAAACAATATATCACTATATTATCGGTTAACACTTTAATTATAATTTTATGTAAAATATTTATAGTTTTATAGTTTTTAATTTAATTTTGATATTATATATTAGTTATGTAAATATTAAATTAGAAAATAATGTAAAATAATTCATTTCCTTTCCTTTTCACGGTTTAATCAAACAAGGAAATATTGCAATTCTTTTCCTTTTACTTTCTATTATAAATTTCCACTATGCAAAGAAAAAATAAATATACATTTTCCTTTCTTTTAACTTTCCTTTTTTTTTCTTCCCATGCTTTCTTTTCTTTTTCTTTAATTATATTTTTTTGAAAGATAAATTTATTAATTCATTCGATGAATGAAATCATACAATTCAAGAGAAAAAATAATAATAAACATTCGTCATAAATGATGAAGGATAAGCTCCATCAACACAATAAAAACTTTAACTTTAGCATCATTAGAACATCATTCATAGCTTCTAGATAATGAATGTAGCTCACTTATGACTGTACTTGATGCCTTCTTATTTATAGTAAAGCAATAAGGTTTCCCAAAACTTCATTCATATCTTCTAAATAAATTAATATAAATGGATGAAGTTTAGAAATATAAATTTGAATTAATAATGTAAATGAATGTGGATGATTCATCCCCAAACATGTGATACATTTGCAATAAGACTCATTTCCCTCATTTCCAAGAAGGGATGCACCCAACAACTACTTCAATGTTTATGCTGATAACTTGTATTCCAGAAAACTAAATGTTATCACATTGAAAATTGAAAACACCCTCCTAAAAAAAAACCTCTCTTTCTCAAAGAGAAATTGTCTATTTTATCAAGAACTTTGGTCTTCTGGTTTCACATCTTACATCACAATAAATGGATTATCCATTGAACTGTGAACGTATTCCAAGTTCAACGTCCTTGATATCCTATCAAAATCTTCCTCATGAATATAATCGATTTTATTGGTCGAAACTTCAACCACCATAATAAAATCTGAAATAGCTACGCCCCAAAATTTGGCCATATCGACGATAAAATTAACGATCCTCGGACTCAAGTAATCAATCACGCATCCACCTCAAGGTTCACTAGCACGTCGGAGACAATTATCACGCTGAACCCCGACAACAAAAAATCTAACATGACGATGACAGGAGTTATAACTTTTGGGGTAATAATTTTTTGTACCAAAAACTCAATGCCATAGGCTTTGACGAAAAGCTGATACCTTAAATTGATACGTAATTGAATAACAGCATTGCCGGCGACGGTGACAGCGACAACGGGAGTTAGATAGTTTGCCTTTGCTTCATAGACTTTCAATGAGCAGTCGACTTTTGACGATGCCATTTGTGCCATGCTCACACTTCACTCTTTACTTGAGTTAAACACAGAAAGAATCCATATCTACCATATACTAGATCATCCTGTTCGCCTATTAAATCTATAAAAGCCCTCATCCATAATACTCCTAAGAAAGTAAAGGAGTATGTTCAAGCTTCAAAGTTTGACAGTCATCCTATTTAAGCATCTTCAGAAGAGCAGTTTGTTAACCTGGAAATATCAGCTGAATTTCCCAAGGAATGGAGACAAGCAGGATATTCTCATATCTATTTTGGTGCTATTCGACTGGCACTTAACTACCATGGCACTAAAGGCAAACCTGTTGTGGCACGAATTGCGTTTTTGGATTCTAGATATTTGGAATACCAACATGCGTGTATAGCTACCATTGAGGCAACCCTCAATTCCGGACTGGTGATGGTCACTCTTTTTCCAAATTTCGCTATGACCTTGGCAGATCCCAATCTCCTGACGGCACTGAAGGTTCAGATCCAAATTGTCGAAGCCCCTCAAGTTCCTACTGCAATTTTGGCAACCTTACACTACTAGATCGTGTATAGGGTTCAAGATCATGCTTTCAATTTGGCAAATCATGGGACAAATGACTCATTGTTATTCACTGTCAATACGAATGATCAGCCCCACTGTGTTCATGTTCCTAAACAGATACCAAAAAAGGAACTCTTACAGATGTTACCAGAAACTTGGGCGACTAAGTATGAGTAGCTACACTAACATAGTCAACCCATTCAGTCCATAAAAAGCCAAATTATTTCCAAAGAAGATGGATCCACAGTGATCAAGTTTGACCACAGTCATCTTTATGAACCCAAGAAGCCCTCTATCTTCCCAACACAGTTGATGATGCAGCCTATGGGCAACCCCATAGTTGGTCATAATAAAAAAGACCCAGAATGCTACTGTAGAGTGTGTGACCCAGGACTTGAAAGAAAAATGATTGAAAACTTCTCAGCTGAAGGAAAGCCTTTACTTTTCTTCAGAGATCAAGCTACAGGTCACTATCTATGGGATGAAGATTGTACCTATGAATTTTGTGCAGATGATAGACTTGCAATGTGGATGGATAATATTGACAACACCAGCAGAGATTTGTGAAAGGAGAAGAAAAAGAAAACCTTCACTCAAGCAAAATTTTACAAAAGATGGATGGCAGGTGATCCAACTATTAGACCACTTGGAGAAGACAATGGTAAATTTGTTTACCTTGTGGATTACTCACGAAAGCCAGAACCAAAACTTCAATCCACCCCTTCTTCTCCTAAGAATTATTCTCTACCATCAAAACCACCTCATTCACAAAAATTACCAAAGCCAATTCAAAAGGCAAATCCTCTTCCTTAGCCTTGTTATAAAAAGATCAGTAAATTGGTTCACAAAAAACCCTTTACCTCCACCAAAACCAATTCCTTGTGTTTCTATGGTACAACCTTCACCATCAGATTCATATAACAAAGAATTTCCTCCTCTTGGGGAATTCACAAAAAAGAATAACATCCACATACCTAAAATTCCTTCAAAACTTTAAACTGATGCCTCTAGTACAGCTAAGTGTTGCAGAAGCAACTCTAAATTGGTAGACAAAAAATGCTTTGGCCCAAAATAAAACCTTAAAGCAAATAGATTCAAAGGTGACACACCTTGATTCAAAGCTTAGAAAGGTTGAGACCAAAGTGGATGAAGTTTAAGTTTTGATAAAAGTTTTGCAAAAAAGAGTGGATGCAATTTCCAAAGAACAAGCTGCTCCAGAACAAGATTTCTTTTCTCACATGGCCCAAAGAGAAAAAGAAATCCAAAAATTAAAAGATCAAATTAAAGTGCTAAAAGAAAAAGGGAAGATTCTTCCACCATCCGTAAGATCAGAGACAGTGCAATTATTTCCTTCCATAAGGCAGCAAAGAAGCTCTCTTCCATTTGAAGGAGTGTAGATTTCATTCCCTGAATTTCCTCCAAGAACAAAGCCAAGCACTTATGAGATCTACCTGGAGATCAAAAGGCAAGAAGAAGCAAAAAAGAAACAAGCTGAGCAAAAAAAGAAAGAAATAGCAGAAAAGGCTAAAGAAGAAGCAAAAATGGAAGAAATAAGCCTTGGTAAAAGGCCCATGGTGGAAGAAACTCCTCTAGCATCACCTCCAGTTTCGCCACCACCAAAACAAGTCTCAAAATCGTTGATGATCCAACAGGATGCTGATAAAAACCCTTTAACGATTTTCTTAAAGGATTATAAAGAATCCATGATTCCGAAAATCACGGCCATGTAGATTACTGATCAACTTTCAAAATCAGAGAAATCTGATTCTTTCTCAGAATCAGAATCATCAGGAGAATTTTCCAATGACAGTTCACAAGAAGAAAGTTTTTCCAAAGTTTTACACGTTGAGCCCAAGGTGGAACAATTCGATGATGAAGATGAAGATATGCCCAAAGCATCACAAGCCTCTTCATCTCAAGCACATTCTCATTCCACTGGGAAAGCCTCTATTGGAAGAACTACTTTCACTCTTGATGATATCCCATCAGACAAATGGCCGGACAGGATTCAAGAATTTCACTCATGGCTTGAAACCAGAAAACTTTCAGAAGAAAGTAATTATGATGTTTTCATGGAGTTTGTTTCTAGCTTCACTGGAATGCTCAGAGATTGGTGGAACTCCATAAGCCATGCAAATCAAATGCAATTCTTGGTCTTAAAAGATCTTTCACAGCCTATAAGGATAATCTATCATCATTTTTTTGGAAATCCAGAAGATCTTTTGACCTTGAAGAGAAGAGAATTCTATAAAAGAAAATGCTGCTCTTATGATAAAAAAGACCTGGCAAAGCATTTCAAAATAAAGACTAAATTATTTTGTGCTTTAGGTCTTAATATCAATCTCAAGCCCGTCATACTTTCATCTCTTCCTGACCCATTACAAGTTGCAGTCAACCAAGCTCTACAAAGACAAAACAAAGACATTCTAAACCTAACTGTTGGAGAAATCCAGCAAGAAGTCTTTGTTGCGTTAGAAGATATCTGCAACAGAAGGAAGATATTCAAAGACTATCTCCATGGTGATAAGAGACTAGACCGTGCCTGTAATGATTCCCATCTAAAAATCAAATGCCCCAGAGATAGATATTGTGATTGCCATCCTAAAAAGAAACGACATTACAAGAAATATTTCCCTGAGAAATCTTCAAGATGGAAATCAAAAAGTCATAGGAGAAAAAGGTTTAAATGGAGATATTTGAGAAAGAAACACTCTGGCATGAAAAAATCAGATAGATGCTATCTGTGCAAACAGAAAGGACATTTTGCAAAAAATTATCCAAAGAACAAAAAGGGTGCAAAAATGATCATCCAAATGATTCAACAAGCTGGATTGAAGATTAAGAAAGAAGATGATATTGAGTCCATTTGTTCTATTGATGATGAACCATCCGACAGAACCATTGGAGCCATTGAGAATTACAGATCATCCTCTGATCCTGAGTATTCAAATTGTTCAGACATCCAGATGATGCAGGCTCAGGCCCAAAACATTCAGAATAGACCAACAATAATCCCGCAGATTCTTGTCAGAATTTACCCAGAAAAATACAGTAAGCCCATTACTGTAATTGCATTTAAGGATACAGGAGCTGCTGAGACAATCATGAATCCAGATGTCTTACCTGCTAAATATTAAAGACCTCATGTAAGACATTTCAATTCAGCGACAGATTATCCCTTTACTACCCACCTAATCAGTGAGCCCATAACCATTCGGTTCTTTCCAAATTGTGAGATTAGAACAAAAGTTTTGGGTTCAAAACTCCTAAGAAAAGATATTGTAGTAGGTTTTGACCTCTACAAACAAGCCCAATATTTGAGAATCCTTCCTGATGGAGTCCGTTTTAAATCCCTCTTTCAACCTTATGTGTCAATTCCCAAACTCTTTTCTATTCAGCAAGATAAAATCTTTCAAATCATTCAGTAATTGAAAGATAGATCTTGTGCTAATTCTCATTCAGAATTCTTGTTAAAATGTCCCAATCCTTTGTGGAAAAATTCTGATTTCTTTATTTCCGTTCCATTCAAGAAAAATGAAGACATAAACCCCACAAAAGCTAGCCATACAGGAATGAACCCAGATCACCTTCTGCTAGCTGAACAAAAATGTGAAGACCTTCAGAAGCAAAAGTTGATAGAGCCCTCCCATTCACAATGGGCTTGTGAAGCCTTCTATGTTAATAAAAGGTCTGAACAAGCTCGTGGAAAGCTTAGATTGGTAATCAACTACCAACCTCTCAATATCTTTCTTCAAGATGACAAGTTCCCGTTACCAAACAGAAATTCTCTGTTTTCAAGCCTAGCACAAGCAAAAATCTTTTCAAAGTTTGACTTAAAAGAAGGCTTTTGGCAACTTGGAATTCACCCTGAAGACAGAGCGAAAACAAGATTTTATATCCCGAACAAGCATTTTCAATGGAAAGTAAGGCATTTGGTTTGAAGACTGCACCATCTTTATTCAGAAGGCAATGGTTCGTATTTTTCAACCTCTCATGAAGAATGCCCTGATTTACATTGATGATATTCTTCTTTACAGTCCTGATGAAGAAACCCATACTCAACTTTTACAAAATTTTCAATCTCTTGTTGAGCAATATGGGATTATGTTGTCAGAAAGGAAAATGCACATCAACATATCAGAAATTGAGTTCTTGGGCATGAATCTCAAAGATAGGCAATATTTTCAGGACCTCACATCTCACAAGAACTTCTCAAGTTTCCAGATGAAAACATGTCCACAAAACAGGTACAGTAATTCTTAGGGATTGTAAACTACTTGAGAGATTTTGTTCTTCAAATCTCTAAGTATACTAATCCTCTAAGAAAAATGCTAAAAAAAGATCCTTCAAAATGGTCTTCCTCCCAGATAAAAGCAATTCAAAAGTTGAAAGAAGATTTACAACACCTACCATCACTTCAGATCCCATCTGATGGAAAAAGAATTCTCCAAACTGATGCAAGTGATAAATATTAGGGTATTGTTCTTCTTGAAGAAAAGTAAGGAAAGAGACATATTTGTGGATTCAAAAGTAGAAGATTCTCAAACTCAGAGATGCACTACCACTCCATTTTCAAAGAGATCCTTGCAGTCAAGAAAGGTATCTCCAAGTTTGAATTCCACCTTGTTGTCATTTTCTGGTAGAAATGGATATGTCCTCTTTTCTACAGATACTCAAATTCAAGCAAAAGAAAGTCCCTCATCCTCAGCTACTCAGATGGGCTGAATGGTTTTCAAAATTTTCCTTTGAAACTAAGCACATTAAAGGCCAAACCAATGTTCTAGCAGATTTTCTTTCACGACCCAAAAATGAAATCTTTACATTCTTTAGAACTTATTGGCTCAAGCTCGTAATGATGTACAGACCATCCTCATCAAGACCGTCCTCATCTTCAACCTACCCATCTTCAACCTCACATTCCATTCTAGTTTCTCCAAATCTTAACCCTGAATTCCCTCCAAAAGTCATGGACCTTGTGATTCATAAAACTTTCCATCAAAAAACCCAAAAAATGATGTTTGAATATGAAGCACAAGTTTTCAGAAACTTTGGAGGTTTGATTCTAAAACTATGGGGTGTACATCCTGAATATCCGTTCATACACCCTATTCATTTTGAATTTCTTGAGCAACCAGAGGAACTAAAATGGTTTTTATGGTACCTTACTCATCTTTACCATATAGCCATACAGTTTTCACCGTTGATCTTAAATATTATCTTTTGAAGGCAATCAGAGGAAACATCCAACCTGAACATCAGAATTTTTTCACCTTCCTCAGTTAGTTTTCCCACTTAACTTAGTGGTTAGATATAGTAAATAACCATAAACAACCAAGAAGCCACATGATCATAATGTTTTACAAGCCTCAATATTTTGTTCAAAGTGCAGAGCATCTCAATTAGGATCGTTTCCAACAGCCTGGATTTATCGATCCTATCCTGATGACATAAGGAATCTATCCTTTCATTACAGAGATCTCCAGAAATTCTTATATCAATTGAACAAGGTTGTTCCATTTGAAATATGACCCCCTCCAAAAGTAACTGCTCTCTGGGACACTTGGCCAAAACAAGTTGAATATCTGCCTTATCATGATCAAGTCCTCAGAGAAATCAAGACGTTTCATGATAACCTTCCTGATCCAACAGAATGGTCCCAAGATTATCCTTGGTGTTATAGCCAGCTAAACACTAAAGAAATCAGAATCCAAAGCTCACAGTATCAAGATAAGGATGAAGAAGATTGTATGGATGAAGATTTTGATGAAAACGCTTTACACCTCAGAGTCTATCAGAAAAAGCAAGAAAAGCTGGACAGAATTACTGAGATGAACATTATCGACACTGAGTCCACCGACTATGATAATTAAAAGCAAGAATCTTTACTGTTTGCTTTTATTGTGTGTTTTTCTTTACATCAAATCTGCCTTGTAAAATACTGTTTAATATTTGTCCACTTATACTACTCCTTCACTATAAAAAGAGAGTTAGCATGCAATTGAAAGACATAACCAGTTTCAGAAATAAAAATCTTAGTGTGTTTCTAAACTCCCTATGGCTTTCTAAACTCCTCTCTTTTCTTTCTGGGCTTTTCTTCTTGATCAATTAAGGAAGTATGGTTCACCAACAATGAGTTTTCATAAGTATGCCCTGTACTTGCCATATTCTTATGGATCCTGTACATCAGAAATGAAACTCTGATAGAGATGAGATGCTGGTAAAATTCAAAAGACAAGATCTTGATTTAAGAATTTGTAGCTAAAAGGCAGTGCCTGTTTGATGGCCGTAAAGGAAAGAAAGGCCTGTGTTTTGGCATAGCATACCTACTGCAAGTTCTTGATTCCTGAATTTGTCTTAGAGTTTTAACAGTTTTATCAGTCTCTTAGTCTCACCCCTTGAGAGATTATAATTATATCGATATCAAGCTGAGGAACCCACCATAAATGTTGTCAGAATTTGGGTATTTATTATGAGTTACGTGGAGAAGAAGAAAATTATTAACTCTAATTTATTAATTTAGATCAATGGGTCATGGCCCTTTAAGGGAGAGATGAGTCGGTTTGGGATGCCATGGTGGTTGTTTATATAAGTTTTTTTTTCCAAGAATCCAATCCATTTCACTACTGATATAGCCTAACTTAGCCCATTAGTCCCTCTATTGTTCCAAAATTTGGAATTTGATCTATGTACATTTATTTTCAGGAATTTAATTATATATTTTTTAAATTTTAAAATTTTGATCCAATTATTGTGTTTCTCTATTAAAATTTTTCGTAAATTATGGTTCATCACAACGTTATTTTTTATTTAAATGAATACTAAGTGAGTATTTTTTTTATTTCAAAATATCCTACCAGTAAACTTAATAAAAGAAATTTTAACCATTGGGCTTAAATTTTGAAATCTGAAAAATAAAGAGACTGAATTCTTGAAAATAAAAGTACAGAGACCAAATTTCAATTTGAGAAAAGTATAAGAATTTATGACATATTTTCACCTTTGGGTAAAGATGAAAAATATTTGATTTAACTAGAATCAAGTTGAAAACAAATTAAAATTAAAAATAACCAAGTCGATTGAGTTATGGGATTAGTTAGAATAAATAGTTTGAAAAATTGAATAACACAATGACTTATTGTGAGGTTTAAGGTTTTTTTTTTAACTTTTATGTAAATACATTTTGTTTCTTGTCAATTTCGAATGTAAGCAAATTAGTCCCTTTATAATTGGAGCTGGTGGTTGTAGGTGTCCTCTTCCACTATAACTGGCTTATTCGGGTACAAGAAGAACCATCCAAAGTTTATGATTGAACCGAGGAAGAATCAAGATAACCGGAGGCTTGATCTTTCAATATTAATAAAACCTTTCTTCCTTCGATTTTGTTTATTTTATGCAAATTATTTTTATTTCGACACATCTATTTTTTTCTTCTTGTAATTTTTTTTTAAATTTTCCCCCAGTTTCGCCCTTTTTCTTGGGCAAGATTTTGCCCACGATCTCGACAGATAAGATTCTTTACACTCCAGTCCTTGAGGATTAGATCCTACTTTCCTTTACTGTTATTTATTTTAATTTTCAAAATAAGTTATATTTGGTGTTTCCGACGACGCATTATCTACCAAAAACTCAATGTCATAGGCTTTGATGAAAAGTTGATACCTTAAATTGATACGTAATTGAATAATGACACTATCAACAACAGCAACAGCTGCAGTTGGAGATAAATAGTTTGCCTTTGCTCCATAGATTTTCAATGAACAGCCGACTTTTGATGACGACATTTGTGCCATGCTCACTCGAAACTTTTTGCTTGCAGGGGTTTTCACTTTGGTTCTTGAGAGATTATAATTATATCGATATTAAGCTAATTATTAGACAACCATAAATGTTGTCAGAATTTGGGTTTATATATGAGTTACGTGGAGAACAAGAAAAATATTAACTCTAATTTATTTAATTTAGATCAATGGGTCGAGGCTTTTTAAGGTTTAAGGATGCCATGGTAGGTCTTTTATACAAGGTTTTTGTTCCAAGAGCCCAAACCATTTTACTACTGATCTAGCCTAGCCTAGCCCATCAGTCCCTCTACTCTTCCAAAATTAAGAATTTGGTCAATGTACTTTTATTTTTAAGAGTTTAATCTTATACTTTTTAGATTTTAAAAAATTCTGATCTAATTGTTGTGTTTCGCTGTTATATTTTTTATGTTAAATTATTATTCATTGCAATTTTATTTTTTTAGTTACATGAATATTAAGTGAATATTTTTTTTATTTCAACATATCCAACCAACAAACTTAACAAAATAATTTTTAACAATTAGACCTGAATTTTGAAATCTAAAAACTAGAGAGATTGAGTTTTTGAAAATAAAAGTATAAGGACCAAATTTTAAATTTAAGAAAAATATGAGGATTAATGACACATTTTCACCTTTGGATAAGGATGAGAAATATTCAATTCAACTAGAATCAAGTTGAAAAAAAAATTAAAATTTAAAATAACAGAGTTGATTGAGTTATGGGATTAGCTGGAATAAATATAGTTTGAAAATTTGAATAAAACAATGACTTATTTTGAGGTTTAAGGTTTTCTTTTAACTTTCATGTAAATACGTGCTTTTTGTAAACAAATTAGTCCCTTTATTGTTGCAAGGTCAGCCGCGTAGTAATCGACGTTGCCTATGCTCTCCCTCTTCCTTCTATTTTCTCTCGCCAAATTTTTCTTGTTCCACCCCAGCCCTCTTCCTTCTTCCTCACCACATCCATCATCATTGTTATCTTCGTCGGTCACCTTTTTTTATTTTCCCAATAAAAGGAGTTTTCGGAATAATAATTTTTGTCTAGTGTATTACCTCAGGATTCTGCTGTGAGGGAGGTTTCAATTCGGTGAGGATTCATGTTTTCTCAAATTCATTATGATTCATGTTGACTTAAATTTTTGATTTCGTGTCGACTTGTTTCGTCTACATCTGATTTGATGCATTTAATGTTTTTTGTGACTTGAAAAGATTTTCAGGATAAATAAAACGTTGATGGTGATTAAAAACAACAGTTTGTGAAATCTATTTTGGTGGCCGATGTCTAATTGTGAAACTAAAACTTGTAAAGTGACTTGTATCCGTGACACTTGCATTCTTTTTAACATCTTTTCCGATTAAGCACTTAAACCATTTAATACAATTCTCACAAATGATTAAAATAATGATTGGAATAACATCATTTTATATCAAAATTTATACATTAAATTGCACATTGAATCAAAGGTTATGTATAATTTTATAATTTTGTGGGATTAAAAGACAATATGATTAAAGAAGTTTAAATGCATCTAAATAATTAAAACTTAATCTTAATTTGTAGATCATTACATATAAAAAAGAAATTCGAATATTGGATTATTTATATAACAAAATTGGATGGAAGGTTGAGTTGAAATAGGTGAATTGTGAGGAAAGTAAATGATTGAAGGAAGAAAAGGGAGACATATTCTTGTGGAAAAGTAAGAGGTAAACAAAGTAGTAGCGTCATCTACTACACACTATTATAATTGAATTGATGATAACATTAATGTTAAAAGCATAAAGTAAAAGCTGAGGCTTCTTTTTTCTTTTCCTGTTTGGATGTAGGGAAAAGCATCCCCCATCTCCCCCTTTTCTTTGTCCAAACAAACTCAAGTTTGAGCTTGGAACAGGCGCATCCTCAACCTCCCCCTATCAAATTAATTTCACTCAACAACACTAACAGTGTTATACAACTATAAAAAAGCATAATAATCCTCACTTAAATTACCCATGGTTTAAGTAACTTTGGGGGAGGTTGGGACTTTGTTTTTTAAGAAAAGCACAATTACCCCTTCATTTTGACCTCCGATCTTTATCTTCGTGATATCATGTATCGATACTATTAACAAATAGCTTCAGCCAAATTTAATTATTCTAAAATTACAGCTTTATAGGCAATCATGGATTAGTACATTGCTAGCATATATGTATATATTCAATTTTTCTATAATCCTCAATTCATTTATCAAAGTGTAATAGAGATGATTGTTATTTATCTATAATAACATTTAAATTTTAAAATTTATATATTTTTAAATTTTAAATTTAAAAACTATAATATACCAATAATTTTAATTAGTAAGATTTTGATAATATCTTTAATTAAATGTACAGATGCAATTTCGTTTATTAAGAATCGTTTTTATTTAATAAAATATGATTAATAAATTTTTATATAAATTTTAAATATTTTATTGAAATAAGATTTTAACAAAAAATTGTTATTTTTATTTCATTTATTCATAGAACTAATTTTACTAAAATTAAAGAGCAAATGTTATTATTATAAAAAAAACCTAATTTAATAAAAAGTATAATTCATAGTTAATTTATAACTGTTTTATAGATGAAAAGTTATTATAAAGGGTAAAAATAAAATATAAAAATCAGTTCTACAATAAACTTAACTGTTATAATTTGGCCACTAATATTTACATGTTTTGTCATAATGATCCTAATTGTATTTTTGAGTCTTTTTTTGGCCATCAACCTTTATTCTTTTTTTCACATTGCTTTTTTTTAACAGATTTGATGAAAGTATTGTTAAAAAAATTGAAGGGATTACGTGGAATTTCATATGTGGAATATTTTTAATGAGATGTAATTTATTACTTTGATAACCCAATAAAGTAATTATAAGTGGAAAATGATAAAATAAATAAATAATTCATGAAGTTAAAGAAATAAATTTTAATTTAAAGAAAATAAATGTAATTATCTAAAAAAATGTTTCAAAATAAATACACATATTTAGTATTTTTGGTTTGATTTATTAGTTATCTTTTTGAAACATCTCAGTAAACAAATGTATGCATTCATTTGGAAACTTTTTTTAGATAATTATGTTTATTTTCTTTAAATAAGAGTTATTTTTTAATTATCTTGTTGGGTTATCTAAGTAATAAATTACATTTCATTAACACATCATTCTTATTAATTTTTTTAACGGCACTTTCATCAAATCTGTTAGAAAAAACAGTTTGAAAAAAAAAAACAAAGGTTGATGGCAAAAAAAAGACTTAAAAAATACAATTAAAACCATTTTGACAAAACATGTAAACGTTAATGACCAAATTTATCATTAAGCCAAATAAAATGTTGTTATAGAAAATAATTAACATAAAGATGATTGGCTATATATATTATTAATACTACTTAGATTAAGTGGTAGCATTGATGCCCAACAATTCCATATAAGGGTATGGTTCAAAGTCAATCAAATACAAATATTTATATTAATTCTTTGGTTGTAATGCACAACGTACAGTTGGATCCGATGAAGAGTTCAGACAGATGATAGTTGGAAATTTTTTTCGATGAAATATAGGTAACGCCACCAAGCTTAGAGCAGGTTGACTCAACTGATAGCATACATTTTAGATTGAATTGCTGAACTAGATGGAGTTTTCTTCTACGAGCAGCAGTGTTATTACATAGTACTGATAATCTATTATTACTGTATTATGTATGTCCAAAACCCTTGAAAGAACATAACCTATCTTTCAGAATGACGTCGATATGGAACATGGTCAGATTGAGACAGAACATAAGAGCTTCTCTTTGGGTGTTGAGATCCAAGAACTTCTGCTAGCTGAAAGCATATGCAAATGGTGTTGGGTGCAGCAGGGAAGATGATATATAAAAAAAAAAAAAAGTGAGAGCGTAACATCTTATTGGTGTCAGACTTTGCATGTGCAATTATGACCAGTAAAGTTTTGGTGCAGGGGGAAGAGCGGTTCGAAGCTCGAAACCCAATGGTTGTGTTTTTAGATTTAAAAACGCGCAGCCACATGTAATTCAGTGTTTTGTATGACAGCAGACAAAGGTAGGCTACAGTGTGGCTTTGCAGAGTGGGCAACCATGTCTGTCTTCATCTACTCTTGACGCTCTCATGTTGTCATACCATTAGCAACATCCCTACAAACTACAAGCCAGTGGCTGTAATAATAAATAATTAAATATATAATAAAAGTGGGGAATGTTGAGATCCTATTCTTGCATCATCTGATGACATACCACCTCTCGCCCGTTTGTTAACTACAATTAACTCTTGTGCAAAACCCTAGTTAGTTTGATATATAAAATAAGTGCATTGGAAATCAGGAAAAAGAGAAGTAAGCAGGGATGACAAAATTGAATCAACGTAGGATGAGATAAACTTGGATTGTAAATAGAATAAAGCAATGGTTGGTTGGGCAAAAGGCGTAGTGAAATAGATTGGAAGTGAGTGAGCACCACCCCACCCATGTATGTATAAATATTAAAAAAATGGTGTAAAGTAATGGATATTTTGGATTGAGAGGGAGATAAGATCTGAAGTGATGTTATATTATTATATAGATGTCAAAATGTGCATATACGCGGTATTGCACTTTAACTTTAAGGAAGATGTAGTGCAAATAGGGGAGGGGACAGTCGAATGTGTTAAGGCTGCCAAATTGCTTCCTTTCCAACTAAAAATGAAAAATCTGGAGGTGTAACTTTTGTGTATAAAAACCAGCAAAAGCCCCGTTTTCTGTCCTAAACTTGGTAGGGAATTAGATTCCAGCGCCACCGATACTCTCTTTTTTTAATGCATTTCAAATCTCAATCCCACATCATTTTTATATTCCATAATCCTTCTATTATGTTTTTAGGAATAATATTTTTTAATAATTTCATTATCAATTTATTATTATATCTGCTTTTTTTGACATAATACTTAGAATTATTTATAGTCCTTCCTAGTGGCGGAGCCAAGGGGCCCTAAAATAATTTTTATTTTATTTAGGTTCTTTATAATTTATAAAATTTTAAATTAGTAATGATAAAATTGAACTTCGACCCTCTTAAAATGATAAGAATTTGATTTAATCTTTTAAAAATTATAAAGATTTAGACTATTAAAATGGTAGAATTGCACTATCGTAAACATATACAATTTAATTCCAGTCCCCCACCCCCCCCAATTTTTTTTTTTGGCTTCGCCACTAGCATCTCCCCAACACATAAATAGGAGGATAATGCATTTCAGCACACTCGAACCAACATCCTTCTGCAGTGACAACAATGTCCATGCCAATCGAGATAAGACTCAATCGACTTTACGGAATCATATTTAGTACACTAAGTTTTTAGATTTCACAAGCAAGATTAATGGTTGACAAATGTTCTATATGGATAGTGAAATATTAAAAATATATATTTAAAAATAAAAGAGATACATGACAATTTTTTAAGGCAGCTTGTGGAATAAAAAAATATACTACCAGTATACCAAATAGTAATCCATGTCTTTATATAATGGATGCATAATAATATTTTTTAAAAATGTATCAAAACCTTATATACAATATTTATGACATACTCACGATATTAGTAAAAATTTTATGTAACAAATATACTTATTAAAACTAAATGATGTTTTGGTTGAAATCAAAGACGATGCTAGAAGTTTATCTTTGGAGGGCTGAAATTAAATTATAAAATTTTAAAAGGATTAAACTACAATTTTATCTTTGTATATACTTGTTATTTTAGAATTTTAAAGAGATTAAACTGAAAAATTTTCAACTTCCTAGGGGGATAAAGTGTATTTACTATTAGACTAACTTATAATTTTAAAAACTTCAAGCAACTAAAATAATAATTTACCATTTTGGTGTCGTCCCTGATTGTAATGGTAAGTTAACGGTTTGATATGCACAATATTATTTGTTCAAATCTCAATATATATATATATAAGGGCAAAAACACTCTAATAATGATATAACTTGCTTGGTAAAAAAAGTTTTTTTATTTTATTTTATAATTTTTCAATTGAATTGAGACTCAATTAATGGATGACACCAACTAGGAGTTTTAGTATGGTAGAGAGATGTGTTAATTATACAATGCAGTATCTTTTTGAATGAAAATTTGACAAAACTCAAACCACTTTATGGATTCTTAATCTATTCGCTTCAAATAAAGTGGAATTTTAAAAAAAATAGTTAATGTGGGATAAATTTATATTTTGGACAATAAAAATAAAACGATTATGATAATTGTTTATCTTGCCCCGACCAACTTGCTATATCAAATAATCATTTTATCCTCTTATATATAACCATTAAAGTAACTAAAATGTAAACAAATGTTTTAGAAAAAAAAACTTAAATCCTTTTACCTCTTCCTTAATCTAATTTTCCCAAACTTTTTTTGGAATTATATTTAAATATTTATTTTCTTTTAAAAAGGTTTAAAATGTTATAAATAATTGGGGCAGGCGAAGATAGATATATGTATCCAATATCTATAGAAGTGATAATGGTTTTCTATATTGTTTCTAGAATTAGATTTGATCGGAGTATTGGTCTAGAATTAGATAAAAAAGTTTTCTTGTGTGTAATTTGGGGATCATAACCCTAATATATATAATTTTGGCACATTAGTCCTAATTCCTAATCAGCCCACCATCAATTAGGAATTAGTCTTCAATTAGAATTTAATTACTAGAGCATCTACACATATTTATCCCATACTATATTTAATAATTAAAGCCCAATAAACTTTAATTAAATTAGATCACTTTAATTTGGGCTAACATATTATGATAGTAAATAATAACATGTAATTACCTTTATTATATATGTGGCGTCCATATTTTTCAACATGAACCGTTTTTATCTATATTATTATTATTTTTAAATAATTTATTCAATTGAACCGGACAAATCGATTAGACTAAGAATCATGATCTGATTGGTCCAATCATTGATCCGATTTTAAAAGTCTTGATTTTAAAAATTACGGGATAAACAATGAAACAAAATCTAGCAATTATAAAATGGTAATAAATTTAACAACAACTGCTCCGCTTCATTCAATTGCTATCCCTAACAATGTCATGCATGCAAAGCAAAGGGATAAAGAAAATGAGTAATGCCTATAGAAACAACGACATGCACGTGGGTGGAGATATAAGAAATAGAATAGATGTGAATGTGCATACATATTACAGCTAGCTTTTGTAAAAATTAAAAAGAGAGCTTATTGTATACATTGGTTGAATAAGATTAAAAGAAAAAGAAGCTAATTAAACACTAAAAAAAGAGCATTAAGGTGAAGATAATGGGGGTGTTGTTGGTATTAAGCATTTTCTCCACTGTCCAAATCAAACTTGTAAATATATTACGCAATTGGGGCCTACAACCCTGGCCATTTGTGGCTTTGGAATCCCGACCATTAGCATCTCATTACAAAAGGAAAAGAAGAAGGAAAAAAAAAGATTGATTTTGATTTTCCCCTTTGTCGCCACGTTATTAATTTTTTTTTTTAAAAAGAAAAAGCTAGCTATTTTTCTACACTTGGAAATTGGAACGTACATTGTTCAAGAATGATTTTTGGGCTTCAAAAAGTTAATTTTATTTAAAAAGAAACAATAAATGAATAGATAATGAATAAAGGGCAATATGATAGAGTTGGTAATGGCTTGCCGTATCAGAAATTATGGTAAAATAAAAAGAAAGGCAAAATACAGATAATGATTGATCATGGTTGATCCATCAGCCGAAAATTATATGGTTACGTATTGAAATTATGACAATCTTTTTATGTATAGGTACATATGCATGGTTATCACTAGAGTAAAGGTACGTCACCCAGCAATGGAGCTTATCTAAGTTATTGGATTTATTACACATTTCAGATTTCAGTCCTTTTAACCAAAAAAAAAAAAAAAAGTCGGTCCAAGTTTATGGCTGCATTTGTTTTTCTCTCTACATTATACTTTTATGAAAAGAATTCGATTGGTGGAGATGGGTAAAGTTAAATGTTTTGGAGCCGAGATTAAGTTATATTTTTTATGAAAGTTGAAATGTATAATTTTATCATTGTTTTGGTTTATATTTTTACGAGTTTCAAAATGATTAAATCAATTTTTAGCATTTTTTTAGAGCTAAATTATAAATTTATCATATATTAACTCGGGAGTTTTTGAATTTTATAGAGTCTAAAGCATCAATTTTTCATTCAAGCTAGGGCTAGGGCCTACCTACTCCTCTCCCTTCACCCCCCTTAGAGATGACATTATTAAGAGTACAATCATGAAAAGTGGCGGAACCAGAAATTTTGGAGGGGGCGGAATTAAATTGTATATTTTTACGATAATAATAATGTAATTTTATCATTTTAATAATCTATGTCTTTATAATTTTTAAAAAATTAAATCATTTTTTATTATTTTTAGGGGACCAAAATGTAATTTTATTATAATTAATTTAAAATTTTATAAATTATAAATGATTTAAATAGAAAAATTTTTATTTTAGGGGGTTGGATCCCTTACCTTCCCCTTGGCTCCCCCACTGTTCATGAACCCTAATGCAAAATTATTATATAGTATTTATGTTTTAAAATTGTTAATTCTACTTGGAATGATTCAATGTTATATAATATTTAAAATTGTTATAATTCTACTTATACCTCTTTTAGAAAAAAAATAATGCAAAAATTCGTGGAATGAACATGAAACCAAACACATGCGACATCCTTCAATTGTTCTAATAATTAAATATAATAATTAATCCTAAAAAAAGTGTATAATATGAGGGAAAATCCTACTTTCATCACTTTATTCATCATATTAGGGCACACTAATGTGGAAAACATTCTAAGTAAAAACATATTTATTAAAATTTATATAAAAATTAATGAAATTTTGATTAAAATGATAAAATTAAATATTTAAAATTTATAATGTCTTAAATTTAAATTTTATTATGAACGAATTTTCATTAAAATTTATATAAAAATACCATTATATTTATGAGCCGAGAAAAATAGGCCGAATGGCTTGGAATTTGGTACTTAAAGATGTTATTTTTTAAAATAATATGTAAATAGATGCAAATTTAATATTTAATTTATGCTATCAATTTTAAAAAGTAATACCTAAGGAGTATTCTGAAATTTGAATTTCTATATTTGTAACTCATTCTTTCTCGTACTTTTTTTAGAGTTTGAATTCGTTTGTAGTGTGTATATGCTCAAAGTTTAAGTATAAGCTCTGGTCAAAAAGGAA
Organism: Gossypioides kirkii; assembly: GCA_005610355.1. Taxonomy (NCBI): domain Eukaryota; kingdom Viridiplantae; phylum Streptophyta; class Magnoliopsida; order Malvales; family Malvaceae; genus Gossypioides; species Gossypioides kirkii. Next base: position 315,459 of record CP032250.1, read on the forward strand.
AAAACAAACCCAATTTGTATTAATATATTTTATCATGTTTTCAAGGAAAAGGGAAAGTTAATGGGGGAACTCGAGGCAGTAATTAAAGTGTTTGTAGTTTGAATAAAAATGCTATTTCACCATCTTCAATCATATTTTTGTTAAGTTATAATCAGTTAGGTGCTTGAAAGCCCGATCTCTTTAAAATTAAAAATTTTTCATTTAAATTTTTTAAAATTTTGAATTAATAAAGGTATTCTCTGATAAAAAAATTGATTTAATATTTTCAAGCTATAAAAATATAGATTATTAAAATAATGAAATTACATTTTTATTATCGTAAAAATTACAATTTAATCCTACCCTCTCTATTTTTTTTTTGGCTTTGCCCCTGTTTGAAGTAGCAATTTTTTTTTGAAAAAATGCCGGTATGCTTTTATTGTCATACAAAACCAATGCAAGATAAAACATCAAAAAAAAAAAAATCCTCTCGAGGATCCAAATAGTCAAAACCTGAAAATTTCATCTTTTTCCCCTCACAATCCCCCCTGCATACCAGGCAAAAATGCTTCAACTCACGGTAGAAGTTCGATAAAATGCTCTAATTTGAAGCGATCCAAGCAAACACTAGCTAACATTTTTTGCTCTAGCACTTTTTTTCAGCACAGCCGGACCTGTTAAGTGGTTCTGCACGAATTCCATTCTTCTACCTATTTTAAATTAGAACTCATTCAAACAACAATAATATATTACAAACAACAATAATACAATTTTAGTTGAAATTACAAAGTAAAACAATTTAAAAATCACCTGTGTGGGTTTTTAAATATATATCTATTTTTTAGAATTATAAAAAATATAAAATATAAAAACATCCCATAATAACATTTACTAATTATTTTATAAAATTTTTATTTAAAAATTTATTTTACAATCTAAGATTTATTTTGAATAGTTTCTTTGATAAATTGATATCAACAATTTAATTAGAGATATAAGATTAATGTAGATACATACATAATAACATTAACATTTGAAGAAAAAAAAAAACTTTAACATTTGATTAATGTACCACCACAGTGGCAAAAGGGTGATTAATTTGCTTGATATTATCTTTATATCTCCCATGCATCATGCATGAACTCACTTTTTGAGCACTAAAACAAATACAGTCCACTGCATGAAAATATCAAAGAAAGCTTATAGATGAAGAAAAACTTCCTCCACTCAAACCCTAAAATATATATAAAAATAAATATATAATATAATAAAAACAAAAAGCAAAGATGAGGGAATGAAGGAATAAGAATAATAATTATAATATGAGAAAAAAAAGAAATAAATTAAAAAATAAACAAAACAAAAAGCCCTCTATCCCCCCACCTTCCTATCTTTCTTTCCTTCTGCCTCTCTTCTCCTTTAATTCTCTTCTTTCTTTTGCTTTCTTGGCCTTCAGTATTCTCCTCCTAGTGTCTATGGATTCTCCACCTTATTAAAGAACCCATCATACTTTATAAAAAGAAAAAAAAAATAATTACCATGGTTTTCTCATCTGTTCCAATCTATTTAGATCCTCCCAACTGGCAGCAGGTAAGGGTTTTCCTTTTTTGTTTTTGATTTAAATCTTTTTTTTCATCAACTTCTATCCATAGTTTGTGTTTCCCAAAGTAAAATAAAGCAAATTCAAAAGATAAATATTCCTATTCCTTTGTGATCTTTTTTTTTACTGAATATACCAATTTTTTTTCTTCTTTAGTAAAGATTTACTTTTGTTTTTTCGGGGGGTTTTATTTTAAATTTTCTCCATTTTTTTTTTGTAGCAGCATAATCATCATCAACATGGTGGAGTTGGTACTGGTAGTACTGAAAACCCTCAGCTTCCACCTCTTCCTCCACCTTCTCATGTTGGAGTTGGTGGGGCTGGTTCTATTAGGCCTGGTTCAATGGCTGATCGAGCCAGGTTAGCCAAGATTCCACAGCCTGAAGCAGCTCTGAAATGTCCAAGGTGTGAGTCTATTAATACCAAGTTTTGTTACTTCAATAACTACAGTCTTTCACAGCCACGCCACTTTTGTAAGACGTGTCGGCGGTATTGGACTAGAGGGGGTGCCCTTAGAAATGTTCCGGTCGGCGGAGGATGCCGGAGAAACAAGAAAAACAAAAGCAGCAGCTCAAAATCCACAGGTTCAGCTGAGAAACAAGGTGGTTCTAATTCAACAAATGCTGTTAATAATAATATTCCTTCTGAAATCACAGGCCATTTGCCACAGCAAACCCCTCATTTGCCTTTCATGGCTTCGTTGCAAAGTTTCTCTCATTTTGGCATGGGAAATATTGGGTTAAACTTTGGTGGTAGTGCCAATGGAGGACAAGCTGAGATGGGGTTCCATATAGGAACCAACTCAGGCATGAGTAGCCCTATTTTATCATCAGCAGGTCATCAGCAGTTCCCTTTCTTTGAGCCAACAAATGGTTTATATTCACTTCAAAGTGAAGGCATGGAAGGATCATCTTCAATGGTGGGTGAAAGCCAGCTTCTTCGTTCCATAACTTCAAGCTCTAGGGTTTCTCAGCTAGCTCCAGTGAAAATGGAAAACAACAACAACCAAGGGCTAAACCTATCAAGATCCATGATGAATAATGCTTCAGAGAATAATCAGTACTGGGGAGGAAATAATTGGACAGATTTATCAGGTCTGACTCAACGCTTCTAATACTAATCATCTCTTATAGCTTTCAAACCTGATCTTCAAGCTGTCCAGTTATCAAAACAGCTAGCTTTAATGACAGAGATATATATATTTATAGTTTGACCTCCTTGACTGGCACACAAGCTTCCTTCAACATCAAAAAAAGTAAATAATGGGTGGTGAAAATTTGCAAGGTTAAGTGAAGAACTTATCTCATCATCATCATCTATCGAAGAAAAACAAAGATTTGCAGAACTGATGTTGCATGTTTCATAGTATATATATTGGGTTTTTTTTTTTTTATGTTATTTTGTTTGCATGGGCTTGTTTACTGATGTGTTCTATGTTTATGTGTGAAGTTATGGGATCTTTTATCTGACATTATAAACTAATTTCCTCTGCGATATATATATATATATATATATATATAGCCTTTCTCATGTCTGCAAATCATCATATTGCCCGCATTTCGATAGATCTTTCATTAAATATTCTACCGATTCCATGGTTGACACTGTTGTGTAAGCTGCATAAAATCATGCTAAATTTTGGGTTCCTCTATATATGCATTTTCTTGGAATTCTAGCTGAACAACAAATCGCTACCTGCACTTCTAAACCCCTATAACACACACACTCACATACATATAGATTATCTTCCTCTTCATGGATGAAATTTTATATACTGACCTTTATTTTGAAATTATAACTATTACAAGTTTTATTTTACCATATATGCACAGTTCACCATAAGCATCAATTCCATGGTGTCTTTAACGATGTTCATTGCTTCATGTTGCACTTACACTTGTTGTTTGTCTGATATACACTATTTATATTTGTTGATATATCATGTCTTTAGCTTTCTCTCTCACTATATAATATATATATATATATATATCCATTTCTATTCTTTTATGCAGAGAAGTTAAGATTTAAATTTGCTTTTATCAATGATAATTAGTTCTATATAGTAGTTTTCACAAGATTTTACTTCACCCTAGTTAGTGGAAATTTCATATTTATAATTAAGCATCGTTATGAGATATATACATAAACATTCTTAAGATCAAATTTTTCATAAATTTCATCAAATAATTTGATTGTAACTTATTTTTTTAAACATGTGGTGGTATACCATGTCATCACATTTTTAAATAAATATTAAATTATTATTTGATGGAATAAATAGAAAAAATAGACGAAATCTACTAAAAAGAATTTTCACCTATCCTAAATATATGGCTTTTGTATTTATCGTGGGAGTTAAACTTTTCAATTTTTTTTTCTAATATTAAAGTTTTTTAAGTTAAAAGACCAGAAAACGCCAAAAAGGCCACTCAAAGCCATGCAATTCTATGTTGAAGCCAAGTATTCTAGAAATATTTATAGGTTTTTTCTTATAGAAATAATAAAATAATATTTTTTTTATTAACTATGCATGGTCAAAAGAAGTGCATCCTTTTGAACATGACTGTTTAGTTTTTTCTCTTTATTTATCTTTTCAGTATGATAACCTTCAAATCTGATATCAGAATTTAATTAAAAATAATTAATTAAAGGTGCAATATATTTCCACGAATTATTTGAAAATAATATTTTGTCTTAAACAAAAAAAAAAGAAAGAAAGAGGGAATCAAAGGGATGTTTGCTTCTTCTTTTTTCTGCAACGAATAAAGTAATTATTATGATAGTTTTGGAACATTAATTTGAAATGACATTAAAATTTATACTAAAAATAAATTTTATTCTTAAATTAATGCTTTTTTTATTAATTTAAAAAAATTTAGTACATTAGTTATATATTTTTATAAATATCATCTTAATCACGATAAAAATACAAAAAAAAAAATGGTAGGATCCGAACATAAAGAGAGATGTCTGATAGTGAGTTGGTCATAGAACTTTAGAAGAAACAGTTTGTAATGAAAAGTAAAATTCTGTGATGACGAATTTGTGGGGTTAACGGAAATTAGAAAAAGGGCAAGAAACTGAGAAAAAAAAAAAAGGAGAGATAAGGTTTTTATTTGGTGGTGGCGGGAGAAATAAAAATAAAAATTTTGAACTAAAATGGCCTTTAATTGAATAAACATTGTTTTATAGGGTCAAATATGTAATTTTTGTATTTGGCCGAAGATAAAAAGATTAAAATTGACTTCTAATTTTTAAAAGGGACTAAATGGAGAATTATACCATTTAATAATGGAGGCAATAGCTCCATCCCTCTTTGTATAACATTACCTATTATATCAAAATTTTGTCATATTTTAATCACTTAACTTTAAAAACCTACAAAATATTTTTTATTTAAGTTATTTGGTTATTAAAATCGCTGCAATATGTTCTTATCTATTTGCATCGTTTATACCAATAAAAAGCTTTTTTTCTTTTTCACTTGTATAATTAATTTTTTTTTTTATGAAATAGCTTTGAAATCATCAATCTCTGAACTAAAATTAAAACAATTTTCTTATTCAATTTTCGACACTGACCATCGAATTGATTTGAATTGAGGTATGATCCTTTACTCATCGATGAGTACTAATCAATCGTATTAGTCATTGAATCATCGCTTCGAACTCACTAATCGATCTTCTTCTAAAAAAACTTAATAACTTAATGGCATAAATAAAAACATTCAAATAATTCAGTGATTAAAATAAATTTTTTTAAATATTTAAATAATTATTACATAAATTTATTAATAGTTTAACATAATTTATCTTATTTTTCAACACATTTGAAGAATTAGGTGTTTTTTTTTTTTAATATCAATTATAAGAACTTGAAATTTTCTGACCAAAGTGGAAGGGATACCGGGTTTTCAGGTTTCGAGCCCTGCTGAATCGCTCCATCACCTAAAACGGAGAATGCGACCGAAGGATCCGGTAAAACGGTTACTAAAATGTTTTTCATTAGATGTTTTTAAATTTCAAAAAAGGTCATCATTTTTAAGTTACCATTTTCTTATTCTTTTGGGACTCAAAGGCGGGTAGCTGAGATCGTCTTTCTCCGGTATCCTCATTGTTTTTGTTTTTCGCAGGTGATGATTTTCTCTTTAGTTTCTGTTTGTTTCCTGAGAAATATAGGAAAAAGAGAAAATACAAGAAACTGATATTTCAGATTCCCGTTTTCATTATTGATTTTCGATCTGTATACGATTAACAGTCTAATAAGCTAGCGGAAATTGTATTTATCCGTTATTTTCTAATTTGATTTAATGGCTCTAGTTTCGATCTTCGGTAATTTATTGTTCTCTGGCTTCTAATGATGGCATACATTGATGTTTTGAATCTAGTTATCGTATCGATAAAATTGATTTTAAAAAATGAGAATGTAAGATCATATGAAGGGTTTCTGTTCTATGACTAGGCATAGTTTTTCTTGAACAAAATGCTTGTGATGGATTATTTATGGTTCGAGTTAGGAATTTTGTCACAAACTTTATTTTGTATATAACTTTATATTTTATTGTTGAACGAGGATGATTTGGTCTTGGTTCATAACTAATTCAAAGCATGCTTGTTAAAATGTGGATTGTTTCTTTGTATTGTTGTGATGTTGTTCTTATTTTCAACGTTTTAGTTAATACAAGATGGCTGATGGTGAGGATATTCAACCACTTGTCTGCGACAATGGAACTGGAATGGTCAAGGTAACAGTTTAGGGTACTCTATCATATTTATATATATGATATTTTCTAATGATGTGTTTCTCTCTTTTAGGCTGGATTTGCTGGTGATGATGCTCCAAGGGCTGTGTTCCCTAGCATCGTGGGGCGTCCACGTCACACTGGTGTGATGGTTGGTATGGGTCAAAAAGATGCATATGTTGGGGATGAGGCTCAGTCCAAACGAGGTATTTTAACTCTGAAGTATCCGATTGAACACGGTATTGTTAACAACTGGGATGATATGGAAAAGATTTGGCATCATACCTTTTACAATGAACTTCGTGTGGCTCCAGAAGAACATCCGGTTCTTCTTACTGAGGCGCCTCTTAACCCTAAAGCCAATCGTGAGAAAATGACCCAAATCATGTTTGAGACCTTCAATGCTCCGGCTATGTATGTTGCTATCCAGGCAGTTCTCTCCTTATATGCCAGTGGTCGTACAACTGGTAAGCAATTTTTTACTGCAATCCATCTATGTTGCTCTGATTTTGGGGTAAGTGTTTGATAAGGGTAAAATCAATCGTTTGTATGTTTTCCATACATTTAGAGGGATGGACTTGGAGTTCGATCTTCATATCCTTTATCTAGATATGTGCTGGATACATGTATTTATGGAAAAATGAAGATGCGGAGCAATATAGCTCTTTGTATCTTGGATAAAACTTGAGTTAATTATGGAAGAATTTGAAGTGCTCTGATGTTGATTCCCATTTCTACCTATAATTAATACTTTGCTCTTTTTTCATCTATTAACCGTTCTCTACAATACTTGATGTAGGTATTGTTTTGGACTCTGGAGATGGTGTGAGTCATACTGTCCCCATTTATGAAGGATATGCCCTCCCTCATGCCATCCTCCGTCTTGACTTAGCCGGTCGTGATCTTACTGATGCCCTTATGAAAATCTTGACTGAACGTGGTTATTCATTCACCACTACAGCTGAGCGTGAAATTGTGAGGGACGTGAAAGAGAAGCTGGCATATATTGCACTCGACTATGAACAAGAGCTAGAAACTTCCAAAACTAGTTCTTCCATTGAGAAGAGCTACGAGTTGCCTGATGGTCAAGTGATCACCATCGGCGCTGAGCGTTTCCGATGCCCAGAAGTCCTTTTCCAACCTTCAATGATTGGAATGGAAGCTGCTGGCATTCATGAAACCACGTACAACTCTATCATGAAGTGCGATGTCGACATTAGGAAGGATTTGTATGGAAACATTGTTCTCAGTGGTGGAACTACTATGTTCCCTGGAATTGCTGATAGAATGAGCAAGGAAATCACTGCCTTAGCCCCAAGCAGCATGAAAATTAAGGTGGTGGCTCCACCTGAAAGGAAATACAGTGTCTGGATTGGAGGCTCCATCTTAGCATCTCTCAGTACTTTCCAGCAGGTATTATTCACTTAACAGACAATGCATTAACTCTTATAAACAGAGGCTCACTAAAAAATTCTAGCATTTTCAAGGGGCTAAAATATAATTTTACCATATATTAATTTAAAATGTTATGAACTTTGAGGGGTCTAGAAGCAATTTCCCATTTTAGGGGATCAGGTTCCTGCCAGGTCCCCTCCCTTCGCCCCTGCTTATAAATGGGTCGGACTGTGAGGGATTTTTAGTTTCTTGTACTTCAAGAAATTCGATTTTCCTGAAATTATTAGGTTAATTACACATATGAATAGAACAACATTCGTATATTTTTTGATCTTGATTCGGTTTTAGTCATATTCGTACTGAAAACATTTACTCATTGTGATCGGAATACAGATGTGGATTGCTAAGGCGGAGTACGATGAATCCGGCCCCTCTATTGTGCACAGGAAGTGCTTCTAATTCTTCAAAGAGTGCAAGAGGCGCAAAAGTAATGTCTTGTTTTATTATTTGGCAAAACAATTGCAGCTCGCAAGCTATTTTTTCTTTTTAAAATCCATGCCATTTCTCTTTAATTTTTTTTATTTATTTTTTCTTTTAATGTTTATATTGTGGAAAACAATGAACCAAGAATGGCGGAGATGACGATAGAGTTGAAGTCTCTCTCGTTTTTATTTAAGTGTTGTTGAATGAATTTTCCATTCAAGAACTGCCATAAGGGTAACTGAAAATGATTGAATTCAGAGTTATTCTTGTCTCCTCTTAGCCTTTTAATTTTAAATGATCATTTTTCTTTTACCTTAACATATTCATTTTCAATTGAAATTACAAATAGTCCATGTTGTACCCTAATGGTAATGGTTAATGGTTATGATATTATTTTGAAGTTTAGTAAAGGCATAGGAATTGGCTTTTAACAGTTTTTTGCTGACGAGCCGAAGATTAGGGGTTCAATTTCAACTAAAAAATTTCGTTCAATTAATTCAAAAACTCGATTCAATTTAATTTGGCAATAAAAAATTTTAATAATTTGAATCTAAAATGATCCAAACTTGAAAACATAGTTAGATTAGCTCTTGTAATATTCTGACCATGAAATAACATATCTCAATTCAAATGATTTAAACTTAAAATAATCTAAACTCAAAATTGATTCAAATTGAAATGATTCAAAATTTTAAAAACTTAAATTTATCCAATCCAAAATAAATTTGATAAATGTCATATTATTTTTAATCTAATGTATAATATCATAAAATGTCAATTTTCACAAATCATTAACACAATTGTCTATATAACATTATTTTACATTAACATATTATATATATAAATAATTGTATTTATTCAATATAAAATAAACTGATGTATTTAGTAGTTGAGAGAGTATTTATGTTAGTTTAAACCAGGTGAAAAATGTGTCATAAAAAACAAATTATTTAATAAATATGAATAATTTTTATTTAACATTTTAAAGTTATTGTTATTGTTTCAATATATAAAAAAATTATTTTTACATTATAGGAAAAATTTAAATAAATTTTAAATAAAGTAAAAAAACAGAATTTCATTTAATTTATATAACGTTAACTTTTTACGTTGAAAATAAAAAAAAGAGATAAATTTTAAAATTATAAATGAATTTTAGGTTAATGTATAATTTTATACATGTACTTTAATTTTGTATAATTTTAGACATAAAAATTTGATTTGATCCAACTCTCATAAATTATTAACATAATGATTGATATAACATTATTTTATATTTATATATTACATACATTTGAACCCAATAAGTAGCTCCAATGAAAAAAAGGATGTTGTTCATCCCAGGGGTCCCGGATTCAAGCACCTGTGTGTGTAAGGTGTGTGTGCGTATGAACAGATACTACACTGTAATCACACCAGTGTAATAAAAAAATATATTACATAAATTGATACATTTAAATCACAATCAAAACTTAATTTGTATAATTTTAATTTTTTTTAAATATTGGCGGCAGTTGTAAAATGATTGTTTTTTTTGTTTGTTTTTGAAGTAAAATGATTGTTTTTCATTATAATTGTTATAAACATATTAATTAATAGATATAGAAAAAAGAAAATTAAGAATTAAATTACTTAAATTAGTAAAAATGAACGAAAATGTCGTTATCGTAATTACAGAGCAACTTGTGCTTAAAAACCATCCAACCTTATTACAGCAGAAGCTTTGGGTTTTCCTGTTTCTGTCCTAGATTCTCGTCCCCATCGCCATAAACGACCAAACACTAAAACACTTTCATGGCTCGCAAATTCTTTGTTGGAGGCAACTGGAAATGCGTATGTTTCTTCCTCTTTTTTCAATCCAAAACTCAATTAACCAATGTTTTTTCAGCTATTATTCGATATCTGAATGTTTAAATTGTAGCAGAAATCAATATTTAATTTTGTTGCAGAATGGAACAACTGAGGAACTAAAGAAGATTGTTACCACATTGAATGAAGCTGAAGTTCCTTCCGAGGATGTTGTGGGTTGCTTTTTCTTTATTGTATGAAATTTACTTTCATTTGATTACTTAAACAAACATTTTGTTGTGGCAGAGGTTGTTGTGAGCCCTCCATTTGTGTTTCTTAGACTTGTGAAAAGCCTATTGCGGTCTGATTTCCATGTTGCTGCTCAAAACTGTTGGGTTGGCAAAGGTGGTGCTTTTACTGGGGAAATTAGGTATGATTTGATGTTGGGTTACTTGTTAGATTCCGGCAATTGTCGATGTTTGTGGTATATTAGCGATCAACTTAGCTGTTACACTTTGAACACAGTGCTGAAATGCTTGTTAATTTGGGCCTTCCATGGGTTATTATTGGTCACTCTGAGAGAAGGGCTCTCTTGAATGAATCCAACGAGGTAACCGATACGACTAGGTTCCTATTATTTCGTAGTTTCGAGTGATACGACCAACCCTTGTCTCTGTAGTTTGTCGGAGACAAAGTAGCTTATGCAGTTTCTCAAGGCGTGAAAGTGATTGCTTGCATCAGTGAGACTCTTGAACAGCGAGAATCGGGCTCGACCATGGCTGTTGTTGCTTGTTGAAAGGTGGCAACCATGCAACAACACAACTAGCTGCAACAGCATGCATCGAGCAATACCAGACATGGTTCAGGCAAAAGACAGATTGCAACAGACAGATTTGGTCCAATTTATTTTTAATTTGTTTAGTTATAATTTTAGTCTTGTTTCATTAGTTTGTAACAAGTTAACTCTTGTCAAGTCTATTTTGTTGCTTTTAAGGTTAAATCAGTTATGTTAGCTGTAATTAGCAGATGTTTAGGAATGATGATTGTGATGTTACTGCTTGTCCACTAGAACAAGTAATGTCTGTTTTTTTCTTATGTTATTTTTACTACTTATATAATGTTGCTATATAGCAGATTTCAATTAATGAAAATTGTAGATTATCTTCTCAACAATCTTGAGAACTTTGGTTCTGTTTTTGCACTTTCATTTGCTGAATTTCTTTGTTCTTGTTCATTGTGAATTAATTAAAACTCAACAAATGGTATCAAAAGCCTAATTCTTTAAAGGCCTCTTTTGTTGTTGTTATCTGTTTTTTGCTGAGCATTTGAAAGAAAAAACACAGAAGCCACTTTGTGATCAGTTTGTTGCTGAAATAATGAGCTTTTCACCTCCACAACCACCTGTTTTTGCTGGGGAGAATTACAACATTTGGTCAGTAAAGATGAGGACCTACCTGCAGGCACATGATCTCTGGAGTGTAGTCCAAGCTGACATTGAGCCACCACCCTCGAGAGCTAATCCAACCATAGCTCAAATCAGGCAACACAATAAGGACTGTGCCAAGAAGAATAAGGCCATGTCCTGCCTGTAAAATGGAGTCTCGGATACAATTTTTACAAGAATAATGGCATGCAACTCTCCTAAGCAAGCTTGGGACAAGCTGAAGGAGGAGTTTCAAGGGTCAGAAAAGACTAGGCAGCAACAATTGATTAATTTGAGAAAAGACTTTGAGAACCTGAAAATGAAGGAGTCTGAGTCCATCAAGGTGTATGCTGACAGGATAATATCCACAGTCAATAACATAAGGCTGATGGGAGATGAGTTTAGTGACAGGAGAGTAGTTGAGAAAGTAATCACAACACTTCCTGAGAAGTATGAGTCCAAAATCTCCTCCTTGGAAGATTCAAGGGACTTAGCAACCATTTCCTTGACAGAGCTGATTAATGCTTTCTATGCTCAAGAGCAAAGGAGGGCCAATAGGATTGAAGAACACTCAGACTCAGCTTTTCAAGTCAGAACAAGGGATAGTTCAAGCACAAGTTCAGGTTTCAAGGGCAAGAAGCCCTGGTCAGAAAAGAAAGAAAAACCAAAAAGGAATGCAAGCAGAAAGAAGTTCCCACCATGCACCCACTGCAAAAAAACTTCTCACTTGGAGAAGTATTGGTGGTACAAGCTAGATGTTCAGTGCAGGACTTGCAAACAGTTTGGTCACATTGAAAAGGTTTGCAAGAACAGAGGCAAGGCACCTGTGCAGCAATAAAATCAAGCTAAGGCTGTTGAGGATGTGCAAGCTCAAGAGGAGTATGTCTTCACAGCCTCTTGCTTTGCAAGCTCAGACAAAGTAAGGAAGAATTGGCTGATTGATAGTAGATGTACACACCACATGGCCTCAGATCAAAGTTTGTTCAAGAAGCTAGATGCAAGTTGCAAGTCCAAAGTCAGAATAGGCAATGGTGAGCTCATTGAAGCCAAGGGCAAAGGCAAGGCAGTGATATACACCTTGTTAGGTAACAAAGTGATTTCAGATGTTCTTTTTGTGCCAAACTTAGATCAAAATTTATTAAGTGTTGGTCAATTACTAGAAAAGGGTTATTCCCTTGTGTTTGAGAAGAAAACATGTGTGATTAAAGACTAGAATGGTCTAGAGTTAGTGGTTGTCTTAATGAATGATAGATCATTTGTTCTGAATGTGAACAAGTTGGATGCTAGTGCCTATACCTGCTTAGCTGATGTTTCTAGTATGTGGCATAAAAGGCTAGGACATGTAAACTACAAGTCACTTAGCTTGCTGCATAAAATGAATTTGGTTGAAGATATAACCAGTGTTGAAGTTAAGAAGGAGGTTTGTGAAGTCTGCCAGCTAGGGAAGCAATCCAGATTGCCTTTTCCAGTGAACCAAGCTTGGAGAGCACAAGGCAAACTACAATTAGTTCACACAGACATCTGTGGACCTGTGAAGACTCCTTCTTTAAGTAGAAGCAGGTATTTTGCTTTTTCATTAATGACTTTTCAAGATTTTGTTGGATAAGTTTTCTGAAACAGAAGTCAGATGTTGTTGAAGAATTTGCCAAGTTGAAGGTTTTGATTGAGAATCAAGCAGATTGCAAGATAAAGGCACTCAGATCAGACAATGGAATAGAATTTGTGTCTCAGGAGTTTCAAGCAATTTGTGATGAAGCTGGAGTTCAGCATCAACTCACTACCATTTACACACCACACAAAATGGTGTGTGAGAGAGAAAAAACAGAATTGTGCTAGATATGGCTAGATGTTTGCTGTTTGAGAGCAAACTTCCCAACTCTTTTTGGGCTGAAGCAGTCAACACCTCAGTGTACCTGCTCAATAGACTGCCAACAAATACAGTCAAGGGAAAAACTCCCTTTGAAGCTTGGTATGGACACAAGCCATCCGTGTCTCATTTGAAGATTTTTGGATGAACCTATTATGTGCTGATTCCTGCTAAGAAGAGAACCAAACTTGAAAGAAGATCCATGCCTGGGATTTTTATTGGCTACAGTAGCAACAAGAAAGGTTACAGGGTGTATGATCCTTCAACCAAGAAGGTTGTGGTAAGTAGGGATGTGAGCTTCAAAGAAGACAGTTTTTGGAAATGGAGTGGGACTGATGCAAGCCTAGATGAGCAAGATCAACCTGTTGAGCTACAACAAGTTAAGAATGAGTCTGAAAATGAAGACATTGATGATGTGCCTATAAGAGGCACAAGGTCTATCACTGATGTTTACCAGAGATGTGATATGACCATTGTGGAACCCTCTACATTTGAAGAAGCTGAAAATGAAGATTATTGGTTAGAAGCAATGAAGGCAGAGATTGAAATGATTCAAAAAAATGACACTTGGGAGCTGGTGGACAGACCTGAGCAAAGAAAAGTGATAGGGGTGAAATGGGTGTTTAGAACCAAGCATAATGTTGATGGTTCATTAAACAAACACAAGGCAAGGCTAGTGGTGAAGGGGTACAACCAGCAGTATGGGATTGACTTCACTGAAACCTTTGCACCAGTTGCAAGGTTAGACACCATAAGGCTCCTATTTACCTTAGCTGCTCAGAATCAATGGAAGGTGCACCAGCTGGATGTCAAGTTTGCCTTCTTGAATGGCTATCTCAAGGAGGAGATTTTCATTGAGCAACCTGAAGGATTTAAGGTTACTGCTCAAGAGCACAAAGTGTATAGGCTCAAGAAGGCATTGTATGGTCTTAAACAGGCTCCAAGAGCCTGGTATGACAGGATTGACTCATATCTGTCAAAGTTGGGGTTTGATAAAAGCATAAGTGAGCCAACACTTTATGTAAAGAAAGCTGAAAAGGAGACCCTGCTAATTGTGTCCTTATATGTGGATGACTTGCTGATCATAGGGAGCAGAAATGAGTTAATCGATGAATTCAAGATGCAAATGCAGGATGTTTTTGAAATGACAGACCTAGGCTTGATGACTTACTTCCTTGGCATGGAAGTGAATCAGAATGAAGGAGGAATCTTCATAAGTCAAAAGGTTTTGCCAAAAAGGTCTTGAGCAAGTTTTGCATGGGTAATTGTAAGCCTGCAAGCACTCCTGTGGCACAAGATGAGAAGCTGTCAAGTAAAGATGAGCATGAGAGGGTTGATGAGAGGAGCTATAGAAGCCTGGTAGGTTGCTTGTTATATCTAACAACAACAAAACCAGATTTGATGTTTGCTGTAGGTCTCCTATCCAGATTCATGCATTGCAGCAATGTGGTTCATCTTAAGGTTGCAAAAAGAGTGCTTAGATATGTGAAAGGAAGTCTTGATCTTGGGGTAAAATTTGAAAGAGTTAAAGATTGGAAACTGCTTAGATTTTCAGACAGTGACTGGGCAGGGTGTGTTGATAACATGAAGAGTACTTCAGGTTACTTCTTTACCCTAGGCTCAAGTGTTTTTTGTTGGAGCTCAAAGAAGCAAAAAATAGTGGCACAGTAAACTGCAGAAGCTGAATACATTGCAGCTACCACTGCTGTGAATCAAGCCATATGGCTTAGAAAGCTGCTGAGTGATCTAAATGCAGTTCAGTTGGAAGCAACAAAGATAAGGGTTGATAATCAATCAGCAGTTGCTATTGCCAAGAACCCTGTGTTTCATGGCAAAACCAAGCACTTCAAGATCAAGTACCATTTTGTTAGAAAAGCTGAACTTTCCAAAGAAATTGAGTTAAAGCATTGTAGCTCAAAAGTTCAACTTACTGATATCCTGACTAAACCACTTGCTAATGTAAGGTTTGATTTTTTGAAGGGAAAGATTGGTGTTAGCTGCATAGTAGCCAAGGACGAGTGTTGAAATGTGGCAACCATGCAGCAACATAGCCAACTACAATAGCATGCATCGAGCAATACCATACATGGTTCAGGCAGAAGACAGATTGCAGTAGACAGATTTGGTCCAGTTTGTTTTTAATTTGTTTAGTTATAATTTTAGTCTTGTTTCATTAGTTTGTAACAAGCCAACTCTTGTCAATTCTATTTTGTTGCTTTTAAGGTTAAATCAACTATGTTAGCTGTAATTAGCAGATGTTTAGGAATGATGATTGCAATGTTAACTACTGCTTGTCCACTAGAAAAAGTAATGTCTGTTTTTTCTTATGTTATTTTTACTACTTATGTAACGTTGCTATATAGCAGATTTCAATTAATGAAAATAGTATATTATCTTCTCAACAATTCTTGAGAACTTTGGTTTTATTTTTGCACTTTCATTTGCTGAATTTCTTTGTTCTTGTTCATTGTGAATTAATTAAAACTCAACATTGCTGCACAAACTAAAGCAATCACTGGTACTTTCTTTCTAAATGTAAAAGAAGCTAAGCCGATCATTTGTTTCGTTTCATGTATATCTTTTAACAGCTAATGCTCATTTACAGAGAAAGTAAGAAATTGGGAAAACGTTGTTCTGGCTTATGAACCTGTTTGGGCCATTGGTACCGGCAAGGTGGCGACCCCTGCTCAGGCTCAAGAAGTAAGTACTCGAGGAATATATCCTTTTAGATGAGTCTTCACTTTTCCAATAAATGATGAATGTTGATTGCTATTATATAACTAAACCAGTCGTGGCATACGGATTTTAGAATCATGTATGTTCCAGGTTCATTGTGAACTGAGGAAATGGCTTAATGACAATGTTAATTCCGAAGTTGCTCCATCTACTAGAATCATATATGGAGGTATTTTTCTCGATTGCTTATTGATGTTATAACCGAGGTTGTTTATGCATCCATTGCACCATAAATGAAGGTTCTGTTAATGGAGCAAACTGCAACGAATTGGCTGCACAACCGGATGTGGATGGCTTCTTGGGTGGTGGAGCTTCTCTCAAGGTTAGCGATGTTCTTTCTTTCTTTGTTCCACTGGTTTAATGCCTCATCTTAACCTTGTCCTCCGCTGTTTCCTGAATCAGCCCGAGTTCGTCCATATCATCACTATGAAAATTGAAGTTCAAATCAAGGAATCACAGCTTAAAACACACACAAAAAACATAGCTTTGAAACTCAGAATAATTTGAGTGGATCGCTTTCGTCCTATTGATCTTATTTCGGCATTTATGTAAGCTAAGCCCCTTGGGCCTAATTCGCAATGGGCTTAATTGTGGGCAAACCTGTTAATTTTTTGGCTTATTATATTATTTGGTACCTGTATTATTTTTTAGTTCAATGTGGTACTTGCATTTGATAAAAATTATATATTTTAATAGTCAAAAGTAAAAATTTTGATTTTTTAATGTTTGATTAAGATTTTAGGGTTGATTTGATGAAAGCTATTTGTTAATATTACTAGGTTTGAATTCTCATTATTTTGTTGATAGAATAAAGTTAGTGCTAATTTAATTTTGAATTTAATTTGTTAAATACAATCTGATTATTGTGATTTTTTTTCTTTTAAGATTTATTTGATGAAATTTAATTGCTAACATTATTAGTTAACTATTTAATTCAAGTTAAATATTAGAAAATTAAGATATTAAAATATATATTTTTCACAAAATACGATAACCATTCAATAAAAAAATAATATAAGTATGAGATTAGGAAAAAAATATATAACTCAAATACCAATTCATGCATTAAGTCTAATTTTTTCTTTACTTTTTCTTTTTAGTTTGTGTTAAAAGAAAACCCACCGTTTGACTTGTTTTGTACTCTCCTAATTTAATATTGAATCTTTTAAAGAAAAAAAATTAATCGTTTGCATGTTTTATCAAAATGATTTTAATTATATTTTTGTTCTTTTTTCAATTTGATTTTTCTAACAGATTTAATAAAAGCACTGTTAAGAAAGTTAATGGGAATGACGTGGAATTTCATATGTTAAATATTTCTAATAAGATGCAATTTATTACTTAGATTACTCAATAAGATAATTACATGTGGAAAATAATAAAATAAATAAATAATACATTAAATTGAAAAAAATAACTCTTAATTTAAAGAAAATAAATGTAATTATTTAAAAAAAAAATTAACTCAGTAAAAAAACTTTTCAGTAAACAAACGTATAAATGATTGAAGCCTTTTGAAAGAAAAGAAAGATTGAAACATTGAATTTATTCACTAAATCTGTTAAAAAAAACAGATTGAAAAAAAGAACAAAGGTTGATAGCCAAAAAAAGTTAAAAAATATAATTAGGATTATTTGACAAAACATGCAAACATTAGTGGCCAAATTTATCATTAAGCCAAAAAAAATGATCACAATTTGATTTTGGTCCTAATTGGGATTTAATTGTTAATACTCTATTCCAAAGGGAAAATTTGTTTTATTGTTTAGTGTTAATATCATATTTGGTATATGAGTTTAGCTTCAATGTTTAAATTGGTATCTAATTTTTTTTTGTTATAATTTAATACTTGAATTTGATTTCAGTGTTCACTAATTAGCACATGGTTTTTTTTTCAATTTAGGTACTTGAGTTGACTTTCATGTTCAATTTGACACTTGAACTGTTATTTTATCCCAATTAAGTATCTATATTTTTTTACTAGAGCACGCATGTAAACATTCATTGGGCCACATGTAACCAATATTGATTTAAATACTAAATTGAACATCAAATGATATATTTAGACCATATATTTCAAACTAGACTCCTCCCATAAACAAATATTTGGGATAACATAAGCCGAATTCTATATTATCTTAAAAGCTAACCAATAGGATGTTTGAGAGAGTCGATATCGATGGTTTTGTAGGAAAAAATCATGAACACAACAATGTCTCAGTTTCTTGTTGGTTCAAATGGAGCCTAACCCTGAGGAAGTTTCAACCAAAACCCAAGCTATCTACCAACATGATCCATGTAAAACAAGCCTGAGACTAATTATTCGAACTAAATCGTAATGGTGAGGAACAAAGGCATTATAAAAAAAGATTACCCGAATTTCGAAACTGAAAAAAGGACAAGGAGTATCAAACAGAAGTGGAATAGGATGCAGCATGCATGCATGCATGAGCAGTTCAGCTCTGAAGCACGTCTATGGAAGCTTAGCATCCTAGGTCTAGGTTGACTGAATCAAATGAACCACGATTTCATCAATTTATAGTCTGTAGGTAGGACGTTGAAGCAGCTGTGACAGTGCCTATGAAAACTCCATGACCCATTTGTTATGTCAAATCAAACACTGGTGTGAAACGTGACCTATTCAAATCATTCTCCCCCTTGATCGATTATATGGAAACGCATTGGAAGGTAGCTGATAGGCATGCATGTCATGGTGATTTCAAAGTTATCTATGGAAACCCTTGTAAACATGACTCATTTTACTCACTTTACTTAAAAAAATGAGTAAATTAATTTTTATACATTAGATCAAATAATAAATTGACATAACTGATGGAATAATTAGACAGTTACACATCAATTTAGGCATGCATGGAAACCCTTGTAATATGTTCTGTTAAAAATTAGCATAACTGATGGAATGATTAGACAGTTACACGTGATGTGTTATATATACCTCATGCCGACTTATAAGAATCAATTTCTAACAATAAAAATTAATAAAAGTTTTAACAAAAAAATTCACAGATCTAATTTATCCGTTTTTAAAAAGAGGAAATCAAATGCTCTATACTAGTTTTACCTCTTCTGCTTATCACTGAGTGCAGAGACTTAATCATCCATCAACATATATGATTGAATCCCATAGGGTAAAAACATGTGGGAAGTATAAAATAGGTATAAATTTGCTCCAAGTCATTTGGTCCTCATATAACAATAAAAATAATTATATAATGAACCGAACAAAATAATTTTTATTAATTAACAATTGAACTTATACTTTTAAATAAAAAATAGTAAGATAAAATTTCTTAAAAATACAAGTAGAGGTGAACTAAATTTCAAATGTCTTAAAAGTATAGGGATATAGAGCATAAAATACTAGCCTTAGGCTAAAGCTTATGCCCAGAAAGGAACTTTTATCCCTTTGCCGCCTGTCTGGAACCTATACTCCAATAAGGCCAGCCTGCAGCCTCCGGGGGGTACTAGCAACTACATCATATCATATGCATATATATTGTATAATGGTGTATACTATATTATGGCTATATATATCAGGAACAGCCTCTGCAATGGAAGCTTATATCTCTACTTACTAGCTTGCCAGTAATGAATTATTAGGAACTCACATTTGTTTTTTTTTTCAGAAGTGGGTTGAATTCATAAACCATGAACCAAAATTTTCAAGATTTGTAGTCACCAAATTGGTGCACCGAAAGCTGCAACTAGATTTTGCTCTTTAAATTGTCTACTGGCTTTTTTTTGAGGCCATCAAGAACACTATAAATAGGGTTTGTTATAGGTCATGAAAAGCACAAAGAGAGTGTACGAACATGGGGTTTTTTTGAGAGCAATTGTCCAATAATTTTGAGCATATTTCTGGGATTGGCTGTAAGCTTTTTCTATTATGTTTTGAGTGCCCAAATCGTTGATAAATGTTTGGCAGTGATAGTGACTTTAGGTAGTTCACACAATAATGTCAACAGCCACTCCTCCGCTTCGGTGTCGACAAACAGGGGAGGGGTTTAGAGTTTGGTGTAGATTCCTTAGAATGTGCTTTACTGGGTAACTATAAACATCTTTGATTGGTTGTAACTACATGGTGACTAAATCTTATATTTTCCTAAGAAAATGGGTCTTAAATTTTGTTGAAATACGACTCGATCTATGATCAGTTTTACTTGTACTATTCTGTCACATGTATTAATGCAGCCAAAGCTTTAACACTCTCTAATTTGACAATTATGAATAATTTAATGTCACATGTTGGTATATGATTGATTTTGAGTTTTGAATATTATTTTTGCATGTTAATTAAATTATTTGATATTTTCCTTTCGTTTATACTTTTAAGCAATAAACAAATTTTTAAAAAAAATTAAAGAAAAAAAAAGTAAAACTCATCCAATAAAAATTGAATTCATTTATTTGTGTAAATTAAAAGATGTTAATATATTAAAGAATAGTACAAGTACTAAATTAAACATTTTCGTTGTACAAGTACCACATTACGCATTAGATGAAAGTTAAGGGGTCAAGTGTGGCATTAACCCATTAAAAAAACAAAACTAGATGCAGGTATCAGTCGTCAAAACATGAGATGAAAACATTCGGTTCAAAAGAAAGACAAGGATAGATCATAGATCCCAGTGAGCTATATATATTTCGCAATAGCAAGTTAAGGAACCCTCTTTGTACTGGCTATGGGGTGAGTTGAAAACCAAACGTGTCCATCATTGTACAGCCACACAAAGCATCGTCACTGAGTGGCTGCAGCTTCACGTACTTCAAAGAAAGACCGGTTCTTGACGACAATGTCGTACATGTGCAAAGCCCTGAAGTGGGCGAAATTTCTCGGAAGTGAAATGAGGTGAGCCGAGTTTTCTGATTTGTGGAACTGAAGGAGGTGAGGTTGGGTGAAGTTGTGGTAACGGGTCCAACCGAGTTCGGTCAGGCGGTGCTCGAGCTCGGAATAGGAGTTGATGACTTGGTTGGTAGGGAGGTAGACGAGGACCCGTGGTCGAGCCCCGGGTGCGGTGGAGGTGCCGGGATAAATGGGGTGTTTATGCTCGAAGGATTCTCGAGTGGGATTGGGTATTAAGCGAGCCACGCCTTTTTTGTCAAATATCCACACACCCGACATGCTCCCCACCCTCGTCGAGAGAGATGCCCTATTACCCCTCCTCTTGCTAATGCTTTACTAGGTTGTGAAATAATAGGTGGCCTGCTGCCGCTTTTATAACACACAAGGATTTTAAATTATAGGGTAAACTACTCAGCTAAACTTACTGTTACTTTTTTTAATAAAAAAAATGGTTAATTAACTTCAAACGATAATTAATACGATAGATTAATACCTTTCGATAAGTAGAAGTTAAAAAAAATTCAAAGATATTTGATTAATTCATGAGACCAAGCTTAATCAAACACCGAAATATAGTGTAGACCAAGGCGATATAGGGAGCACGAGGCTGGCTAGAGGTGTTTTGAGACCGGGTTGAGTCAAATCTAATCATGATATTAACACATTTTATACTTACTCAATCTTGACCTAGCCCGAATTATTGGCTTAAAATTTTGTCCAAGCTCACCTATATTTGTAAATGGTTAATACAAACTCATTTTAGATTTGTCCATATTATTTTTTAAAAACAAAATTTAAAAATGTATTTATATTATTTTAACTTAGTATTTAATTTTCATGTATTATAAATTACATAGCATAAAAATTACAAACTTAAAAGTCGAGTTCGAACATTAAATGTTTAAGCTTAAATTTGACTCATATTTTAGATTGACCTAATTTTTTTTTGTCCATATTCATTTTTCAGACCTAATATTTTTACTTAAATCCTTTTAAATTCCGAATAGGCCTTTAAGCTAAGTGGATAATCTAGCCCATCAACAAGTCTAAGGTTAGCGCCTAAAATAAAATTTTAATGTTTTAATCCCTCTAAAATATATAAAATTATATGTGAATATTTTTCATTGCATGAATCGCTTATGGAGGGCGACGGATAAGCAAGGTGTACATTAATTCCAATCCCCCGTTCCCTTTTCCTCATTAAATCAATTGAGAAAAACAATCACGAATTCTGAATATGAACCGTAAAACGGATATGAAATAAACCCAAAGAAAATGATTTCAAACATGGCACCATAGGACTATATTTATGCGATAGGAATAAATAAATAAATGATGGCATTTGGTGATGAAGGACCCATTAGGATGCCCATGAAATAACTTTCTTGGCCATGCAAAGTATCAGTTATCCCCTTCTTCCTTGGTTTTGGTCTCTCACATTATCCATCATAATTCTCTTCTTGATTAACGTTTGGTGCTGTTATATAGTAGGTATACCAGACGAAGGGTAGGCTCATGTTGGGATAGTTGACCAACGATGATTCAATCCCCCCCCCCAATTATTGCACAAATTTTAAATTATCCTTAAATTTTGACAATATTCTAATTAAATTCTCAGAGTATCTATGTCGTATCAATCATGTTTTACTATTAATTTAGTCATCAATTCAGGCATTATATCTAAACCATTAGAGTAGATCATCTAATTTAAACCCAATTTAATAGGGAAGAAACCATTGGATTATTGTTACTTTCATTAATGATCATCAAATTTAAACCCCTTAAAGCGAAAAAAAAAAACCATTGGATTCATTTTTTTTTTTTTTTTTGCTGTTAATATTGAGCACAGTCCTAACATTTTGATGATCATCTTTTTAATTGGCAAGTGTTGACTCGTAAAGAGAAATTTTCTAAAATGATTAATCTCAAAGAATCGTAAAATAGACATAAAAAAAAATACTTTAATCATGCCAAAAGAAATTTATTATCTTGGTACTAGAAATGTACATGTGGTAAAAGCATATCCGTAGGACGAAAGTAAAATAGCCTAAAATAACCAAGCAAATGCTTCTGGCTCGGGTGTGGTAAAGAACATGGAGTGTCGGGCCTGTTTCACCACGAATCCGGCCCAGCACCTAGACCTCAAAGCATCTTTCATGGAGCGAGCCTCCTCCTCCATTACTATATGTCAAGTAACATTCAAGTTGATGATACATATTTGAAGGTTACAGGTTCATAATGATTCAGTTTTCAACTGGACTTAATTAAATATAAGGTTAAGGTATATAAATATTCCACTCACTTGAATTATGGGGGATCAAGATTAATATTATAATAATAAGGAAAGGTCTCTGCTTTTCCTTTCACTTGAGATTGCATGAATCTAGCCTAGATCTTTTTCTAAATGATATTTGGTTAGATGTAGATTGATTCTTGTTGATTTTCTCGGCACCCAAACAGTCAAAATGCAGAGCATTATTTGAGTTTTTTTTTTTTTTCCATTTGTTGGAAACATTATCGACGACCAAATGAAGAAAAAGGAACCGGCGGCTGCAGCTGATAAGATCAAGACAGTTTTAGGTACAAATATCATATGATATTTGGTAATAATCACGGGAGATTTTCGTAAAGTGACTTGTACATTTTATCAAGTTTCAAAACCAAATTGTGGTCATCATCATTTTCATGGATTCCCCCCGTCCCCACGTAACTGAAAGCGGAGTCAAATATCTTGTGCATCAAGCAACTTTTTTTGCTAATATGCCAAAAGCTTGCCTCTCCGGAAAAGTCAAAGCTTTGAACTTTATAAGTTCATCTTCATTTTTGGCTCCTTGAAACTATGGAGTCAACCAGGTTCTCTCATTAGCTCTTTGAATTTCTACTTTTTTTTTCTTTTTCTTTTTTTGAAGTTTGTATGGATACCCTTTTCCAAGATTTACCTGGTTCCATGTTTGGGTTCAAATTTGATCACGGCTCAGTGCCAATGCCAGTGTGTGGAAATCACAACCTTGATGATGGGTCTAAAGAGAGTCCCATTGATTCATCTTCATCATCATCATCAGGCATGAGTTCGGATAGTCCTGGTTCCATGTATGGGTTCAAATTTGATCACGGCTCAGTACCAATGCCAGTGTATGCAAATCACAACCTTGATGGGTCTAAAGAGAGTCCCATTTATTCATCTTCATCATCATCATCATCAGGCATGAGTTCAGATAGTCCTTTCCCTAATGAAATGCTTAAATACATAAACCAGATGTTAATGGAGGAAGACCTTGAAGAAAAGACCTGCATGTTGCAGGATTGCTTAGCTCTACAAGCTGCTGAAAGATCCTTCTATGAAGTCCTCTGCCCCGATTTTTCGATTCCGGCTGGTCTAAATCATTATTACCCAGATGATGATTGTAGTAGCAGTAAAGGTGAATTCAACTCCTTTTGTACTCAAACTTCTCTTATTGATTCTCTTGAAAGAACCTCTTTGTTTCCGGATTTACAAAGAGGAACAGTTGAACGCCTTGGTGAAGGCAGTAAATCGCCAACTATTGATGTAGATAAGGTGAGGGGAAGGAAAAATTATCAGCGTGAGGATGTGGAAGAAGGTAGGATCAATAAGCAATCTGCTCTTTCTCTTGATGATTCAGAGCAGACAGAGATGTTCGACAACGTCTTGCTTTGTAAAGGTGAAAACGAGGACTCTCTAAAGTGTTCTCCTAATGGCAACTCGCTGCAGCACAGGCGGATAAAACGGTCCAATGGCCGGAGGAAGAAAAACAAAAAGGAAAATGAAGCAGTGGATTTGTGGAGTCTACTTACTCAATGTGCACAATCGGTAGCAGTCAATGACCAAAGGACTGCTAATGAGAAGCTGAAACTGATAAGGCAACACTCGTCTGAGTCCGGAGATGGAACCCAAAGATTGGCACATTACTTCGCTAATGCCCTTACGACACGTTTGGCTGGCATGGGGGCACCATTGTATGCACATCTGCTAAGCAACAGGACATCAGCTGCTGATGTCTTAAAAGCTTATGGAGTGTATGTTTTAGCTTGCCCCTTTAGGAAGATGTCTAATTTCTATGCAAATAAAAGCATAATGGAATTGGCTGAAAAGGCAACCACACTCCACATCATTGATTTCGGCATTTGCTACGGGTTTCAATGGCCTTGTCTCATCCATCTCCTCTCGGCACAGGCTGGTGGACCTTCCAAACTTCGTATTACAGGTATCGAGTTCCCGCAACCAGGTTTCCGACCTGCAGAAAGGGTGGAAGAGACAGGGCGTCGATTGAAAAGGTATTGCGAGAGGTTCAATGTCCTGTTTGAGTGCAATGTGATAGCAAAGAAATGGGAAAGCATCCAACTTGAGGAACTGAAGATTACAAAAGATGAAGTGGTGGTTGTTAACTGCATGTATAGGCTAAAGAACCTCCCAGATGACACAGTGGCACCAACCAGTGCGAGAGACACCATTTTGAAACTGATCAGAAGCATCAATCCCGAATTATTCATCCATGGGGTCGCAAATGGGACATACAACGCTCCGTTCTTCGTCTCAAGGTTCCGCGAGGCACTGTTCCATTTCTCAGCTCAGTTTGATATATTTGAAGCAACTGTTGCCCGGGACAATCCACAAAGGATGATGTTTGAGAAGGAAATACATGGGAGGGACATTATGAACCTCGTTGCATGCGAGGGTACTGAAAGAGTTGAAAGACCAGAAACGTTCAAGCAATGGCAGGTTCGGACCCTGAGGACAGGGTTCAAGCAGGTTCCATTGAATCAAGAGCTTGTGAAGAAAGTAATGGACATGGTCCAATCTAGTTACCATAGGGACTTTGTTGTGGATGTTGATGGCCGTTGGATGTTACAGGGATGGAAAGGGAGAATTATTTATGCACTTTCATGTTGGAAACCTGTCGAGAACTAACTAGGATCTAACAGATATTCATTTCCTAGAACAATGTTTTCATATATTAAAAGATCAAATCTTGTTTCAGTGTCAGAATATATCGAAAGATAAGTGTTTTAATAAAAAGTTTAAATATAGTAACTGTTACGACCCCACTCTACATGTTACAAAAGAGTGGTGATGAAAACACACCAAATATAGATTTATAATATAAGAGCTAAAGCTATGCTATAACTGTTGTCTCGACAGGTACCTCCCCGGAACGCAGAACGTTGTCAATCTTCTCGTCTGCTGCTTCCCAAAGCTCTGGCAATGCTTCCCTGATATTGTGAATGCTCTCTAATGCATAATCCGCACTGTCAGTTCGTTGAGAAGTTCCCACCTATATCGGTACCGTTGGAAACCAGTGAGTAAAACCTATAATGCTTGGACTTGGGTGCGAGTGTAGGATAAGGACATAGTTAGATATTCAGTGGCTTACCCACACGGTATGAAGGCCCATACTTTTACCGGTCTGAATATTTCGGATGCTGTCATCAAAGAACAACTGCAATACAAGACATTGTAACATTTGATAGAAGTTATTCAAATTCAGATCACTTCAAAAGTTTATAGGTATCATCGATTTACCGTTTTCTGGGGGTTGATGTTGGCCATCTCAAAAACTTGTTCATATGCTTTTTCAAGTGGTTTGCACACAACTTTAGGACTTGGAAGTTCAAGCTCGGAATCAGGACAAGTAATGTATGTATAGTAGTCGAAAATTTCGGTGTTAGAATCATCAGCCGAAGAATCATCTTCGTTTGTGGGATTCAGGGTCTCAAAGCATATAATCCCTTCAAAACAATCCTCCAATCCCAACCTGTTAAGCACTATGTCAGCATGGTTCTTATCCGCATTCGTGAAAATCTGTATTATACCAACACCATAACATTAATAGTCACAAGGGATCTCCTCTAGATGATCATCACAATGCGATTCATATAGAAGAATTAGGATTCTTACAACTTTCCGAATAGGCAGGCTATGCAAGAGAGTCTTCAAAACAGGGTCTGGTTTTAGCAATTCATAAGGCAATCTCCCATGAACAAAGCTGTAAGAAAGGGAATACGTTAGAAACTTATACCATACACAGAATCATATCATCAAAACAAAAACATGAATGGGAAGAAAGATAAGTACTCATGAAATTCATTGTAATCGAAGTTGTAGCCAATAGCCTGGAGAAAAAGGACAAGCAATGTCACCCCTTAAATGAATTCGAGATTCACAAAAGAATGTGATGACAGCCTTTACCTTTAAACCAGCCATTGTTGTGCCATATTGCTTGTATAAAGAAACACATAATTCAGGAACTTTTTCCTCCTCCATTTCAAGCTTTTGAATCATATATTCTATAAAATGGCATCCACAAAAAAAAAAAAAGTTATGAATTCCAAGATTAAGCTGACAATTTCTCAAGGAAATATTAAAAAAAATAATACCTTGAATGTTCTTGGTAACTTCCCTGGATAATCCAGAAGTCAGAGGGTAAAGGGTGTCATCTACATCTGTATTTATTTTTTCATTTAATACAAAGGTTAGCTTTAAAAATTTTACATTTTGGTACAATTAAAAGATGAATGTTGATTAAAGAAAGATGAAATATTTACCAAATAAAAGACATTCATATTTTGAATCAATGCCCCGATTGATCTGATCTTCATCCTCCATTTTTTTTTAATCTTCAAAAAGTGTTACCCAAAGGATTATTAGAGACAGACAAAGATTTCATTGTCATTATTGTCTTTAAATATCCAGAGACATTAACACATTACGCATTTTATGTAAAAATAAACGCAGATAAAAGAAAACCCATAATCGACATGAAATAATAATAAAAACTTTAAAAAGAAAAAAGACAAGAAATGAAGAACAGAACAAGTAAAGAATCGAACATTACCAGACCCAAAGTGAACAAACAATGTAAGGGGAAAACACTTTTCTTTTCTTTTTTCTTTAATGAAAGACCAAAGGAAAGAGGGGGAAATGGGAGAGAAAGAGTGAAGATGAGGAAAGGAAGGGATTTAAATAAGGAGCGAAAGAGATGATTAAAAGGAGCGGTTTCTGGAGAAGGGACGGACTTTCGTATGCCGTAAGTACGGAGATGACATGCTCCAATCAAAATAGGACACGTTACTTGCTTTCCTTTTATCCGTCATAAACGGAAGATGCGTTCATGGCGATACGTGTAAATGAATAGTAATATAGTCACCAATGACGACCCTTTTTAAGATTTTCGTTTAAAAATATTTTTTGACATTAAATTTTCCTCTACTTATCTATAAAAATCATTTACAAAATAAGTTATATATATTATTATCTTTTTCAAATTTTGTAAATTAGTAAAAACTTACCCATTTGAATAAAAAATCTATAAATTTAAAATTTTCAAAATCTTTTACAAAATAAGTTTTATATATTATTGTTTTTATCTTTACATATCAAATTTTAGAAATATATGTATTTGATGAGATTTTTTGTTACATTGTTTTTTTATATATTTAAATTCTTAATTGAATTGCTATCACGGATCAATCAAATGCAAGTTCAGTTGAAAAATAATTAAAATATCATTTTTTATACAAAACTATATTATACTATTATGAAAATATTTTTATCCTTTCTTATATATTTATATAAAATAAAAAAAATTCACACATAAAATTTGAACTAGACGAATTAATGTAACAAATTAATCGAATATCAATTCTATTTAAAAAAAAACTATTGTAAATATGTATTTTTATGAATAATCCGATAAATAACTATCAAATAAAGTCCATTTATGAAGGATGGAAGCCCAAATAATAGGTCCATTTCCTTCCTTTTCTTTTTAAGAAATAAAAAGTGGAGAAAGTTTTGAAAGCTTAGGTGACGGTCGAATCCACTACCTAATATGTGTGTGCATGAAACAAATAGTTTGTCCTAACGTGGCAACAAAATATAGCACGTTAATGTCCGAAATATTAAATACCCCAAGGCAAGTACCACGAAAACAAATAATGTACATGACTTTTGTACAAATTCTTTATAAAACAATATTATAGGAATAGTTTTTATGTTTTTGGGTGTATCATATCTCTCATAATAATTATAATAATTATTCAATAGATGTGATTTACTGGAATAATTATAATTATTTATTAATAATAAAGAGATATAACTTATCACTATAAACAGTGACAATTTTTATTTAATAACCAAATGTTTTAATATTTTATTACTTATAAATTTTTATTTGTAATTATTGAAATAATATATATATATATATATATCAACAACCTCAATGATGGGGAAGATTAGATTTTTTTAATCAATGTTCAATTTGGTTTTTATACACATTGATGTATTTTAAAAATTTAATTCGGTTTATGATTTGATAGTCATGACGTTCACTGTTTCAAATATTATTTGAGTTCGAATCATGCTTATTATTTTATTGTTAAGACTTTATCCTTCTCTTATAATTCACCAAAAAAAATTTAATTCGGTTTATAAATTATATATCTACTTTCGTGGATGATTTTCTAAGAAGAGGATAAGTACAATCATTTCAATAAAAAAATGTGTTAGTATAATTATATTAATTGCTAATTATAAAGATAATGTATCTAAATTTACTATTATAAAGTAAAAATCCAACATAATTTATACTTAAATATATTGACTTGCCTATATATATGAAATTATTGTTTATGGTATTTTCTAACGAATTTCTTAATGTAATTTTTAATTATTATATATAATGATATAATGTATTTTAAAAATGAACTATAAATTTATTTTTATTCATTTAATACAAAAAATTATTATAATTAAACTTTGGGTTTCCCTAACACTTTAGAAAAAAAATTAATATCCATTGAGCAAGCTTTAATTAAAATTGCCCCGTTACTATTTTAACATAAAAAAATATGAATTTAAATGTATTTAAACGTGTTTTTTTTTTAATTTCAAGATTTGAAATTTATTGAGAGATATAAACATAATAGAAATTAATTTTTTTAGAGTGGTAATTATTTAATTTAAAGGGCCGCAATTTATGCATAGATAAAAATCATGAAAAATCAAATCCAAAGATTTAGTCAAAAAGATGATGAAAAACAAAGTGGGGTCATTGTTTTGAAAAAAGCAAGGCGTGATGTGAAGACTCAAAAGTTTCGGCTAATAACTTTTAAATAAATAAAGGGTAAAATTACCATAAACTACTAAGAAATTAAGAATTATATTGCATTTTAATTTTTAATTGAAAATGAGTAAATTAATTTTTACACGTTAGATTAAAAAGTAAATTGATCATTCCGTTAAATTTTTCATCAAATTTTACCGTTAAAAAATGATCGTTGTATGTTATAAAAAAAATGATAGCTTTGAATGTTAACTTGGGGTACATATGGTATACTATGCATAATTATTTAGTTATTTTGGCAATTATGTCAGTTTTAATAATAAAATGAGTAAAAAATTTTAATAAAAAATATCAATTTGTTCTTTAATAAAAGACCCGAAAATAATCGATTTTTGGCTTGACTCTCTTATTAGTCTCTAATGGAGTTGTCAAGCTGTCGAAACATATTTTTGATAAAGTCTCGTATGTTTATTTTAAAATCGAAAACGGAGTCACCACCAACTTTTTTTATTCGGTGTGATTGGAGTACCTTAAAACATTTTAATTCATTAAAAAATAATTTAGTCTTCGAAATCCAGGAAACGGGTTCGAGAGTTGATTACGTATGCGTCACTTTTTGAATAAAAAATAAAATATAATTAAACTCCTAATAGAGAAGCTTTCATGATACTTTTAAGGGTGATATGCATGTTAGCACTGAAAATTATATTTAAAAACAATAAATACAATTAATGAACTATTATTGTTTAATTCAAAGAAAGATCACATTAATTCTCTGTACACATGATCATAAAACCATTTGGTTTAGTCGTAAAGTATACATGATTATTCGAATAAAACACGTAAATGTGTTGAAAGTGGGTGAAAGTGTTATAGAGGCTTTAGTATTAGAAGCCAAATTATATTTTATTCTTTCTATTAAAAAATAAATAAATTAGTCATTGCACATTTAATCAAAGGATAAATTGGCCATCTGTTAAAAATTTCATCAATTTTTATTATTAAAATCTAGTCCTTATACATTAGCATGATGTACCCATGATATGTTATGTTTTTAATAGTAAAAATGAATAATTTTTTTAACATAAATGATCAATTTATTTTTTAATATAATATATAAAGACTTTTTTTTTAGTAAAAAGAGATTACGATATGACTATTAGTATAAGACTTTCATGACACTTTTACTATATATATTATAATAATTTTTTTAAGGAAATATCATTATAATAATTATTATAATGTTTTGTTAAATAAGCTTAGAGATACGAGGTTTTAGTTTAATCGAAACCTTTTGAAATTTCTCATTAAGCTTTATACCCCTTTAAAAGGAGTCAAAATTTTTGTGTGGAATCTCATTAAACTTTCAAAATATTTTTAAGTTTTAATTAAATTAGTTAAATATCCACTTTTACTCCATGAGTGGATCCTGTCGAGATATTATTTCAATTATAAGTTTATTGAAATAAAATTTTTTTTGCGCTTTATAATGAAAATTTTTTACCATTGTTATTTAAATGTGTATAATTTATAATTAAGGATAAATATTAAATTTATACATAAATTTTGATTTAATGTGTAACTTGATACTTGAATTTTAGTTTAGTGTAATTGTATATATGAAACTTGAATTGTAGTTCATATATATACATAAAACTTTGATTTTAATTCAATTGTATGCATTTAAGGAAATTAATACATACATTTATTTTCATATTAGATTAATTTTATTGTTTGTGCATGTAATTTATAAACGTAAAATAATACTAATTCAATAATGTTATTAATTTATGAAAATTGAATTAAATTATAATTTCATGTATAAAATTATACAAAATTAAAATTTAAGTACAACATCACACATTGAATCTAAATTATATATAAATTTAAAATTTATCTCTTATAATTATAATTATGAGTGTATATATAAGTAAAATTAACTTGTACCTTTCACGTGGCTTAACCATAAGCATTAAAAGCAGCAAATAAGTGGGGGGTGGATAGGCACATGAAAAATATCTCTGATCTTTTCCTATATATATGGGCTTTGTTCAGCACTTTGCATTTACGACTAAACTAATTTTTTTTAAGCTCAAACAAACTAAAATTATTGCTGACATAAATTTTGAACTTAAAAAGTGTTTTCTGCTATAAGAAAATATAAACATTAAGTTTTAAATTTATTGGATATATTAATTTTAATATAATTGAATGAATTCATGAAACTCACAATATTAAATTTAAGTAATTTTTATTTTATAATGATTATTGTTATGGTAGTTCATGATTATAGATTGGAGAGGGGAAGTCAAAAATTTATTTTAAAAAATTGAAATTAAATTATAATTTTAGGAGGAATTGATATTCCTATTAATCCCCTAATTATGCCCCTGCTTATGATAAATATGAGCTAAAAAGTTTTTGAAAAATCTTTGCCAAATTAAATTAAAGTAATCCTTTTATAATTAAATGGATGAATTTAATCTTTATATTATTAAAAAAATAAAAAAAATTAAAATTATTAGGAAAACGAGAATGAGCCAATCCCTATACACTCTCGTAGTCCAAGCCAGCTCCTCAAGTGAGGTGTAAGTTTAGGTGTTTCTCAGTATTCCACTTGATTTCTTCATCACTTTGTTTCTCTTCTTCCTTAACCATTTGTTCTGGTGTTAATTAATAGCTTTAATTGACCTAACCATCATAGAATAATTGAAACACATACCATTTTTACCACCTCAAAATTAGAAATGTTTATGAGTAACACATTTTATATTTATTTAAGTCTGTTTTAACTCAAAATATAAATTTAAAATTTTATTCAAAACTAACCATATTAATAAATAGTTACTTAAATTCATTTTAAGTCTGTCTATATGTTTTTGTTGGAATTTAAAAAGATATTTACATTTTTAAATTTAATATTTAATAATTTATTTATTAAAAACTTATATATAGACATCTTAGCCGTCTTTTAATATTTACAATATAGTATTATATATTACTATAAATTTAGTTTTTAGTGTTATAAATTATATCATATATATAAATAACATAATATAATATATACATATAAAAACGAGTTAAGTTCAAGCCTTGAATGTTTGAGCTTGAACTTGATTCATATTTTAAATGGGTCTGATTTTTTTGCTCAAACATGTTTTTCAAACTAAACATTTTTTCCTAAGTCATTTTAAAATTTAAACGGACTCAAAAACGAATAATCCAACTCATAAATAAGTCTACTCAAAACTGATATTATAAAAAACCCGATCAAAACCTGAGTTCTAGTATTCATCCCCAGAAAGCACAAACAATAATATACAGGCCCTTTCAGAAAGAAAAAAAAATTACAGGGACTCAATATGTACAAATATAGAGATTAGAAAATAGGTAATTTTGCTCCATAATTGTGGCCGGTCTACTTAAGTAGCATCGTCTATATTTATATCCTTATCCCCAGTAGTTGTTGCTTACCAAATGAATGAAAATGACACTTTCCCGACCATTTTCTTTTATTCTTATTAGTATTATTTTATTTAGAGATAATATAATTTTTGCCTTGAATTTGAAAATCAGGTCTATATGAATCCAACGAGTGGCTCCAGTGGAAAAGAGGATGATATTCATTTTAGGAGATCTGGGTTCGAGCACTTGTGTGTATGCGTTGTCAAAGGGTTTAGAAAGTATAAACAGATACTACCATGTAATCACACTAATATATTCAAAAAAAAATCAGGTCTATATTTTTAATTATATTTTTTTATTAATTAATTTTAGTCTTTGATATTGAAAAATATAAAAGTTTGATGACGTGGTATTTTAAGATTGTGCCACATCATCACTTGAAAATTAAAAGATGTATATAAAATTTTAGGTGATAACGCTATATAATCTTTAAAGTGTTACATATAGTATTCTAAAAATTAGACAGGTGGTTGAACTGGTCAAACTACTAATTCTTGATTCAATCGGTGTGATCGGTTAAACTGCTAGACCAACAATAAATAAGTAAAAATTAAAATTTCATGAAAAATTTTAAAAATTAAAAATATTAAACCAGTTCAACTATTGGTTTTTATCCTAGATTCCAATTTTTACCAGTTTCGAGTAGTTTTTGATTCAATCTCTTTGTTTGGACCAATAGACCGATCAATTCTCGATCCAACCGGTTCGACCGACCAACCTAGTCCTATTCCAAGAACATTTGTTTGATCTAATCTGGATGAAATCCAAGTTCAATGACCAAAATGAATTTGATTATCACGTTTAAGTACCGAAATGAAAAAAAAAGTATAAATATCAAAATAAACCTAATTATCAAGTTTAAGGACCAAAATTATATTATCCCATTGAATTATTAAGCAAATTGAAGTTATAATTGGTGAGAAAAATGGGATATGATATGTTGATATAAGAAATTATAAGCAGGAGTTTGAGTTGCCTTGTCCTATAAGGCAGGTAAATTACGTTGTAGTTTTAGGTCTGGCTGGATATCCCATTTGTTCCATGGAAATTTCCGACTGGAGATGGAAACAAAGCATTTAGGTCACTTTCTATCGTCAATGCGTATTAAATTAGTAAATGATTTTAGTTTCTGGAGTTTGAAAAATTCTAAGTAAATCAAGTTTTTATGATTTGAATGTTTGAGTTTCCAATAAGATAATCTTATTTATTTATGTATTTTTATAATTAGATTTAAAAAATAATTTTTAAATTAACAAATAAAAATTTAAATAGTTTGTCGATTAAGTTTCAGCTGAAAAAAAGTTAATTAATATATCCACATCTTTAAACTTTTTATTAATATATATCTGATATTTTTATTTGTATGACAAGTTTTAATGTAATGTTAAATATTTTAAAAATTTAAATCAATTTTTTTTTGCATTTGTTTGAACGATAATGTTTAATGGTGTTACTGTTAATAAGAAGAAAATTACGATTTATTTTTTGTTTAACTTTATTTAAACAAAATATTTATTGATTTTAAATATTTTATAATTAAATTTAAATAATAATAAGTTAAATCAATCGAAATTATTTAAAATTTTAAATAATATTATATCTTTGTAAAATTCTACTTATTGGTAGCAGTGGTGTAGTAAATTGAACGGGGCAGGGAATTAGGTAATGCTGCCCCAACTGCCCTAAATGCGATAGAGTCTAAACATAGGGTAATTTATCAAAATGATTCAAAATTTTTTATTATTTATAAAAATTGATCCAAGTTAAAAAATATACACTAAAATTATCTAAAATGAACTGTAAAAATTCTAAATGGCCATCCAATAGCCGACACCTACTCAGATTCTACACCAATGATTGGTGTCAGATAATAAAAATGATATTTTTTGGTCTCGACCATGCAATAGCTGACACCTATATATTTTTATTAAAATCTGGTATTATATTGATATACGAAAATACGAGGATTTGAGAAAAAAAAATTTGGTGTTGGCCAATGCATGGCCGACACTATCTTTTTTGTCAGACAAATTTTTTTCATCTGATAAAAAAATGCTGGTGTCCAAAAAATTTAAATTGTTTATCAAATAAAAAAGGTGGTATCGGCCAAGTAATGACCAACATCAAAATTTTTTTATCTGATATAAAAGTGGTGTTGACCAATGCATGACCAACACAAAAAAAAATTTTTTATCAGATAAAAAAGGTAATGTCAGCCAATGCATGACCAACACCAATTTTTTTTTGTCTAACAAAAAAGGTAGTGTCTACCATGCATTGGCCAACACCAAATTTTTTCTCAAATTCTCGTATTTTCGTATATCAGTCTGACACCAATCATTGGGGTGGAATCTGAGTAGGTGTCGGCCATTGGATGTTCATTTAAAATCTTTACTGTTTATTTTAGGCCATTTTGGTGTATATTTTTGAACTTGAATTATTTTTATAAATAATAAAAACTTTTGGGTCATTTGGGTAAATTACCCCTAAACATAATAAAATCTTAATAATAATGGATAAAAAGGGTTTGGGCTGTCTTAATTTGAGGCTAGATATAATCGGAGTTTAAAATTTCATAGCTTCAGTTTTTATTTAATTTGGTTCGATTTGACTTAGATTGATTTATATTGATATAATATTTTATAGTACGCTATATATTTAACTGGTTTTTTTAATGTCTAAATGATTGAATTGGAGAACTTTTGATAATGTGAGGGATTAAAATAGTAAAAAAATTAAAAATTAACGTGAGAAAAATGATATAAGGACTAAAATGTCATTAAACCATTAAAATATGCAGTTGTAATAAAAAATAGAAAAACTATTTAAGAGGTTTTTTTTTTTTTTTGGTAAAAGGAAAAATAGTTCTGGGATTAAAAAATTGAAGAAAAATGCGATTTGATTGAAATGTACTTGAAAAGGGAACAAAGTGCACTGAATTCTGAAGTGCTTGGCTTTGAACTGCAAACACTTTCCTTAACTAAAGGAGTTTTAACTGTGTTTGCCATTATCCAAAAATGTTATAAAAGAACAAAAAAACAAAACAAAGATCCAGGCAATTCGAGTTTTTATGTAATAAATAATTAATATCCTATATGTCAAAATTATTAGTACCAAAACAGGTAATTCAGATATTTAACTACATTTAACTTTTTACCTGCCTTCTTTTATTCATATATTTTTTAAAAAATAAACACCTAATAAAATATATTTTAATCATATACAATAACAAATGCAAAAGTATTTTAAAAAATAAAATTTTGATTCATATATGTGAAAATTTATTTAAGAATGGTGAATAATATTAAAAATATTATTGTTAAAAAATCATAACTCATATACATAAAATAATAAAAATAAAATATCAGTTCAAAAGTTGATCAAAATCTATGGAACCAAGAGTTGCCATTGCTGAAGGTGACATGAGATAAAATAAATAAACATGGTTATTTTAGGAAATGAATGGATTTTTTAAATTTAAATTGAAAAAACAATAAACTAGATTTTCTTAAATTTCAATGAACCGTTAATTTATGTTTTCCCTACATCAGTCAGTCATCACTTGGTCAGTCAGCCCTGACTTTTAGGAAATACTCCGTAAATCATTATTAAATAAAAAGAAATGATCAATATGTAAAATGAATAAAATATCCCAAAGCAAGACAAAGTAATTTTTTTTTTTTACCATCACTGTATTTAATCCAAGCTTTTCTAAATTGTAACAAAACCCTAAAAGGGGTTCTTGTAAGAAACAATCGCCGCTTGATTTGATCTCAGCCGTCTACTCTTTCCCTATATATCTTTAAACTTCTTTCACTCTTTTCTTTGATCTCTCAGCTTCAAAAATAAAGCTTTTTTTCTCCTTAAGCTATTCTGCTTTATTTTTAGCTCTATTTTTAATTTTTGTTGCTGTTTTTTACTTGAAAATCATGGCTTTCTTACATGGTTTTTGCTGGTTGATTTATCGTTTCCAAATTTGAAGAATATTTAAAATTTGGGAACTCTTTTGTTTTTGTTTTTCTTGGTTTGATTCTTGGGCAGGTGGACTTTTTTGCTGTTTATGAGTTTAGGGAAATTAAAGTTTTGATCTTTAACACATTTGGTAGCTTAAAGTGAGTCTTTAGTTTGTAAATATGGGGTTTAGGTGTACCAGTGTAGAAAAGTTTAGTTTCTTTTGGATTTAGCGGCTGCTTATCGGTTTTGGGTAGTGATTGTTTTGGGAGTTCTGATAGAGGTTAATGATCAATTAGGGTTTTTGAAGAATGTTATCTGAGTTAGATAGAAGACCAATGATAGGAAGTAGTGAAGGATCATTTGGGGATGATTTAGAGAAAGAGATAGGGTTATTGCTCCGTGAACAGCATAGTAGGCAAGATGCTGATGATCTTGAACGAGAGCTAAACTTGTATAGAAGTGGCTCTGCTCCTCCTACCGTGGAGGGTTCACTGAGTGCGGTTGGCGGTTTGTTTGGGGGTGCCACCTCCTCCGCTGGTACTGGTGGTGGTTTCGCTGCCACTGCCTTTTCGGCTTTTGCTGGAGCTAAAAATGGAAATGGATTTGCATCTGAGGAAGAACTTAGGTCTGATCCAGCTTATCATTCATACTATTACTCGAATGTGAATCTCAACCCGAGGCTCCCACCTCCTTTGCTTTCAAAGGAGGATTGGAAGTTTGCACAGAGGTTAAAGGGAGAGAGTTTAGCTATAGGTGGGATTGGAGATAGGAGGAAATTGAATAGGGCTGATAATGGTAGCAATAGGTCGTTGTTCTCGATGCCACCGGGGTTTGATACCAGGAAACAAGAGAACGAAGTAGAGGCAGAGAAAGTGCATAGCTCTGCAGACTGGGGTGGTGATGGACTGATTGGTTTGTCTGGTATAGGACTTGGAAGCAAACAGAAAAGCTTTGCCGAAATTTTTCAGGTGATAACACTTAGGTGATTTTAGACAGTCTGCCTTTTTTTGTTGCTGATAATAATTTGCTTATTTGAGGATTCTCCATTTATGAGTTATTTGTAGTGATCTTTCCACTTGATTTTTATGTTCTTGACATGCGCTGAATATCTTTATGGAACACGCAGTCTTCCATTGAAAAATACTCAGTGATGTATGTTTTAAATCATATCTATGACTGATATAATTATTTCCCAATTTTGTGGTTCCCGAGGTTGTGATAGTACTATGTGCATACTTAGTAGGTGTATTTGTGATCAATCTTCTGTCATGGTTCGCACTTTGCTAGGTTTTTTAAGTTTTAAAGTATATCCAAGGTTAAAAAAATGCTACGTAAAATCTTGCTGGTTTAAGTTTTCGACTTGTTCCTTAACTTTCTATGTAACTATCAAGCTAAGTTCTTTCTGTTAATATTTCAGAATCTTCTGGAACTTTACCTTCTTTCTTTTGTGCAGTGATCTAATATCTAGAATCCTTGCAGGATGATTTGGGACACACTGCTCCAGTTGCTAGGATACCATCTCGTCCTGCGAGTCGTATTGCTTTTGATGAGAACTTTGAGAATGTAGGTTCTGCTGAATCTGAGCTCTCTCATTTGCGGCGACAACTTACTTCTGCAGATCCTTTAAGGTCAAGTGCAAGTGGCCAGGGATCGTCTGCTGTCCATAACATCGGGCCACCTTCTTCATACACATATGCTGCTGTTGTAGGTGCTTCAATGTCTAGGAGTACCACTCCTGATCCCCAACTCGTAGCTAGGGCTTCTAGTCCTTGCCTGACACCAATTGGTGGAGGCAGAGTTGGCAACTCAGAGAAAAGAAACATCAATAGTCCAAGCACATTTAGTGGCGTCACTTCTGGTGTCAACGGATCTGATGATCTTGTTGCTGCTTTATCAGGCATGAACTTGTCATCAAATCATGGGACAGATGAAGATAATCAGTTAGCATCACAGATTGAACAAGATGTTGAGAATCACCAGAATTATCTGTTTGGTTTGCAAGATGGTCAGGATCATATCAAACAGCAGGCATACTTGAAGAAACCAGAATCTGGCCATTTACATATGCCTTCAGTTAAGAGTAATGGGATTAGATCGGACCTGAAAAGCCCTTCCTTGCTTTCTGATAGGCAAGCTGTGCTCCAGAAATCTGCTGTTCCTTCAAACAATTCTTACTTGAAAGGATCACCCGCTTCCACACTTAATGGCAGTGGCAGCTTACCTGCTCAATATCAGCATGGTGATGGCGCAAATGCATCATTTCCAAACTATGGGTTAAGTGGCTACTCTTTAAATCCTGCTTTGGCCAATATGGTTCCTAGCCAACTTGGATCTGGGAATTTGCCACCATTGTTTGAAAATGTTGCTGCTGCATCAGCTATGGCAGTCCCTGGAATGGACTCCAGAGTGCTTGGGGGAGCTTTTGGTTCTGGTCAGAACATTTCAAATGCTGCATCTGAGTCCCATAATCTTGGTAGAGTTGGAAGCCAAATAGCTGGAAATGCTCTGAATGCACCTTTCATTGATCCTTTGTATCTTCAGTATTTAAGGACTTCTGATTATGCTGCAGCACAGCAGGCAGCTCTTAATGACCCCACTATGGATAGAAATTTCCTTGGTAATTCATACATGAACTTGCTTGAGCTTCAAAAAGCTTATCTTGGAGCTCTGCTATCACCTCAAAAATCCCAATATGGTGTTCCATTGGGTGCTAAATCTGGTAGTTCAAATCTCCATGGCTTTTATGGAAATAACACCTTTGGAACTGGCATGTCTTATCCTGGAAGTCCCTCAGCAAATGCTGTTCTTCCAAATTCTCCAGTTGGACCCGGTAGTCCTATCAGACACACCGACTTGAATATGCGTTTTCCTTCTGGGATGAGAAATCTAGCTGGGAGTGTAATGGGACCCTGGCATTTGGATCCAGGATGTAATATTGATGAAAGCTTTTCCTCTTCCCTACTTGAAGAGTTTAAGAGCAATAAGACAAAGTGTTTTGAACTTTCAGAAATTGCTGGTCATGTTGTTGAGTTCAGGTATTCTCATATCCTAATCATGTTTCATGTTGTCATACTGTCATATCCTGAAATTTTTATGCTTTTGATGAGCAGTGCGGATCAATATGGCAGCAGGTTTATTCAGCAAAAACTTGAAACAGCCACAACTGAGGAGAAAACTATGGTTTATGAGGAAATCATGCCTCAAGCTCTTGCTTTGATGACTGATGTGTTTGGTAATTATGTTATTCAAAAGGTATCTGCTTCTTAATCTGTTCCTTATCTGCTTAGTCTTACAATTTTATGGCTTATTGTCTTTACCAAATGATATCTTAAATTTGAACAGTTTTTTGAGCATGGACTTCCAAGTCAGAGAAGGGAACTTGCTGGCAAGCTTTTTGGTCATGTTTTAACTCTTGGTCTGCAAATGTATGGATGTCGGGTGATCCAGAAGGTATTAGTAAAGATTATTGCTATTTTATTGAACTTCATTTTCTATAATTTTTTTTGTCCATTTGGTTTGTTTATAATCATCTAGTTGCTTGTTGATTCTTATCATTTATTGGACTTCTCTTTTCATGCAGAACTTATTTCTTTATGTTTAGTTTGTAAATATGTGCTAATATATATGTGCTTTAATAATAGAGCTTTACTCTGTTATCGCCTTAGCTTGTTTTGTTTTATAGATTTCTTAGTGTTCATACTAATTGATATTATTCTGGATGGTTACACCAAGAATACTGCCTTGCATCCTCACAATTATGTATGATTTGTTTGACATTCAAGGCCATAGAAGTTGTTGATCTGGATCAGAAGATTAAAATGGTTCAAGAGCTTGATGGTAGTGTGATGCGTTGCGTACGTGATCAGAATGGCAACCATGTTATCCAAAAATGCATCGAATGTGTTCCTGAGGAAAACATTCAATTTATAGTTACGACATTTTTTGATCAAGTTGTGACCCTTTCTGCTCATCCATATGGGTGCCGAGTGATACAGGTCCAGAGCCTTTTTTTCTTTTTCCTTTTTTTGATTTTTTTTTGGCCTTTAGAACTACCTTGTAGAATGACCAATTCTGTATTATTTTTTTCGGTTAACACTACAGAGAATATTGGAGCACTGCAAGGACCCAAAAACACAGAGCAAGGTTATGGAGGAGATTCTAGGATCCGTTAGCATGTTGGCCCAAGACCAGTATGGCAATTATGTTGTCCAGGTTGTGATTTTTTTCTGAATACTTATATTTCGCATATTATAGGATTTGCTGGTTGAAAAGTAATCAACCAATGAAACCTTCTCGAGGGTCTTCACCCTTGTTGCCTTTATGTCTAAATACGCTTTCCATCTTTTTGGTGATATTTGTTGTTTATTTTTGTAGTGTATCTTTCATTTTGTTTATGCCGTCTAAACTGCTTGTTGCTTGAACCAACCTTTTTTATTTATGTAACAGCATGTACTGGAGCATGGAAAGCCTCATGAGCGCTCAATTATAATTAAGGAGTTAGCTGGAAAGATTGTCCAGATGAGTCAACAGAAGTTTGCCTCTAATGTTGTTGAGAAGTGCTTAACTTTTGGCGGTCCTTCTGAGCGTCAGTTATTGGTGAATGAAATGCTTGGTTCTACTGATGAGAATGAACCTCTTCAGGTTTGGTTCATTTTGTGCTTAACTTTTATAACTTACTTATCTTACTGATGTCTCGAGATGCAATATGTCATGAAAAACCTGTGATCGGAACGGACTTTTTAACATTGATTGCATGGTCTTCAAGATTTAGCTTTTTTATTACCCTTTAGATTTCCATGTCATTTTTACTGACTTCCATTTGTCTGTTTCAGGCAATGATGAAAGATCAGTTTGCAAATTATGTTGTACAGAAAGTATTAGAGACTTGTGATGACCAGCAACGTGAGCTGATCCTTTCTCGAATTAAGGTCCATTTAAATGCATTGAAGAAGTACACTTACGGAAAACATATTGTTGCGCGTGTAGAGAAACTTGTTGCTGCTGGGGGTACTGATTCTTCCTTGCCTTCTATGACTGCTTTTAAGTTTATCTGTTCATGCATGGTGCTAGCAAGTTCCCTAGAGCTGAAATTATCCATTCACTTAAAAAATACAGGTTCCACAACAACTTCACAGGCTCTACACAATTCAAGATTGTGATTGGTTCATTGCATTATAGTAATCGTAGAAGATATACTCTCTCACGACATGTTTTCAAGTATCTTTTCATGAAGTTGCCTTTTAACCTCTTTCTGCATTAGTAATAGGCACGCTTTTGCAGGCAGAGTTTTCGTACTTCCCTGTTTACTTTTTTAATACATTGCATTGAGCGTTTTAGAAAATGAAACAGGCTCATAAACCACATTTCTATGATGGTGAAACCGTAGGAATTTGAGCTAAAGCAGGCATATATATGGCTGTTGAAATGACATGATTCCTATTATCGGATGTTGAACTGTTATACCAATATTCACCTTTCTTTTAGGTCAGTTCAAATTTGATCCATTTTCCATGTTTTGAAACCTTCTAATAGGCGATATTGCATGTTTTTTTTTTCAGAAAGGAGAATTGCTGCTCAATCTCCACACCCTACTGCTTAGTTGGTGTAGGAAATAATGTGTTTGTACAGCTAACAGAAGCTATTACGAGAGCTTCCCCTATCTTAAAGCTATGCTTCTACCTATCTTTTTAGACAGGTAAGATCTGTATGGAAATAAAAAAGTTGTTGCTTGTACTGGAAACTGTACATTTTGTAGCTTCAGATTGTATACATAGAATCGAGCAAACCCGAGGTTTCTGTTGTCAGACACAACAGAATGCTACATGCAGAGCAGATCGAATGATTATACGAGTTATTAAGGGTGTAAAAATTTTAAAAATGGTGAGTTTAGTTTAAATGATAACCGCGACTGTACAAAATGTTGGCTTGTGGAGAGCTGTTGATGTTTAGGTGAGGCCACTTGTTTTTTTCCCCCTCAATGTATGCTTTAATGACATTTACTCTTTTTCCCCCCTTAAATGCACTCTGTTTCTTGTTTCCATCAACTTGTTCACATCTTTGTTGGTTTTGATTTGATGCTTTCTTTCCTAATGATCAAAGTTCATTCTTTTACTTATAAAGGCATAGAGCAACCGGCTACTATCATGATTACACTTGCACAAGATTGCATTAGCAATTGTAACTGTGAATCAATGTGATCCATTACACCACACTCAGCTTAATGGCTTTCTCAAAATAATTATAGTGGTATAATCCCTTAAATAGTTGAAAGGGTTCCTCAAATTGCTAGCATAGTCGAGTATGTATAAGGATTAAGCTTGTCATTGAAGTTGTTTGTTGAGGTGAGGTTGACTTCTTTCAAAGAAGTTTTAAAAGTGTCATGTTTCCGGAATTGATGGACTCTCAATGGGATAATCCTGGTTGTTGGGGATTTATCTCCCGACCCTAAAGAGAGCTTGAGTGCTTGGACAACTTGTTTACATAGCAAGTGTGTTTTGTTGGGTCGGACCGTGGTGGCACATTGCTCCATACCAAGGGAATATGCACAATCACGCAGCGTACGAGGCAACCACCCCCGAAAGATTACTTGTATGTTATTAGTTGGGCGATAAGGCCCTTCCATGGCCAAATTTTTTTATGGGTGAACATGCGTTTAAGGCACTCAAACTTTGTGAGGTGCACTTTAGGGGCTTTTCCAAGCATTTGGTTCGTTGAGGGGTTGGGTTGGTTTTGCTCGTGACAGACGTGTTGAAATCTTCCTTAAAAGCCTTCTACACAATTATACTTTGATCATCATACAAGCCACAGCTAGCATAACCAGAAATCAGACGATCAGATGAAGCAGACATGAAACATCTAAATGAGGCATCCCATTGGCGCAATCTAGAGATAGCATACAGTATCAATAAGGCTAAGTACCTAGAAGCTCGTCTGATCTCTGCAATCAGAGCATGGTCCAATCTTACAAATTCTAAACACATTAAGCATTAAAATCTGCAGTACTTCCCAACAAATTTGTTGCCAAGTTACCATTTTCTTCCTCTTATAGTTTCACGATGATATGCTGACCCAATGACTCTCTCAGCAATTGAACGAACACAAGCATTCATTCTTGATAAAAATTTATTTTGAAGCAAAGCTTGGATCTTTAATGGACCAAGATAAGGACAAATAGAATGCCTTGCACCAGCATATCTTAGAAATTGAAGCCCATGGCCGGCCTCATAGGTGTCTATACAATGACCAAACTTTCCATTTAGGGACAAAAACTATGAACAAAATGAGGGCATTTTAGTATTTTTAGTTTTAATTTGTTTCTGTCAAAGTAACGAGCTTTTTGAACCATCGATGTAGTTTATCCTCAAGAAACAATGGTCCAGTTCCACGCCATTCACCTCCCACCACAACTATTACAACCCAATTTCAGAGTTTTGCAGCCAGAAATTCGAACTTTTATGATTATCAAAGACGCTACAGAATTGGGTTTAATTCATGAATACGCATGGTTTGTTTCGTT
This sequence comes from Gossypioides kirkii, assembly GCA_005610355.1. NCBI lineage: Eukaryota > Viridiplantae > Streptophyta > Magnoliopsida > Malvales > Malvaceae > Gossypioides > Gossypioides kirkii. The sequence goes on from CP032250.1 coordinate 360,350, forward strand.
CTTTAACACCAGATTCTCCTCTTTTTTTCCCTCACTTTTCTTCTAGATCATTCCTCATTCTTCAAAAGCAATCAAATTTGTCAATACCCAGTTTTAGATATTGCCAAGGTGGTGGCTTTGGCTTTAGTCCAAGACCAGTTGCACCAGTTCTTTTCAGGTATCATAAAAAAAGAAATGGTCGTACCCTTTTGAGAGCGAGCTGGAGAGAGTCTCCTTATGAAGTTTTGGGTGTCTCTCCTTCTGCAACTCCTGATGAAATCAAAAGGGCTTATAGGAAACTTGCTTTGAAGTATCATCCTGATGTCAACAAAGAGGTCATTTCTGTTAAATACACATTAAAATTCCCATTTTCCATTATTTTTGGCTTATATGTTTTTGTTAATTTCAACAAATGGAACAAATGCATATCACCACATAGTTATTGCATATTGAACAGATTGGATTTTGTTTTATGCTCTGGTTAGCAACTGGTTTTTGTAATTTCTTGCTTTGCTACAATTGGTTAAACTGGAAGGACTTTGGTGTAGATAGCTAGCAAGGTGCCATGTTATATGCCATGTACTATTGTTCAACAATCTTGTTAGTGTAGGTTTTCAGGTTTTAAACATAAAACAATGGCTGTCCAGGATTTTGCTTTGAGATGATGTTGGCTTTGTCAAATTAGCAAATTCTCTTAATTAAGACTTCATTAGCGATTGAAAGCAATGTTTATTATATAATAGTGTCAAGGTTGTTGTTTGTGCATTTCCATCAGTGTTCCTTCATAGTTGGATTGCCCTTAAGCCTGCTTCCTTTCTGCATTTGCTTTTCAAAGCCTTTTTGCTTTGGTTTTATGTTTACGACCTTGGTGTACTGAGCAAATTCTGGTATACAGGCAAATGCACAAGAGAAATTTATGAGGATTAAGCATGCATATAATACATTACTGAACTCTGAATCTCGGAGAAGATACAACCCTGGAAACCGGACATCTGATTTTTCATACTCCGGAACTCAACGAAGCCAAAGCTCGAATACCCAAGAGGAAGAATTCTATGGATTTGGTAACAACCTCTAAACTTACTAAAAGCAAATTAATTATTTTTACATTTATATTCTTATGGTGCTTGTCCAATGTATATGCCTTTGAAGTGTTTGCATTTCATTTTTATTTTTTAGTTAAAACTTAAAAGATCACCATTTCAATATGTTCTCGCTGTATGGAAGATGTTTGGGGCCCATGCCATGCATTGTGTCGGATATTGTAATTGCACGTCTCATACTTTCAACCGTCTTAACCTATCTTTTTACGACCATCTATCTACCAATGAAAGGATACATAAAATTTATATGTTTTCTTATATTTATAGGAGTTAGGTTTATTTTTGTTATTCTTATACTTAAACACTTCGTGCTGCAGGTAATTTTTTGAGGGATGTTCAAATTACGCTAGGTAGATTTGTACTCTCTGTTGAGATTGTGAGAAGGAAGATAAAATTGCATCATTTTCTAAATATTAATGTCTAACATCTGTTTTATCTTTTCCCTACCAGTGTCGAGTAATACCCCATTTCTCGATATCACTCATACTTTGATTTGTGTTGTAGAGGACTTCTTTAGAGACCTTCAAGAAGAATTTCAGAATTGGGAAGCAAGTGCATCTTCACAAGAAAAGCCGAAAAGCTTGTGGGAGGAATTAGCGGTATGATGCCATTGTTTTTAGCAGTTCAAGCATGTATGAAGAGCTTAATCATACTCATTCGGGCTTTAGTTCATTATAAAGAATAGCTTTTCTTAATTAGTTTGATTTCGCCCTTGGCAGGCAATCGGAGAGGAATTTGTTGAATTTCTGGAGAAAGAGCTCAGCATATCCGATGATGAATTCGAAGAAAACAACAGAAACGACTTCAGTAATTCCGATAAAACAGGAAGCAGTTTTCAAAATGAAGCTAACAAGGGTAGCAGCATCGAGGAGAACATCGATGAAATAGAAGCTACTCTTGCTAAATTGAAAAAGGAGCTAGGGTTATAACAAAGGAAATGCAGCCTTTATCTTGCCTTGACAAAAAGTTGAGCTGTTTTGTGAGCTTACATGCTGGAAAGTGAATTGCAGTAACATTTCTGAAGTTCACGTGCAAAAGAAACATCTATGTACGATTTAGAAGCTCCAAGAAAGGGGAAGGCCATACCTACTTTTTCAGAGTTGTAGAAAAAGGCTTTTTCTCCGACTTTTACTTGTTAATTCTTTTTTTTCAAACCATTTTCATTTCTTGATAAACTGGTAGCATATAGCAGCATAGTGATTGACCATTGTATGCCATGGTTTGTTCCTAGCCACAATTTGGTAGTGTGATTATTTGTAATCCAAAAACAAAATACATATTGATAATCTAAAAAGCAAAAGGCCTTTGGTGCTGCTTGATTTCCATTTCATATTCTCTCTCTATATGCTTTCGAGATCCGTAATTCTAACTGCTTGGTGATTGACTAGCTGTTTTTACAAAATCTTTTGATATGTTTTACTCGAATGAATGCTGGGATACTTGTCTCTAGTTTAGCTCTAACACCTGCACTTGTGGGACTTTATCAACTCTCGGTTCACCAGTGAAAACCGGGCTCAGTTCCCAGCTGTTAAGGCAACCTTGCTCAGAAAGTTCGATTTCATGGTTATAAGCAGTTGAACACCATCTAAAACTTGAAGGAAGTATCTTAAAACTAGACTTTAATTTCCGTGGTTCTACAATGGCTGCTGATACTTTCCTGGCTGTGATTTATGTGGCCATTGCTGAAGATCCTGACAACTTTTCATTTATAATAATGGTTCCATGATCCTTATTTGCACCTTTATGGACTAACCAGTATACACTCCAATGGTCTATTGCAGCTCACCAACACTTGAAAACTAGCAGTTGCTAATGCATTTTATCCATCTCCAATACACCCCAAATTCATCTCGATCTTGTTCGTAGTGGCCATGGCAAAGCCTTTGTCATCTCTCAATCTGTAGGTTTCAGCCATGCTAATGCAAAGCCAATATCTAGGACTCTAATACTACAAACAACGGAAATTCTTCAAATCGTATCTTTGCAGTTGAGTTCAATACTAAGCAGAGTATTGACATAGAGGATATGGATGAAAATCATGAAGGAATTGATGTGAATGGCTTCAAATCCATACCAGCAACATATTTTTCCTCTGAAAAAAGGAATAATATAAGCTTGGAGATCATCAATGGACATCCAATACAGGATTGGGTAGATTACAATGATGGAGAAAAACTACTCACTGTAACCTTGGCACCAACCACAAGTCCGAAACCGTACCACCAATATAGGATGGAACAATATCTACATTATACTGTTTACCGCAGGCAACTGCAGTTCATTGCAAATCCACTTTACAAAAATATTTTATTAGGTTATTAATTGTTATTTTCTTTGAACGTTTTGACTTGAAAATGGAATCCCACTCAGTTGTATTTTGTTCCAACTAAGCTTAACATGAATTCAATTACTTTAATCACTCTTTAGCTTGGGAAAAGCGAACATCTGTGTAAATAAAAAACCTAAGGCCGAAGATTTTAAGATTGGCAGAATGATTCTCAAATTTCAATAAAATATGCATTGATAGCACGGATTACAAATCACAACATCGAACAACAAGACCCAACTTGTTACCTCGACTAATCATTAACAAAGCTCCCCTAATTACAAACCTAAACCCTAAATCATTTAACCGCCAAATCCATACAAAGTCCTGCCCTGCCTCTTCAGTGCATAAACCACATCCATGGCGGTCACCGTCTTTCTCCTAGCGTGTTCGGTGTAGGTGACAGCATCGCGAATGACGTTCTCCAAGAAGATCTTGAGAACTCCACGGGTTTCCTCGTAGATTAAGCCACTGATACGTTTTACTCCTCCCCTACGGGCCAGGCGTCGAATTGCCGGCTTTGTGATGCCCTGGATGTTGTCGCGGAGGACCTTACGGTGGCGCTTCGCTCCTCCCTTGCCAAGTCCCTTACCTCCCTTTCCTCTTCCTGACATCTTCGTTATCGAATGAAAATTAAGAAACTTAATGATTTAGATAATGAAATTGGAAAGTTGAAGAACAGAATGAAATTGCGATTTATTTTATAGGGGGAACTGGGCAGCTTTTTGTTGAGATAGTGATCCGTGGGTTGAGCTGGAAGATAAGCTACGGCCGTTGATTACTTATAATGATGGGTTCAAATGAAGAGAAGTATTGGCGCGGATCGCTGACCTGGATTATTACCAGTTACTTTAGGCTCTTTTCCTTTTTTTTTTTTTGTTTGGGTTAAATCCAAGGAGCACCCCTAAACTATTATTCAGATTCTAAATTAGTTCCCATAATTTTAAAAATGTTTTCAAGTGAATCCTATTGCATTAATCAGGTCTTATTCGATAGTATAGCAATGATTTTTTTGAATAATATACTGGTTGAATTTATTAAAAATTAAAATAGAAAAACATTCCAAACGAAATTAAAATGTAGCAGAAAAATAACAAAATAAAGAGAAACTAAAAAAAACTAGAAGCCGAAACATCAGACCTGCAAAATACGTCCGGTGAGCTGCAACGACAGGGATGAAATGAAATATTAGAGAAAAAAGCAGGAAATAAAACTCATTGTCTCTATTCACCTACACGCTTAAGGATCGAAGTAGGAGTGGTGAGCGAAACCAACAATCTTGCAAGCTGCTTCGCAAAATAAATTTGACTGCATCGGCAAACGAACCACAAAATGGAATCAAACTACTAAAAGACCACAGATAGCCGTAAATCAGATCCGAGCGTTGTGAGAAAACTATCCACGAATGCAAATCTACTACAAAGGTAGACGAAAACGTGCCACAAGGCAGAGGAAAAACGTGCCATAGAGGCAGATAAAAACTAGAAAAAAAAAACCAAAATAAAAAAAAACTGAATATAAAAAATTAAGGTGAAGAAATACCGACGGTCGATAACCAGTATTAAAGTTGACGTCGCCGTTGATTAATCAAGAATGAAAGAGCGACATCGAGAAAAATTTGAAAACCTTTTTTCTTATGTTTTTTAAGTTTGGATGAATTTAGAATATTCGTATAGCCATCATTTTTAAGTATTTTTACTAACACATGTATACTTATTACATGATTGTGATCGAGTGACATAGGCATTATTGGTGAGATCAATGAATAACTTTTTTTAATTTTATATATTATTTTAGACTTCTTCTTACTAATTTGACTATAATGTATTTAGTTCTATATTATAAAAAAGATAAATGATGAAAACAGAATGTAAGATATGGGTTAGAATGAATGTCATTAAGAACACAAAAATTTATAACTTTTACCAACTCTACAGGGATTAGAAAAAATATTGGATAAGCTGATTAATCAAATGGATAAGTGGTAACCAATTTTATATTCCTTGCAGAATTGGGATTCCTAGTAAATATGGGATTCCATTGCTCTTTATAAATAAATATCAATACAAGAATCGAAAACTCGATTCCGATTGTTAAGTTAAACTAGTGTTTCTCTTCAAGTTTCTTTAATGGCATCGGCTTCAGTTTTATACCCATCCATTGTTATTTCCCACCATCTTCGCCATCACGGGTTCATACAACAGAAACGTTCTTTACCTCCTCGTCACATCCAGATCAAGTTAATGGTAGACATCAATCTCCACCGCCACGATCCCATAATAGACCATTACACCAACTGTTTCTCTGTACAACAAATTCTCCGTTTTGGTCTCAACATCTTGCAAAACCACAACCACCTGCGTGAACTTCTTGCTTCGGCATTTACAAGACTCAGAATCAGCATGCCCTCTGCTTCTTACAACACCCTCGCTGAAGTAATCATGGGATATGGACTTGGAATTGCAGACAGGATATTTGACAATGGATCGTATTGTAAATTCATGTATTTACATTCAACGATACAAGCATTGGTGGTGGACTCTGAGATCAACCAAGAGACTTTGATGAGTAGAGCTTTGGCGGAATCGAGGTCAGAGTTTGAGAGGAATAACAATGGCATGGTTGCCGCTAGCGAATCATCGATCAAGGAGATGATAAAAAGAGTTAAAGTAGGAGCTGGAGATGAAGAGAAGTGCATGATATGTTTGGAAGAAGTGGAGGTGGGATTTGAAGCATCTCAGATGCCATGTTTTCATGTCTTTCACGGTGATTGCATAAACAAATGGCTGAAGCAAAGTCATTATTGTCCCATTTGCAGATTTGAGATGCCAATTGATTAGACTAAGATTATACAAGTTTGTGCTTCATTTGTAATTAAACTAAATTAATAAAATAGAGCGGAAAGTGAGATTCCGGTCTTACAAAATTAGGATTTCTTATGCAACATCACAGTTGTAAATTCTCAATGTGATTAATAAATTAAAACCTTATTTTTCCTCAAGATTCAGTGATGACGATGATTTCATTTATATTCCGATCTGATATTATTTTCGATCATACAATAGACTCCACCTCAAGCTAAGATTTAATTAAACAAAATAAAAACTAAATCGCCAAGCTTATAAAGAAGCACAATGTTTGACCATATTAACTAATATAAGATCATATAACAAACTCGTGCTTTATTTTCTTGTCACATTCGAATCCAAGTTAACCGTCCACTTTTATCTCCTCCGCCATCATCTTATAACAGCCCATTTCACCAACTTTCTTTCTACACCAATCTCTTTATGTATGCACTAAGCATCGAAAATCACTGAACAAATTATAACTACAAAATCAAATTTCTTGTACTAATAGTAAAAATATCATAAATCACAATCATTTACGGTAAGAAAAAAATTAACAGGAACATTTCCAAAGTTGCAGTGACTATGGAAAGAAAAAAAGGTAAAACTCCAGCTAATGGGATATGAGATTCAATGTTTTGAATCCACTATAAAATACCACTTATGTTTTCTGTTTTATACTTACTCTCAAAAAAGAGAAAAATAATGGCAAAGTCAAGTTTCTTACTGTTTGTTGACATTACTGTGATTCTCATGCTTTGTATAGGCCTTTGCCATGGTGCTGTAGAGGATGAGAGGAAAGTAAGTATTGTCTTTTTCTTACTTTGAAATGAATTTCTGATTATTTAAATTCTAATAATGTGATCATGCAGGTTTACATTGCATACTTGGGAGCTGCTCCTGATAGAGAGGACATTGCCACATCTCAACATTCCGCCATGCTTCAATCACTTTCTACACTCGGGTAGGACCTGTAATCGGCAATGATCCAGATTGGTTCCCTTTTACGACGTCGGGTCAGTAGGTTTGTTGATGACTAAGCCGGTTTTGGATCATGTTTTTTTTTTTATTTCTCAGCAGCTCTGTGGAAAATTACTTAATCAGAAGTTATAAAAGGAGCTTCAATGGGTTTGCTGCTAAGTTAACTAATGAAGAGGCAAATAAACTTGCAAGCAAGTGTTCTAAGAAGAGCTTTCTTCTTTTTTTCTTCTCTAAAACTCAATGGTATTGTCTTAATGATATGCTTTCACCATTGCTATGTTATGTAGGCTTTAAAGAAGTAGTTCCAGTTTTTCCAAGTTTATCACCTTCAAACGACAAGATCATGGGATTTCTTGGGGCTCAATCAAACTGTTGAACGCAATGCTACCGCCGAGAGTAATGTCATTGTTGGTGTCCTCGACAGTGGAATATGGCCCGAATCGGATAGCTTCAGTGATGAAGGCTTCGGTCCACCACCCAAAAAGTGGTAGGGAGCTTGTAAGGGTGGCCAAAACTTCACTTGTAACAAGCAAGTTTGCAATCGGACGACTGTTATTCAAATCCCTGATTCAGTATTTGTTGTTTAGTAATGATATTTTAGTACTTAACTTTCAGTAAGCTTATTGGAGCTCCAGCTTACCGCTCAGATTCCGCTAGGGACACGGACGGTCACGGAACTCATACGGCATCCACAGCAGCCGGACACAATGTAGTGAATGCTAGTTTCTATGGACTTGCTGAAGGCATTGCAAGAGGAGGGGTTCCATCAGCAAGGATTGCAGCATATAAAGTATGCGATGATATAGGGTGTACTTCAGAATATACCTTGGCAGGTTTTGATGATGCCATTGCCGATGGAGTTGATCTTATATCGGTTTCATCAGGAACAGAAGTTGCAGTTGACTTTTACCAGGACCCTGTAGCCATTGGTGCTTTCCATGCAGCCGAGAAAGGTGTACTTGTTATGCAATCTGCAGGCAATAGTGGTACATCAGAGTTCCAATCAGTATCGAGTGTAGCACCGTGGATACTTAGCGTTGCTGCAAGCACAACGGATCGCCTTTTTGTTGACAAGGTCATTCTTGGGAATGGGTGGAAGACATTAACTGTAAGAAATATCGTATTTTCTACTTATGTTGCTCTGACTCTCATAGTTTTTTTTTTTTTTTTTTACTGGATACTAATGGTTTCCTCATTGCAAGCAGGGATTTTCAGTTAATTCTTTTAGTCTTAATAGAACAAAGGTTCCATTGGTTTATGGGCTGCAAGCAACATCCCATTGCGATGAGGCCACTGCTCGGTTAGTTCCATTGACAAGCTGCATTTTGATTGATTTAAAAAGATTTAGACAAGCAATATGTTTGATACATTGTTGGTCTTTTTTTCAGGGCGTGTTACAGCTATTGCCTGAATGAAACTTTGGCAAAGAACAAGATCGTTCTATGCGATGTGATGAGAGGTGTAGACGAAGCTTACAATGCTGGTGCATTAGGATTAATTACGAAATCTGAAGTAGACAATATTTCGTTTGTTGTCCCATTGTCTGCTATAATTTTAAGCTCCAAGGACTATGACTTGGTCATATCCTACCTCAATTCCACCAAGTATGTACATATCGATGGATCGGATCATTATTTCGTTGGTTTTGTATATGTTAGGCAAAATAAAACTAATGCTTTGCTCATTGTATCACAGAGAACCTAAAGCAGAAATATTAAGAAGTGAAGCAATTAAAGATAAATTTGCTCCTATAGTTGCTTCATTCTCTTCAAGGAGTCCGAATTCAATTGTACCAGACATTCTAAAGGCATGAATTGGTCTGTAACTCGGGTTTTATCGTTGTTTTGCTTGTCTTTTGTATGCTAAATAGTTCCGTAAATGTGTTGCAGCCTGATATAAGTGCACCAGGAGTGGATATATTGGCTGCATATTCACCTGTCGCTTCACCATCGATAACTGAAACAGATACAAGGCAAGTTAAATACAACATATTATCAGGAACCTCTATGTCTTGCCCTCATGTTGCCGGTGTAGCCGCATACGTTAAGACATTTCACCCTCATCGGTCTCCTTCAGCCATTAAATCTGCTCTTATGACTACTGGTAATCATTCATTGCCATTATTGTAACATATGTCACCTTTTCAATCTTACATTTGTTTTCTTTTGCCTAGCTTTTCCGATGGATGCACCGAGGAATCAAGGTACTGAATTTGCTTATGGATCAGGACATATCAACCCTGTAAAAGCTATTGACCCTGGACTTGTATACGACACCATAGAAGGTGACAACATAAGATTCTTATGCAGTATTGGATATGATGAAGGTTCCATAAAAAAATAGCAGGAAACAGCACTTCTTGTCCTAAGAACTCTACTAAAATGTTGCCAAGAGATTTCAATTATCCTACACTCACTGCTTTAGTTCTAGTAGGCAAGCCATTCAAAGTTACTTTCCATAGAACTGTAACAAATGTTGGTGTGGCAAGATCTACTTACAATGCAACAATCACTACCCTGTTGGAACTCGAAATCAAAGTGGTTGCGCAAGTCTTGTCTTTCAAGTCTCTAACAGAGAAGAAGTCTTACAATGTTACTGTTTCAGGAAAAGCTTTGGGTGAAGAAACAATGGTGTCTGCAACATTGACATGGTCAGATGATACTCATGACGTTAGAAATCCAATTGTTATTCACACATATGAAGGTGTCCCTAGGGCTGTTTGAGTCACATGATTGAACCTGCTGCAACTGTTATTATTTGTTTTCAGTTTATGTTATATGCATGTTCAGTCAATTTCTTTCAATCTTATTAATAAATATTATATACATCTCTCTGTGAACAAACTTTCCCAATACATGAATTTTGCAACACCCCAGATTTTCAGTGGAGTATATCAGAAGAAAAATGTGGTTAAAACCCAATTTAATGAATTTATAAATTGATTCCTTGGTCATTAAAAGTCATGTATTTACATTCAACGATACAAGCATTGGTGGTGGAATCTGAGATCAACCAAGAGACTTTGATGAGTAGAGCTTTGGCGGAATCGAGGTCGGAGTTTGAGAGGAGTAACAATGGCATGGTTGCCGCTACCGAATCGTCGATCAAGGAGATGATAGCAAGAGTTAAAATAGAGGCTGGAGATGAATATGTTTGGAAGAAGTGGAGGTCGGATTTGAAGCATCTCAGATGCCATGTTCTCTCGTCTTTCACGATGATTGCATAAAAAAATGGCTGAAGCAAAAAGTCATTATTGTCCCATTGGCCGGTTTGAGATGCCCACTAATTAGACTGAAATTAAACAACTTCCTGTTTTTCTTTCAGTCTCTGTTTTAGTAGCCATTGAAATTTCCAATTCACTCAACGCGCGCTCTCAAGTTTGAACCTTATTGTCAATGCCACATTGGGTCACTCATTAGCTTGCGGAAATCTTTCAAATTTAAACATGCTAATGAATACAAACCCCACAAACTATAAAAATATTTTCAAATTTCAATAAAAACATGTAATTAATGATGCGAATTGCAAATTATAACAGCAAACAACAAAACCCAGCTTGTAATTTTGACTGAGACCTAAGATTTTCCGCTAATTAAAAACCAAAACCCTAAACCAACTAACCGCCAAATCCATACAAAGTCCTACCCTGCCTCTTCAGTGCATAAACCACATCCATGGCAGTCACCGTCTTCCTCCTGGCGTGCTCGGTGTAGGTGACAGCATCGCGAATGACGTTTTCCAAGAAGATCTTGAGGACTCCACGGGTTTCCTCGTAGATTAAGCCACTGATACGCTTCACTCCTCCCCTGCGGGCCAGGCGTCGAATTGCCGGCTTTGTGATGCCCTGGATGTTATCACGGAGAACCTTACGGTGTCGCTTCGCTCCTCCCTTGCCCAGTCCCTTGCCCCCCTTTCCTCTTCCTGACATCTTCAATATCGAATGAAAATTAAGAAACTCGAATGATTTGTATAATGAAATTCAAAACTTGAGAAGCGGTACGAAATAGCGAGTTCTTTTATAGGGGGAACTTGGCAGCTTCATGTTGAGATAGTGATCCGTGGGTTGAGCATGAAGATGAATCAAAACCGTTGATAATTCATAATGAAGGGTTCAGGTGTAGAGAAGTATTGGCGCGGATCGATGACCTGGATTATTACCAATTACTTTAAGCCTCTTTTTGGGGTTAAATCCAAGAAGCATCCCTAAACTATTATTCAGATTCTAAATTAGTTCCAAAATTTTAAATGTGCTTTCAATTGAGTTCTCAAAGTATGAATACTGTATCAGTCTTGTCTTTTTTATTAGCCTAGTGGTCAACATAGGTGTTAAATGTTAGTTTTAATCTGACATGGAATATATTTTAGCCATCGATTACTCATAATTGAGGGTTCAGACAAAGAGAAATATCGACATGAATCAATAGCAAAAGTTATTAAGAGTTAATTTTAGGGTAACATATAAACATATTATTTAACTAATAATTTTTTCATTCAATTACTGAATTTTTCAAAATTAAATATTTTAATCAATAAATTATTAATATATAACATTAAATTAAAATTAAAAATTTATATATATATTTATCCCAAACCAAAATTTCATTTAAAATGTTATGAAGGATTTTTTATTTTATTTTGTGTTACGGTGAACTCTAGGCTCAAGTAGATAATAATAAATTCCCTACCAATCTTTAGAAACAACTGAAACACTCATTTCTACTTTCCATTTCTGTAGAAGTTTTGGCATATAGCATTTGTCCGAAATAAAGCTTTAAAATTTTAATAAAACTTTAAAAAATAATAATTGATAAAGGAAGAGACGAAGGTAGAAAGTTTTTTTTTTTAGACCGGAATCAAATTGTATAATTTTATGAAAATTAAAATGTAATTTTAATATTTGAATGGAGGTACATTATAATTTTATCATATGCTAACTTTAAAATTTTATAAATTTTAAAGGGTTTAAAACATAAATTTACCATTTTAGGGAGGTTTACCGGCCCCATACCACCGCCCCAGATGAAGGGGTGAGCACTCGATCAAATTGAGAGAAAATTTTCAAATTAATTGAGTTGACGAGTCTTATTTGGATTTAAATTTATTTTTTAAATCGAGTCGAATAAAATGAAATTTTTCGAATTAAATTTAAAAAATTTAACACGTCACATTAAAATATTATTATAAAATAACTAATTTCATATTAGAGTGTATAAATTTAGAACCATATATATTTGAATAATTAGTATTTTAATTAAAGAAAAACAAAGAATGAAAAGCTATGCACGGATATACATGAAATGCTAAATTGATGGAACAAAAAGATGGCCACGTTAAAACACAAAACCCTCTCTTTTTCTTGCTCCGCAAGGATTAAAAAAGCAATTTTGGATAAGTTGATAAGGTTAAATGGGTGAATAATAATTGATTTTTACTTTTTGTTGAACTATGATTTGTAATTTCTAGTTAACCTGAGATTCTTTATATTAGTATAAGAAATGGAAATTCTCAACATCGATTGGCTTCAAATTCTTATGGGCCGGTACAATGTAATTTCTGACCGTAATGGGATTATGCTTCAAACTCGTCATATACCTCCTCGGTTGGTCCAAATCGAGTTGACTATTGATATCAATAGTTTCCACTGTGATCCTATAACAAACTATCACACCAATTGTTTCTCCAGTCAACAAACACTTCATTTGGGTCTTATTGTCTTCGTGAACTTGTTGTTTCGACATTTGCAAGGCTCGGAATCAACACGTGGGTTTTGCTTCTTACAACACCCTTCTTCAAGGAATGCGGACTTGGAAGTGCAAATAGTGGATCCTATTGTAACAGTGATGCAAGCATCGCTCATCGATCAAGGAGATGCTAGCTAAAGGGAGTCGAAGTAGAGGCTGGAGATGAAGAAGACTGCATGATATATTTGGAGGAACTCAAGCTCGGTTTCGGATGCCTTGTTCTCATGCATTTCATGGTGATTGCATCGGAAAATGGCTCACGCAAAATCATTAGTATTGTTCCATTAATTTGTCGATTTGAGATGCCGACTGATTCGGGTTAGATTAAACAAATCTATGTTATTCTTTATCATTCATTCATTCATTCATTCATACTTAACCACAATTAATAGTCTTTTGTTTTATTATTTTTTTCTTGCACTTTCCTTCTTACCAAACATAGTAAAACTCGTGTTTTTTATCCATAAATTTATAACAGTCCCCGTATTGCTCGGTTCCAAGACAAGGCCCTTTATTGCCCGTTTCCTACATATTTTACCTCTTCGCTTACTCTATTTTTTCAACTCTTTTCTTTTGCCTTCAATATCTCTTCAATTCTCCAGCTTCATATCAAATCATTGACATATGTTGGTGAATTGAGAGAGATACAAGAAGAGGCAATTACAAGAAGGGATTGTTTCATTTTTCAACAATGGAAAACGGTGGGATCTTACTTGAGAAACAAGTTATCGACATTTACGAAACCAAAAAACTGAAACCGCCTACCACCAGGCTTCAAAAGCATGCCCCGGCACCTCTTCAGCTCAGTCAGATGAGACCCAACACCACTGTCCTCGAAAAAGGGGCAACACCGATCCCATTGCTTACACCGTTGGCTTCCTCGCCGACTCTGTTTTCGGAGATGCGAGATGATCACATGGAACCTGTGGTACAAGCACCGACGGGGACTGCGATCGGGTGGCAAAATCTTCCAGTTGGATCCAGATACGCAGAACCTTCCACATTGTTCTTTTTGTTTCAAAATAAGTTTCTTCTTGTCAATGATGCACAATAATGCTTTTTTTTTTGTTCTGCATCTGTACATCATATGATTCAGTATATCTTTGAATGATGTTTTTACCCCCATGATAGCAAGCTTTCTTTGGGTGATTCGTTGTTTCATGTTCTAAGTACTTTTCCTTTTTTGTGTGTGATTTGTCTGATTTTCAACTCGTTTTAACCTTTGATCCGATTTTCATACCTCATGCTTTCAGGATGAAGCTAGAAATTTTTTTTATAGAGGCTGAGATTGAATTATATATTGTTACGAGAGTTAAAATGCAATTTCATCTTTATATTGTTTATATTTTTATGGTTTTCAAAAGGATTAAATTCAAAATTTATCATTTTTGGAGGCCAAACTATAACTATATCATATATTAACTTAGGATTTTGTAAATTTTGGGTGTCTAAAGCTATAATTTTTCATTTTAGGAAGCCAAGCCTCCTTACCTACTTTGATTCTACTAGAAACCCGATTTTATTAAGAAATCTTACAGGCATTGCACCACAGGCAACAACTACTTGAACCCTTACTTGAGTCAAGACGAAGACGGAAGACGAATGTTCAATTCCAGTGAGTGATGGTTAAGGTGTAATTGAGTTAAATCGAGCTTGAATAGTAGTAAGTTCAAGCTTGAGTTCGATTATACTCGTTTACCAATTTTAATACTCAAGCTCAAATTCCAACTCGATTAAGCTTGTATATATTTATATTACAATAAAAAGCTCAATTACGCTCATAAACCATTTGAATTGAATATTAAAATACTTGAATTTAACTCAATCGATAATTCCAACCTTGACTTAATAATTACAGAATCAAAATTTAACTTCTTTTGGATCAAATTCGAATAATTTATCAGCAACTATGTTTCACTTTGTACTGCTAGTGATGGTTTATGGGATGTGATTAAAGTATAAATTGTATATTAATAATTAATTAAGGTGGTCCAAATTAAAAATACTGGAATATTCCCAATCATGAGATTTCGACATGAGAGCATATTATCAACCCGACAAAAGTTACAACTTGGCTGTCATGAGCAATTATTGATGGAATATAATTATTGAAATCTGAAACTAAATTATTTAAATTATTTTTCTGATAATTTTTTTAATAATTTTATTATAAATTTTGATTATAATTAATTTTT
The DNA here is from genome assembly GCA_005610355.1 of Gossypioides kirkii. NCBI lineage: Eukaryota > Viridiplantae > Streptophyta > Magnoliopsida > Malvales > Malvaceae > Gossypioides > Gossypioides kirkii. The sequence continues at coordinate 375,524 of CP032250.1, forward strand.
TTACATAATATTTAGTACTATTCATAGTTTCTCCTTTAATATATAAATAAGAGAATAATGCGTTTCAACGAATTCAAATCCATATCATCCTACATTGACAATAATATTATTACCAATCAAATTAAAACTTATTCAACTTATCTGTTAGATGTTTAAATCTATTAAAACTTCCTATTTATTAAATTATTATTTTAAAAAAAATTAAAACGTATAACAATTCAAATATTTGAATTCAAATTCTTGCTAAGTAAATTAAATTAATTAACGAATATTCAAATATTAATATCCATTTTCACTATGAATCTAGTATTTACACTAATTAGAATTTTTATAATATTTTAATTCATAGTATTCGAATATGAAAAAAAAATTAAAAGTCTACAAATAATCAAAATCCGAATTATCTATTTTATGAGGATATTAAATATTAATCAGAAAAAGAAGAATATCGGTAAAAGTATAATAGAAACCCTTATATTAAAATTCAGATTACATTTTGCTCTCTATACTCTAAAAATAGGCAATTAATCTCTATACATTAGATTAAAGAGTAAATTGATCCTTTTGTTAAAAACCGATTTTTGTATATCATAATGAAGTACAAGTGGCATGTCACGTGTATCTGTTTGATTATTCTGTCATTTACGCCAGTTTTTAACAATAAAAATAAATAAAAATTTTAACAGAGAAAATCAGTTTGCTCTTTGATCTAACTTACAAGGATTAAATAGTTATTTTTTAAGTAAATGAGTCAAAACGCAATCTGACTCTCAATACAATGACCTCAATGGCACTTTTACCGAAGAATACTTAGATACCTTTGATTTCAATGGTAAAAAGACCTCTCGGGTCCTTCTCAATTTCCAAATTGAGCAAATTGATCCCTATCAGAACAATTTAATGCCAATAATTTTGAAAGTGCAATTAAGGACAATTAATCACGATGTTAATATCTTTTGTCAATTGTACATAATTTTGATCAGTATAACAACAAATCTAGCACTTAATGTTGTTTTGTCAATTTAATCTTGATCTTGATTCTAAAAATATCAACAATCTTAGCCTTCACATTTACCCAAATGTGGGCTAAATTTGGTTAATCCATATCACATTGACAGAATGTCTAAACTTTGAGAGCTACATTTATTTTCATACTAATCGAAATTACATGCAATTAATGGAAAATATTAAAGTCGAGATTAATTGTTTTAAATTGTTTACTTTCGAGCTTGAGAAAGATAAAATTACTTGGATTATTTTGAAAAACATCAAATTGCTGAATATGAAAATTGAAAGGAAATAGAGAAATATTGTTAATGGTTACCGATTTCAACTTATAATGAAGATTAAAACCCAGAAATAATATTGCAAACACACAAACTTACAATGGAATACAATTTTTTTTTTTTTTTGAAAAGCTTCACGAGAGCTTTTACAGTTTACACAGATTTCGAATAAAAAGGAATACCAAAGATTAAAAATTCATCGACAAAATATATATCAAAAACCCATTTGCATACAAGAAAAAAGATTATAAATACCAATTATGATCACATCATTACCAAACACCAAAAACTGTAATAGTATATATCAGCCACCACCGTCGCCGCCGCCACCTCCTCCATGAGAACTACCACAACCACTTCCTTCCATGGCCGCAGCAGTAGTAGCACCCACCATTACAACAGCTGCCGCCGCCACGGCAGCATCATTGCTGGTTGTGGTAACAGTAGGAGCTCCTTGATAGCTCCCATCATTACCTTCATCTATGTCTCTCCTTTTCTTCTTCTTTTTTCCACTTCGTTTAGCTTTTGTTTTGTAAGAAGAAGAACTGTCTGAATAATCTTCTTTCTCTGAGCTTGCTGGGATGCAAAAACAAAAGCTTTTTCTGTATTTCATGGCTGCCCCCTCCCCCCAAAATAATCAGCTGAGTATACGCTTCAGCAAGAATATATATCACAAAAACACCTCAATCATTATTATTAACTAGCTTTTGGTTCCTTAATTAACAAGTATTTCACCTCCATCACCTTTTTCCTATTTTTTTCTTCTCTTTCTAGTCCTGCTAATATATATAAGATTAATTTACTTGACGTCCCCAAACTATGGCTCATATTATAAATTAGTTTAGAAGCTTCAAAAGGTTCTAATTGAATCTTTAAAGTATTGGTATGGTTTTAATCATGTTTTTCTATCAGTCCACTTGTGAGCTTGACATTAAATGTGAGGTTGAATTTGACGTGCAGTATATTTAAAATACGTAGATTAAAGTTTAAACACGTGATTATCGCGTGTAAAGGTATTCATAAGCTAGGTTTGGGTCGGTTCATGCATGGTGTCAACATCATACATAGTTGCCCAAGTCCAACTAAGTTCGAAATATGGACCTCGAATTTTATCCTAGCTCAACCATATTTGTACATGACTAATTCAAGCTCGTTTAAGTTCGTCCATGAGGAACAAAAAAGATAACACATTATAAACTCGAAAATAAGTTGGGCTGGGCCGGTAAATAGGTTAATTTTTTTTTGCTCGAATTCATTTTTCAGACTTAATATTTTGTCCAAATCCTCTCAAACTTCAAGTGCTTCTTCAAGCTTTCCTGAGCAATCTAGCCCTTGAGTAGCTCTAATTGTATGGACAAATTAGATTTATTAAGATGAAAATAATAACCTTTTTAAATTTAATGATATTATCTTTTCTGTAACACGTCAAATCTAAGTTGTTCAGGCCGGAAGCATACACATGTTTCAAATTTGATTTATCTGTTTTAAATATACTTTATAATAGATCCGAATTTGTCATTTAGTGCACAAGCTAACGTTAGAATGATGGAAGAAGTAGATTAATATGCTACTCGATAGTTTGAGGATTCAATTAGAATATTTCTAAGATTAAGTACCAATTCAAAATCTAAACCATAATTTAAGAATGTTTTATGAGATTAACCCATATATCATCTCGAGCATTATTTAATATATTAATAATTAGTGTTTTTTAAAACATAGAAAAGAAATACGACGTTGATTGACAAATGAAAAGAGAAAAAAAAGCTAAGCTGTAAAGCTTTGGCAAATGGGATGCCAAATCATTGAAGCTAAAGTTTGAGATTCCTTTTCTAAGGTAGAAATTAACTTTATAATAATTACTTTAATAACTTTTTTTTTATCTTTATACTTACTACTTAAGTTTACTATAGTATTTGATCATTGAATTATTTAAAGATGTCATTAAACTATTCAAAATTTTTATTTAAATAACTAAACTATTAAAAGTTTTTTTTAATTCGATTAGCAAACTCCAAACAACGATTCGATTAGTAAACTCTAAACAACGATTCGACAATCAATATAGTGAGTCAATACCCATCGACAAGTAAAATATCTTAAATTCAAATTGATCTAATGATCAATGTCAAAAATAAAAAAAAATTGTTTAAATTTTGCTCCGAAAATTCATGATATTCAAAATTATTTCATGAAAATAAAATTGAATTATAGAAAAAATACATAATGACAAAATTAGTCCTTAACGTTTAGATGTTTTGTCACTTTGACCCTTATCATTTTTTTTGCTTACTTTTATACATAACTTTTTTTTTGGTCAAATTGATCATTTTTTAACAGTCTTGCTGACGTGACAGTTAAGAGACTAACAACGTTGACGTGAGTATTATTTTTCCAACTGGGCGCTTCTACATAAGCATCTGTTGACGTAACATATAAGAAAAAAATATGCCACGTCAACAAATGAATTTAAAATTATTAAAATTATTTTTTAAAATATAAATTTTTTAAATTATTTTTTTGAAATAATAAAATTATTAAATAATTTTAATTTCCAATTTATCATCATCTTCTTCATCATTTTAATTTCCAAATTTTCTTACATTTTCCTATCAATCAAACACCCAAAAAATTTTGTTTTTCTTGCATAAGGTTGAGATTCTTGCATAGATAGCAAATGGACTATCATAGTTCAAATTTCAAACACAAACCCATCAATCTTTCTTTCCTCAAGACCCAATCACAGTTCAAAACAAAGTGCAATCCTATCTCACACTATAAGAAACAACAGAACAATAGCAAAACAAGAAATAGCAGAACAAGACACCAAATTGAAACAATACCATTGCACCCACACGCACCAAAACACCCAAAGACAGGAAACATCCGCAAAAACTAGCAAGCATCCTAATAGAGAGGTCGTAAGCACAACAAGAGTTCCAACATAAATTCAATGGTGCGAAATTAATCTTTTACCAGTGTAACAAGGAAAGTTAACACCAGATCTTGAAACAAAATTTAGGATTTTAAAAAGAATGATAAAAAAAATTGATACTTTTGAGAGAAAGAAAGAAAAGGAAGAAGATGGCTCAAAGGAGTAATCTTTAAATCCATTATAGTAATTTTTTTTAAAACTTAGAGAAACAAATGAAAAAGGGGAAGGGGAAAAAAAATCCAAAAAGAAGGGATGATGATGATTATAATTTTAAAATAATTTTAATAATTTTATATTTAAAAAAATTTAAATTAATTTTAAAATAAATTTAATAATTTTAAAATTATTTACTGACATGACATATAAAACAAAATAACGTCACATCAATAAACGCTTACGTGGACCAATCCAACTGGAAAAAAATTACCACATCAATTCCTTTAATTCATTAACGGTCACGTCAACAAGACCATTAAAAAATAATCAATTTGACCAAAAAAAATTACGTATGAAAATGAACAAAAAAAATAAAGATCAAAATGGTAAAACACTCAAACGTTAAAAGATAATTTTGTCATTATGCCAAAAAAAAAGAAGAAAGCTTTTGGTTGGGGCAAGAAAAAAAAAAAACATACAACAACTATTGTTTTTTGAGTAACATACATTAACAATTTTAATAGTTCAATAACTTAAATAAAAACTTACAAATAATTCAATCATCATTTTGTAATTTTTTGAAATTAAATAAACTTAATAATAGTTTAGTAAGTGTCACAAATAACTATATTAACTGTCACAAATAAAAATTTTACAGCTAATGAAAGTTCAGACATCAACCATTAACATATCCTCAAATAACTATATTAACTGTCACAAAGACAAAACTCCAATGTCAACAGAAGTGGTGGAATGATCTGTGAGAAATATCCCACATCGGATCAAGCTGTTGTCGGATCATTAATCACACCCAAAAAGTCATCCTTTATGGTTCCAATACAAAACTGCAACACACAAGAAGGGAAATCATTATTTTTAGACAAAACATATTCGAACATGCAACGGTGGTGGGATGAAACACGACAGAAATATGGAGTAAAAGATTTTAAACAAGTGCATATAATGTACGCTCACAAAGTTGCCTACATGTAATCTCCGGTATCTTCGATCTCACCATAGACAGATGTGAGTATTGAGACCGATAACGTGATCATACGTATCGATAATCACAAAGAAACTCGAATGCCAATGCAACCTATTGAAATGGATAACTTGTTTTAACAATCACAAATGCAACTTATATTGACTGTTGACCAGTTCCGATAATCAGTCAATAAATAACAAATACGACTATGTTATCTGACATGTATGTATTCAAGAATCCGAGCACTATAGCTAGCAATTCCAAGTTAGAGCTTAAAAGACTCTGCGGTTGGCATCTAATTGACCCGAGCCTTTAAACTGTCAAGAGTGTGATTCACGGCACAAATAATTATAGGAACTATGAGTGAGATAATAATGAAGAGGACGCAAGGGTCGAGTTTTTATACTATTTCAGTAGCATCTACTCGAGTTCCAATTATCTTCAAGCGAACTTCACTGTCCTTTTGAATCTTAACCTGAAAAAACATCGATGAAAAGGTCAAAAATGAAATTTCCACACAAAAAAAATTTCCTTTGCCATAAAATGAAACTTAAGCATACCGATCCATCAGACGTAGTATAATTTGGCATATCTCCAGATTGAAACTCCATATCATCTGGAATCAACTGAATAAAGAACACAATTTTCATTACACGTGAGATGGAGGTATAATGGAAAAGGAAATTATCAGTTAATTCAGTAATTACAAAATCTGAGTAACATATGGCAAAAGCTTAAATGACAACGAAACTTCACTACAACTAACGAGTAACATAAGAAAATATGGTACTGACTTACAAAAGTTCTCTAGATTCAATTTTAAGTCGTTTCTACTAGTAGTTAAATTGCATTTTGCCCCCTTTATTCAGAAAATGAGCAAATTAAACCCTTGTAAGTTAGATCAAAGAGTAAATTGGACATTTTTGTACAAAAATCATCCGTTTGTAATGTTAAAAAATAGTGTGATTGATGGAATAACTAGATAGTAACATGTGGCGTGCCACGTATACCTCATGTTGACATACAATGATCAATTTTTAATAGTAGAAATGGATGAAATTTTTAACAGCATGGCCACTTTGCTCTTTAACATACAGGGTCTAATTTGCCCATTTTTTGAGTATAGGGGGCAAAATGCAATCCAACTCCTAGTATAGGAGCCTCCATGGTACTTTTACCCTAGTTTGTCATCCCTCACACATTAATCTTAAAGACATGGAATCTCGAAAAATGACACTCATGTTCTTTCATATGTTGTCAACCGCAACAGAAAATGAATAATTTCAACCCTCCAAATGCAATTTGCTTAATAAAGTCTCTAACTTTATCTCAACATACAGAACATATCATTGATCGAATAAACCTCGGAAACAACATATAGTAATACAACCAAAGCGAAAGATTATAGCAGCAATTGCTCGAAACTGTTCTAGTCAGAAACCAAGATGTTTAACAATACTTACATGGTTCGAAACAAAAATTTGAACAGGCCCGGCTTCGGCAAAGAACCCCATCTGTATGGAAACCATAAAATCTAGTTACAATCATAAACACAACATGGTAGAAATCAAATAATTAAAACAGGCCCAAGAAAGAAAAAAAAACATGCCTTGTTCACCATAGTAACAGCAGCTTCCAAGATTTCCCCTTTAAATGGTCTGAAAACAACACATTGATACTTCACAGGGAATGTCACAAATCCGGTCCCGTCCCGAATCAAACCTTTCCCAACGTTTTCAATACCCGTTATTGCCACCACAAAACCATGTCTACCACTGTAAACAAATAGTAAAGCTAACAATTTCAGCCATTTTTAACCCCAAACTTAAAAGTCAAGCTCAACCCAATAAACGTCATTTCGGAGACCTCTCCAGAAAAAGTCGAACTCGCTCAACAAGGTTATTTCAATCATTCAATCAAGGTTAAATTGAGATATTAGTTCATGTACATTACAAAAGTTGTTGAAGAGTGAATACGGTGGATGAAATTAAAGCAAAACTTTCGCCAAGTACAAGGACTAATAGCAGAATTTAACCATCAATCAATCAATCAATCTATTAGAACCCTATTTGCACTCAACCAAATTATGTAAAAAAAGAAGCTAAAACCTAGTTTAATTTTTATATTTTCAATCTATTTAAGATATAGAATTCTCAAGAAAATTTAAGCGAATAAACTCAATTGGATTTTTATTTTTATACATAAAAGAAAACCCAAAAACAATTTTTTTTTCTGTCACAAAATTTATGAAATTGTAAAAGAAGAAACCTGCAAGTGCCCTCGACATCTTTCATGAGCTTGGATACGAGGTTTTCCCGTAGGTTACGACCGAAGTGGCGTGGATGCAATTGCATGTTCCTCTCTAACACTATGTGAAAAAACATGTTTTTTTTTTTTAATTTAACTTGGCCTTCTTCTCGAATCAATCAAGGATCGCAGTTTCTTGCCCTGTCGAGAAAACAAGATTAAAAGAGGTTGAAGGTGAAAGGTGGTTGGGGTTAAGTGGATGGTTTTATAATTATTTGTGTTTTATTTCTTTGGGCTTCAGTTTTCAAGCCACGAGCTTGGGCTGCTTACTTATTTATTGGGCTCTCATTCCACAAGCGATGACGCCTTGGCCTCCATGAAAGAGGTGTTGCGCATGTATTTTTGCTTAAAAACTCAACACCAATGTGCTTCACGGTTCATATGTAAACGCCAGCTAGCTTAGGGGAGCATGGCGAGATTGTTAAATCTTGTATTCCTCAAATCTAATCCACCTAGAATCTTCGAAATACACACGTGACTATTAACTAAATTATTGGAATCGACTCGGTTAAGCAATTAAACAAGTAAAAATAACAAAAAAAAATTAAAAAATTGAACATAAATTTAATATGAAAAAAACTCCTCTGAAAATACAAAAGATGGAGATAAGAATTAAACCCCGACAACAAAAATAATCTAGACTAAACATGGTTTGATTAAAACAAATAAACAAATTTTAACTGAAAGATTATTTCTTAAATTTAACTAAAATATGAAACATGATTAACATAAATGAATATGGAATCGATCTAATTGATCATAAACTAAAATTGATGAAAGAGTGGATTGCATTGCACAAAGTGGAATGACACAAGTGGTTGATTGCACGAGAAAGAATTTTGCACTTTTAAATCTCTAAATTTTTTCGTAACCCAATTCACAAGATAAGGATAAGTGTCATTTGATAACTTTTTATGGATAATTGAGACCCCCAAATAATTTCCCAAGTCAAAAAGGTTGGAGTTATCTAAATTAACAAATAATCTCGAAGCTAAACTGAATTCTTGTAAGCATAAATGTATAACTCTCACTTGTTTCATTGAAGCCTTTTGTGAAATATAATAGGTCATCCGTGAAAAAAAGGTAAGACAAAGTTGAACTTGTGCAGACCCATTTTTGATATTTTTAGGGTCCTAGGTAAAATAATAAAAGTTAGAAAAAAAATTTAGGTCTCTTAAAAGTTGGTAAAAAAAATTTTGGACTCTTAAAAGTTGATAAAAAAAATTTTCACTGTAAAAATTAAAAATTTTTTTGGACCCCTAAAAAATAAAAAAATAAAAATTAGACTCGTTTAGCCTTGGGTCCTAGGCGACTGCACCTCTAGACAATTCCCATTGCCAAACTTGATCTTGTGTTGAAATTTTAGAAGGCTTTCAGTGTTCACTAACTTTTCGTTCAAGGATCAAATTATGTCAAATTAAAATAAATATAATAAATCTCAAATTTTAACATAATAGATGAGCAAACCATAATTATTACCATTTATTCAACATATTGGACTAGATAATTTCATTTAATTAATAAAAATTGTATTCATATTTATCTTTAAAATATTTTTTATTGTTCTCAATAATTGTATTGTAAAAATCAAATTGAAGGTTGAATCATTTAAATCACTTATTCTTTTTATTGTTCACAATAATTATATTATAAAAATCAAATTAAAGGTCGAATCGTTCAAATCACTTATTCCCGATTTAAATAATTCAATTGCCAGTCAATGACAATTAAATGATGAACTCGTAAAAAAATTACGAAAATTTAAAAAACTATTAATAATCTCAAAATCAGTTCAATTGGTTAAACCGTTTGTTTATTAACTCTATTTTTTTTTTTCATGTTTTACCAGTTCACATAGATTTACTGTATATCAAATTTTATGCCACTAATCAATTAACCATCGGTTTTCAATTTATTGAATTAGTTGACCCAAATCAATTTCGACATTCCTAATATTTCTTAATTATTCTACCACTGGTATTACCTCCCTTAATTGTTGTGTTTGGATATGATCCTTTGCTTGTAGGATGATCATAGTCCGCATCATGTTTTTTGGTGATTAGAGGTGAGGATTACATCAAATTTAAGTAAACAAAATTGAGTTAACTGAATTTAGGAATCCTATTTTGTCAACTAAATTCAGTTTAGAAATTTTATGATTCAAATATCAAAATCTTTTCTAATATTATTTATTATATATTTTTTAAGTTATAGATTTTTTTAGATTTTTATATTTTCATTATTATTTTGAATTTTAATTTTTTTTATTTATATTTTTTAAAAAAATAAAATCATATAATTTTCAAAAGTCAAATTTTTATTTTTTTAAAATAATGAATTTGAAAATCAATTTACTCATTTTTTTAATTCATAAAGACCAATAAATACTTTTACAAAAGTAAAAAGTACCTAAACAAGAAAATTTTAGTTAATCATTTTTTTAGTTATTTGAGTTATAAAAATTTAATTTGACTCGAATTTAAAAATAAATAAATTATTAAATTATTGAAAAAAATTAGATAATAACTCAAATAACTTAATTTATTTTAACTTGAAATTTATAACAAAAAAAAACAGATCAAAATAAAGTTTTGCTTGCGCCTAATGTTCAAAACATCACTACCATCATCATGGAAGAGCGAAACCTTGCTATTTAAATGAAAAGAATGCTGATCAATTTGTGACATACCAAATTTACAAATCTCAATTTTATTTTGGTTGGATCAAACTACTTTGTCCATGAACATCTCTGCTTCGACATAATATATATATATATAAAGCTAATATTCATATCTATAAAAAAAATATAAATGTAACAGACATTTTAAGAAAATAAAATAAAAATCCAAGTAAAATATATTTTTTTAATTTCCATTTGAATGAACAAGACAAGTTTACAGAAAGATTAACAGGTGTTTGAATTTAGACAAAAGGTCTATTTTGTACCTTTCAATTCTCCTAACCACGTCTAAAAGTAGGCACAGTTTTATTAAAGTTAGTGACTGATCAAATAAAACAAATGAAACCTTTCTCTTTTTTCCTAAAAGCAACTTCCAAACCCAACTTTCAATCTTCCACTTTGGAATAAAACAAGTCGATTTAAAAAAATAACAAAAAAAAAAAATGCAGACCTTTCCGAGCTCCTAACAACATGTTTTTGTTTAAAATATCACAATCAAGTAAAAAGTAAGTACAAGAAAAGATATAACCAATTACCTTTTTTTAAGTAGAACAGCATGCTGTCTTAGTGTTCCCCGATACATCATCCACATTAATAGATGTTCCTTGACCAGGAATCGAGGCACTAGCAGCAGCTTCCTGTGCCGCCAATGCCTTTTTGCTTACGATATGATAGATCTCGTTCAATATGGTTTGGAATGCTTTCTCGATGTTGGTGGCTTCCAATGCCGATGTTTCGAGGAAAGAAAGCCCTTCCTTCTCAGCCAGAGCATGACCATCTTCTTCGGAAACGGATCTAAGATGGTTCAAGTCGGACTTGTTACCGGCCATCATGAGGACGATGTTGGAATCCGCGTGGACCCTTAATTCACGTAGCCACCTCTGGACGTTATCAAAGGATTGCCTCTTGGTTATGTCATAGACAAGAAGTGCACCAACAGCTCCTCTGTAGTAAGCACTAGTGATAGCTCGATACCTCTCTTGACCAGCCGTATCCCATATCTGTGCTTTGACAGTCTTTCCCTCCACCTATATCATGATAATGAATTGAAATTAATAGAAAAATACAAATCAATAGTTTACCAATCTCCATTAACAAGATTACTAGTTAACAAAGAATCAAAGAAGGATTTAATATATCTAATATAACAGGCTGGCAAATGAAAGAAAATGTAAATTTATATCATGGGCCCATGAACAACAACATTATACTTAACTCCCTGCTAATAAGAATTGGAATAAGACAGCAACATAACAGCTTGGATTATTATTATAATAACTTCCTTTTCAAATCAATAAAATGATGTCAACACAGAGAGGGGAAAAAGACGGAGACAGATGTTTTCTCGTATGCTATATGATTTAGGTGAGTGCTGGACATGGATATAAGTTCAAGATTTCTTAAATGTAGAAGTTGTTACGGAAAATAAAAATGAAATAGCCATCTCATCTCAAAATGTTTTCTTCAAATAAGAAAAAAGAAGGCATCAAAGCGGCTTCTATGATCATCACTATCAGCTCATTCCCCCCCCCCCCCGGGGGGGGGGGGGGGGGGGCTTTATCTTACTGCTTATCAATCAAAATGAACTTCCAAGTTAAAACCAGGTTGCAAGATAACGCAATCAGATTACAACTCTTTATATACTAACTATTTTACTAAGTATAAGAATCCACAGTACACTTGATCATGCAAAAATATTTTTCCAAAATCTAAATCAGATGATAAGTAGTCAAGTACACTTCAAAATATCAAAATAGGTAAATTCTAGAAACTTCAAGGTCGCGAAGAATTCACAGTAGACTTGATCATGCAAATTTCTTTTTCCGGACACTAAATCAGATCACAAGTAGTCAAATACACTTTAAAATATCAAAGATGAAGAGAATTATCAGGTAAAATTCTAGAAACTTCAACAACTGATTTTCAGCAAGGAATTTAAAAAAAGATCACGAAGAATTAACAGTGAACTTGATCATGCAAATCTTTTTTCCGTAAACTAAATAAGATCCTAAGTAGTCAAACACCCTTTAAAATATGGAAGTCGAAGACAAATATGATGTTAAATTTTAGAAACTTCAAGAAACAATTAATTTTCAGCAGAGAATACAAAATTAAAAAAAAAAAGATCAGGAACATGAATCAAAGAGTTGTCGTTTGAATAGATGAAAAAACCTGGACAGTTCTCGTAGCGAACTCGACGCCGATAGTGGATTTAGATTCCAAACAAAACTCGTTTCTTGTGAACCTAGAGAGAATATTCGATTTTCCAACTCCAGAATCGCCGATCAACACGATCTTGAAAAGGTAGTCGTACTCGTGATCTACTCTATGCCCCATTTCGTCCTCTCTATCACACTATATATATCTCTTCCCTCTCAAACCTGCAAGATCCAAAAAATTCAAAAAAAAAAAAAGTAAAACGAAGAAAAGAAAAGGAGAGAAATATTGAAGCGATTGAAAAAACTAACCCGAAGTGGATAGATCGAGAAGAGAAAAATTTTCAAAAAATGGAAGAAAATTCGATAATTTTGTGAAAATAAAAAGAGGGCCAAGCCGGGAGAGGGCTTTGATTTTTTATTTTTTTGAAACTGGGCAAGGATTCAATTTTGAATTAGTATATACATTCTTTTTTTATTGGTTGGGATGAAACGGTGCCGTTGAGTGGCAATTGTATGAATAAGACGAATTTTAAAGGTAGAAAACTAATAGGCTGGCGTGGCAGATGATTTTGCAGTGACAGTGATTGTAATGTTAGCGCATGTCTCTCCCAAATCCTTGAAATTTGTCATTTTCTTGAGCTTTAATCCAATGCGGTCGAATCTACTGGTCTCCATGAGCTTTCTCGATGTAAAATTTTCATTCAGGTACTTGAATTCAAATATTTTTTTTAATTATTGACTCAAACCCAAACGTTTATATTTTATATTAAAATTCGAAATTTAAATACAACTCGAATTTGAACTTGGACTCGATTAGAAGATAGAGCTTACCATTGTGAATGTGGGATGCCCTTCGATTGAATCATGGCCGGTTTCATATTGTTGATGGTAGCCGTCAGATTGGATGAATTTTGGTCAAAGATAGAATGATGGGATATAGAATACAAAAAGAAAAATTCATTTTCTAAACGTCATATTAATTCCTGGGTTTATCTAAAATCATGTAATCTTCTATTATATGATTGGGTAATAATTATACTTTTAATAGGTCAATATGTAAATAACCTTTTTGTTAGAAAAAGATACTACCATTTTCTCTGACAAATCTTATTTAAAAAAAAAAAAAGGCACACACACCATGATTTATTTATAAAAAATATGAGATTTTAGTTATATTGATATTATTATTATAGCAATAATTTAGAGAATATAAAACAAACATATTTAGACGTTTAATATATTTTACTGTAGAGATTGAGGGAGATGTGAAGTAAAAAATTTTATTTAAAAGGAATCGAGATAAAATTATAATATTTGACTCAAAACTAATGTCTTTGTATTGAAAATGCCTAAATTAAATTATTAATTTTCCAAAAAGCTAAAAGTTTTCTTCCTTTAATGAAAATATAAAAGAAAGACTAAATTGAATTTCTTAATTCTAGAAAAAGTTATAAAACAATTTTCTCATTTAACTGGAAACCAAGGCCCTACCTACTCCCTTTGGTTACGCTCCTGGATTGAGGGTTATAGTTCAAATAAACAACCCTAATTTTTATTGTCTTGTTAATTTGTTGAAACAACAAATTAGTAATGTTGGCTCGATTTTTAAAATTTTTATACTAATTTTGGGTATTAAAATTTTGAACTTATTTTGACAAAACAAATTTTGTTTCGTAACTTTTGGACATTATTTGGTAACTTTTCAAAGTTTTCTTCATAAATATTTCTAAATATTTTTTTAAATAAATTAAAAACAATGAATAACTCTCGTACAATATATTTTTTGAAAAATATTTTTTATATAAAATTTTCAAAATATTTTCACTATTTTTGACATCATAAAAAATTAAAAATAAATAAATGATAAAATTCAATTTAATTTAGATAGTCGCGATATTATATCTTATATTTCAAAACTCATCCAAACATTTAAATTTGGAGTTTTTTGTTTGTTTTTTCCCCTAAACCCTAAAACTAAGCATTCGAGGAAGAATATTATCCCCATTACTTTATAAGAAGTGGAGGAAAAAGTGAGGTTCCACTATTTTAAACGTAAAGCACTTTCAACTCTATCTATGGTCGAGATTTTAATGAATTTAAAATTTGAATATGAAGATGAAATAGTCAGACTTGAAATAAATTAGTTGAAATTTGTAATGGATGATACATATTTCCCTAAAACTTTTGAGAAATTAGAATTATAAACTCAATTTGGCCGGCACTCAACTCTAATGGCATATTGAAACTTACTTTTTTTACAAAATAATAAATGTTACGATGGGATTCGAACGAAAAATACGCATGCTTGATAGGATTTAAACGAAAAGTTAACGTAAAGATTGAAAATAAACAATTCAAAAATAGAAGATTAGTTTTGAGCAAATAAAAGAAGAGAGACTAAATTTGCACAAATTCACAAATACAAAGACTATCTATTAATTTTATGATATCAATTTAATTAAATCTGATGTGAATGACGTAATATGTTCACTTGATTTGTTGAACCTTCGTTGTATTTAGCTGATAAATCTAGTACAAAATCATGTCAAGTTAAATATGCAATATTCTTTCTCAATATTATAAAAATGATTGTTTTATCCTTTGGTGTAATGTACATGTACTTTTTACTAAATTTTAACCAACAAAATACATTTAAAAAAAGAAAATAATCAAAACTCAATTTAACTCAAATCTAAGATAATTGAAATAATTCAAAGTAATTTGAGAACTAGAAATGATTCGAATTTATAATAATCGGAATAAAAAACCTTAATTTACCCAACTTGAGCATTTGAGTATGATGGGTTCTGGTATTTCTTGCCCTTTGGCCAACAAATAGTAAAAACCCAAATTTCTAGGATTATGCTACAAACTTTACATCTTTAAAAACCAACTGATTTTTTTACATGCTGTAGTTATGCTTTTGTCGAGGAGAGGTCTAAATTTTTTTGGAGAAGTTTTTGAAGTTCGGCGGGAATTAATAGATCCTTAAATGGAACAACATTGTTCTTGATCGGAAATTTGTTTCTCAACTCTAGAGAACCTCCAAATGCTTAAAATGATAAGTTCAATAAGTGGAAGCATCTCATTGGATTGGACCATACATGATGAACAATTACCTTGATCAAATGGTAACCTAAATGTCCACAGATGCCAAATAATCAGTGACGAAGTTAAAGAGGGTTGGTAATGGATCTTGACCCTCCAAAAGTGATAAAATTGCTTAGAGTCCTTTTAGAATTTGTAAGAATATAAATGAATACAATGATAAAATTTCATTTTAGCTCCGCAAACATTTATAATTTACTTCTAACCTCACAAAAAAAAATTCTGACTTCACCCTTATATATAAGGGCATATATACAAACCCTATAAAGCATAGATACTCATGTTCCCCTAATAGGCAACCATGCCCCATGTATGGTCTGAACTGACAATATATTCCCATTCTATTGAACCCAACATCTCATGCACTTCTCTCTATATAGTCAAAAGACAACTTACCCTCAAACAACATTTCAAAAACTCCTCCAAAAGCATCAACCTCGTCTTAACAATTTAAAGGAGGAATGTCAGAAGATTCCTCGTACTGAACAAAGTCCGCCTTCCTAAAAACCCGACTCCCATAAACCAAGAACCCAACAGCATACCCACCAACCGAAGCTAAAAGAACACCAACGTTAAACGACATGACAGCCAACATCACTAAGTAAGCCAAAGCCACCCTGGTTGCATACATAAGTGTCTGCAAAAGCCCTGCAACGACATGATTGGTCCCTTGCTTGATAAACTTTGTGTGGGAAAGTCGTTCCACCATGAATGAAAGAAGAAACACCCAAATTAACCCAATGAAATAGGAACAGAAGCTTCCACCTGACCATCCTGGGAATATATCCTCCGTGTTTTTGCCCCAAAATAATGTTAAGTGTCCCATCTTCATGATCTTGGGTTTGCTTATGGTTTCTTTGGTGAACTCAATTGAAAGCAAATTTAAAAAGGGGATTCCGCTCATGATTTTGTACTACCGTTGTTACTTTTGGTACGCTCTCCACTAAGTAATATCACTGTTCTCTAAAGTTTTCTCTTCTTTTTTAAGGTTAATATTATCGCTAAAGTGTAATCGAGTGGAGCTGAATTCGAATAGTAATAAGTTCGAGTTTATTTAAAATTAAAGTTTGAACTTGATTTGGGACTCAATTGAATTATTTAAGCTTAAGCTGGATCGCTTATCAATTTTTTTACTCAAGTTCATATCATAGTCAAATTAAAAATCATTTGTACTTAAACTCTTTTTATATGATAAGGAAAAAAATGTACTTTCATAATATAAAAATATATTGAATGAAAATCTCAATTAAACTAACGAGCTATTTGAATTAAATATTACAATGCCTAAATTTAGCTCAATCTATAACTCGAGCTTGAGCTAATTAGAATAATGAATCAAATTTGAATTCTTTTTAAAGTTGAGCTTGAATAACTTGAGAACATTAATATCGCATTTACAACCCTAAGTAAAACCAAGGACAAGTCCCAAATTTTTTGAAAAAAATAATTGAATACAAATTTTCATAAGAGTTAAAAGTGTAAATTTATAATTTAGCAACTTAAAATTTTACATTTAAAAAAGTTAAACTATAAAATTATTTTTAAGCCAAAATTAAATTATAATTTTAAAATAGTAAAATATAAATTGACCCTTATATTAATTTAAAATTTCATAAAAACTACGTCATAAAATTGTATATTTTTGGGTCGAGTCCCTTATCTGCATGGGGCCGCCACTCGATACAACAACAGTGGACCTGAATGGAAAATTATAAAAACTTGTGGAAGGGATTGGAAATGTCGAATTCTAATTTGCTGGATCACATTTAAATGCAATGAATCTAATGTCCACTAGAGTTGCCAGCTAGTGAGAAAAGAAAAGAAAACAGAGAACCTTGGACTATTATCGTTGTACTGCACTTTGTAATTTAGGGATTTGTAGTACAAACACATTTCAGGACTTTAGAAAAACAGGCTTTAGATATTTATTTGGGTTAATGTAATTTTGGTCCCTAATTTAGTAACTAAATTCATTTTAGTACACTCCAAAAAATGCTTGACTCTAAAAGGTGTATGTAGCTTCAATAAATGCTTCCAATGCTCTTCCATAGACTCCAAACAACCTGCTACAAGATGTTTTTAAGCTATCAATACAGAGAACTGCCCCATAGCTGTCCATCGCCAAATACATCTGTCCGGCCCTGCTGTCTCACTTGGAGGAGGAATAGAGGTAATCCGCAAGAACGTTGAATTGTCCAGCAAATCCGCAAGAAAATCCCACCTCCGATTCCCCAACGAGTCAACAACATTACTAACACGCAAGTCCACTATACCGGCCACCGTAACAGGAAAAAGATCACTTAAAGGCCCCACGCACGTCCCAGTCCCTAGCTACCAACAAATGTTGCTTCGAAATTGAGCCTATACCCTCGAGAGTGATCACCAAAAATACGAACAACCTGGTTTCGCAATCGAAACAGGGCAACCTGTATTTGGAGCGAAGAACTTGTACAAAAAGATCATTCTCCTTAGTAAGCAAAGCAATGCCTAGCTTAAACAAAAAAGACTTATTCTGCACCTCCAATCTTCGAATACCAAGACCACCGGTTGATAGCAAGATTCCCACTTAATTAAAGATACCTTGCGTGCCGTAATAGTCGTCCCCCAAATAAACTGCCGAGCTAGCTTCTTTATCTCATGACAAACCTTAATAGGCAACAACATGATCTGCATGAAATAATTGGTATGGCTAAAAGAACCGACTCAGCTAACGAAACACGACCAGCCAACGACAACAACTTAGCAGCTTTTTTCTCACTTTATCAATCACAAATTGAAAGGTGTTACAAGTCACCTTTCTATGAAACAAAGGCATTCCGGGATAGATTCCAAGGTCATCAACCCTAGTGAACCCCATAATACCACCTAATCCATTTGCTTCCGCAGTTGCGACATTGGAGGAAAAGAAAACACAAGTCTTTTGAGCATTCAATTTATGCCCATAAAAGTAGCTGAATTGACGGAGAATAGCACTAACTGAATCATCTGTGAAAAAGAGATGGGAAATCAAAGGACCCCCCTTCGAGGTAACCAAATTGGCATCCATTGATGACTTTCCACAGCAGCTTGAATGAGATGCCCCCAAACACTTCATACATATGGAAAGAAAGGGTCCGCTTGTCGGATCCCTCGAGTAGGGACGTAATTCTTCAATAACTCACCATTCCATAGAATCTGCATAGAGGACGAGGAAAGATAGTGCATGATAACAGAAATAATACCTGAAGGCAAACCAACATCCACCAAGGTACCTTCCATAAAATCCCACTAAAATGCGATCATAAGTCTTCTTTAAATCAACCTTAATCGTTATCCATCCTGTCGCTCCCTTATATTTACACATGGAGTGGACAATCTCTTAGGCAATGACAATGTTATCCGTGATACATCCACTGGCCACAAAGCTAGTTTTATTAGGTGCCACAACACTAGGCATAATCATTTTCATCCTGTTAACTATCACCTTTGTTAAAATTTTATAAAGCAAGCCCAGACTTAGTCTTGCGGGCGCCGACCACCTGCTGGCCTTTACCAGACTTCAAATTAACCCCTGAAATTAAATCTCGTAGCAGAAGCATTAAAAGGCGGCATATCACCAATAACAGGTTAATTGTGATCCACCCCTATTTTCTCGTCCATTCCCTCATCTTGGTTAGCTGATAATACTCCAAACTTGAATTTCACAGAAAAAGTGACTGATTTATTGGTAGAAAGATTGCTCTCACGCCTCACCTGCCGCCTTTGTCTACGCTCCACCATTATACAAGACCCAAACTGTTCTTCCGCCACCCTACTCTGTACCGACGTTTGCTGCTCCGGGTCTGGTGTCTCAACACAAGTATCCGAAGCTGTCTGACGACTTGTCCGGCACTCCTCCTTCAGGTGACCATACCAGCCACAGTTGAAACAAATGATTGCCAGAGACTCATACTCTACCTTTTGTAGGTACCCACTGATCATAATCTTGGACACCAACGGCTGTCTAATATCAATGCAAACCACCATACGGGCAAACTTTCCACGAGAACCATTATCCGTTTGATAATAAATACGAATAACACGCCCAGCAATTCCCCAATCGCGCTGCGCTTATATATTGCTTCAAACAAACCCAGCAAGCGAATCCAAGCAACAACATCAAACAGATATTGTTGCGTGGTTCGAGAAGGAGGCGTCCAGGGCTGTACCGTCAATTATCAGACAAAAAATAACCCAGGGACCATTAGCCAACACCTTATTATAATCTTCAGCAGACTTTTTATATCTATTTTGGAACTTTTCGATCCTATGCTTATTTATAAAACTAATGAAAGACTATTTTTACATGCTTAATTTATTTAATAAAACTAAAAATGTAAACAGAAAAAGGGTTAAACTTGTCAATTACAATAAGATGGTAAATTTTATTGTTTTAAGTTCACAAACTCCACACGTACACACACTATAAAAACACACCCATTTTCTGAAGCATATTTTAACCAGAAATATCAATAGCCTTAACATCAGGCTTTTTAACTTCCATTTTCTGGTTAAAATATGCTTCAGAAAATCGGCGTTTCCCTCCAGTCAATCCGAGCGTCGACGAAGGCGGAGGAGACGGGGAAGTCCTTGAGTGGGTCCCAAATGTCAAGAGAGAATGGGTCGAACACGTTGTTACTGCGTCAGTTGCCGAAGAAGCTTGGAATCAAAGACATTTTTAAAAAACAGTGAGGAAGCTTATGTTTGAATGCTTGTTGATCTTAAGGACTGCTTGTCTGAGGGCTGTAGGGGAGGTGAAATGGGTATTTATAATAGTTTGTGGAGGATTCTAGCATGGACAAGATTTTTCTATTTTTAGGCTATAAATGAGAGCATA
This sequence comes from Gossypioides kirkii, assembly GCA_005610355.1. NCBI lineage: Eukaryota > Viridiplantae > Streptophyta > Magnoliopsida > Malvales > Malvaceae > Gossypioides > Gossypioides kirkii. The sequence goes on from CP032250.1 coordinate 395,995, forward strand.
AGTACCTTCTAGGAGATTCTAATAATGATTAAAATGAGTACTCTAGGACATTCATGAATATTTTTATATTATTATGGGTTTTATATAGAGATAATTTGAAGCCCAATAATTGATTTGTACTTTTAACATAAAGTTTAAGATTAAAAATGACATTGTAACTTCAAAGGAATGAGTTGATGGTTAAATCGATTAAATTATGAGTTCTTAATATGATCAACGTAATTAATTTATTTAATTTAATTAAATAAAATATTAAAAGATTATAAAAAATTTGAAATATATATATAGGAAGTCAATTCAATTGTTTTTTTGCTCAATTCAACTTTTTCATATCGGTTTATGGGTCAATCGAGATCCAACTTCTTATTTTGGATTGATATCTCGGTTATGATTCGACTCTAAAAACAGTGGTAAAATCTCAAAATCAACTTAAAAGTATCAATTATTGTTGGGAGCATTGTTTAGTTATACTACACTTGAAGGAGAAAAACTCAAATTTAAACCCTATACAGATGACATTACCAGATAGAGCATCCACCAATCTCAAAAGAATTGTTTTTATCAGCCGTAAAATGGGGGGCATACAAAATACTTTGGTTATGAAAAAAAAAAAAGCTTAACTACAAAAAACTATACGAATTTTTCCCACTTTTAAGTGCTTAATTTTTTGGTCAAATATAGTCTTAAGCTATTAATTTCATCTCATTTGTATGACATCCAATAAGACTGTCCCATGTGTCACGTAAGACATTTTTAATGGTTGATATCATATTTTGAGATAAAATAAACAATATAAGTGAGAGTTAATTTTGTATTTTTTTTTATTTTGGTACCTAAATTTATTTGATTCGAATTTGATATTTAAAGTATCAATTTTTTTTTATTTTTTTATCTATTTTGTAATTGTTAAACATTAGGAAAAAGTTCCACATGACATGTTTTAACCAATAAAAAATATCACGTGATAATTAGGTTTATTTAAAATAAAATATTAAATTTAAATTTAAAAAATAAAAAATAATAATTTTAAATATTTAAATATTAAAAATTACTTTTGACTTTGATTGATCGTTAATCGACACTAATCGACCACATGACACTATCAGAACACACCTGAGTCATTTTTTATTAAAGTATTATATATTGATTAAAAATGTAAAAAAATATAATATATAATATATAAAATGTTTTTTTTAAAAATTTAAAAATAATTTTTTATAAAATTTTAAAATATATAATTATAAATTTTTAAAAAATAAAATAATGTATAAAAATTGAAAAATATTATGAAAGTTAAAAAATATTTAAATTTCAAGTAATTGCAAAAAAAATGAAATTTAAATACTTTTTAAAATTTTAGAATTATATGTTTTATAACTTTATAAAAAATATTTTTAAACCTTTTTAATTTTTTTTACAATTTTTTAATAAAGTTTACCATTTTTTGTAATATTATTAATTTCAACTAATTTATTGCAATTATTTTTTGTAAATTTTATTTTTATATAATTTATATGTTTTTTTCTAGATTATATATATATTTCTAAATTATATATATATATATATATATATATATTTCTACTTTTTATTTTTTAATGTGTATAAACATTTAATAAAAGAAATATTTGATTTTATATAAAGATGTCACGTGGCGTTTTGTGATTGATTAAAAGAATTTTTTTTAAAAATATATTGGTGTGATTACATGGTAGTATCTGTTCATACTTTCTTAATCTTTTTACAACGCACATACATCTTGCACACATAGGCGCTCGAACCTGGGACCCCTAAGATGAACAACATCTTCTTTTCTACTGGAGCCACTTGTTGAGTTCACTAAAAGAATTTTTTTTAATGTATGTACAAAATAGACTAGAAAATATAAGTTTGAAAATTTGTTTTTACAATTAATGGTTTGAAAATTTTGAGATATTGGAATCGACTCTATTTTATGTATATTATGTGCAAATTCTTAATTTAAAATTTATTCTTATTTAAATTCTATCACATATACATAAGTTTATATAAATTTATTTTAATTTAAGTTGGGTCATATTTTAATTTTTATTTTTTATTAATAATTTGTATTTGTAATTTCTTTTTTCTAAAAAATGTGGGAGCAAAATACAAATTAGTGGAGAGGAAGCTCAAATACTAATTCTTACAATTCTTAGCCTTCAAATTTTACATCAATCCACCACATACTCATGGAAAACAAAAAATGTGTTTGGTTTGTGGGAAAACGCAAGAAAATCTATTTATTTTCGTAGGATAAAACTGAAAAAACGGCTAATTGAAGGGTTAAATTACTATTTTTCCCTCACTCAAATAAAATATAAAGTAATACAACACAACAAAAATTGAAGAAGGACAAGAACTCTTCTCCGATTTAACCTCCTACAAAACCTGAGATTAAAAAAAACCATCACCTCAGGTTTCTCTAATCCCCCCCCCCCCCCAGAAAAAAATCAAAACTTTTATTTTTCTTCCATTAACACCCAAATCCCAATGCTAAATTCTCTATAATCTGATAAAGAAGAAAATTTTCGGGTTCAACCCAGCAATTGAATTTCTTCCTTGTAAAAAACCCAGAAAAAATATTGTTTTCTAAAAAAATAAAATATTAAATCCAATGAGAAGTGTATTTACGATCGGTTTAATAGCATCATGGTACGCCTCGAACATTGGGGTTTTGTTATTGAACAAGTTCTTGTTAAGTAATTATGGGTTCAAGTACCCAATTTTCCTCACCTTGTGCCATATGCTGGCTTGTTCGTTGCTGAGTTATATTGCTATTGAATGGCTGAAAATAGCTCCGATGCAAAGGGTGAAGTCACGGTTGCAGATGATGAAGATATCAGCTTTGGGGTTCATCTTTTGTTTGTCGGTCGTCGGCGGGAATATTTCGCTTAGGTACCTTCCTGTGTCGTTTAATCAAGCTGTTGGTGCTACAACGCCGTTTTTCACGGCGGTTTTCGCGGTGATTATGACTTCTAAAAGGGAAGGTTGGATTACGTATGTTACCCTCGTGCCTGTTGTCGCTGGTGTTATTATTGCCAGTGGGGTAAGCCTTGAAATTTCAAATCTCAATATTTCTGTTATTATTTCATCCATTTTTAAGGATTCTATTTTAGAGGATCAAAATATAATTTTACTAAGTTCAAGAAATTCCACATATTCATATATAGAGTGAGATTGGATTAGGACAAAATTCGGAGATAAAACTTAATATAGACACTCAGACCTAACGTTGAACATGTTAAGGACACTTTGAAAATAGATTGAGTTTTATTAATCTAAATGGTCGGTTTTCGCATTATACTTGATGATAATCCTTGCCATTAACTGGTTATTGATTTGGTTGTTATGCATGGATGAAGGGAGAACCATTGTTTCATCTGTTTGGATTTATAATGTGTATCGGTGCCACAGCAGCAAGAGCTCTTAAATCAGTGCTTCAAGGCCTTTTGCTCGCATCTGAGGGGTAAGGGACCTAACATTTTTGGAGTTGCCAATGCTAAACGAAGGGCTTTTTGCTCTTGGAAATGCTGCCTGCTTTTTCTTTTTTTCTTTTTAAATGAAATCTGATTTTGGGGTTTGATTTGATTAGGGAAAAGCTCAACTCCATGAACCTATTAATGTACATGGCACCTGTCGCTGTCATGGCCCTTTTCCCAGTAGCTCTTTACATGGAAAGAGGGGTAGTTGGCATCACCATTGCACTTGCAAGAGATGATTGGAAGTTCTTAATATATCTCCTCTTCAATTCAGCACTTGCTTATTTTGTCAACTTAGCCAATTTCTTGGTCACCAAGCATACCAGTCCCTTGACTCTCCAGGTAAAAAAATCACTAGAGAATACGGTAAAACTCTCTTAGTGACCTTATACTAAAAGTCAAATTGCATTTTTAGCAAAAAATAAATTAATTTTTATACGTTCAATCAAAGAGCAAATTAGTCCCTGACGTGGTTGACAGAGTGACACGTGATATGTCACATATACCTCATGCTAACAGATATGGACAAATTTTAATAGTAGAAATTGATGAAATATTTAACAGAATGATCAATTTGTTCTTTGATCTATCGTACAGAGATTGATTTTTTTCATTTTTTTGAATAGAAGAATCAAAATACAATTCGTCTCCTAGTACTTTTACCTTGCAAATACGAGCATTGAAGTTGTTGATGGTGTTGTTGTAGGTGTTGGGGAACGCGAAAGGGGCGGTGGCGGTGGTTATATCGATCTTGATATTCAAAAATCCGGTATCAATTACGGGGATGCTTGGATACTCACTCACAGTGGCTGGGGTTATTCTTTATACTGAAGCTAAAAAACGCAGTATGTAAATAAAGGGACCGTTAAGCAATAGGGAAATATATATATATATATATTATATGAGGGTACATATTCAACAAATATTGTGTTTTTTAGTTTGGGATTAGGCTGTTGAGTGAAACAAAATTGAAGGAAGAATTTTGTAATTTTTGTTGAACCAATGTGTCTTCTTTTATGGAGAATTTGGCAAAAATTTGATTAGATTTTTCATTTTCTTTACTATTTAAAGCTGATAGTAATCACTAATTATTGTTTATAATTTATTAATTTAGTCATCAACATTCTTGTAAAATGGTAGCAAAGTAAAACAATAACTTGGAAATATGGCATAAACATGGGCATACTTATTTATTTCATTTTCTGTTTTTTTTATAAATGTATGTTTGACACGAATATTTTTTGAAATTTCGTGAAGTTTATTGTTGATTTGAGATTTTGGATTTGAATTTTATCCTTAATAAACTATCCGTGAGCTTTGACTTAATGTATGTGTCTTGTTTAGGTTATGTTCGATTTGTACTTTGTAACAATGGTTTTATATAACAAATGGGTAGGATTGGGTCTCTCATTGATCCATTATGACCAAGGTTTATTGGTTCCAATCCAATCAATCAAACTATCAATTCTAGATTTGATTAAATTTTTAGCTCAATTGAATTGGAAATAAATGATTTGTGGATTAATCAATTTAAATTAATCAACATTTTCAAAAAAAATTAAATTTGATCGTCATCCTTTCAAAAATAATCGAATTGCTATATTTTAATGTAAATGCTAACTAAAATGTTAACCTTTTAAACATGGTAGCTCGTCTGACAACCCACATGTACTTTATGATAATTTTTACAACTTTTAAAATAATTTATTGACATGACATATAAAATAAATAGTGCCATGTCAACATGAAATAAAAATTAATGTTACAGTTAGCATTTCTATTAAAAAAGATGGCCTTGACTCTTTTTGAAAAGTTAATAATGATTAAATTGATAAAAATTATAAAATTTAAGGGCTAAATTTATAATTATACAAAGTTTGAATATGAGATTTTACATTGGTCAAATTTTGAGTATTAGATCTTGTACTTTAATTTGATCAATTTTAGTATTTATATTTTTCGAATTTTGAAATTTTAGTCTTAACCAAATGATAGCTGTTTGATTAAATTATGTCATTGTTGTATATTATGCATAAAGTTCTAGATTTAGTCCATGTTCACTAATTGGATCACTCTTAGTGATTTATCTTTTTTGAATTTCAAAATTTATCTTAATACAAACGAGAAACATAGCATTACACATGCGGTAGTATGTTTGACAATCAAATTTTAAAAGTAACACAACTTAACTTAATGAATTTAATAGTTATCATTTGATAAGGACTAAAAAGTCAAAATTCTAAAAATACAGAGGCATAATACAAATAAGATGGTAAAGATACGTAAATAGCAACAACGAAAAAGATGATAAAAACAGACAGCCCCAATCCAAATTTAACCTTATAAAACACTCCGAACACTAATGTTACAACTTCGTCTTCTTCATTTCACTTCTGTCTGATTCAACGACACAGTCCCCACCGCCGTCTTATACGTATACCATTTCGCTATCCCGATGAAAACCCCAAAGTTCCCCACACTTAAACCAGCCAACAACCAAAAAAAGTAATCAACATGGCCATGATTCAAATTATCCGGTATCCACCCTAGTTTCCCATCTTTAGCCGTAATACTAGTAACAATAGTAACCAGCAATGAACTCAAATAACTACCGGCAGCCACGGTGGTTAACGACAACGCCGAACAAAAACTCCTCATGGCATCCGGTGCTTGTTCATAAAAAAACTCCAATTGTCCAATAAACGTAAAAACCTCAGCACACCCAATGAGAAAATACTGAGGGACTTGCCAGAAAATTGTCAATGGCATCTCTTTTACGTCGTAATAGTTATGTTTTTTCACTATTTTAAGCCGCTCTTGTTCTAAGATAGCGGCGACTACCATGGCGAAGATTGATATGAAGAGTCCGATTCCCATTCGTTGAAGTTGGGTTAATCCGTTTTTCCGGCCGGTGAATTTTCGGGTCGTCGGGACGATGATTCGGTCGTAGATTGGTACCCAGAAAATGACACTGAGGGTGTCGAAGATTGAAAGTGAAGCTGGTGGGATATGGAAGTTGGAGTGGGCTACGCGAGTGTCCATTCTTTCGCCTTGTAAGGTGAATAAACTGCTCATTTGGCTGTATACGGTGGCGAAGATGATGCCGGAAGCCCATATGGGGAGTAATCGGATTATGGCTTTGAGTTCTTCGACTTGTGTGACGGTGCAAAGTCGCCATGGATTAATGCCTTTTAATTGGTCTGTTTGAGTTTCCACTGCTGCTTTGTCGAAGAAACTGAAGATTTGCAGCCATAGTGAGTGTCTAATTAAAAATTTCAAAAATATTTGAACTTAATTATAATTTTCATAAATTGTTTGGGTCTTAGAAAAATATTTCCAAAAATTTTGGCGCAGAAGCCTTCCATCCTGCCTCTCATTACCATCAGTCCATCGCCAGCCACGGTACCGCCAGACTTGTATATATAATTACAATGGAAAGTATAGTTTTTGGCTATTTGGCAATTAGGTACATTTTGATACACATATTCTTTTTTGGTCCTTAAACTTGACAACTAGATCCATTTTGATTCATGAATTTGGATTTTATCAATATTTGATGATATGGCCAATATTATTGAAATAGGACCAGATTGGACAAATTGAAAACTAAATGATATAACATGCCAAACAAAATAGTTCAATCGGTTGACTAGAAAACAGATTGAAATTGGTAAAATTCGAAAATCGAAAAAAATAAACAATTGAACTAGTTGAGTCAGTTAAAAAATATTTTTAAATTTTCTTTATCTTTTTATGATTTTTAATTATTTATTAAATTATTGTTGGTTCGGTAGTCGAACCAATCGAACTGGTTAAATCAGGAATCGATAGTCTGACCAGTTCAACCATCAGTTATTAAAACACTGAATGTGACACTCAGATGATGTGGTATAATATCAAAGTGTCATATTATCGAATTTTTAATTTTCAAGTTCAGGGACCAAATGGATCTAATCGTCAAGTTCAAGTGCAAAAATGTACAAAAAAGTACATGTGCCAAAGTGAAGCTAGTTGCCAAGTTGAGGGACTAAAAATCACATTATCCCAATTAGAATATCAGTTATTTTTGGGTTAGTTCATGAAATGGACTCAAACTATCGTCTAGAATTTAAATTAGTCAGTAAACTTCAAAAAGTGTCATAGAGGCTCTAGAGTCGGAATGCATTTTAGTCTCTCTACAAAAAAATGAGCAAATTAGTTTTTGTAAGATATATTAAAGAGAAAATTGATCATCTTGTTAAAAATTTTATCCATTCTTATTGTTAAAAACTGATATTTGTACGACAGCATGAGTTACATGTGACACTGTCTAGTTATTTCATTAGACTCGCCAGTTTTAATGGTACAAATAGTTGAAATTTTTAATAAAAATGACAAATTTACTTTTTAATCCGACTAATTTGACTGTTTTCGTAGTAAAGAGAACAAAATAGAATGTTAGTTGCAAATTCACAATGTAATGAATGATGATTTAAAAGCTTAAAGAGCTGACCTAAGATCATTGGTATGGTCAATCTTGCGGCTTCCTTTGATATTAGACTCTGCATCTGCTCTTTCATACAAAAGAGACTCATCAGCAGGCACTGCAACATTATATTTCCTAATGGATGCTACCAAAACCTGACATAGACGTGTTAGAGGGCTGCCACCGGGTATTTGGTTCCGATATAAACGAGTGCCTGAAAAGAAAAAACCAACGGCTATAGCCATGGCTATAGCCGGGATGCCGAAACCCCATCCCCAACTCACATTGGTTTGAACCCATACCAACACAGATGCTGCAATGAGTGCACCAATGTTTATTGAGAAATAGAACCAATTGAAAAATGAAGTCTTGTGTATCTTCTCCCTTTCGTCCGTGTCGTCGAACTGATCGGCTCCGTATGACGAAACACATGGCTTAATCCCTCCCGTTCCTAGTGCTATTATGTACAGCGCTAGAAAAGCCATGGCGCTTTGCGTATCGGTCGGGTTGCAGTTATCTTTGGAATAACAAAATGGCTTCATGCCATCGATCGATGCAGACATTGCTAAAAGTGTCATTCCCTGTATCAATATTGTCTCAGTTAGGGACTATAAAGGTAAACTTTTAATATAAGGGTTTCCATGATATTTTTACAAAATTATAAGCTTCGTGTATATTACTTGGACTTGAAGTAAACTTACAATGATATAGATGATTGAGAAACAAGCAATTGTCCAATATCTTCCCAGATAAGAATCAGCTAGAAATGCACCAATCAATGGTGTAATGTAACATGTTCCACCCCAGTTCTGGTTATTTTTTGAAGCGGTTGCACTCTGCTGGTTCAATTGATGCTTGAAATAAAGCACTAAATTGGTGCTCATCCCATAGTATGCCAATCTTTCACAACCTTCATTACCTGTTTGATAAAATGCCAAGGTGAGCCATCAAGATCTCTTTATCTTTTAATTATTCATTTCAGGTTCATTTAATGACTTCCATTTTGATTACCTATGATATAGGGACAAGCTCTCCAGGTTCCAGTTGTCTTCTTATTAGCTGGATTTCCTTTGTAATCCACTGTCCCATCTTTTGTATATATATCATCTTCTTCCATTTGTCAAAGCCTGAGACTGTGAAAACTTAACATGAACATGTTATGGATGAGTGTCTTCAAAATCGAAAAACACGACACAAGATTGAGGCTGCCAAACTTTTGCATAAGCATGATATGAACGAACATGAACATGATATGGATGATTGTCTTGAAATCGAAAAACACAGACACAAATACACGCTAGGTTTACATGCTATAGTCTATACACACTCCTAGTCTAGTGTAGGATGCCAAACTTTTGCAAAAACATGATATGGACGATTGTCTCAAAATATCTTGGGACACAAAAGAATAACATGAACATGATATGAACCCAATATCTCTAAATTTAAAAACATGACACAAATATACGAAATGCTAGGTCTACATGCACTCCTAGTCTAGTTTAAGCACTGAAAGATGACTTTGGGTTGCATTGAATCATGTTTTAACAGTGTATTGATCCAAGAATTTTCAAAAACAGCACTCAAAGATTGTATTGAAATGAATGAATTTTCCAGATTGGTTCAAAATAAAAAGAAAACTGATGCATGAGAGAAAAGGAACATTGGGTTTGTTTCGGTGTACCTTAAGCTTCAAGTAACAAGTGGATCAACAATGGTTTTCTTGCAAAATAAAAAGAGAGTTGAAGGAGATGATGACTTTGGTTTCCACAAAGGGAGAGCGATGAGTTTCATCAAAGGTATTGTCTTTACGCTAATATATGCTTCCAAAAATCCAAAAAAACCATAACTTGTGTTGCTTCTTCCTCTTTAATTTCATTAAAAATGTGTGATTAAATATCTGTTTTCTGTTTTTAATGCCTTTCACTTCTTACATCACCTTGGTGTCCACGAGACGTTCTTCATTTTTTATATCAAGGGTTAAATCAATATTTAGTCCCTGAATTTGACATTTTTTCAATTTGGTCCTTTAATTTTTTGTGGTCCACTTTAGTCTTGAAACTTGACAACTTTCTCAACTTGGACCTTAAACTTGGATTTCGTATTGAAATTTCGAAGGAACTTCTATAAAATCTAAGAAAATACAATTTTTTTAAAAAATATATATTTCTTTTATAAAAACATTCTAAATGATTATGTGGTATAATGTCAAAGTGTCACGTTATATTAACGAAATTTCAAGTTTTGAGACTAAATTAAAAAAATTGTCAAGTTTCAAGACTAATGTGAATTTAAAAAAGTTTAGAGATAAAAGTTGAGAAAATTGTCAAGTTCTGATACCAAATATCACTTTACCTCTTATATAAAATATAGAGTTGATGATGGTTAAGTTCGGTTTTGTAGTAAATTTTGAATTATTGCATACATTTTATAGATTAATGCTATCATATGATAAAAGGGTAAAAGCACCTAAGAGTAGGGGTGAGTATTCAATTGAGTCGAGTCGAATCGAGTCAAAAAATTTCGAGTTAGTCGAGTTGATGAATCTTATTTTTGCAACCGAATTCAATTTAAAATTTTTTCAAATTGAATCGAATCGAGTCGAGTCGAGTTAACGAATCCTATTATTTATACTTAATATTGCGTTTACATGGACTGATTATTTAACTAGCAAACGAAGTATAAGATTATTTAAATACATAAACAATATAATGGTTTTGCTTTTTAACTTAATGGGTAAACATTTACCAAAATGATATAATTTTACATTTTAACTTAATGGTTTTAACTTTTAACTTTAGAAAGGGTAAATATTTATCAAAACGATGTAGTTTTGCCTTTTCTTATTCGGATTTTCGAATAACTCAAATTGTGTAATTTGTATCCGAGTTAAACCAAAAAACTTAATTTTTTATTCGAGCTGATTCGAATAACTCGAATAACTCGATAACTCAAATAACTCGAACTATTTAATTTAAAATTTAAATTTTTTATATAATTTTTCGAATTGAATCGAATTTTGCTCAACCTTACCTAAGAGATCTTTATACTACAAGGATTGGATTAATTTAGTTCCTATACTATTAAAAAGAATCAAACAAGTCCAACTTGTAATAGAGTTGACATTTACTATATAAAAAATATCTTGAAAATTATTAATTTTAGTTGCAGTTTAACTCTAAACAAAATATTTCATTTACAAAAGTCTAAAAACTTTAAAAATATTAACTCTGTTTACTATATGATATTTTTTAAATAGTAAGTGTTAACTCTATTTCAATTTAGCTTTATTTATTTATTTTTAATGAATTAAGTCCTTACGTTGATAAAAGGATAAACTCTAAAATAGTCACTTTTGTTTGCCTCTGTTTACATTTTAGTCACTCATGTTTGAAATGTTATGTTTTAGTCACTTACGTTATCGTGTTGTAACATTTTAGTCATTGAATCGTTAATTGCCATTAACGGTGTAACAGCAAGCTGACGTGACACGTTAAATCATCATTTCAAAAATTTTAAGTTAAATTATACAGTTGGTCCCAATATTTTTTTCATTTTGAACAATTTTAAGTGACTAAAATGTAATCTAAGGCAAATAAAAGTGACTATTTTGGTAGTTTAGCCTTGATAAAAAAAACTAATAATTTTCATGAAGCATGATTGGTGGAATATTAAACATATATTTGGATTGACTTTAAAAACAAATAGCAATGTGAACAAAAGTGCAGTCTGAAGCCGTTTGGTTTGAATTTCTTGTCCAAAAAAGGACAAGCTTGATGATACATACAAAACTTTTAATCAAAGGAACCAATTCATTTGATGTTAATTAATATGTTTCTTAATGATGTTTTTATCACTCAATATGAAAGCTATATTTGCTTTCACACCTACGTTAATGCTAATAATTTCGGACATAATTTAAAAACATGATACATTTGACAAATTAAAACACCATTAATACATATTTTAGTACATGATTATTGTCTTGTAATATTTTGTCCAGTGGGCCAAGTCTTTTTCAAGAATAACTGGTGAAGCTAATACTTTGATAATGATTTTTATAAGATTAAACCCTCTATTGAGACATGAAATGATGGTATTTGCTAGAAGGAAGCTTAAAGGGTAAAAATGAAAAATAAATTTTTGAAAGGGTTGAAATATAATTTTATCATTATATTAATTTTAATTTCATATATTTTGAAGAGATTAAAGGGTAAATTTACCAATTTTAGGGGGTCAAGGCCACTGTCTACTGTCCCTATTCTAAAATATCATTTTTTTTTTCTTTTTACAAATTTGCTTATGTTGATATTAATATACAAATATAGTTTAACAGATCTTGTATTAAATGCATAAGCTTAGGGGCGGAGGGGCCCAAAAATGAGAATCATGCAATCTGGTAGCTTTAAATAATGAAAATTTAAGTTAATATATGGTAAAATTGTATTTTAATTCTCTCAAAATAAAAAAAAGATATGTTTAATTCTTTCGAAAATGATGAAATAAAAAATTAATAAATAATAAAATTATATTTTGACATTTTAAAAATTTATAATTCAATTTTGACCCGCTATAAAATTTGCTGGGTTCACCGCTGCATAAGCTATCTAAAAATAGGATAATAGTTTATCTATGAATTGGATGAAGCAATGAAACTAGAAAATTTAACTTTCATTACAAGGTAAATGGGTTAGTAACTCAATTTGACAATTTTTGCAGTTCTACTTTTTTATGTACCAAAATTGCTACATTGATTCATGGATGGAGGAAGTTTCAGCTTTTTCTATGGTGTAAATGTTGAGCATGGCTTCTAGACATGCCGGAATTGTGTAACGTCGCCTCATTTTGACACTGCATTGCTATCCTTTCCCTCAGGCTTGGTTGGTTTTACTTCGGATTCTGTCGGCTTCGATGTTTCCATGGCAATGTTACGGTCGTTTGCCTTGTGATTATCCTCCTTTGATTGTGGTATCTCTTTGCCATTTTCTCCTGCTGAAGTTGATAAGTCAGAGTTGGCCTTAGCTTTGGTTAATCTTTCAGTTTCGTGTTTAGTATCTTCAACAGATTGTGTACTAGCTGGCCCGGTGGCCTGTTCCACGACAGGCACAATCTTTTCTCTACTTAATATTTGGGACTCACCTTTAGCATCACAAGCATGGCTAAATATCTCTTTGTGGGTTACGTTACCGGAAAATGATTCATTTGCATCTGCTGACCGTGAACTACGACTAGATAACATGTATGAGACTATTATAAAGCATAATTAGAAGTGAAGTACCTCTCTTTGTGTTGCAGTTTGAGGACTGCTTGTATGCTCACTTTCATTTGCTTTTGTTTTTGCTTTCTTCACATCAGCTTCGTGTTGATTTGATATTTCAGGTCCCGGAATCGCCTCTGATCTGATTGAGAACATGGATTCACTTTCATTACTTGCCAAATTCACCCCTTTGTCAATGTTGCCTTCCTGAATGATCTTGGCTCGAAGAACTTGTCGGCTCCTAGACAATTTAAAAAGAATTGTGCTTATTAATTCAGCAGTATGGACATCTTTCAAAAAGAAAAGTTAAGCATTGTTACCTTTGAACTCGGAAAAGTTTTCGATTCACTTTTACTGGTTTTTTTAGAAGAATCCCCCTTGCCTTGCGTGTCATCTAACACGAGTTTATTCATATGATCGACACTCGTATAATCCATAGCCTTCTCTGCTGTGTTAGATGACCCCTGTTCAATATTTGGTAAGTCTATGTTAGACTACCACATACCACATGCATGCGCTACGTTACAGAGAATTCATTTTTTTCTAAGGTACCCATGTTTGACACTGGTGTCTGAGAGACTTATATCAAACATAGACCGAGTGTCTAGATTTACCTTGGAGTCCAAGTAACATAGCATACAGATTGTTTCTATACTTGTATATGACCCCAAGACCTGTTAAATGTATTACTGACCTCCGAGACTGCTATTACTGGATGACTGATCTATTGAATTCTCAGCCAGCTTCCATTCATTTCGGGTTTTCTTGTGGTTGCTCAACATCTGATAGAGGTATTTCACCGTCCAGGATATTTGCTGGTAATACTGACCTTGGAGATGAAAATTTGTTTTCAGGAACTTGTTCAATCAACAATCTTCGATTCAGAGCCATCGCAATTGGATCGTCAAATCTTTGTTTCGATCCAGAATTGTTGTTCTCTATCAACTTGTCTCTACTTTGAACTGCATTTGGTGCATCCCCAGGTTGGCATTTCTGCATCTTCTTTTTAGATTCCAAAGGCGTTTTACATTTGTACAATTTCGAGTCTGATACACTAGAAGCTCTTTGAGTTGTAGGTTTTACGTTCAATTCTTCCATAGACTTCTGATGGGAAGCATTTGGCTCATTGAGTTTCGTCTTTAAACCTGAAAGGTCTACTTTGACAGGATCCTCTTCGATAATATCATGTAATTCTTTTGGTTTTTCTCCATTTGCCTCTCCCCACACTTCACTGTCGGAATGGATGTCCCTATCAACATCACCATCATCATATGTAATTGACTAACCTTCAATGGATGAACCTGTTGTTGTTAATGGAGGTGAACCAACTTCTGAGACCTCAACTTGCAAATCAGAAGCTACAGAACAAGTTGAAGTAGGACGATATCGATTATATGTACCGTAAAACAAATTGAGCTCCTGCCTAGGCCTTTCAGCTGGAGATGGATTGAAATCATAGGGAACTGTATGTAGAGTTTTCCCCTTAGGAGGAACTAAAAGATTAAGGTTCTTTTGCATTTGATCCCTACGTATCTCGGGAGAGTTACTCGTTTGATCTAAGACCGGTTCCGTGTCTTCAGATGAAGATATGTAGCATGAATCATTGTTGTTTATAGAATCCGTCTCCATTCTGACTTCATGAGGAGATCCCATTGCTATTTCTCTAATCATTTCGTGTTTCCCTTCCGATGAATTCGTTGCATTTTCGCGATTGGATTCATATAGTTCAACAATATCAACATCACTTACTGTACTAGAGGAATTATGACGGTGATCACCTCCTTTATCTGATTGCCATTTGAATCTAAGATCTGTTGGATCCTCTACGAGACTTCTTTGAGTACTATAATAATAATTAAAGTGAGTATCATTCGAGTCTTGGGTCAACCATTTTTTGCGACAGAAGCTTTCATGTCTGCAGAAAGGCATTTCCTTTTGGTTGACTGTCATGAATTCTTGATGGAAACTATCTCCCGTAAGATTCGGTTTCTCTTCGTGTGGATCATATGGTAAGTCGAATAGATTATCTTTAGGTACCCAGATCGAAGGTGCAGAACCCGGCATCTGTAATATTTCTTCATACGGATCATTTGTACCAGCGAGAAGGTTGCTTTTAGCGGTCATAACAGGAGCCAATGACTAGGGAGAATAGCATCTTTGTTCATCAAGCTTTTATCGACCACCATTTTGAACAACTTCCTTGCTCTACGTTTCACCATTAAACTTTCAAGCCTTCGGTTTCTCTCCGATTCCAAAGTCCCGAGAATCATAACATTCTCCCGATCATGTTTGGTCCATTGAATCGCCTTTTTCCTGTCATTGTCCTCCTCCTCCCCTTCTTGGATACTTTCAACCTCTGCCTGACCACCACCACCATTAGAACCATCCAGCACTCGATCATTTCAAGTCTCGACACCGGATGCATCCCCTCCACATTCCATACTAATCCTCGTTTTCATATCTAAAACCGACTTCAAATTCTCATCCAACAAATTAGCATTATTACTACAGAAACTACCATAAGGACTTCTAGGAGAAAACTTGTTCATTTCCTCAATTTCTTTCCTATCGCATTCTAAAACTTCCATTTGAGCATTTCGTCGAACACTTTTCAATGTTCTTAATGAAGGACTATTTGATCCATTTACATCAACATATGACTTCTTCTCATTGTTTTTTTCTCTTAGTTTTTAAATAAAATCTAATAGCAACATTAGTACACACAATAACAGGACAAGAACGCATCAAATAGTAAAAAACAACAGGAAAACATATATACAGGCATGAAACAAAGACAATAAAACCAGACACTAGTGGATATTTTCTTACGTATCTATAACAACAACTTCCATAGAAGATGTTGAATACCCTTTGAATCAATACTCATTTTAGGCATTGATTTTCCTTTTGGTTTAGTTAAAACAGGGGAAATTAATGTAAGAGAAAAGTGAATGGATGTTGGGTTTAATTCTTTGTCTTTAAGAAATTCTATTTTTTGGTGGAAAGTTTTTGTTGAAGTCCTGTAATTTAGGATTTCCTCTGCCATCTTTTTAGTGATTAATTTTGCTTGGGATAGTATGTGACGAATAGAAAATTGGTAATTGAAGTCTATTTTGGATAAATTTTATAAGTTAATCCATTAAGGGTAGAAATTGGGTTATATAGCAAGAGCCCCAAAAGCTAAGAACTAAAATAAAATAATGATGTACAATGGGTTAATCCATGTGTACAGAGATCAGTTTTTAATATTAAAATGGATGAAATTTTAAACAGAAAGATTGGTTTACTCTTTGGTCTAACAAATAAGGACTAATGTGTCCATTTTTTTTTAGTAGAGAGAGTAATACTAAGGCTTCCATGAATTTTTTTTTTTATATCATCTTTATGCTTACCCATGACTTTATATTAGAAGTCAGGTTGTATTGTATTCTCTTTATTCAAAGAGCAAACTGATTTTTTTTTTTTGTTAAAAATCTCATCCCTTTCTACTATTATAAAATGGGCCATGCCTGTTAACATGAGATACACCACGTGCAATTATTTGGTTATTCACTTAACTATACTAGTTTTTCATAGTAGAAGTTAATTAAAATTTTAATAAAAAAGATTAGTTTACTTTTCGATTTAATGTATTAAGACTAATTTACCCAATTTTCAAGTTGAGGAGGCAAAACGTAATCCAACTTTTAATACAAGGGCTTTCATGAGAAATTTACCATTCTTTTCAAAGGAAAGCGGATAAGAAATAATAGACTCTTCTTGGCTCATCCTTTTTCTCTTCTTCCCAAATAGCACCCAAAATCCAAAAAAAAAAAAAGAAAAAAAAATCCTCCAAAAATGGCGACTTCAGCTGCTACACTCACTTCACTTTCCTTCTTCTCTTCTTCCCTATTCCTCTCTTCTCCTTCCTCTAAACTCTCAACTTCCCTTTCCGTCTCTTTCAAACCTTCTTCAAACCCTTCTCTTTCCATTTCTTCCCAACTTTCCACTCTCCCCATTTTGTCCTTCACCGGCGAAAAAATCGGCGAAACTTATCTCGACCTCAAATCAGCCCCTCCCGAAACCGCTAGAGCCGTTGTTCACCGAGCAATCATCACTGACTTACAAAACAAGCGTCGTGGCACAGCTTCTACACTCACTCGTGGTGAAGTTCGTGGTGGAGGAAAAAAGCCTTACCCTCAAAAGAAAACTGGACGTGCTCGCCGTGGCTCAATGCGCACCCCGCTCCGTCCCGGTGGTGGTGTTATCTTCGGACCCAAACCCAGAGACTGGTCGATTAAGATCAATAAAAAAGAGAAAAGATTGGCGATTTCGACGGCGTTATCCAGTGCGGCTGAGAACACGATAGTTGTTGAAGATTTTGGGGATAAATTTGAGAAACCGAAGACTAAAGAGTTTATTGAGGCTTTGAAGAGATGGGGATTAGACCCAAAGCAGAAATCTATGTTTTTGATGATAGAAGTGCCGGAAACTGTGAATAAATCGAGTCGGAATATTGGGACTTTGAGGATGTTAACGCCGAGGACCCTTAATTTGTTTGATATTTTGAATTGTGATAATTTGGTGTTGACTCCGGATACTGTGAATTATCTTAATGGAAGATATGGTGAAGATTATGAAGGTGATACTGAGGATGATAATGAAGAATATGAAGAAGAAGAAAGCGGTGAAGGTAAAGTTCTTTTTTAGTTAGTATATTACCGGTAAACTGGTGCTAAAATTTTCAATCTTTATATTGCATTACATTTTGTGTGTTTAGGTTTATAATGTTTATTTATTGATCTGATATGTGCGAAGAAGATGAATTTAGATGTCGTTTAGAAGGATTCGAAATCGGAGAAAATGAGGGTAAAAGTATCATAGAGTCCCTTGTTTAGATTTGCCCATTTTTTTGAGTAAACTACAGTCACTCCTAGTACAGGTGCTGTCATCGAGAAATGAGCTTTGTTGGGGTAAAAGTATAATTGAGGCCCTTGTACTGGATTACATTTTGCCCCCTTTATTCTAAAAAATTAGTAAATTAGTCTTTATGCAATAGATCAAAGAGCAAGTTGATCTTTTCTATTAAAAACTCATCCATATTTACTATTAAAATCTGGAACGATTGACCGAATAATTCGACAGACATGTCAAATGTATCTCATGATGACGTACAAAGGTCAGTTTTTAACAATAGAAATGGATGACTTTTTAACAAAAGTATGAGTTCTTCTATGTTAGATCAAGGAGCAAATCAGTCTTATTCAAAATTGATCACTGAATGTTAGCATGAAGTAAATGTGGCACGTCACGTATCATTGTTTGTTTATAAAGGACCAGTTAACTCTTTTAACTGACATACAGGGACTGATTGCTTATGTTTTGAGTAGAGGGGTTTCCATGGAATAGCTTTAGTTTGCTATAATGACTAAGGACTAAATGCAAAATGCAAAATGGTGTATGACATCACATGGGTGTTTCTTGATCACTTTTGTATTTGTTAGGCTGCATAGATGAGAGGGTATGTCCCTAAATTTTTCATTTTTCATCATTGAATCTATAAGGAGTTCATATATTTATCTTTGTTGATTATTTTTCTTGTGTTAATATATTGACCATTTGTTTTGAGGCAGATGAGAATGGTGATGCAGCTCAATGACCTGCTTTCCCCCCTCAATTAGCATATAAGCCATTACATATGTGCTGAAGAAATTCAAGGCTTTGCCTAAATCAAACATTGTTGTAGGCTAGTTTTGGTCATTTATTGAGGTTTATTAGCTCTGTATCTTTGCAGATTTTTACAAAGTTGTATCAATTTAGTTCATTAATGATCTAATAACACTCTTCCGATCCAAGCTTTTCTCTGTTTCATTCTCCCTTTATTTGATTATTTCCTTTTCTTATTCATTACTTGGATAATACATCCTAAACACCAAGTTCTTGTACTCATCCTGAGAAGTTTTGGTAAAAATGTTAGATCTGAAAGATGGACTTAGGCTGTTTAAAATATAAGTCGAGTTTAGGTTTCAACATTCAAAGTCATTTTTTTTAAGTTTGTAATGTTTCTAATTTATATATAATGTAAATATTAAAAAAATGATTATATATAAAATTATAATAAATAAAAGAATTAAATTATTAACTATTAAATTTAAAATAATATGGGTGGATATGATCTTTGGTTAGTTATTAATAAGTATGGACAAGCTTGGATAAATTTTTAAACTTATATTTCAGGTGTTAAACTTGGGCAAATAAAAAGTGTGTTAATATCATGTATAGGTTCGATCCAAGAACATTAGACTCTTTAATTTAAGTCAAATTGTTAATATTATTAAAATTTAAATTTGTTGGTGTGATATTTTGAAAAAAAAAAAAACTCACATGTTAATCATGTAATTAAAAGAAATGATTCAATAATTCTAAATTTAACATAAGAATTTTAGCGGTGTGAATAATTAAACTTGAATTTTTAAAACAAAAAAAAAGACTAAATTCTTTAAAATAAAGTATGACTTTATTCTTGTAAAGTGTTAATACTCCTTTTCTTAATCTATATTTCTATGAACTTTAATGGCTAAATTTTAGGTATATGTTAGTATTTTTTTTAAAAAAAAAATGGGGTTTTGAATTAAATTTCGTGACATTTAAGAAAATAAATCGATTTTGAAGAGAAAAACAAAAATACAAATATGAGTAAGAAATTAATTGGATCTGAGGTTCAAAGATAAAGCTATTAATATTTAACCATCTAACTAAAAGAGTTGATGTGATAAATAAGTTAAAAAGTGTGCTCTATAAAATACGCTTTCAATTGAAAACGCGTCTTTTTTTGTTTCTCTTTTCAAAATTAATCTAATTTCCTAAATATTGTGAAAATCAACCCAAAACTTTAATTTTTTTTAAAATGGAATATTCTAAAATTTTTGCCTAACTTTAATAATTTTTTTATAATATTTGAAAATTAATTTAAAAAACAATAAATAAAGCACTCTCCCATTGCCATTACTTTAACCAACAAAACTACCATCCACAAAGGTACAACCATCATATTATTGAACTCATTAAAGCCCTGGTGTAAATAATAAAGAGAGTATGTTACTTTCTCATTGAGTGAAATTGATCACACCAACTACTTGTATTCAATTTTCATGGATACACCAAATTCAATTCCTCAACTACATATTCCAACCAAATTGTGGAAATATTTTCTTATTCATTCATAAATTAACAAGTGAAAAACATATGTTTCGAATTTGATTATTTGTAGATTCAATCCACTTCTAAAAAAATTGAAACAAATTATTTGATATTATTACTGTCAATTAAATCTTAGTTTGATTAACATGAGTATTATTATCAATAGAGGAGAATGTGAATTCGAATATGCTAAAGCGCGTTATCCTCTTATTTATGGGTTGAAAAGAAACTATGAATAGTTCTAAGCATTGTGTCAAAAAGATCAGATTTGATCCGAACCTAAAATCATTGAGAAAGAAAGATTTTTATTTATCTAAACAAAATTTCAGAAAAAGAAAGAAAAAAAAAGAGAGAGTGTTAAGCAATACTATCCGATGAATCAAGAGGAAAACAAGTATCTTCCCCACCAGTACTCCACAAAAAATTAGCATAGCATGCCGGATAATACGAGTTATGAGGATCAATTTCAATGGCTTCCAAGAAATTTTCCTCCGCTGCCCACAAATCCTTCTTCGCTTTCCATAAAAAATTGGCATATTTATTGTGTGTTTCAGCGTCTACCGGTTCCACTTGTGTTGCTTTCTTGAACAACTCTTCTGCTCTGAGAATTAAACAAATAAAATATTTAGTAATCCGAGTCAAATACCGGAAGAAACCAGGAAATTGTTTTAAGAAGCTAAAAATGAAAAAAAAAAATTGGGAGACCCAGAGTGTGATTTTTACCATTTTACTCATTTGTGATTTCCTAAAAATTAAAAGAACCTATATAAGCATCATCTTTTTATTTTGGGGGGTTAAAATCACTATCTACCTTTAAACTTTAAAAACTAAACAAACAACTCTTTTGTTAATATTTTCACCCATTTTTACTATTAAGAGCTGTCGCTCAATACATCAAATATAAGGTACACATGATGTATCTGGTTATTTCATCAACTATATCAAATTTTAACAATAAAAATAAATAAAAATTTTAACATAAATAATTATTTTGATTTAAAATATAACGATTAATTAATCATCTTTAGTAGAAAAAATAAAATGTGTATAAACCTTCATGATATTTTTACTGATTTAATTTTAATTTAAAATAATTTGATTCTTTATTTTTATAATATGAATAATAATTTCAAATTATAAAAACTTCACTACAAAATTGACCTTCAGATTCTATATCACTTTTCCGTTTGTGTACTTAAAATTTTGTTGAATCAAAATGATACTTAAATTATCAATTTTGATTATTTTATTATAAATAATTGATAAATTTATATTATATGCCTCGTTCTTATTTATTAATATCGTGTTTAAATCCGGATCATTTAAAAAGTGATTAAAGCAGATGATACATTCATCTCCTACCAAGAAAACTCCATCCCAAGATGAAAGAAACGACAATGGTCGAACACGTTCTAGAAGCTTTTCAACCATTCTTTTCTGCACAACGAAAAGGCCAAGCAAATGACACCATAACTCCCTACACTTTTCATAAATTTTAAATTTAATCTTCATATATTTTTTAAAAGTTTACTTTTTTTTAATTACATGATCACCCATTGTATATTTTTTTAATTCATAATATCACATCGACAAATTTAATGAGAAAATTGAACCTGAAGTTTTTATTATTATTGCGAATGTAGGAAGAGTAACCAATTAAATTTTTCTGGAATTACTAACTTCAGCTAAATCAGCTCACTTCTTCATGTGGTGTGGATTTTTTTGAAGTTTTTTCAGCAAGAACCCTAAATTCAATATTAGTTAGGTAGCTCAGTTAATCATTTGGTGCGGATTTTTTCACCAACACCTTAAATCCTAAATTCAACTCAATTTATTAATTATTTCTGGTGTATTTATGTTCAATTATTCTCGACAAGTCCGAGCAGAAATCGCAGAGTTTAGAAAACACTTCACCATTAAAGAAATGCTTAGCATTTAAGTAGAATGAAATTTTAACTCGTACCCTTAAACATTTCCTTGATGGTGAAATGCTCTCTAAATTCCGTGAAAAGCTGAACAAAAACAGCTCGAAAACGAGCGACCTCCCTCAACAACTAAATGAATGAGAAAAAGACAGAAGAACTTGGTACCTGTCATCATCATGAACAACAAGGTAGAGAAACTGAGCATAATTAGCAAGAAGGAGAGGATTATTAGGTTCTTCTGATAATCCCTTTTTGTAAGCCACCTCTGTCCTACTGTACTTCCCATGACTCACCTCTTCTTCACTCGCTTCCCACTCCGTTTCATCACCACCACAAGCAACCCCTCTCCCTTTTCCCCCACCGCCTCTACCGCCACCACTTCCCTCATTCTGTAGCTGCAAAGAATCAAACTTCGCCTGCTCCTTGCCTCCATCTTCACCGGAAGAAACATAAGAATAAGACCCCATCATCGGGTTCACCGCCGCCAAAGCGGCGTTGTTTCCCATAGAATGAACAGAGAAATTCGCTAACAATATCATCACGTAAATCATTAAAGTGGGTGTACGAGAAAACACTTGTTGAAACAACCAGAGGAACGAAGCATGGATCTCGTTTTGAACTCTAATGAAAATTCCATGTAAATCTTCGTATAACAGTGATTCACGCATTTGTAAAGTGTAACTATGGAGTTCACGGATTATAAATACCGTCGATGAAAACGCCTTTTTCATTGAACAAGAAGCCGATTCCCCCCATTGTAATTTATTATTCAAGCTATCTTCTTCTTCCTCGAGTATAAAATACTCTAATTCCGGCTCGGATCTTTCATCACAGTCGGTTTCATCGCTGTCGTCCAAGTCCGGTAAGTGGAATCTGAGAGCTGAATCTTCGTTTCTCTTTGAAAATTCATCGTCTGATAAGTGGTGTATACAAGCAATTGGGGAAGAAGCTTTATGTTTCGGTTTGAAAATTTCAGATGATTTAGACCGGTTGATAATGGCTGAATTTGAACCGAAAAGAGTAGAACGGTTTACGGTCTTTGAAACAAGGACGGCGTCGGTACGGCACCGTTTTGGAAATGAAGGTGAAGGGATTACCGCCGACGATTGGGTAAGGTTTGGCTCTGATAACTGTAAATGGAAATTTGCTGCTACTTTTACTACCATTTGTTACAAAATTCGGCTATGCGCCGCCAAACAGAGCCTTAAGATTAAGAAAAACAAACTTTGCTGGAAAAAAACTTTTTTCTTTCAAAATTCAAACCCTGAATTTTTTCTTAATTTATTCGAAAATGGAGAAAAATCGGATCTTGAAACTGGAAAACTGATAGGTATTCGAGATTTCTTAACAAAACATTAATTAAACAATAGTTTCAAGAAATTTGTTAAGAAAAAAAATTAAAAAGAAAAAGAAAAGGAATTTTCTTAGTTTTTGTTTGGCGCCCGAGAAAAAAAGCTCCGTCGAAGCTTTATACATATCTCAGTTACCAGAAAGGAGAAGGAGAAGCTCTGTATTTATACAACAAAGCTTTTCTTTTTTTTTTTTGGCTCTGTGTACTTCAAAAAAGTAAAAATAAATAAAATATAGATTTTGTTTTACTTTGATAAGTAAGATTTTGTTTAACGAAAAAGGACGGTTTTTTTATTCTAGAAAACATATAATATAAGGATTATATAATATTTGATACTTGAGTATAGTTTTCATGTTGAATTTGATATTTTTTTATTTTAATTTAGTATTTAAATTTAATTTTAATATTCAATTTAATATTTAAATCAAATGGTACCTTATTCTTGATGACTATTTGACACATGTGATCTTGTAATAAGATATATATACTTAATTATAATAAAAAAATTTAAACATTAAATTAAATATTAAAGTTAGAGCTGATCGTGAGTCGGGCCGGACTTTAATAAAATTTTAGATTCAATTGTTAATCCCAAGCTTAGCCCACCCGAAAAATAGGCCTAAAATTTTATCCAAACTCGACTCAAATTATAATAGTCAAACCCGAACCCGACCCGGCCCAACCCATATTAATTTTTTATATTATTTTATTACATACAATAAATTTAAAAAATATATAATATATCAAATACATTTAAAAACATTAAAACAAACATTAAAAAATAAATAAATTTAAAATACATTAAAAAATTATATTAAGATAGTTGTAACTAAATTAGTAAAAAAATTAACAATAAAACATAAGTTCTACAATATTCAAATAATATTTAAAAAGACAGTGAAACAATAGTAAAAACGCATAAAAAATAACATTCAAACAACAAAAATAACAACAAAAATAGCAGCAAAAATAACAGTAAAACAACATTAAAAACAACAAAAATAGCAATAAAAACAACAACAAAAATAACAGCAAAAATAACACGAAAATAGCAATTAAAACAATAAAAAAATAACTCAAAAACAGTAAAAAAACATCAACCAAAACAGTAAAAAAAGCACCAAAATAATAATATAATTTTTTATTAAAAATCATACCCGAGGCCCGATCTGTTTAGAAAATGGGCCTCATTTTTTGTCCAAGCCTATTTTTCGGGTTTATATTTTTGTCTAAAGCATCCCATTTTTCGGACGGGCCTTCGAGTCAAGGCGGGTGGCCCGACCCATGATCAGGTCTAATTAAAGTCAAACCCATATATTTAATTAAGAAAAAAAATGTAAGTATCAAATTCTTTTTAAATATGTTTTATGTTGAATTTATTTATATATATTCATAATTTAATTTACATATTTTAAAAATACTTCACGTTAGTTCATATTAAAAATAAAATCAATGGAAGGACTGGATTGAAATAATACAAATATTTTAATAATTCGATTATTAGAGTTATACAAGTTTATATTTTATTATTTTTATATTAGTTGATATTTTTTTATTTGTTTGTATGTGTTTCGCATGTGAATAAAATTAGGTTTTTCCATTTGTTTTTATATACGTTTTTTTTCTGTTGGCAAATTTTTAATTTCAACACGGTTTGTTTCATGGACAAAGATGGAGGTGATGTGGCAAACATTTAAATATGCCACGCTTCTATACCGCCGCCTTTTGCGAAATTTATTCTTTCCACCGACTTGTTTTGTCGCCACGTGTCCTTGCCTATACCCTTATTTTTGACTAAAATTACATTTAAACCTGATTTTGGTTTGCATCTTAAATCACTAGCCACATAATAAAAGTGAATTATATTTTTTATTTTAAATAATTTTTTACATTAAATTACAAAAAAATTATCGTTCTATTAAAGTTTTTATTAATTATTATCATTATTATTAAAATCTGATAGTTATATATCAATATGAAATACACGTGACACTATATATTATTGTTTGATTATTTCATCATCATGTTAGTTTTTAATAATATAAATGATAAAATTTTTAACAAAAATAATAAATTTACTCTTTGATTTGACGTATAAAAATAAATTTATATTTTTTAGTAGAGATTATAAAATACAATCCAATTCTTAGTGTAAAATTTTTTAAAAAACGTTATAAATGTTATTTTTATCAATTGTATCGAAAATTAACGATTTAACAATAAATAAATATAAATAAAATAAATCGATAAAAAATAGTAGTCTAATTTATTATAAATTTATATTTTAATTAATTTTATTTACATTTTGACTAGTTAGTGATTAGATTTGTGGTTAGGTGTTTCTCTAAAATCAAAGATTATTCATAGGGTTTGAAATTAAATTTTAAATCCAAAAGTAGGCTTTGGAAAAAAATGTAAACTGGGCTTATCTTAAGCAGGGCAACAATAAGGAATGAAAAAATATGGAAAATTTTAACATAAAGTCAATCAAGCAAATAAATCTTAATCTCAAAAGGAAGTTTAATTTATATTCTCTTTGGATGGACAGTGCGTTTATTTATAGTTAATGTAAAAATAATAGTGATAATAAAATTAAATATTATATGTGAAGTAAAAAAAAGTTAAATGCACAACATTAGAAATAAATACCCATCCAAAAGTCTTTTTTTTTAATTGGTATTTGAGTTTATTTTTTTAATATGATATTTGTGTTTTTTTGTCCAATGTCTTCAAGGGTGAAATTAAAAAATTACCTTAAGAATTGCAGTAAATATTCATTGATCAAAATATGTTTACAGGTTATTGTACTTTTCACAAATTTTTAATTTAATCTTTATACTTTTATTTTTAAGATCCATTTATTTTTCAAATTTCAAAACTTCCAATTGTTAACACTCCTAATTTTTTTATTTGTTAAACTTGTTTGCATGGTATTTTGAAATAAAAAAAAAACTTACATAGTAGCTATGTAACTAAAAAAAATGATATTGTAAAACTTAACGAGTGGCTCCAGTGGAAAAGCGGATGATGTTCATCCTAGAAGACTCGAGTTCGAGCACCTGTGTATGAAAGGTGTGTGTGTCTTGTCAAAAGATTAAGAAAATATGAACAGATATTATCATGTAATCACACTAGTTTATTAAAAAAAGTATATTGTAATAAACTTGAATTTAATAAAATAAAAAATGATATAGGGACTAAATTTGAATTCAAACTCGGACTATTTCTCTCTCTCCTTTTATCAAAATTATACCATATAAATTATATTATTATTTATGTATTAAAAATGTCAAAATTAATAAAATTATTCATTCATTTATTAAAAAACTAAATATTTTTTCAATACAAAAATAGAACAAAAAATCTAATTGAGGAAAGCAAAGCCAAAAAAAAAAAAAATGAGGAATGGAAGGTCCAAAAACCAAAAATGTTGAGGCAACAACGTTCTTAAACGTTTACATCATAAAAAATTAAATAAAAAAAATCTAATTAAACGTTTAAATGTTGAGGGTAAATCGTTGATGGTCACATCAACGGTTGATATTGATTCTTTCATATTTTATAAAATTTTGACAATTTAAATTTAAAATGGCTCGAAAACAAATGTTTAACTTAAAAAGATTTGAAATCGATATGATTCGATTTAACAAATATGACTGATAAATTTGAATAATCAAAATTAAAATAATTTGAACTCAAAATTTATCTTAATTCAAAATGACTCAAAAATTTTAAAAGTTTGAATCTATCTAGTCTCGATTCATTTAACCCAAAATCAAATGCAATTCACCCAATTGACAAGTCTAGCTCATAAAAATTGAATGAACATTTCCAAAGTATTGTCTAGATTCTATGTTTGTGTATGAACTTCAAATTGGTTAAATTGAAAAAAATAAAATAAATGCGAAGTT
Source organism: Gossypioides kirkii (assembly GCA_005610355.1). Taxonomy (NCBI): domain Eukaryota; kingdom Viridiplantae; phylum Streptophyta; class Magnoliopsida; order Malvales; family Malvaceae; genus Gossypioides; species Gossypioides kirkii. The sequence goes on from CP032250.1 coordinate 423,580, forward strand.
ATCCCAAAGTTTAAATTAAAGAGAATGGATGTAGTGTAAAAGCACCATAAATTTTACAATTTAGTCCACATGGAGACAAGACCCAAAAAATGGTAAAATTGCTTTGTAGCACTTTTAAAATTTTAAAAATTACAAATTAATATATAATGGTAAAATTACACTTTGACTTCTAAAAAATTATGATTTATTTATCTCTTTTAAAGTATTTATTTTGGCTTCATCCTTATTTGAAGAGACATTATTAAGAAAAATATTTATGAATCTCGAAAAAATTAAAATTTATAAACGTACATGAAAAATAAATACAAAAATAGTTTGGATGGTTGGTGTAACGTACCATTTATTATGTCAACCAAACTGGCCCATGGAAAAGGAGTTGAATGGCATAGTTGAGTTGGAGAAAGACGTGCATGAATGTGGGTGGGAATATTCGCACACCATGCACGCACCAAAGCAGGTTGCAGCCTCACCACTCACTCCTTTTTCTCCTCTCATCCATACATTCCTCCTTTGTTTTCAAACCTCATCCAAAAATTAATATTTTTATTCCAAAGTTAATTTCTGATATTTCTTTCAAAACCTTAAAATTCTATCTTCAACGAAAAATAATTATCAAATTCTAATCTTAATATGAAAATAATTATCAAATTTTAGGAGAAAAATATAAAAATAATTATCTAATTTATACCTAATACGAAAATAATTATTAAATTCAAAAAATAATTTAGATAAAAAATTTAAATCCCAACATAAAATTTATTACCAAATTCAGAAATTAAATAATGAGTTAAACTAATTTTAGAGGTGGAAGTGATCCAAATTGATACAAGTCATTTTTAAATATATTTGAGGCTATGAAATTTTCTTTCACAAGAGATTAAATTTGCTGACAATTTTTATTTTGGGGGGGGCGTTTGAATGGGTCCCAATACGAAATCTGTCACCTACCTGACGAGGTTTCGTTGTATTTTCAAAGCTAGCTGCAAGTGGGGTTTTTTTTGGCATAAGTGCAAAATTAGCCCCTAATGTTTGGTGGTTTTGTCACTTTGGCCCTTATCTTTTTTTGGATCATCTTCATACACAATCTTTGTTTTTTTGGTCAAATTGGTCATTTTTTAACTGTCTTGCTGACGTGGCAAATTTTTCCCCATGTGGACACTGCCACGCATGCAATTGCTGACGTGGCATATAAGACAAAATAGTGCCACGTCAGCAGCTGTATATGTGGACTTGCCTAGGTGGAAATTTTTTTTGCCACATCAGCACCGTTAGTCAACTAACGGCCACGTCAGCAAGACCGTTAAAAAATAACCAATTTGACCAAAAAAACAAAGATTGTGTATGAAAATGACCCAAAAAAAATGATAAGGGTCAAAGTGGCAAAACCACCAAACTTTAGGGGCTAATTTTGCACTTATGCCTTTTTTTCCCCTAATATATTGATCTGATTATATGGTAATATTTATTTTTACTTTCTTAATCTTTTGACAGCGCACACATACCTTACACACAGGTGCTCAAACTCGGATATATTAAGATGAACAACATCCTTTTTTTTTATTGAAGTTACTCGTTGGATTCTGCTGCAAGTGGATTTTATATTCATGGTAATGGCATCCCCTTCAAATTCACACCATAACCTTTTATCTTTAATTTTTTAAATATAATATTTATTTTTATTCATAATCCCTTCTAATTTGTAAATAAAAAAATATTTTTACGTGTGCTTGAATTTATATTTCATTATTTTTTAATAACACGTATTCTTAATTGTTGTAAATAAAAAAATTCATAAATATTTAAGTTCGGTCTATTTTGATCTTGGACAATTTCGATTTCAAATCATTTCAGATTTGATTTTTTTCTAATCTTTTTAATTAGATCGGAGTTAAAATAAGTTCGGGTCTTGATCTTTTTAGTTTATTCTTTTGATTTTAGATTCATTTTGCCTCCTCTAAATTAAAATGTGGAGTCTATTTAAAGATTCCATTATAGTGGGATCTTTTTAAATCAATGATTGAAATAAAAAGGATGAAAAAGAAACACCAATCCACCGTTAATCATGCCTTTTAGGATTTACACGGAGAAATGAGAATTTACCTTTTAACAGATTCAATCGGTTTCAACATTAAAAAGAGACAAAAACTAATTTCTAAAGAAAGACAATATATTCAATAACTGATTTAATAGGTTCCAAAGTTTCATTCTAATTTTTTAATTTTTGATACCACTATTGTCCCTTTAACTGCTGGAAGTTTCTATGTATTTCAAAGAATTTCACATATCCCAAATTCTTTAGATACACATATTAAAAGATGTTTATATAGTATTGGTTTACTATAAGCTATTGTTAGTCAAAATAAGAAGGTGGGCACACGCAGTCGAGGCTTGAGCTACATCTTCCCCACCCCTTGCGCAGAGGAGGCTCAACCCGTTATGTTTTCTACTTTTGCATGGTACCTATTCAAAATTACTCATTAATTTTTTACCTTCTCTTTCAAATTTTCTTTGTATTCTTAACGACAATGATATTCACAAAATTCCATTATAATAAGAATGAATTAAAAGGGCAAATTTTACAAACATCTCAAATAAAAAAAAAAGTAAATGGTATTTATATTTGCTTTAGTAAGCATATAATGAAATTGATGACAAAAACCTTATTAAGGAATCACAGAAACAGAGCTTGTTTGCAAACAATATTTTCAAATGAGAAATTGGTTTTCTCCCTCTCCCTCAAATTTCCAAAATGTAAATATTTTTCATACGGTCCAAGAAAATCGAAGATTGGAATGCGGTCATCCTTGGGGTATTTCCGGTGTAAAAGGCGGCCGCCGGCTAGCCTGACAACGATGGGTTGAGTCCCGACTTGACATTAGTTTCATCTATAACAAGCAATTTGTGCAATTAATTGGTATTCACCAAACAATAAATAAAGAGTTGTTTAAACAAAATATAGTAGTTTAAGGACCTTTTAAATATATTATCCTTTTAATTTTTTACTTACCCAATGGTGCTGGAATTTTATGAACAAAAAAACATGCAGAAATGGCTGCATAACAAAGGCAAAGTACCACTCCTTTCATGTAATGTGAAGTTCCATCCTATAAAAAAGAATTATATTTATTACAACCATAAAATATAAACACTAAATTAAAAAAGAAAATTAATTAAAAGTTTATTAATAAAACCTGGAGAGTAAAGGCAACAACAAGTATTGTTAAAGCAAGACAACCAGTTTCAAGAAGATTGAAATCAAGGTCCATTTTGATTCTCATAATCCACCCAACCACAACACATAATGGAACCTGTAATATATACATGTAATGTTAGAATTGATTGAGAGATTAAGACTACATTACGTTGTTGAAGATGACACTACATGTTTAAAATCTTACAGCAAACATGGAGATTTGAGTTGCAGAACCCAATGCAACACCCAAAGATATGTCCTGAAATTCAGGTTTCCAATAATATGAGCTCGCGAGGTATAGTTATAACAATAAATGTATACGATTAATTACCAGTTTGTTTTTAAAGGCGAAAATGATAGCTCCAGCATGTTCAGCTGCATTCCCTACAATGGGTATCAAAATTATGCTGATGAAGCTAATGGAAATGCCCCATGTTTCTGATGCAGCCTGAACCATCAAACACACATGCATACACATATAAATATATCAATGTGAAAACCGTATATGTATGGATGGATGGATGGATGGATGTACCTCAATTGTGCCCACCACATACTCAGATAGCAAAGCAATGATGAGTGTCATACCAACCAACCAGCTAAATCCACTCCAAAACCCTATCACTGCCTTTTCTTCATCTTCATCTTCATCTTCAACTTCCTACACCATCATTATCAATTAACATCACTTCAGCTTCGAACTCGGGTTTAGAGGAGTCCATAGATCAGGTCGAGCTAAAGTTTGGACTTAGCTCATGTATGGTATCATTATCAAATTCCTTAAAATAGAAGTAGGGGATTAAATTTTCGAATGTATAAATAGTACAAAGGCTTGGAGCATATTTTAACCGAAAAATAATCACCTCTTGAGAGTCAAAAATCTGCCTATGAGTCTTAAGCTGGAAGACAATATATCCAATATAAGCAACAAGCATCACCACACTGCTTGCTCTTGACAGCTCCAATGTATATTCAGCAACGGGAACCCCAGTTTCAGGTTTTACTGCATATTTAAACATCAATGGCAACATATGGCAAAGCAATCCCAACAACAACAGCCCAGAGTTCACATCAGCTTGTTTCTGCACATATCATATATCATATATACACAAACATACAACCCCAATGCATTATTAATCAATAAATAACTTTTGGGTAAATTCAACCGGTAGTCATCGAACTATTGATAAGTTTCTTTTTTGATCGCCCAACTATTCGATACTTTTTTGGGTCACCTGTTGTTAAATGACTAACGGGAAGATGATGTGACAGATTTTAGAATTGACATAATAATAATTTTAACTTTCAATATTTATATATTGTGTAAATGTAACCTTGATTCTAAAAAACTAATCCTAAACATTTACACATTGTGTAATTAAGTCTTTTGTGCAGTTTTTTTGAGACCCATTCACCTAAATTCTAAAAAAACAATTATCAGTTAAATTTGATTGAAAATATATCAAAAATGAAAACGTCAGGAAATCTAAGATAATAAGTTTCATCTTTTCTCATTCTTTTAAAATTAACACTTAATGTCACAAAGAAAAGCAAAATTGCACAAAAGACCAAATTGCACAATATGTAAATGTTGAGGGTTAAAATTTTTTAGAACCTAAAATAAATTGACAAAATGTATAAATATAGAGGATTAAATTTGCTATTATGCCAATTTTAAAAGTTATCAAGTTATATTTCCGTTAGTTATTTAACAGATAGTGACTAAATAAGAAAAATATCGAATAATTGGGTGATAAAAAAGAAACTTGCCAATAACTGGATGACTACCAGTGAATTTACCCTTTTTTTAATTTCCCAAAATTACTTATAGTATGATAAAGAAGGTCTTTACCCTATCATATCTTTGCTCTCTTTTGAGGTTGGCTAAGCCTCCACAAAGGAGAGAAGTGCCAAGAACAAGGAGGAGATTTGAGAGAATGGAACCCATTAGAGAGTACTTGAGAACATGTATTTTGTTTCTGTAAAGTGCAAATAATGCTATTATAAGCTCTGTTGCATTTCCACATGTTGCATTTAGGAGTCCTCCAACTGCAAATATTCCAGTCCCATTATTATTATTTATTTTCTTGATCCTTTAAAAAATGGATTAATATACCATTTAATACTTGAGTTTGGCTTCAATGTTCAATTTGGTACCCAAACCAAAACGGCATATGATCCAATGAGTATTTCACACTAATGCTCTAATAAAAAAAATGGGACAAAAAAACTCAAGTATCAAATTGAACATTGAAACTAAACTCGGGTGCTTAATTCGGACAAAAAAACCTCAAGTATTAAATTGAAAATCTTAGGTACCAATTTGAACATTGAAGCCAAATTTAGGTACCAAATTGAACAATGAAGCCAAATTTAGGTACCAAATAGTATATTAACCAAAAAAAACCAAAATTGCTTATCTAAATGTTTGAAATGTAATATATATATAATAATACCTGTTGGACCTGTAAAGTACGCAATTTGCCTGGATTTTATAGAAAGAAATCTTGTCAGAAATCTTGCACATAAATTATACTAGAATATATGTGCATGAAAAGAAAATGGTTAATATGAAAATTAACCCCTAAACTTTGTAAATTTTGACAATTCGGTACCTAATTTTTTTGTTAATAATTTGACACTCTAATTTTATTAAGTTATTAACCTCGTTACATAAAATATTGAAATGGCTTTGTTGATCAATACTAGGGTCAAATCCCAAGACAATTTTGGATTTAGTAATTGCCAAAATTAGGGACGAAGTCAGAAATTTTTTTCAGGACTGAAATTAAAATGTAATTTTTACAATAATAAAAATACAATTTCACCATTTGAATAGCCTATATCTTTATAATTTTTAAAGAATTAAATTAAAACTTTATCATTTTTAAGGGGGCAAAGTATCTTTACTAATTTAAAATTTTAAAAGATTTAAATGAAAAAATTTCCATTTTAGAAGGAATCGAGGCCCCTGCCAGCCTCCTAACTACGCCCCCGACCAAAATTTATTTACTATCAAGTATGCATACGCAACTTATAATTATTTGTTTATGGAGTTGGAATATGATTTTATGGTTGTATTAATATATAGCCAATTTTGATAGAAAATATTATACTAACGGTTGGACTAAATCTCAAGCTCCATTCATTTGACCATTAAATTTGCTAACCAAACGAAATGGTTGAAAAACATATTGTTGGAGGATCAATTTATAAATTAATATTCTATCAAACTTACTCAGTTAGGAAGCTAACACGCTCAGCAAGTGGTGTAAGTCCAAGCAAACTTAAAGCAAATATCCATGGCTATATTAACATTAAAAAAAAAAAAACCCAGAAAAATTAAATTAAAAATTATGATATTAAATAACAATAAATAATAAAAATAACCAAAATAAAATAAAATAAAATTTAAGAAAGAAACTTACTCTTCCAAACTTATAGAAATCAGCAGCAATGGCTAAAGGGATTGCAGGGAAAAGAACAGCAAGCTTAGTACCTAAAATCACTTCTTGCAAATTAGCTAACAACTCCCTGAGAATCCGAAATCGGATCGTTGACAGCAGAATCGGGTCCGATTTCTTACGCATAAACGAACTCGACATGTTTTGTGCTGTCCTAATTGTAACACCATTGTTATTATTACAACATGTTCCTTTGTCCATCAAACTTTTATTGGACCCTTCACAGAACTCCATTGATACAAGAAGAAGAAGGAGGAGGAGGAGGATTAAAGTGCAATTATAGGTTTTATTTTATTTTTGTTTGAAGAGAAATAATTAAGTTGTTAACAACAAGAGCAAAGTGGGGAATGTTTTTTGATTTTTTATATATGCATGGGATTTATATAGGGACCTTAGTTTTTAATTCTTTAGGGTTTTGCAGTTTCCTGGAATTTTCCGACCCTTTTGTTTCCATTCTTGCATGAGCAATTTACGTACTGTATTTGTAGCTGTTAGAGCTTATAGAATTAATAGTATTTATTTCCCCCCCCTTGAGAAAAATGAACGTTGAAGGCACTTATCTATACACATTTCCTTACGTTCATAAAGTCAAATTATGTAATTTATATATGAGTTAATTTCTAGACTTTAAAATGTTTTAATTGAGTCCTTGACGCATTAATATAATATTACGTAGGTCCTTCTATCAACCTACCTATCAATTTAGCGGCATTAAATGCTAGTTAGGATTCAAGTGGAGCAGATCTAAAATACATATGAATAAAATTATAAATATGTGAGTGCTTACTAGAAGAGAGGAATTTCATTTTTTTAACACATATTTACAATTTAATCAATGTGATTTCAATACACTCTATGTCATATTTAAATTGACATTCCACACCTTATAATTTAACCCTATAAATTTAATCAAATTAGAATAAAAAAGAAATTAAATCCCTAACTTACCCATAACACACAACTTCATCGTTGCAGATATAAGAATATATGAAATGGAGATAAAATTAAGTGGCATTACGTTTATGGACATTTTTAAAGTTAAATAAACTTAATTTTGCGGATAATATATACAGAAAAAGGGGTGAGAAATTTCTTGGTATTTGCAGGTCAGAGCTCCCTTTGCAAAGAATCAAAGGGTATGGTTTTTAGTAAAAAAATTAACCAATCCAATCCAATCCAAATGATGAAAATGACAATCCTAAAAATAGTGATTGTACTGCCATTTTCATCCCTCTCTCTCGTATTTTTTTAAAGTAAAGGAAGGTGTTGGACGAAATTTCCTCACCTTACTTTTACTTTCTCTTTTTCTAGTTTAAAAATTGGTTTATTTCTGATTTTAGTTCCCCTTAGAAGGTCCAAATTAATAATATAGGTACTTTTTGCCATTAAAAGAGACCATGGGTATGCTTCTAAAAAAATTATTAATTAAACATTTGGCTGATATATAAATTTATTATTAATTGAGCTTGGTAGATGGATTAATTTCCATGTCATCTAGGAAGAAGATGAGTCAAAGTGTTGCCTTTAGGGACGTTGATCCTATCCCTTAACAATGAAAGATATGGTCGTTTAGGGGAGGGTTTTGTCCCCTTCCACGAAGAGTCATGTACAGTTCATGGAGGAGACCACCTCAACCATACGTGGAGGTATAGCCACCCACCAAGAGGTGACGTCAACATCTCGCCCTTGGTGGGATTTGAACCCCTAATCTATGCCGTGTAAGTCACTTGTTGGGGTATGCCAAATGTGGTACCACTTTGGCTAGTTAGCTCAAGTGATACTATATACCCCAACAAGTGACCTATATACCATAGGTTAGGGGTTCAAATCCCACCAAGAGCGAGACTCTCACGTCGCCTCTTGGTGGGTTGTCATACATCCACGTACGGTTGAGGCACTCATTTCGTGAATCATACATGGTTCTCTACGAGGACAATACCTTCCATTGTTGAGGGATCAGATCGACGTCCTCAAGGAAAACACTTCGAAAATTTCTTTCAGAAGAGTTAATCCGCCCTCAACAAAAATAGTATTTGAAGAATGAGAGGTTAAGGCCCTCCCTGCCTACACCCCTTGGTGTTGACCTTATACATCATCTATTTAATTGCAGCCAATAATAGTATTATCGTTTTGGACATACTAATAAAAGGTGGTTTTAAAAGAAATGTTATCGCTTCAATGACAATAATTAATAAAGCTATCAGTGTGAACCTATTAATAACGTTACAAAAGTAGAAAAATCAAATTATGTTAAATTAAAGTAAAAGGATCAAATCCCAAATTTCGGCATAGTTAAACGACAAAAACCATAATTAGACCTTGAAGTTGCACGTGTAATTAGCCTCAGCCGACTCAATTTCCTTCGGACAAAAAGGGCTGCTATACTTTTTTTAGGGTTAAATAACATTTAATCCTTGAGTTTACTAATTTTTTAATTTGATCCCTAAACTTTTATTTTGTCCACATTAGTTCTAATACTTGGCAACTTTTCTCACTTTGGTCTTTAAACTTGGATTCCATTCAAGTGTGATTACGTGATACTTTAAAATTAAAAGAATTTGAGAAAAGTATAAAATATATATTTAAAATATTCAGGTGATAATGCGACATAACATTAGAGTGCCTCATCATTACATTTTAAAAGAATCCAAATTCAATGACTAAATTGAAAAAAAGTCAAATTTCGAAACTAATGTGAGATTTTTTTAATTTGCTAATGTGAAAAAAAATAAGAAATTTAAAGAACAAATAATGCATTAATACTTTTTCTTTATTCTATACAACCTAACAACTGATGGGATCTCTGAATTCTGGGTTGGATTCCACATTTTGTTATTAGAAAAAGAAAGACATTAACAAAATAAGCCTTGAATTGTTAAGATCTTGACTTAGCAACATGTTAATTTTAAGACATGAAATGAAATCTGCCCAATCCTGTTTGAATTTAGACCAAGCATGTGGAACTTGCTGCAATATTTTAAATCCTCACGTTCACAACATTTCCTTGATTCTCTCTAAGGACAAAATCAGACAGCCTGGATTAATTTTTTTCAAGTAGTTTCATTTTTTTTTTAATATAAACTCCAGCTTTTTTATTGATTCCAAAACAGCCCCATTTTTTTCTGAAAGAATTAGAAACCACTAAGAGGAAGAAGAATGATTACCTCATGTTCATAGATTTTCAAAACATGTCTTCATACTCCTTTGATCTTGATTCTTGACCCCATTTGGTGTAATTATATGAAGGATTAATCGTATCAAATATCCCCAAACTATGGGCCAAGTTATAAATTGATCCCTACATTTCAAAACAGTCCTCAAAGTATGTATATCATTCAATCAGCCTATGTCATTATAGTTTAGGCATATTCGAATATGAAGTGGAACATTTATAAAGCGCATGAATCAAATTGCAAACGTGTATGCACTTATAGTATGAATAACTTGAATATGAATAACTTGAATATGACGTATTTTAAAAACAAATAGTGTCAATTAAAATTTAGAAGGGTTATCTCAGGGGTGAAAGTAGAAAAAAGTTTTTATGGGAGCCTAAATTGAATCATAAATTTGGGGAGGGAAAAAAGAATTTTACCATCGTACTAATTTATAATTCTATAATTTTCAAAAGGACTTAAAAACAATTTTTCTACCTCTTAAATTCACCCCATATATATTTTTTCAACATGTCAATCAAAACCATCTATGCAGTAAATACACACGTATTTGCAATTTGATTCACGTGCTTTAATAACGCTCGGTGCCTGATTTGAGCTGGCATTTAGCACATAAGCCAACAGTGAGTCTATTAGACGGACTTAATTGATGATACTAATACTCTCAATTCATTTAAAACGTTTTGAGATTTAGGGATCAATTAAAAATTTAATCCGTAGTTTGAGGATATCTATTACAATTTATAATTCCTTGTAAAGTCAACCAGCTCTCAATGTTATCCTTACCTGATTCAGATCCAAGTTAATGATTTTGGTTGGAATCCGATGCATTTTAACGTGCCATATTGTAGTTAGAAATAACATTTGATGCGAATTGAGTCTTAGCTTGATTGACATTGATATTATTGTCAATGTAGGAGGATGTGGATTCGAGTGTGTTTGAAGCGTATTATCCTCTTATATATGGGTTGGGAGGGGTTATGAATAGTTTTAGACATTTGTGCCAACAAAAACATGTATTATCAAATCCTATAATGAGATTGTTCAAAAAAAGCATTTAACCTTTTATAATTTATCAAAATTTAAATAATCACAGTAATTTGATGTTATGATTATCATTTTTCTATTTCGATTTTTCATGTTATCGATATTCATCGTTAAAATTCATCATGTAATTAATCACGATAACATTAATAGGGTACTACTAAAACATGATTACAGGAACCATAAAGCAAGAACACATTCTTTTCACTTTTTTTTTCAATCTTTTTAATCATTCATTTACAAATCAAAGAATCATAAATAAGAATCAAAATTCTGGGTTTCTTTTGAAAAAAAGAAAGGACTAAAATGCAATTAAAAAAATCAATCTGAAGGAAGTGAAATTGTAGTAGATGAAAGGCTAGCATGACTACTCTCACAAAGTGTTAAAGCTTTCTCTAAATTGGCAACAATGTCTGCCATATTAGGCCTTTCTTTTCCTTCCAAATTCACACAATTCATAGCTGTATAAGCCATTAATTCCACAGCGTCGACCTCATGAATCTCTGGCACCCCGACTCTCGTATCGAGCACTGACCGGAGATCCCCGGTTGATATCCTCGGGCCGGCATATTCGACTACCCCCATTGGTCCAGTTCTGTCTTCTTTGTTTCGAAAAAGGGCTTTTCTACCTGTTAAAAGCTCTAACAATACCACACCTAAGCCATAAACATCGCTCTTTGGTGTCAATACATTTAGGACGTAGTATTCGGGATCTATGTACCCAACTGTACCGACTGCGGTGGTTGACATGAATTGTTGATCGGATTCTGGTCCCATCAAAGATAATCCGAAATCTGAAATTCGAGCGGTCCAATTTGCATCTAATAGTATGTTGGAGGACTTTATGTCCCTATGAATTATAGGTGGTACTGCATAGTTATGAAGGTAATGAATCCCTCTTGCCGCGTCTAACCCAATTTTGATCCTCATTTTCCAAGAATTTAGTTCGCTGCTTCCTTTTCCGATGTTGTTCGTGTTATGGAGATGATCGTGGAGTGAACCGTTTGTCATGTACTCGTAAACCAGAAGCCTCTCGTCGTTTTCTTGGCAGAATCCGATTAATCCCACTAAATGTTTATGGTGCAGTCTTGATAACAAAGCTAATTCCGATTCAAACGCAGTTTCCTTCCCTTGGAATTTCTTTGCTTTTTTCTCTAATGAGTCATTTTCGCCTCTTTTAATAGCGACTTCGCGGCCGTCTCGAAGTTTGCCTTTATAAACAACCCCGAAACTCCCGGAACCGATCCGGTTTTCGATCGAGAAGTTGTTGGAAGCATCAGCGAGCTCCGAGAACGAAAAGCTTTGGGTTTTCTCTGCTTGTTTCGATGACGACGACCCACTTCGTTGCCGGCTGAGTCCCCTTGAACTATTGTGTCGAACCGAAAATGATCTTAAAGGTGGTGGAGCAATAGCATCATTAGCTACCGTGGGTTGCACGGAACTATTTGACCTGCAAAGCCAAAACCCACATTTCCATTGCCATAAACAGTAAAGAACACTGCAAATCCCTGCAAAAGCACCAATTGATCCCACAATAAAAAACGCCATTGAAAGCTTGTTAATCCCTTTTGATGGCTCAGATCCTCGTGATAGTACCGGCGTTAGCGGGACCGGGATCGGAAGCTCGGTTTGACACGGTTTACAAATGTTGCCCGAACCATAACATAGTGTCTCAGAATTCAAGTAAGTACCACAATTACATGAACTGTTAACACATGGACCTGGAATCACCATTGGAACAGGAACAGGAACAGGAACATCACTTGTAAAGCCATTTCCCCAACAAAAAATTGTCAAATTCCTTGTTGTTAACCCGCAAATGAAATCCAAACCAGCAACAATGGTTTCAAATGAAACATCCTTAACTCTATTATTATCGCCGCTTCCCCAACATTGAACCAAACCGTTTCTTCGTCGGATACCGCAACCGAAACCCCGTCCCGATGTTAAACCGGAGAATTCAAAAGCCGAACTGGTTGGAACATCGAGTTGGCCGGTTCCTTTACAGACAAGGAATCCTGTCTTGGTCAATCCACAAACATGGGAATCTCCTGCAACTAAATTTGACATAGACAAGTTACTAAACTGTGTTTGGATTTCAACACCAATTTCATTATAACCCCAACAAATAACTTCACTACTGTGCATCAAAATCCCACAGCTAAAACCATTCCCTGATGTGATCTTACTGAACTTTAAACCATCACCAGGTGATGAAAACAGTGAACCACGGTTCCCTCGCCAGCACCTAGCTATGCCGGAACTTACCTCTCTAGCACAAACATGGTCAACACCGACGGCTAAGTCGGTCAACGAGACATTATAGTTTAAATATATACGCTTTGGGTTGAACAAAGCTCGAGTGTCCCAACAATGGAGACTGAATCCACCTGATCTAAGGCCACAAAAGAAGGTTTTGCCACCGGAGATTGATTCGAATGAAACGTTGGGTGATACCAAAACGTTGAGTTTGAGTCCGTTTTGGTAACATTGGACTCGTTGGGTTGGCTCGTTAGCTACGATACCACATATGGTGCCTGTGCCGTATACGACCGCAACCGTGGAGGCTGAGCCGATGGCGGCGACAACATGGATGATCGCGGCGGTGAGGATCAAGAGGGAAATAGTGAAAAAGAAGGTCATTTCAAAGATAGTGCTGGTGGTTTATTGATGTTCTTCATTGAAAAAAAAAACCCAGAACAACAACCAAAAAAAAACATAGGAACAGAAACAGGGAGCACGATGGTAATGATAAAGAAAAGAGAGTCGTGTAATAAAACAATAAAATATGATATGAATAAAGATTAATTCATACATAAGTGCAAAGCATGTGGTCCCATGAAAATGGTGATGTTAGTTTCAGACAACCTTTTAAAAGAAAAAATCAAATATAAAAAATGGAGCTTTATAAGAGTGTTGGATGAAATTAAAACAATACTTTTTTTAAAAACAGAGATTAAAGTATTTATCTTTCTGTCTGTCTTGTTTAAATTTCCCTACTTGCAGATTTTACCTTTTAAAAGTAGTTTAATCATAGTTCCCATAACCCATAAAAGAGCTGGGTTCTTTCCCCTCTTTCTGTCTCTAAAAATGATAGAAATAAGGAATAAACAAGGAGAAAGAAAATAAAATTATGAGATTTTAAGTTAAAATTTTAATTTCTGTAAAAGTGTGAAATGTTATTAAATTTATTCTCAATTACCACTAAAGTTAACTTGTTTATTAAAATTTAAAATTGAGAGAAAAAATTTAATAAAAAATATTTGTATATTTTACTTTAATATTTTACAACAATAAGTTAATTAATATAAAATTAAAATTAATTAAAAATCGTTATTTTTTAAAAGTAAACTTAATTTTTTTTCTTTTACGATATTATTTTTATTTCATTAATTAGAAATAATTTTTAATATTTATAAGTTAAATTAATGTTAACTATTAGAATAAAATATGTGAACGAGTTTTTTTTATCAAATTATGTTTTCAGATTATCAAAATTAACATGTGGTAAAATTTAATTAAAAAAAAATCAAAGTTAACAGTAAATTTCAATAAAATTTAATCGCATAAAAGTTGAATGACAAATTTACACATCATTTCAAAAATATGGCAAATATCAATTAAAATAAAGTATATTGACAAATTTCAATATCTACCTATAGTATGATGACAAAATTACACTTTAACCCTAAAAAATGAGTAAATTAGTGTTGTATATTAAGTATAACAAATAATAATAAATTTAACCCTCAATTTTTACACTTTTATTCAATTTGATTCGTTCTTTTTTATTTGGAGTAAATTAAATGAGTAAGTCTAGATTGAGTAACATAGTTAGTTGTTGTGATTAAAGTAATGGTTGAAATTTTTTAAAACAACCTTAAACACCAGACTTATATATAAATTTATTATCGGTTGAATATAATTGGTTGAATAAAATGATAATAAGAAAAATGCACATCATCAATGAGAGTAACTAATAGCTTTTATCAATTTAGACTTATTGATACCGTTTTAAAAATAAATGACTAAATTAAAGTAAAGGGATTAGCTCCCAAATTTCAACATAATAAAAGGACTAAAATGAGAATTGGACCTCATTCATAAGGTATTTAAACATGGAGTTAATGATATGTGTTAATGAGTTTAATTAAATCAATGCAATACCCACAACCATTTAGCAACTCAGCCAATTTAAAGCTTTGATAAAATTTTGGCAACTCAGCTTTAAGTTGTTGTACCCACTGAAATTAATGCTAAAATACCAACTTTTGTTATAGATTAAATTCATTCATTTAATAAAATTTTTATAACCAAGGACTTGTCAGATATTTTTATCATTTCTTTAAGGAGTAAATCTCAAAATTGCATGTAAATTTGCAGTTATGCACATAAAACTTTTATCGTGCTTCAAATATTATCGTCTATTATCTTAAGTATCACATGCGACTTTTTGACCGTTATATGGTGATGTCACTCCTAAAGTTATAACCTCTTTCCACAAATATTGTTTGAGTTGGATCAAATTCCGAAATATCAATTGGTTAGAAATATAAAAGAGATATAAAATGAAGTGGGACGGGAGCAAATATTAATACATTTACCGCCTTTATAGTTGACACAATCCCACTCTACAATGGATATATGATTTTAAATATCACCATCACCTCTGTGTGGATGTTGGATGCATTTATTTCTATCTTACCACGAGCTACTATGATTTAAGTTTTCTATTTGTTTTTAATATTTTTAATATTTTTAAATGCAAGTAAATACTCCAACATAACATAAAACATAATGATGTTTTTTTATTATAAAACACTATTACATTTTTATCATTTTAATAATAATATACATACAATGATAAATTGTTAATTTAATATACTAAAACGAGACGGGATAATCAATTATCATAATCGTTCCATATCAACTGTCTAAAATAAATTCACCTCATCTAACCTCGTATTCACTTTTCAAAAGAAAAAAACTTGCTTAATTCGGAACGGATCGATTTAGAATTCATCAGACAATACGAGTTTTGTCATTCTTGAGTTGAATTGATATTTTAATAAGTTATTTATTTTGAACCACTTGAATCAAAAATTAATGATCTAACCGATTCGATCACTAATCCAATTCTACAAAAATCAATAAAAAATTTATTTAGATAGACAATGAGATTAAATCTCAAAAATAATTTTCGTATTTAGCCTAATGTAATGCACGTCCAGCATTTAATCCTATTGGCATGGTCGAAAGAGCACATCTAAAAACACCAAAAAATTGGGTTTTCCATGATGTGTCTTAAACATATTATCTCTAAATAAAAGATTTCATTTATAATTTACCCGATTTTTTTAATATTAGTTTTTATAATTACTAATTGTCACAAGTTAAATAATTATAGCTAGGTAATTGCACCAAACATTTCCAAATTATTACTCTCATTTTAAATTGATTCCTAAACTTTAAATTATTCTAATTATATTTATAAACTATCGAGGTTATATCAATTAAGTTCTTTCATTATTAAAATCGTTAATTTAATTATTAAATGACAAGTTAAATATTATATGACATAATTTAAAATGAAATTTTCAAAAATTGAATATCGTAAAAGTAATTGTTTACAAATTTGTTTTGACATTTTCAAAGTTTTTACCCAAGTTTATTGTTCACTTTATTTTTTTCTTTTCTATTTTACTTAGTTTTAGTTTTTATCTTTAACAATTATGCGAAAAACAGTTATATTTATTTAAATGTGTCATTTAAAATTTAGTTACATAATATTTGATGTGTTATTTAACCACTTTAATAACGAAAAGATTTGGTTGATATAACATCGATAGTTTGAGATGTAATTTAAATGTTTTGAAATTCGGGGACAAATTTAAAATGAAAATCATAGTTTGAGGATGTGTTGTGAAATGAACTCCAATTATACCATACATATATATTCAATTTGGAAAAAAAAAACTAAAATTAGAGCATTTTAAGTTTATAGATGTTAATTTCTGTATAATAATTACAATAATAATTTTTTTTGTTAAAATAAGAACTGCTCTGGTCTGTAAAAACAACTACCCAGCCACCTAGTTGTGTTATAACCACCTTACTAAAAAAAATAATTACTTTACTAAAAATTATAATATTTATGTCTCATTCTATTTGAACATGTAAATTATTTAAAACCTTTTTCTTCTTCAAACAAAAGAAAAAACAAAGCCAAAAAGTCCCTGATTTGATTGTGTTTCTGCTATTGTTCTCATATTTGTGTTTCAAAGGTAATTCTTTTTTTTTTTACACTTTGGTCCTTTGATTGTGTGCTGTTTGGTTGGTCAGAAAAAAAAATAGAAACTTTGAAGAGTTTTTTATTGTTGGGTAGTTAGTCTTAAAAATACATATTAGTACCATGTTTGGACATTGGCTGAACCGTATTTGTCTTGTTTTTATTTATTTGTTTTCTATGTTTTTAGTTTTATAACTAATATTCTATTATAAATTTATGAATTTAATAGGGTTTTAGGGAGTCCCTTTTCAGTAATTATCCCCTTTTTTATGTCAATTGTAGGCTCTGTATTTTTATTTTATAAATTTATAGATTTTTCTTTTTCAGAAACGAAGAGAAATTTAATTACCATGTGCAGTGCTGCAATGGGGAAATCAACTCAAACAGGTGGGGCTGCACAAAAGTTTTCTGATTTGCTGGAGTTATCAGCTTCGAACGATTTGATCGGTTTTAGGATTGCTATCGAGGAAGAGGGTCACGGCATTGATGAGCCAAGCTTGTGGTATGGAAGAAAGATGGGTACGAAGAAGATGGGGTTCGAGGAACGAACGCCCCTTCTGATTGCTTCGATTTTCGGCTGCAAGGATGTGGTGAATTATATCATCAAAAGTGGCCAAGTCGATGTCAATAGGGCTTGTGGTTCCGATGGAGCCAGGGCTCTCCATTGTGCTGCTGCCGGTGGCTCTTTTGATTCACCTGAAATTGTCAAAATATTGCTCGATGCTTGTGCTGATATTAATTCCGTTGATGCTAACGGAAACCGGCCTGGTGATGTGATTGCTCCGGCTAGTTGCAACTCAGATTGTAGCTCGAGGAAGAAGTTGTTGGAGGCTTTGTTGAAAAGTAATGTTGATGGAAGAGAGGGTTGCCCTTTCCGAGTAGGAAACGAGATGGATGTGTCGGAGGTGCAAGTAGATTCGATCCATCGAGTTTGGAAAGATGGAAATGAGAAGAAAGAGTATCCTTATGATCTCACTCTTCCTGACATTAAGAACGGGATGTACGGGACAGATGAGTTTAGGATGTACACTTTCAAGATCCAACCTTGCTCGAGGGCTTATTCTCATGATTGGACCGAGTGCCCTTTCGTTCATCCTGGGGAGAATGCAAGGAGGCGTGATCCTAGGAAATATGTTTATAGCTGCGTCCCTTGCCCTGAATACCGTAAGGGATCTTGCAAGCAAGGTGATAACTGTGAGTATGCACATGGTATTTTCGAGTCTTGGCTTCACCCTGCCCAATATCGAACTCGTCTATGCAAAGACGAGACTAACTGCAACAGGAGGGTTTGTTTCTTTGCACACAAGCCGGAGGAACTTCGTCCTTTGTATGCTTCAACAGGCTCAGCATTGCCTTCACCTAGATCATACTCAGGTTCCGGGCTCGAATTTGGTTCAATGAGCCCAATTGCTCCAGCTTCTCCATCTGTTATAAAACCTTCAACATCAACACCACCCTTGACTCCTACTGGGACTAATTCTATAGGTGGATCGATGTGGCCGAACCAGTCTAGCATCGTACCTCCTACATTGCAGCTTCCTTGCAGTAGGTTGAAAGCTGCACGTACTGCTCGGGGTAAAGATTTAAACATGGAAAAACTCAATTTGGAAACTCACCGTCGCTTTCAGCAACAGCAGCAACAGCTAATTGATGAGATATCGAGTCTTTCGTCCCCAAACAGTTGGAACAATCCCTTATCCGGGGAATTAAACAGGTTTGGAGGGGGGAAGTCTACTAACCTTGATGATATTTTCGGATCTCTAGATGGTAATAAGACCCAGTTACAAGGACTTTCGCTTGAGGCTGCTTCACCTCAGCTACAGTCACCAACAGGAGTTCCGAAGCGGCAGAATCTTAACCAGCAGCTCCGTGCTAGCTACCCAACGAACCTAGGATCCTCTCCCATAATGATGTCTCCAACCTTCGGGGTTGAAACATCCGGGCCAAATGCAGCATCAGGTTTAAGTTCAAAACGGAGCCCGAGCATCATCGAGCGTCCTGCTGGAAATCGTAATTCAGGGTTTTCTACACCAGCATCACCAGTTGGTGCAATGCCTCCCAACCTTTCGGATTGGGGTTCCGTCGATGGCAAACTAGACTGGGGTATACAAGGAGAAGAGCTAAAGAAACTAAGAAAATCTGCATCTCTCGTGTTCCTAAGCAACAGCAGCAATTTGCTGAATACAGCACGCTCACTGCCATCAACCAGCGAAGAGCCAGAAGCATCTTGGGTCCAGCCTCACATGAACGGCGGAACCCATTCCACCGGTCAGGTTAGACATGAGGACCAGAAGCAGCAGAAATGTCATAACACTGGGAATTCGGATATGCTCATTGCCTGGATGGAACAATTGTACAAGGACCAGGACCAAATATTGAACTAAAACCGAAAACTAGCCCCTCCCTCCATTACCTCCTAAGTTTAATTTTTTTTTATTTATTTCTTGGATGGAAAATGGAAGCAAAATTATTATTTATTTATTTAGTTTTATGTTTCTGGTTTGTACCTATTTTATGCATTATTTAATCGATATAAACTTTTTTATCCTTTCTACTTGTCCTAGATAAACATCGTGCATATTTTATGTACCTTTCAAGTACGACAGATTGCACTAACCATCAAACCTAACTGTTCACCTATATTCTTCAGAAACACATACTTCATTGCCTTCAAAGTCAGTTATATTGCACAACACACAAGCAATAAGAATCACATAAACGCGACGAAATAAAAGAGAACTACTTCACACAATGTGTAAAACAAGATCCAAAAGAATTTCACATAAGCAATAACTAAGGCATGAACATCTCAAAATCGAATCATTCGTATTAACACATATAGATGCAAGTCTATAATTATGAATCACATAAGAGTTCAAACCAACAAATAGAATTCGTCATTCGGTCATTCCTAGCTACATAAGCACCAACAAAACATAATCACTAAGGACGTAATTTTATCCATCAATAATCTTTTCTTAAAATCGTATTTCTTACGTTCATAGAATAAGTCGGTTTTAGCATTCCCGAGGTTAACAATTTTCAGACAACCAGCTCAAAATCTTGTGAAAAAGGCAAGATGCAACAAAATAAAAGAGAACTACTTCACACAATGTGTAAAACAAGATCCAATAAAACTTCACATGAGCAAAAACGAATGCATAAACATCTCAAAATCGAATCATTCATATTAACATGTAGATGCAAGTCTATAAATACAAATCACATAAGGGTGCAAATCAGCAAATAGAATTCGTCATTCGGTCATTCCTAGCTACATAGGCACCAACAAAACATAATCACTAAGGACATAAGTTTTACATTAAAACCGAATTTCTTACGTTCATAGAATAACTAGGTTTTAGCGCTCTCGAGATTAACGATTTTCAGACAATCATCTCAAAATCTTGTGGAAAGGGGAGATGCAACGAAAGAAAAGAGAACTACTTCACACAATGTGTAAAACAAGACCCAATAGAACTTCACATGAGCAAAAACGAAGGCATAAACATCTCAAAATCGAACCGTTCATATAAATATGAATCACATAAGAGTGCAAATCAGCAAATAGAATTCGTCATTCGTTCATTCCTAGCTACATAAGCACCAACAAAACATAATCACCAAGGACATAAATTTTATTCATCAATCATCTTTTCTTAAAACCGTATTTTTTACGTTCATAGAATAAGTCGGTTTTAGGACTCCCTAGATTAACGATTTTGGAACAACCATCTCGATATTTCTCTTGTTGTATACACTCTTTACAATAATATGCATCACATATTCCTACACCACCACATATAACACACCTACCTTAGAACGAACCATAGTTGCATTCATCGCAAACCCGAACCAGCATGCAAGGATGAACATAGGAGTCGCAAATTACGCATTTGCCATCACATTTCTCACATAGCCGTCCTATTGCAATACCTGGTTGCTTCCTGCACATGATCAAATCAGGGTGGTGCTTGGCCATCACTCAGTAGCTGAAACAACAATGGCAAAGATTATAATTAAGATAAATTCAAAAACTCAACATCATAGAAATCATAAAAATCAAAACAGAGTTCTTTTTTTTTCTACTATCGCTACACACATTTCTCATTTGCTTCATGGAAATCGATAATTAACCCAAAGATAACACTGATTATAGCATCATTGAATCATATGAAAAGAACCCATAACGTCAAAAATTCTTTCTTTAAGAAACAAACATTAAGAAAAGAGGGAAAAAAAAGAGCCCTTGGAACACATTGCAAAATTACAAACTTGGGACCAAAAATTATTAGCTGAAATGGGGAATGCGAGGAGAATGAATTAACAAAGAAAAAAAGGAAGGGAGAGAGGCAAAGCTGACCTAAATTGAAGCCCAAATCCGAGATGAAGAAAGCGCTGGTTATAGATTCATAGAAGAAGAGGTTTAATCGTAATATTATCATCCATTCCTTGCTTAGTCCAATTCATCCATTATAATGGGTAAATTACACTAAATTCACTAAACTATTAGTAAGTTTACATTTTGATCACTCATCTTCAAAAAGATATAAAATGATCACTGAATTTTTCCAAACTTTTCATTTAAGTAACTAGGATGTTAAAATCGCTGCTATATAACCTTCTCTTTTCGTACCGTCTGCACCAATCGAGAGTTTTCCTTCCATTTTCTTTTAAGTTCAATTTTTTTTCCACAAAATAGCTTTGAACATTACGAATTTGCAAATCAAAATCCAAATTACTTTCTTCTTCGATCTTCGATACTCATCGCCAGGTTGATTGCAATTTAAGGTATGTTCTTCTACTTGTCGATGGATACTGATCTATTGTATTGGTCATCGAATCGTCACTTGGAACTTTCTAGCTGAACTTTTTTTTTGAAATAACCCAATAATTTAAATGAAAACTTTTAAATAGTTCAATTCTTAAATGAAAGCTTTTGAATAGTTTAATGATAATTTTTGAACTTTTTAAAGATGAATGACTAAAACGTAAACTTACTAATAATTTAGTGAGCTTAGGTGTAGTTTACCCTAATCCATTTATATTATTATTTTAGTGAATTAATGGTTCAGTGAACTATTAATAAGATTTAGGTTTTGATCATTCAACATCAAAAAGTTACAAAATGGTCGTTGAAACTTACGAAAGTTTTAAATTAATGTATCTTACCAAAAAAAAATGTTTTAAATTAATGTACTATTTAAAAGTTTTTAGTTAAGTCATTTAGTTTGAGATTGCTTCTGTTTGAGTTATTTGAAGCTTGGATCATTTTAAGTTCATGTTGTTCAAGTTTGGATTGTTGACTTTTTTATGGTCAAATCAAATTGATTTGGAATCATATTTGGCTTGATTGAATTAAAGGTAAAAGCACCATAAAACCCTTGCACTAAGAGTTGGATTGCATTTCGTCCTCTCTATTAAAAAATGATCAAATTAGTCAATGTATATTTAACTAAAGAGCAAACGGGTCATATATACAATTACACTTTTAATTTCGTTAGTTTTAATCTGTGTTTTTTTTTTTAAATTTAAAATTTTAATCCTAAGCAAATGTTAGTTGTTAAATTCTTTAAGTTAAATTTTACTATTTTCAAAATTTTATACGACAAACATATTGTCGAATGTGTAATGTCATGTCAACTTGTTATTTCCATGTAATACTCACAATAAAAAGCACGTTATTTTAATTAATGAATTTAACGACGATTGTTTGAGTTAAAAGTTGAAATTTCAAAAATCGAAAAACATAAGGACTAAAAATAATCCAATCGAAGAACAGAAATTAAATTCACAATCTGAATTTGATCTAATAAAATTAGCTTATATGAAGATTTGGATCATGATTAAAATCGAAAAATATAAAAACTTACAGGAATTAAATCAATTTACGTATTTAATACAAAGAGTAAAAAGAAGAACTAAGCATTTAGCTTGAAATTGTCAAGGCCAGCCTTATATCCCAAGGTCTCTATCTCCATTTGAGCTTGTGCATGAAAAGATTTGTAAGTAAACGGCTTGTACTTTGAACTTTGAATGGTACAATCAAATTGTGGAAACACAAAATAATTTATTGAGATTCGGTCCTCTTGCTTCTTCACCTTTACTCTATGCTTCGCACTCCTGTATAAATCGTTGCTTATGGCCTGATCAATGCAAAAATCCTCTCATCAAACTTGAAAATTAGACTCAATTAATTTGAATCTAAATATGATTCGATTCGATTTGTTCATAAAGCGTCAACAATATGAACGAGATCGATTAAAAGCCAAATAGATTCCAACTCCAATTGACCCAAAACCAAAACCAAAACCAAAAGAACATGAACTTGAACTTGAAATGTCTCAAAGATAGAATGATTAGAACTCGGAATAATTACTGACCCCACTATAAAAAATCCGAACCCCAAATCTAAAAGACTTGAACCCAACAAAATCCAAATTAATCTGTCCGTTTTCTCACTTTAGAATCAAAACATTTTTGTCGCTTTGGTACCCAAACTATTATTTTTATTTGAGTTTACTCCTAAATGAAAAGGTTATCAATAAGAACATGAGACATTCTTATTGAATGCAGTTTATAATATCATATAACATCTAAATGAGATGAAAACAATAGAATACCAAATTTAAGTCTTAAAACACGAAAAATTATACAGTTGAAAAGTCAAATCTTGATACAAGTGTTGATAATATCACATAACATCTAAATGAAACACTTGCTACTTGAAAACTCTTATTTTTTGCATTTGAATTCATCAAAAGTAAATAAAAGAAATGTTTGAGGGAAAAAATTGAACCTGCATCATATCTCCAAGGTTGATGATGAGGGAACCGGCTACGGGATGAACAGGGATCCATTTGTTTTCTTTGAGAACTTCTAGTCCTCCCAGTTGGTCTTGGTTCAATATCGAAAGAACCGTGCTATCCGTATGAACTCCGACTCCCCAAGCTTGGTTACCTTTAGGGATCCGTGGATACCGATGAACACGTATAAATCCAGTCGATTCCGACAAATAAGATTCCGATCGTCTCGAATCGAGACCAAGTTTTTTCGCCATGGATTCGTATATAGTTCTAGCAAGCCTAGCTTGGTGCCTTCCATATTCATCCAATAAATCCCTAACCCAACCACCCAAATGAATGAATAAACCATACACTCCATACATCGTTAATGAATCAGATGATAACAGTTTACCTGAAAGAGTCAAGCAATGGATCTTCGAACTTGAAATCCGAGAGCGAAGCGAGAGGAAAATTGATGACTTCGACCCAACTGATAGTCTTCGAACTTTGAAGGGCCGCTCCAGATATGGATCGAGCTGTGGTGCCCCAAAAATAAGACAAAGGGCTGCTTAAAATGGCTTGTTTATGCTGAAAGGAAAGGGAGAAAAGGTTCTTGGCTTGGTCCTGGATTTGGGTCATTAACTTGGAAGGGATCCCATGGTTGACCAAACGAAACAAACCCCAATCCTTACAGGCTTCCTCAAGCTTGTCCAAATTAAGACATTGAAGGTCTATGACAGGGATAAGATCTAAATCTTCAATATCTTGGATTGGTTCATCAACGTCTATGATCAGGGTTTGGTGGCTTTGTTGGTTAAACAGAGGAGGATATGATTCATTGCTCATTTTCTAACATCTGTGTTTCTTCCTGGTATGGTCTATTGGCAGCTATATATATTATATTCATTCTTCCATGACTCAAACTAAAGGTTTAATTATAGTTTTAGTCATTGGTATAGTAAAATCCCCCAGAATATGGGTTCCAACTTCCAACACCTTTTAAGTCTTCATATTTTCACCTTGCCTCTGTTGGCTAGATGGGAAAATTTTCTTTTACACCCTCTCATAAATTGTATATATTAATAATGTTGTTAATTAAGTTGATGTCACAAATTAATTTTTTCATTTTAGTATCATATATGTTCCATGTGTTATTATTTATTAGTTTCAAACCAACATTTATATTGGGGATCGATCAGATTAATCAACGAATAAGTAAAAAAAAAAGAAAAAATTGAGAAATTGAACACACACAAATTTAAAGTGGAAAAACCCCTCCAAAGAAGATAAAAACCCACGAGCAAAGATAATTTTACTATAATAACAAAAGAACGAAAAGTATAAAAGATGAAAATAAAAACTAAACCCCGAAACCTAAAAACAAAGAATCCTTAAAACGTAAACACAAAATTCTCCAAAAGTGTTATGAGTTCTAATCTTTAATGACTATTTTCTAAGGTTGTAAAAGAGTCTATTTATAAGCAAAATTCATAGGTCAAATAATAATAAAATAATCTAGATTAATCATAGTTCGATTGAAACAAATAAAAAAAATTTAACTGGGAGATTATCTCTCAAATTGAACCGAAATACGTGGCATACTTAACAGTTTCATTATTTATTATATGCTACTTTTAACACAGCTTTATTTTTGAAGTACGTGATTTTCATACGCATACATGTGTGATAGAATTTTTAATAATCAATTATTCTACAAACTTGAACTAAAGGTTTAATTATAGTTTTAGGTCGATTGAGTTTTTGTCATTGCTATAGCAATATTTCAGAAGATACAAGTTTGAACACCTTTAAGCATATAATATTTTTTACCATAAGTACTATTAACCATTATCATTAAAATGATCGAGTTTTTTTAAAAATAATTCTAAAATATAAAAATTTATTATTTATGAAATTTTAATTTAAATGAAGTGATGAAATAATTTGTGTTGCTTGAATCAGACCAATCGAAGGGATCAAAAATTGATCAATGTATTGATTCAGGGAATGACTTTAAATTGATTAAATCAAGAATCGGTAAAAATCGATTAATCGAGTTTTTATTTTTATTTTTAAAATTATAACAATTGAATCAATCAAATTGATAAACTAATAATTTAACTGATTCAACCACCGATCCAATTTAAAAAACATTGGAAATAACTGCAAATAATATATATGTTAAGGAAATCTAGGATTTGTTTATTAAATTCTAATTTCTATCCTCAAAAGCATATATCGAAAATTGAAGCTGTGATTAAGTAATGCATAATTTAATTAAGATAACGGACGGACAAAACAAGTGGGAGAATACGTATAAAAAATTATATAAAAGACAGCAAAATATTTATAAACTTAAAATTTAGTCCCTGTAGTTATATCTTAAAATTTTAACTCTTTTATTTTATATATTTTAAAATTCAAATTCAAGTATTAATATTATTAAAATTATATAAAAGAAACAACAAAAAATTCAGAAAAAATACAAAAAAAAAGGTCAAACAAATTCAGAAGAATCCCACCCCCCCAAAAAAAACAAATTAAACAAATAATATTCTCTCCCACTTGTTTTCATAACATGTGCTTTCAATTCAATTAAGCATTACTTATGGCAGTTTCTATTTCCAAATATGCTTTTGAGCATAGAAATTTGACTTTAATAAACAAATCATACATGTCCTTTTCTTAACACATCACGTAAAATTTATCTAAATTAATTATTTAATAAATAATAAATTAGGTAAACTATTTCATTAAATTATAAGTAAATTTACATCTTGGTCATTCAACTTCAAAAAGTTAAAAATGATCATTGAATTATTCAAAAATTTTCATTTAAGTCAGTAAACTATTCGAAAGTTTTTATTTAAGTAACTGGATTGTTAAGTTATTTATTTAAAAAAGTTAAGCTAGTGAGCTCTAAGCGATAATTTGATGATCAGTACGGTGGGTTAGTATCATCGACGAGTAAAAGAACATATCTTAGATCCATGTTGATCTGATGATCAGTGTAAAAAATCAGAGAAGAAAATTGTTTGGATTTTGGTTCAAAGATTCATGACATTCGTGTAAAAAATCAGAGAAGAAAATTGTTTGGATTTTGGTTCAAAGATTCATGACATTCAAAGTTGTTTCATGAAATAAAATTGAACTATAGAAGAAAAGAGGAATAAGAGCTTTTGATTGATGCAAATAGAAAATGCCATACAATAACATTTTTAACAATCTAATAACTTGAACCCAATGAGTGACTCCAGTGATAAAGAGGATGTTGTTCATCCTAGAAAACCTGGGTTCAAACACCTGTGTGTGTAAGGTGTGTATGCGTTGTCAAAAGGTTAAGAAAGTATGAACAGATACTACCATGTCATTCAAATAATAAAATGATCATTTTGTAAGCTTTTGAAGTTGAGTGACCAAATCATAAACTTATTAATAATTTAGTGACCGTGTAAGTTAGGCTAATAAATTTGTATATCAACCAAATATTTTACCATTAAGAAATTGAGCTATCTGGATTCCACTAAAAATTTTATTAGATTTGTTGATTTTGATGTTTACAAAATAACAATGATTCCTCTTTTGCTACACGTAATTTATTTAATCAAATAAAGGTCCTGAACTCCTACTAAAGGTCTTAGTGAAGCTGGTGCCCAGGGAATGCTTACCCCTTAAAATCTATCCGGGTTCTAGTCTAGTTGATGTGTAAGATCAACAAAGAGAGAGTAGTGAAGCACATAGAAGCCAATTCGTCTTATTTGGTCGGAGAGTCGAAGAATACAAAGAGTAGAGGTAATGGTGATGGAGATAAGCTGAGAGCAAAGTGGCAGAATGTAGACTAAAATATTGGAGAGTTGATCATTTTTCATCGTCCTAGGGTTTGTTTATATGGTCTCATGTCAAGTGGTATTAACGTAGCAGATCTACTATCAGGCCATCATTGTGGGATGCGTGGGGAGGATGTCTGGGATGGGACGTGTTGTCATTCCCTTTGAATCATGGTACGAAATAGTTGAGTCCATGTGGGGTTCGTTGGCTTAAAGAATCATGTTCTTAACAAGAGATCAGGTACCTAAGTGAGTGAATGGTGACATCCTCCTGGGAAGCAGCTGATCAGCAGCTTTTTTGAGCAACTAGATCCTATCTGACCAGATAGGCGGAGCTTCTAATGACCACTTGATTTGTAGGGAGTGGAGGACACTTTTCGAGTGGCGTATCGTGCTACCACAGTGGAAGTATAACAAGTCTCCATTAAGTCAATGATTGAAGCAAAACTATGTGCTGAAATCAAAGTTTTGTTCTTATACTAAATCAAGCCCTACATGCACATTGCTAGCCCTTGAAATAAAATGAACTTGTATCTCACCACAAAAGATAAAAATTCTCATATCACAATAATTTTAAAATTTTAGATGAAAAAAAACATAATTTGTAAAAAGAATAAGAAGCCGAAGTAGTAAAAATGTAATGGTAAATTATTTGTGTACAAAATTATAAGAAAAGAAAGGAAAAAAATTATTTTTGTATAAATATATCAGATTGATACTAATAAAAAAAAAACAATTGATTGTTTTCAACATTATCAACACAACAAGTAATTGTTAGTAATTAAGAAAACAATTTATTGTTCCTAAGATGAGATAAACATCAGCCCAAGTTTTCTTTAATTTCCACTCTTTATATTCTTCACCAAAGCAAATTCTGTGAAAAGCATTAGGCCTGTCTTTGCACAATTCTTTCCTATTAATAATTTCCCATCATTAATAGTAATCTTTGGCAACTATGGGTGACGCACCTCCACCGTTTCTTCCTTACGGTAACAACACGCTCCAAGTTTGTGCTCCAGCCAAGGTAACCTCAGCCGGTATATGGGAAAACCTGTCGTATCCCTCCGTCTTCCTCTCGTATCCATTGCCGCGTCTCGAGTTGCAAATCTTATTGACATTTTTGTGTAGTCATCTCATTTAGCTTATCCTCAAGCCAGTTGGAATTACATTCTTTGCCTCTCAAATGTTTGTACGTTATCCTCTCTTTTGATTACTTTCTTTGTGGAATGCATCGCAATTGGATTCATTTTCTTTTCTTTTCTTTTTTTTGACATGTGGGCCGGTTTGGTGTTGGGGAATACAGTATTGGGAGAACTAGACACTGTCAACGAATTGTTGTTTTCTCAGGGATTAGGCGTTGAAATCATTGATACCACGGGGCTTTTCGGTTTCGTCATATTTTTGTTCTTAATGGGAGTGAAAATGGATTTCAGGGTAGCATTTAGGTCGCCGAAGAGAGCCCTGGTGATCGGTTTTGTATCCATTTTAGCACCTCTTACCGTCGGTTTAATCATTTACGCCTCCTTCAAAAGGCCTGACCAAAGCAAGGAGGTAAACTTGGAACGTTTACTCGGAGCAACCATTGAATCCTTGATATCTTTCTCCGTCATCGCTTGCCTCCTCAGTGAACTCAATATCCTAAACTCTGAGCTCGGATGATTAGCTCTATCAGCGTCGGCCGTCGCAGACGTTGGCACCTTGGTCCTCGTCTTTGTCTTTTCATCCATGGCAAAATGGGCCACTGCACCATCAGTAGCCGTGGTTAACACGGCGGGATCCATTGCTTTCGTGGTTACCCTATTCTTCGTGTTCCGTCCGATGATGTTTTGGGTAATAAAGACGACACCCGAAGGGGACCCATAAGGAAGTGTACATTGTGCTCATAGTAATGGTGGCTATAGGGTGTAGTATATTCACCCATTTCTTCAGCGATTCACCATTAATCGGTGCTTTCGTCTTTGGCTTAGCCGTCCCTGACGGTCCGCCATTAGGTTCTGCCTTGGTAGACAAGCTTGAATGCTTTGTCAATGGTGTTTTTCTCGCACTCTTAGTAACCACATCAACAATGCGAGTCGATGGATCGATCTAGATTCCTATTTAGTGTCATTTTTGTTTGCTTAACGTTCCTTGCAAAAGTTTTATAGCCTCATTTTGGAGCTTAATGCCCTTAAAGGACTCGTTGGCATTTGCTTTAATTATGAGCAGCAAAGGGATTGTGGAATTATCATATTTCTGCAGTTTCATAGATAATAAGGTATAAATCGAAAACTCGGTTGAGTTCGGATCTCCATCGTTTTGTAAACTAAACATTGAATGTACTTTTTCATTTGCAGATTATGTCCAAAGCAACTTTTAGTGTCTTGGTACTCGGCATCCTTGTAAATTCAACTATAGTCCCAGTCTTGGTGAAGTTGCTTTACGACCCGGATTCGAGAAAATATGCAGGGTCTGAAAAACGAACCTTAATGCACTTAAAACCCGATTCCGAGCTTCGGGTTCTTGCGTGCACTTATAGATCCGAAAACGTCACCACCGTCATCGACTTGCTTGACCTTACATGTCCTACGAAGGAGAGTCCTCAAGTTGTTTTTGCCCTTCATATTGTTGAACTAAAGGGACGTGATTCTCCTGTGTTTATAGCTCACCAAAAGAATGAAAACAGGGTCCCAAGTTTTTTAGAAAACATCTTTGCTTACAATCAATACGAACAGAACTATTGGGATTCCGTTAAAGTTCATGCTTTCACGGTAATCTCGCCGCCTAAGCTCATGCACGATGATATCTGTATGATGGCACTCAACAAGCAAACGTCTTTTATGATCCTTCCCTTTCATAGGAAATTCTCCATTGACGGATCAATCGAAGACGAAAACAGTGTGATGCGGAACGTGAATTGTAGTGTCATGGACCAAGCACCCTGCTCGATAGGGATGCTCATTGACCGCGGGGTACCCGATAGGGGAAGGAAGACATTGAAGACATTATCACTGATGCCATTCTGCTCAATTGGGATGCTTTTCATAGGCGGGAAAGACGATCGGGAGGCTTTAATGTTAGCCAGAAGGATGGCACGTGATCCTCAAGTGAACCTGACCGTGATCCGTCTCGTTGCTGATCATCATCATCCCGGGAAAGTCATGGACTGGGACGGCATTCTCGATTCCGAGATTTTGAAAGATGTTAAACAAAAAAATAAAGCTGGTAACACTTGCAACGTAAGGCATGCGGAAGAAGTTTCCAACGACGGGCCACAAGCCGCGCGGGTCATTAGATCCATCGTGAACAGCTACGATTTGATCATCGTCGGTAGGTGATACAGGGTGGAATCGGTACAAACGATGGGTTTATCGGAATGGTGTGAATTCCCTGAACTAGGGGTGGTCGGTGATCTCCTTGCATCAATGGATTTAAGTAGCAGGGTATCTGCATTAGTTGTGCAACAACAACATTATTTAGATATAGGTGGCCATTAATTAAATATAATCCATGGCATCAATTCACAAAATTAAAAAAAAAAAAAACTTTCATTAGACATCCCTAAACTATTATTTTTATTCTAAATTGATCTCCAAACTTTTAATTATTCTAATTACATCTTTAAATTATCGATGTTATATCAATTAGATCATTTTATTATTAAAACTATTAACTCAAAAGTTAAATGACAGATAAAATATTATATGGTATAATTTAAAATGAAAATTAAAAAAATTACAATTTAGCACATAAATTTAAAAAAATTAAAGAATTTCAAAAGAAGTACAAATTAAGAAGATTTTTACTTATTTGATACCATATATAAGTCTAATTGGAGCACAAAAGATTACAAGTTTATATACCTATATAAAAAAAAAGGCTTGATTATGCATTCGATTCATAAAGCTCTTATTTTTTTCATTGAGAGTAACTTGTTTTGCTACAAATAATTTGTAAAGAAATTGTTTTTGATGTTAATATTGTAATTTCACTTTCAAGAGGAAAGCTCTAGTATAAGAGTGATCTTAATTAATGTATTGGGTGTAAAGTTACAAATCGATGAGTAAGTTGAATTTAAATCACAACTTGTAATATTAAAATATAGTGGATTATTCTATGGGTAAAGTCTCACAAATGTATAAAGATTTTCAAATTGCGTAACCTATTCTTGTATCCTTCTTTGCTCATTGCCATGGGAGTTGGTATTGGCCGATACTATTCCAGTATTAAATCATTATTAAATAGTTTATATTCCATTTCGATCAAATTTTTTGTGCGTTTCAACCATTTTGGTATGTTCGACCTATTTCAGTCAATATCAACTTGTATTAGTACATGCCGTCTTATATCAATTGGTACAAAAATGTGATATTTTAAATTGTAACAGCTTGATTTTTAGTGGTGCCGAAAACAGTAATTTCGGGATCACAACTCCGACGAGTCGAGTCGTAAATACTATTGATTTAATATTTATCACGTCAATATCATTGTATTAAATTTTGGTTAAAAGATTTTATCATTTAGATAGTTAATTGAGTAATAAGGACCAATTTGTAAAAGGTACAATAGTTGAATTTCATGTATTTAATGTTAATTGAAGGATAGGTTAAAGTCCTAAAAAGGAAAATAGACCTTCTAAGGAAGAAGCGGACGGTTTTGGCTAATTTTAAAGAGAGATTCACATGAATTAAATAAAGGTAATTTGGTAAATTAGAAATAAAGAGGTTAAGTAAAATTGAGATGAAATTTAGTCTAATTTCTCATCATCTTCTTCATTAAGTTAAAAGAAGAAACCCTGGAAGCGATAGCAAGAAATTCGGTTAAGCTTAAAGCTCTCTTTGACTATGACCGTGCCATCGATCGTGAAAAAGGGAAATTAGCAGAATAGTCCCTGGGATCCAATCACAACTGCAATCCAGTCCAGTAAGTTCGTATGGTTAAATTTCAGTTTGAATTGCACATTCTTGTATTATAAACTGTTCTAGTGAATTGAAATGAGGATCAAAAGTTGGAAGACAAGAATAAAGCAAAAAAAGGCAACGGGCTTCGTGCCGTAAATGAAAAAGGGTCCGATGACTAAGTGTCATCGTAAGTATATGAATCCTTCATGGATTATAAGATCCGATGACTAAGTATCATCGTGAGTACATGAATCCTTCATGGATTATAAGGTCCGATGATTAAGTGTCATCGTGAGTATTAAATGTAATGAATTCCATTACGGATTAAGGGTCCGGTAACTTTGTGTCATCGTGAGTATCAAATGCGAGTTGAGACTTACCTCGGATGTATACTGTATTCCATTCGGTTAACTAGATTGTTACAACCCTTGAAGTTTGATAAATCTATTTAACTTGTGAACTTACTAAGCCTTAAAGTGCTTACCTGTGGATTTGTTATTGTTTTGTAAATTCAATTTTGCTGTTCGGAGATCGGATCATTTTGAAGCATTACACTATCCCGGAGTTGTTTTGTAGACTTTTACATCACTTGGTTAATATGACATGTACTAGGATGATGTCTCTTTTTGCTTATGTATAATGAGTTTGTGAAAAACCTTGCTATGGTTGATGAAATGTTGAAAGTGAACTTAAGTACCTTGTTTGATATAAAAATCATGCACTTGTGTTAACTTAAATGCATACTTTAAGTTGTGTATAAATGAAGATTAATGAACTCGTATTTGGTATAAGTCTTGAGATTAAAGTTGTGTATGAATGCTAATTCCTTCTTTTGACTTTACTCTCGTGTTATAATTTATTTATGAAACTGCTTTATTAGTTGAGACATCAAATTAGAACATCTTGCAATGGTAAATAGAATAAGTTTTTAATAAAATTATATTTTTTTTTTCAAATTTTGAAATTGAGTTTAGTGACTCAATAAAATGAATTTTAAGTAAATATGTAAAATTGGAGGTGACTAACAATCTAGTTGAAACAACTAGAAATTGTTAACATTAACAAGAAAACCCAAAATTTGTTGCTAACATGAAATTTTAACCCTACTGATTAACATTTCAACAATTTCTTTTAACTTTCATACTTTGCATTCTAAATTTTTCTTTCTATGTAAAGTATTAAACCTTGCATTATTCTTTCCCTTATCATCCAATACATTCTCTTCATTAATACCATTATAATCTTAGCGACAGCCAGCGGCAACCATGGTGGAAGCACCATCACCGCTTCCCCACCAAAATGATACATATGAAATCTGCATCATTTTATCTCCCAGAATAAATTCAGCCGGTATCTGGGAAAATGTGGCTTATCCGTCCACGATGTTGACATACTCATTGCCACTTCTAGAGATGCAGATGATCATGATATTCATCGTCTCTCATCTCATTCATGCCAGCCTCAAGCCTCTTGGAATCACCTTATTCGCCTCACAAATTTTTGTACGTTAATCAATCACCTACCCCCCCCCCCTCTCTCTCTCTATATATGTCTTCTAGAGTTATTATGGTCCATGAAATGCATGTCAAGTAAGTGAAACTTCAATTTTTTTAATACTAGGCCGGACTTATCTTAGGACCTCCAGTAATGGGGAAACTAAACGCATTCAAGAACATATTTTATCGTCGAAGGTTAGGTGTAGAAATGATCGACGCTGCATCAGTATTCGGTTTCACATTATTTATTTTCCTGACGGGAGTGAAAATGGATGTGAAGGTGGCGTTTAACACGACAAAGAAATCCGTGGTGATTGGAATCATATCCCTTATATCTCCCATCGTGGTCGGAATACTGCTTCACAAGACCCTCAACGAACATAAACGAATCAATGAAGTCATAAAAGCGGAACGAATAGTCGCAACATTGATCGAATCAATAACATCGTTTCCGGTCATCGCCTGCCTTCTCGGCGAGCTCAAGATAATAAATTCCGAACTCGGACGACTGGCTCTATCGTCAGCCTCCGTAGGTGACTTGAGCACCTTGTTTCTAGTTCACGTAATTTCATTATCACATGATTGGGCGACGTCACCATTGTTGGCTGTACAACGCGTATTTGTGGCCTTTCTTTTCATAACAGTCCTTTTCTTCGTGTTTCGCCCAATGATGTTTTGGATCATTAAGAAAACACCCGAAGAAGAACCGATTGAGGAAGTGTACATCGTGGCCATCCTGATGGTTGCTATAGGATGTGCTATATTTACACATTGGACCCAGCAATCACCTTTAATCGGTGCTTTTCTTTTCGGCTTAGCCGTGCCTGACGGTCCGCCACTAGGGTCGACGTTGATAAACAAGTTCGAATGCTTTGTCAATGGCATCTTTCTTGCTATCTACATAACAGCATCGGCAATGAGGGTTAATCCGAGGAAGATGGTGTCGAATCCAACCAAAGTCAAATTTTCTATAATTTCATTTGTCTTGACATTCCTTGCAAAATTTATACCTTGTTTCACAGCTTCATTTGTGAGCTTCATGCCCTTTAGGGACTCCTTGGCTTTTGGTCTCATTATGAGCAGCAAAGGGGTCGTAGAGTTGGCCTATTTTACTACTTTCAGAGACAATCAGGTAAGATCTATAAATTAAAAAGATCTCAATTTGGTCATTGAATTATACTTAGTTTTTTCAGTTTGGTATGTAATTTTTTTTCTGTCCACTGTGGTGTATCAACTACCATTTTTGTATCGATTTACTCTAAAAATAAAAAAGTTCCCAATAAAAACATGTTACTAATTCAAGTATCAAACTGAAAAAATGAGTATAATTTAAAAATCAAATTATGAATAAAACCTAAATTAAAAGTTAATTTGAGTCATTTTGTTGTTGAAGGCGAAATTAACTAAAAGTTAAAGCCTAAATTGATGATTATGACAAGCTCTAATTATTATTTTTCATTTGCAGGTTATATCAGAAGCAACATTTAGCGTCGCGGTCTTCGCCATTCTTGTAAGTGCAACTGTAATCCCACTCCTAGTGAGGTTCCTTTACGACCCAGTTTCAAGAAAATATGCAGGATATAAAAAACGCAACTTAATGCACTTAAAACCCGATGCTGAACTACGGGTTCTTGCATGCATTCATAGGCCTGAAAATGTCTCACCCATGATCCATTTTCTTGACCTCACATGCCCTATGAATGAAAGTCCCAATGTTATTTACGCCCTTCACTTGATCGAGCTAGTGGCTCGTGATTCACCGGTGTTTATAGCTCACCACAAGCATGAAACTAACGCCACCGTCGGCGGTTCCTTTGAGGACATCCTTGCGTTCTATCAATACGAGCAGAACAACTGGGGTTTGGTCACAGTTAATGCTTTCACAGCAATCTCACCGCCGAAGCTCATGCATGATTATATTTGCACTATGGCTCTTGACAAGCAAACATCTTTCATAGTTCTCCCTTTCCATAGGAAACGGTCCGTTAACGGGTCTGTAGAAGCAGAAAACAATGTGGCACGGAACGTGAATTGTAGCGTCTTGGACCGAGCACCATGCTCTGTAGGGATCCTCATTGACCGTGGTGGGAGGTGGAAACCGATGAATTCGTCGTCCTACTCTGTTGGGATTCTTTTCTTAGGTGGCAAAGACGATAGGGAGGCTTTAACGTTGGCGAAAAGGATGGCTCGACACCCTCGAGTGAAGCTAACCGTGATCCGTCTCATTGCGTACCGAGATTGCAGAGACGTCTTAGACTGGGACACGATAATGGATGTTGAGATGTTGAAAGATGTTAAGCAAAATAACGGAGTACTTGGTAATGGCTGTGACATGATGTATGTAGAACTAGTATCGGATAGCGGACCACAGACTGTGAGGATCATTAGGTCGGTTGCCGACGATTATGATTTGATAATCGTGGGTAGACGCTACGGGGTGGAGTCGATACAATCAATGGGTTTATCAGAATGGAGTGAATTCCCTGAGCTAGGGATTGTGGGAGACCTTTTTGCATCTACAGATTTAATTAGCAGGGTATCTGTATTAGTTGTGCAACAACATTATATAGCTGAAAGTAGACATTGATTACAGTTATCTCTTTTAATTTCCTCCATACTTTTGTCCCTTTGAATTAAAGTCTTCCATCATCCACCAAAACAAAATTCAGATTCCAACCTTAAAAATAATATTAATATTATTCAACAATCACAGATCCTAAAACGAATATGAAAAGCAGTCGCAATCAATACTTAAAAGTAAATCAAAGACTAAATGTATTAAATCAAGATCAAATTGACATAATGTATAAACATCAAAAGCTAAATATATTATTATACCAATAAAAGTTATGTACAACTGACGAAAAAATATTGGCCTTGTTTGGCAATTAGTTGATTGCTGATTGCAATGACTAGTTTGACCAACTAATTCTATTAACTATTCATTTAAAAATGTTTGGTAAAACTTAGTTGATAGCTGAAAGCTGATACACGTAAAATGACAAATAAAGGCATGACACATGTTATTGGCAAGTATTTATTTGTTTATAATAATTTAGTTTTTATTAGGTGAAATTATTGAAATAAAACACTATTACCAATGAATTAAAATATTCATTAGGAAAATTAATTAGTGAATATTTTTAAAATTTTAAATAAACAAATTTCTTAAGTTCAAATATTAAGTTTGTGGAAATTGATAAACATTAATAGTGTATTAATATAAATGTAAACTATTTTCGTAGTGGTAATTATGTCATGTTCTTAGTATGTAAATTAGTGATAATTATATCACACTCTGAATAAATTTGTCAAGTAGCATATTTCAATTAATATAAAGTTGTACAAGAACATTTTACACAAGTAAATTGAAAATAAATTAAGATTACGTAAATAATCAAGAACATTTGAGAGCATGTGACAAAGGGAGTAATTTTTGAGTAAGCATAATCAGATATGTCATTCCACATACCTCATTCCCAATTAGCTGTAAAAAAAGTTGTCCGTAACTATGTTTTTTGTTTTCCATTTATCAAACACTATAATTAAAGGGTTTGACTATTCAATTCTCCATTTGTGTCCAAATTAGCTAAAAAAAAAGAGTTCAAAACTCTATTTACCAAATACCTCCATTAACATTGTGATTAATTCTCCTTAATTGCTTACTTTCAAAATTTAAAAAGATTAAATTACTTTAATTTTTTTTGAAAGAAATCAATTCACTCAACATCAAAACTACAACAGACTAGGAAAGTCTTTTTTACTAGATAATTTTAATTTTAAAAGATAAAAGAAGTTAAAATAATAGGATATATTTGACTATTTATTATTAAATTTTAATTGAATCTGAATTCAATTAACACCCACTCAATACAAAATTAAAAAGGAAAATCGAAATAGTAAAAATGTATAGGTTAGGTGTTTAGAACTGAGTATTTTTTTTTCAAAATTTAACGTAATATAATATTTTATTTTAATTTTGGATGTAGTGACACCATATTAAAATTTATTTTTTGATAAATATATCAAACTGCAGGTGGCGGAAACTCTAGTTGAAACAACTAGAATTTGTAGAACATTAACAAGAAAACCCAAAAATTGTTGTTAATTTGATATTTTAACCGTCTTGATTAAAACAGCACAACAATTTTCTTTGATTTGCCTTGTAATAAAAATTCTATGTAAAGCATTAAACCTTACACTATTCTTTCCCTTATCATCCAATTCCTTCTCTTCACTAATACCAGAATCTTAGATCAGCCGTAGCCATGGCCGAAGCATTGCCTCCGCCACCACCGGCGCCATATCATCTTTACGAGAATGGAACATATGAATATTGCATCATTTTACCTTCCAAGGTGAATTCCGCCGGTAGATGGGAAAACGTGACTTTCCCGTGGATGATTTTCAATTACTCGTTGCCGCTTTTGGAGATGCAGCTCGTCTTGACATTCGTGATCAATCATATAGTTTATGCCATCTTGAGGACTGTTGGTATCACCTTTTTTGCCTCACAAATGTTTGTATGTTAATCCATCGCCTACTCTCTCTCAATATATATATATATATATATATATCTTAGCCGAGTGTATATGCTCCCCTGAAATGCCTATGTCAACTAAGTGAAACCTTGTTTTCTTTTTAACTAGACTGGCTTTATCATGCTCCCCATAATGGAACTAGAAGTATTCAGGAGCATATCAGGACTTTGGTCTACAAACCATCGACACTGCATCCTTGTTCGGTTTCACATTATTTTTCTTCCTAACAGGACTCAAAATGGACATCAAATCGGCATTTAGGACAACAAAGAGATCCATAGGGATCGGCATCGTATCCCTTTTATCTCCCATCTTGGTCGGTTTAGCTATTCATGAAACCTTCAAACAACCTAATGAACCCAAACAAGTAAAAACCGAACGTCTAGTCGAAACACTGATCGAAACGTTAACATCGTTTTCGATCATCACTTGTCTACTAGACGAGCTCAAGATCTTAAATACCGAACTCGGACGACTTGCCCTATCGTCAGCTGCCGTAGGCGACTTGAGCACCCTATTTTTAGTCCGCATAATTTCGTTTTCACGACATTTTTCCGCATTACCATTTTTGGTTATAGTACGAGGAGTGAGCATGTGTAGTTTCATAGCACTCATTTTCTTTGTGTTTCGTCCACTGATGTATTGGGTAATTAAAAGAACACCCAATGGGGGACCCGTTGCGGAAGTGTACATCACGACCACCATGATGGGTGCTGTAGGGTGTGCTGTATTTACACATTGGAGCGATCAATCTCCTCTAATCGGTGCTTTTCTCTTCGGCTTAGCCGTCCCAGACGGTCCGCCGTTAGGGTCGACATTGATAGACAAGTTTGAATGCTTTACCAATGGCCTCTTTCTTTCGATCTACGTAACATCATCGACAATGAAGATTAGATTACAGAGTTTGTTCTCGGATCCATCCCATGTCAAATTTTCTACCATTTTTGATTTGATGACATTCCTTGCAAAACTAATACCATATTGCATAGGTTCATTTTTGAACTTTATGCCTTTCAGGAACTCCTTCGCTTTTGGTCTCATTATGAGTAGTAAAGGCATTGTTCAGTTGTCGCATTTTTCATACTTTTAGAGACAGTAAAGTAAAATCTAAATCTAGTTTTTTCCTATTTGATATTTAAACTATTATTTTCCGTCTCATAAGTTGCTTGTAAGAACTTCACAAGTGGCATATTCTTATTGGATGTAGATAATTTTTTTTTTATAAAGTAGGACAAAAAAAAGTTTAAGTGTCAAATTGATAAAACAAATATGGTTCAAGAGCCAAATAATGAGTAAAATCTTAAAAAGGTCAAATTTTATATAAGGCCCCTATACCATGTTTCTTTGGTCTAGTTTATCCCTATAATATCATTTCATCATTTCTAATGACATTTTCAACCTTCAAACAAACAGTTTTTTTTAAATATGCAAAAAATGTGTTCCAACCATAAAAAAATGATTAATTATATATGCAACATTATCTGGTCCAAAAAAAGCCACGTCAAATATTTGACGGAATAATAGAAAGAAGCTGAACTCAGGTTTTAAAATACGTATTTCAAAAAAGGGTTAATATGTTATTTGGTATTTGAGTTTGTTTTCAATGTTTAATTTAATACCTAATGCTTTTTATTTCAAATTGGGACATGAGTTTGGCTTCAATATTCATTTTGGTATTTGAGTTTTTTTTCCTTCCAATTAAGTACATGAGTTTCACTTTAATGTTCAATCGGTACCTGGACTTTTTTTTGTCCCAATTAAGTACGTATAGATTTTTATTAATCACACATAACATTCATATTGTGCCACGTGATGTTGTTTGGTCTTGAGAGATACAAAAATTTAAACCCTTTCAATAGTCTAGAAATAACCAAATTATAGTAGAGACTTAAATCCGTCGAGAACACACACTATATGAGGACCTTTTAAAAAATTTGACCAATCAAATCTCCCAAATCTATTTGATTGTTTTGTAAATCTCTAATTATCTTTTTCATTTGCAGGTTATATCAGAAGCAGTTTTTACCGCCATGGTCATCGACGTTTTGGTAAATGCAACTATAATCCCACTCATGGTTAGGTTCCTTTATGACCCAGATTCAAGGAAGTATGCATCATCTGAGCAACGAAACTTAATGCACTTAAAACCCGATGCTGAGCTACGGGTTCTTGCATGTGTTCACACACCCGATAATGTCCCAGCTATGATCCATTTGCTTGATCTCACTTGCCCTACCAAAGAGAGTCCCAACGTTGCTTTTCTCCTTCACTTGATCGAGCTAAGGGGTCGTAATTCACCAGTGTTTATAGGTCACCACAATCGCGAAACTAGCACCACAGTCGCCACCATTTCCTTCGAGAACATCATTCCGTTCTATCAGTACGAGGAGAACAATTGGGATTTGGTCACGGTTAACGCTTTCACGTACGACAATTACACCGTCAAAGCTCATGCATGAAGATATTTGCACAATATCCGTGCAAAAGCAATGGCCTCATTCAGAGATCTAGCAACGTCCATGCCCTGGCAAGCTTCAATAGCCTACCACCTCTTTGCCTTCCATTTCTAGTTTTGTCTTGAGTGATTCCACGTTAACCAGCCTCATCAGCTTCTTAGCCTCCGCGAACGTTAGGTTCTCTAGTCCTCCTGCACTTTTGGAATCAGAGATTGCATTGGCAATGGCATCAGAAGATGAAGAATGTATCCAAATGTTTTTACCGTGGAATGCTGGACTGGTTCTCACTACCGCTGCCTCCATCATCTGCGGACTCAGAGGGGAAGGCAGAGGTCTCCTTCCAACTGCTGCAGATATGCCTTGCTTCAAAGCGTCGCACCGCCCCAACCTCCTCCACATGCTAAGTCTCTCTATGTATCTAAGAATCTATGTTTTGAGTGATTAAAAACCAAATCATAGATGTACTGGGGTTCTTAATTACTTTCTCTACTAAATCTAGCTTCTAAAAAGAGAAAAAAAATCCTATACCAAAAGAAAAAGAAAAAGAAAATTCCATTCTTGGCAAGTTTTTTATAGGGTAGTGAGAAAAGGTAAGCAGAAGCTACGGTGAAAAGAAAGAACCAGGAAATCGCACTTGCTTCTTCCTCTCATAAACTGTAGTCTCATTTACTTTTTTTCCACGTATCCAACTATCGATTTTATATCAATAAGTTTCTTTTTGTTATTAAAATAGTTAATTTAATCGAGACATCAATTTTTATATGACAAAATTACAAATAAAATTTAAAAAAAAAACAAATATAATAAAATTTTTGGTTTTGAAATTTTCAAAACCCTAAACTCCAAACATACTTAATATAAATATAACATACACAATAGAACAATGCTTGATTCAATCTAATATTCAATGTGGATAGAATCTAATATTTAAGAATATAGTAATTCTATTAATTCTTTTTAGTATT
Source organism: Gossypioides kirkii (assembly GCA_005610355.1). Lineage (NCBI taxonomy): Eukaryota > Viridiplantae > Streptophyta > Magnoliopsida > Malvales > Malvaceae > Gossypioides > Gossypioides kirkii. The sequence continues at coordinate 465,693 of CP032250.1, forward strand.
TAATTCTATTTATTATATTTTAATCATAGTGAAAATTTGATTTTAGTTTAATCATAACATAATATATTATACATATTAAGATTGGGTTTAGGGTTTAAGAATAAAAAATTTCATTAACCTTATAAATTATTAAAAAAGAATTCAGGTTTATGCACCAAAAAAGAAAAAAAAAAGAATTCAGGTTTATGCACCAAAAAAAAGAATTCAGGGGCCTTTTTATAATAAATCCAACAAGCCAACTGTAGCCAGCCACTAAGAAATGAAGCTTCTCTACCCTTCGTTATAGGGTTTATGAATAACCTGGATTTCAATCTCTCTTCTTTTGATATATCTCTGGCAATAAAACTCCACCGTTTCATTCCATCCTAGAGAGCGGAGCTGCCTTCGTTTGTTGGGTTTTGGCTCAGATCGACTCACGGGTAGGAATTCGTGCCTTTGTTTCACAGTTCGACTCCTTATTTCTCTTCTCATTTGAATCTTTGCCATTATCGTTTTTACACAGCTTTTCGTTTGGAATTACGGGTCGATCATAGGCTGGTTGACTGAATCGGTTTCCCAATTTGGTTTTTGTTTTGCATTGTAAGTAATTGAGTGAATTGGAATTATAAATCCATAAATGGATTTTGGATTTCTTTGTCTTTGTTGTTTCAGAAAGTGATTTGTTAGTCATTTTATTTCACAGAATTCAATGTAACTTGATTTTAAAATAATCGAGACAATCCCAGGTTCACAATCTTTTACTCTCTAGTTGTGTTTGGATTTTGGAAACCCCAGCGGCTCCCTGATCGGCGGCCAGGAAAACGGCGGTACAGTTCGCACTAACCAGGTTTGTCTTACATCCTTTTTCCATTATTTGCTTCTATTAATGGCTCGAATAGCATGAACTGTTGTTTAATTTGTTAGGTCCATAAGCTCTTTCAATTTGACGATTTATCATCCTAAAAACTATTAGGGTTTTATAATTTAATGAAAGAATGAATATTGTTGTGATTGTATCAGTCAGTAGTTTATTTTGGAAGTTTCCAGTTTTCACTTTTAAGTTATCTGAAATTTTTTATTTTGAATTAATTTGCGGATATGGGTATAGATATAATCCTTTGGAATCCTTCAAATACATGAAAAAACTTATTAAACACAGTCCATGTCGAACATTGATTTCCCTATAGGTTAGCAGTGTTGTATGAATGGTTAGAGCTATGTAATTGGTTCTTGATCAGGCAACCAAATTCAAATAAGGGCTAATTCAAGCTAAGTTGAGTTTAAGTATAAGAAGTTCAAGCTTGATTTGAAATCCGAAGCTCGCTTAAAGTTCAAGCTTTTCTTCGGTGGAAAAGATGATAGGAAGGCCTTAACACTGGCGAAAAGGATGGCTCGAGACCCTCGGGTGAAGCTAACTGTGACCCGTCTCATTGCGTCTCATGATTGTGGGAACGTTTTAGATTGGGACATGGTGTTGGATACCGAGATGTTGAAAGATGTTAAGCAAAATAATGGAGTACTTGGTAATGGTTGTCACATAATGTATGTAGAAGAAGTGTCGAATAGCGGATCGCAGACCATAAAGCTCATTAGGTCACTCGCCAACGATTATGATTTAATGATCGTCGGAAGATAATACACGGTGGAGTCGGTACTATTGGAAGGTTTATCAGAATGGAGTGAATTCCCTGAGCTAGGGATTGTTGGAGACTTTTTTGCATCCACAAATTTAGATAGCAGGATATCTCTATTAGTTGTGCAACAACAAAATTGTATAAATGTAAATAGACATTGATTATGTTGATTGAATCTTAACTTAGTTAGTATCAACATTGTTGTTAATACAAGAGGATATGAATTTGAGCGTGTAACAAATTATAATTTATGAGTATTAAGTTGCGACTTTGTGAGTGATTTTAACTTAAATTATAATTTATAATATTAATGCATAATGGAATAATCATTGATGCTTCACAGATGTAGAAAAAGTTTCCAAGCTGTGTATCTAATTCTCGTGTACATCTCTTTTTATTAGTCTTTCAGTTGTTACTCAATTTGTAACTTAACTTACAATTGACAAGTAGCTATGCACTTTTGATGTTCATGATCTAGTTAATTACATCCTAATTTTTTTTAAAATCTATATATAATTGTTTTTAATTAATTTAAGCATTTTAGGTTTTTTTTCCCTTTAGTTTCATGTGTAAACTTAATTAAAATCAGAAGTTTATTTATGCTATAGTTCTCATATCAAACTTAATTAATTTAAGCATTTTAGGACTCCTAATGTTGCCTCCCTGCTTTCTTGGAAGGCAAGGTTTCTTGTGACAACCTAGAATATGGCAGGTCCTAAATCTAATTGTGTAGTTCGAAATTAATCTATTTGGCCCAGTTCTATTGGCCCAATTATCTCTTTTGGCATATAGAATGGGTGCATAGCAGATGTCAGAGTATTAAGCAAGATTTATCTCAAAATGTATTGCGATGCAAGTAGGAAAGAGTTCAGTAAAAGTAATAGGACAAATATTATTTGAGATAAAGCCAAGGACATTAAACGTTAATGATTGCATGGACTTGCTCTTTCGGGTTGGTTTTAGTGTTACTCAATAAATTGCCTTGTTGTCTCTCCAAAACCAATTTAGCAAGGGGATTAACCTAATTCTTGAGTCCTTGAATAGATATCTGCTGATTCCTCAAAGTTGTCTCAGTATTTTGGAATCTAGTTTAACACTGAAATAAATTTCGTTAACATCTCTTCCAAATTCGGCTTCTTTCCTTGTTGATAAGGTTGCTGAAAACCCGGAGGGGGTTGTGACCTTTGATTTTCTTGATCATCTCAAGAGAAATTCGGATGCTTCCTCGACCTTATATTATAATTATTACTATAGAGGTTATTTTGAAGTCTAGAATTGTTTCCTATAAAGTCGTCTTGCTCATGCTTCATGTTAGACTTGAAGGGCAAACATTCTAGATTAATCATCCCTGCTCCAATCACATCGCATTGCATTACTGGATTCATATGCTTAGCCATACTCAAACCATCAATTTTATTACTCAGAGCTTCCACTTGACTTGCTTACATAGCAACTGCATCTATATTAAAAACACCGACTACCTTGGTCGATTTTATTCTCATGGCTTGCCACTGATAATTATTCAATGACATCTCCTCAATAAATTCTTGGTTGTCTGAGGTGTCTTATTATTCAATGTTTTGCCATCTGCTGCATCAATTATCTACCTGGTCGAGGGATTCAAACCGTTGTAAAAGGTTTGAACTTGTAACCACAAAGGTAACCCATGATGAGAGCTCCTCAGAAGATTCTCAAATCTCTCCCATGCATCATATAGTGTCTCAAGCTCCATTTGGGAAAAAAAGAGATGTCATTCCTCAACTTGACTATTTTGACTGGTGGAAAATACTTCAACAGAAAATTTTCAATCATTTGATCCTAAGTCGTGATAGAAACCCGTGGAAGTGAATTCAATCACTGTTTCATCTTGTTCCTCAAAGAGAATGGGAACAATCGTAAGCGTATGAAATCATCGGTAACATCATTGATCTTAAATGTGTCGTAAATCTCAAAAAATAAGGTAAATGAGCATTCGGATCTTCATCTTGCAACCCATCAAACTAAACATACTACTTCACCATCTGAATTGTTTTCAACTTAATCTCAAAATTATTTGCATTAACAGTTGGCCTGACAATACTTGATTCAGCCCCAATCAGAGTGGGCTTAACATAGTCATACATAGTCTGCGGAGTAGGACGTGCAGGAGGTTGCTGATTACTAGGATTATTCTCCATCTCCATAGTAATGTCCTTTTGATCTTGATTGTCTATTAAAAGCTGTTGATCTTTCCTTGCTTCTCTAACTTCTCTCCAATTTTTGCGAGCAGTTTTTTCTATCTCACTGTAAAAAATTAACGATTCATAAATCAAGGGAATCTGTAAGAATCAAACAAAAGAAAAATTAGAATGTAAAAATTAAATTAAAAGCAAAAATATTAAAATTAAAATAAAAAATGTCTAAATTAATATAAATAAAGTTTTCCTAATATTTTAGTCCCCGGCAACGAAGCCAAAAACTTGATGCGTCATGAAACTAACCAAAATTTTGACTAAGACAAGTGTACCTATCAATTAATAGTATAGCTACGATGAGCAAAGATATCGTTTCCACGAAGACTAAAAGTACTAGGAATTACCATCTTTCTATTACTTAATTGAATAACTCAATTGATGGATTAAAAACTAATATTAACTAACGAACGCGACAAAGAACAAATAAAAAAAATAATCGATTAACAGCCACGAAACGAAACAATAACTTGAAAAGAATTCACCTAGATTTCATCTGTCACTATCAATTTAAATTACGTAATTTCTTTACTTAATAACTTAATCCGTAGAAATCCCTAAATTATGTTAATATCTCTTTCGAGAAAAAGAGCAACTAACTTTACGTTGATTAATTGAATTTTTTTTCTAATTAAAACCACTATTATCACATTAACTCGTACTATGGATTCCCCTATTAGATTTGACTGTAATCAGGAAGATTTATGTCTTCCTATTTCTAAGATTGCATACAACTTCACTCAATTATGCAAGATCTATTCTTAATCAGGATCTATTCAACCTCCGATTTAAGCACATCAAATATGGATCAATATTCTAGAAATATCAAATCAAGAATTAAGCACACATAATTAAGAACAAGAAACTAAGTATTTATTGCGTAAAATAAAAATCAAATGATAGAATCCATCATAAGGTTCATCTCCCTAGGTATTTTGACAATTAATTCATGCTTGAAAATAAAAACATCCAAGACATAGTATAACCGAGAGAAATAAAATAACTCATGATAATCTCCTAAGAAATCAAATGAAAATCTTCAATCGTGACGAAAATCCGCTTCAGAGTCAGTTTCAATGGTGTTTTTTGAATTTTTTTTCTTGAATGTTTAATGACAACTTACCTCTATCTTCTTATTTTTGTCATATATACATCTTAAAATGCCCAAAAACCTAAAAATTGTGATTTTCTATTGTTCGGTGTGAAATCCCGTGAAATCGACACGGCCTACCACACGTTTGTGTGGGTCACACGACTGTGTGGAATGGTCCAGCCAGTGTTGCTCCTATAGCTTGCTCCGATTTTTCGGTTTTTTTCTCATTTTCCGCTCATTTTGATCCCAAGTGCTCTATTATATATAAAAACATGAACTTAAAGTATTAAGAGAATAAAATTCAAAATTAACATCAAATAATCACCTCAAAACACATTAAGAATGAAATTAAACATGTTACTTTTAGCATTTATAAATCTAAATAAAAAAAATCTCAATTTGATCATTGAATTATACCCATTTTTTTCAATTTGGTACTTCAAATTTTTTTGGTCCGCGTCAACTACCATTTTTGTCTCAATTTACTCTAAAAATAAGAAGTCTCCAATATGAACATGATACTACTTCATGTATCAAAGTGACAAAAAAATTACTAAAATGAGAAAACGAGTATAATTTAAAGACCAAATCATGAATAAAGCCTAAAAACATCAAATTCTATAAATTTTCCCTATACCATGTGTGTTTCGTGTGTATTTTGTTCCTTTATCATTTATAGTCTCTTTATTTATGAAATTATATTTTCAGCCTTCAAGTTTTGGTTAATTCTGTCAAATAATTTGATGGATTTATTTTTTTATGAAAGGTCGCCTCAAATATTTGATGAAATAAATGGAAAATAGTTTATCTCAAGTTCCAAACTACTCATTTTGAAATGTAAAAAGTCTAGAAATTACCAAATTATAATAGAGGGCTTAAATTCGTCAAAAACATATAATAAAGGATTTTGTTTATAGAATTTGACCAATCAAATCCATTATTAGTAAAGCTCTAAAGCATAATGATAAATCTAACCTTTAATATTTACATTTTTTTTTGTCTATTTGGTCATTCTTTCCGACTAAATTTGACTATGACGAAAATAGCCGTAATCAATTCTTAAAAGTGAATCAAAGCCTAAATTTGTTAAATCAAAATCAAATGGATAGAATGTATAAACATCAAAAGCTAAATATATTATTATACCAATAAAAATTTATATACAATTGACGAAAAAACATTGGCCCTGTTTGGTAATAAGTTGATAGATGATTGCAGTGATTGGTTTGACCAATTGATTCTATTAGTTGTTCATTTAAAAGTGTTTGGTAAAACTTAATTGATAATTGAAAGTTGATATGTGTAGATTGACAAATAAGGGCATGGCCATGTTATTGTTAATTATTTATTTGTTTATAATACTTTAGTCTTTATTAGCGGAAATTATTGAAATAAAGCACTATTACCAAGGAATTAAAACATCTATTATGGAATTAATTAGTGAATATTTTTGAAATTTTAAATAAATAAATTTCTTAAATTCCTTATTTGTAAATATTAACCTTGTGGAAATTGATAAATATTAATAGTGTATCAATATAATTGTAAGCTATATTCTTAGTGATAATTATGTCGTGTTCTTAGTATGTAAATTAGTGATAATTATGTCACACTCTGAATAAATTTTTCAAGTAGCATATTTCAATTAATATAAAGTTGCACAAGAAATCATTTTACACTAGTAAATTGAACATAAATTAAGATTACATAAATAATAAAAAATGTTTGAGAGCAAGTGGCAAAGGGAGTAATTTTTAAACATGTATGGTCAGATATATCATTTCACACATTTCAATTCCAATCAGCTGTGAAAAAAGTTGTTCATCCCTACACTTTTTATTTTGGAGGTTTTGTAAACTCCTTTCGTCAAACACTACGCACAGTTAGAGAGTTTGATTACCTAATTCTCCATTTGTGCCTAAATTAGCTAAAAAAAGCCCAAAACTTTGTTTACCAAACACCCCATTAACATTGTGATTAATTATCATTAATTACTCACTTTCGAAACTAACAAAGATTAAATTGCTCTATTTTTTTGAAAGAGATCAATTTGCTCAACATCAATACTCGAAGAGACTAAGAAAGTCTTTTTACCATATAATTTTAAAAAATAAAAGATTTAAAATAATAGAATATATTTAACTATTCATTATAAAATTTTAATTGAATCTGAATTCACCAAATCAATTAACACCAACTTAACACAAAATTTACAAAAAAAAAATCGAAATAGAAAAAAGAGAGAGTAAAGGTTAAGTTTTTAGAATTGAGTAATTTTTTTTAAAAAAAAACATAACATAATATTTTATTTTAAATTCGAATTCTGTTAATTTTGGATTTTGTAACACCATATTTATTTATTTTGATAAATATATAAAATTGCAGGTGGCCGAAAATCTAGTTGAAACAACTAGAATTTGTTGAAGAATAACAAGAAAACCCAAAAATAGTTGCTAATTTGATATTTTAACCCTCTTGATTAAAACATTACAACAAATTTATTGAATTTGCACATCCAATTCCTTCCCTTGATTAATACCGGAATCTTGGCGACAGTGAGGCGTAGGCATGGCCAATTCATTGCCTCCGCCAACTCATATCTACAAGAATGGAACATATGAATATTGCATCAGTTTACCTCCCAAGGTGAATTCCGTGGGTATGTGGGAAAATGTGACTTCCCCGTTGTATATGTTCAATTACTCGTTGCCGCTTTTCGAGATGCAGGTCCTCTTAACATTCGTGCTCAATAATGTAATTTATGCCATCTTGAGGCCTCTCGGTATCACCTTATTTGCCTCACAAATGTTTGTATGTTAATCCATCGCCTACTCTCTCTCTCTCTCTCTCTCAATATATGTATATATTAGCCTATATATATTATGTACCCTGAAATGCATATGTCAACTAAGTGAAACCTTGTTTTCTTTTTAACTAGGCCGGCTTCCTCATGTTCCCTATAATGACACTACCAGTAATCAGCAGCATATTCATCAATCCGGTCTTAGGTATACAACTCGCCGACACTGCATCCTTGTTCGGTTTCACATTTTTTTTGTTCCTAGCAGGGGTGAAAATGGACATCAAATCGGCATTTAGGACAACAAAGAGATCCATAGTGATCGGCGTCCTATCCGTTGTATCTCCCATCTTGGTCGGTCTAGCTCTTCATGAAATCTTCAAACAACCTAATGAACCCAGACAAGTACAAGCCGAACGTCTACTCGGAACAGTGATCGAAGCATCAACATCGTTTCCGGTCATCGCTTGCCTACTAGCCGAGCTCAAGATCTTAAATACCGAACTCGGACGACTTGCCCTATCGTCCTCTACCGTAGGCGACTTGAGCACCATGTTTTTAGTCCGCACAATTTCGTTTTCACGAATTTTTGCCACATCACCATTTGTGCTTTTAGTACGAGCAGTGAGCATGTGTTGTTTCACAGCACTCATTTTCTTCGTGTTTCGTCCATTTATGTATTGGGTAATTAAAAGAACACCCAATGGGGGACCGGTCTCAGAAGTGTACATCACAGCCACCATGATGGTTGCTGTAGGTTGTGCTGTATTTACACATTGGATCGATCTATCTCCTTTAACGGGTGCATTTATCTTCGGTTTAGCCGTCCCTGATGGTCCGCCGCTAGGGTCGGCATTGATAGACAGATTCGAATGCTTTATCAATGGTCTCTTTCTTTCAGTCTACGTAACATCATCAACAATGAGGATTCAATTAGGGAATTTATTTTCGGATCTATCCCATGTCAAATTTGATACCATGTTTATTTTCTGCACATTTTTTGCAAAACTAATACCATGTTGCATGGGTTCGTTTTTTAACTTAATGCCTTTTAGGGACTCCTTGGCTTTTGGTCTCGTTATGAGTAGCAAAGGCATTGTCCAGTTGTCGCGTTTTGTTTCTTTCAGAGACAATAAGGTAAAATCTAAATTTACTTTTTTTACTATTTTTGGTATTTAAACTATTATTTTTTGTCCAATAAGAACTTCACATGTGGCATATTCTTAGTGGACGTAGATAATTTTGTATGTAAAGTGAGATAAAAAAAAGTTTAAATATCAAATTGAGAAAATGAGTATAGTTCAGAGCCAAATCATGAAAAAAATCTTAAAAAGGTCAAATTTTATATATGGTCCCTATACCATGTTTCTTTGGTGTAGTTTATCCCTATAATATAATTTGATCATTTCTAATGTCCCTGATTTTCAAAATTACATTTTCGGCCTTCAAAGAAACATTGTTTTTAAATATGCAAAAAAAAAAAAAAGTGTTCAACTATAAAAAAAAAAGTTCAATTATATTGTAACATTATCTGGACCAAGAAAAAGTCACGTCAAATATTTGACGGAATAATTGAAAGATGTTAAGCTCAGGTTCAAAATACTTATTTTAGAAAAGGGTTAAATAAATTATTTGATACTTGAGTTTGTTTTTAATGTTGAATTTAATACCCAGTGTATTTTTTTATTTCAAATTGGTACATGAGTTTGGTTTCAATATTCATTTTGGTATCTGAGCTTTTCTTCGTCTCAATTAAATACACGAGTTTCACTTTAATGTTAAATTGGCACCTGAGCCTTTTTTATGTCCCAATTAAATACCTAGAGTTTTTTTATTAAACATTCATTGCGCCACATGGTTTTGAGCATTTCGAAAGGTAAATAGTGTAGAAATAATGAAATTATAGTAGAGACCTAAATCCGTTGAACACACACTATATGGGGACGTTTTATAGAATTTGACCAATCAAAAACTTAATTAGAATCCCCAAAATCTATGTGATTGTTTTTAAATCTCTAATTATATATCTTTTCCATTTGCAGGCTATATCAGAAGCAGTTTTTACCGCCATGGTCATTGGCGTTTTGGTAAATGCAACTGTAATCCCACTCCTGGTGAGGTTCCTTTATGACCCAGATTCAAGAAAATATGCATCATATGAGCAACGAAACTTAATGAACTTAAAACCCAATGCTGAGCTACGGGTTCTTGCTTGTTTTCACACACCCCATAATGTCCCAGCTATGATCCATTTCCTTGATCTCACTTGCCCTACGAAAGAGAGTCCCATTGCTGTTTATGTCCTTCACTTTATCGAGCTAAGGGGCCGTAATTCACCAGTGTTTATAGCTCACCACAATCGCGAAGCCACCACCACCGGCACCAGTTCCTTCGAGAACGTCATTCCGTTCTATGAGTACGAGGGGAACAATTGGGATTTTGTCACGGTTAACGCTTTCACGGTGATTACACTGCCGAAGCTCATGCATGACGATATTTGCACAATGGCTCTCAAAAAGCAAACGTCTTTTATAATTCTTCCGTTCCACAGGAAATGGTCGATTGATGGATCCCTTGAAGAAGAAAATAATGTGGTAAGGAACTTGAATTGCAGCGTCTTGGACAGAGCACCGTGCTCAGTCGGGATCCTGATCGACCGTGGCAGGATGCATAAATCGATGAATCCGTCATCATCAAAGTCTTACTCAATCGGGATGCTTTTCTTCGGTGGAAAAGATGATAGAGAGGCTTTAACGCTGGCGAAAACGATGGCTCGAGACCCTCGGGTGAAGCTAACCGTGATCCATGTCATTGCGTATAAAGATTGCAGGAACTTTGTAGACTGGGACATGGTGTTTGATACCGAGTTGTTGAAAGATATTAAGCAAAATAGCGGAGTACTTGGTAATGGTTGTGACATAATGTATGTAGAAGAAGTGTCAAATAACGGACCGCAGACCATAAAGCTCGTTAGGTCAATCGCCAACGATTATGATTTAATGATCGTCGGTAGACAATACGGGGTGGAGTCGGTACAATTGGAAGGTTTATCAGAATGGAGTGAATTTCCTGAGCTAGGGATTGTTGGAGATCTTTTTGCATCTACGGATTTAGATAGCAGGGTATCTGTATTAGTTGTGCAACAACAAAATTGTATAAATGTAAATAGACGTTGATTGAATCTTAACTTTGTTGATATCAGCATTATTGCTGATATAATAAAACATGAGTTTGAGCGCGTAACAAATTCTTAAAAGTTTCCTGATTGGGGGAAAAAATATTTTTTTTTGTGTGTGTATAATTTGTAACTAAGCTTTCAATGTAAAAATCTTCATGAGAGAATAATCTGATTTGATGGATGAGTGTTAGGTTGCAATGATTTTAACTTAAATCATAATTTATAATGTTGATACATAGTGAATAAGGAATTCTCGTGTACATCTCTTCTTATTATTCTTCCAATTTGTGACACAACTTTCAATTCACATGTAGCTATGCACTTTGGGATGTTCATAATCTAGTTAATTACATCCTCTCTTTTTTTTTTAAAACCGAGAAATAATTGCTTCTTTAATTAATTTAATCTTTTCAGTTTTTTCCTTTAATTTCATTTGTAAACTTAATTAAAATCAGGTATGCTATTGTTCTCCAATCAAACTTAATTAATTTAAGCATTTCAGGACTCTTAATTTTGCCTCCCTGCTTGCTTGGCAGGCAAGGTTTCTGGCCACCTATTAACCCTTGTTAGGTCACTTTAAGACTCACATATGTATTTACACAAGTCGTATTCTAATTTCATTAAAGTTATGATAGATTTCAACGTATTAAAATGTATGTGTAACTTTAAATTTATTTCATTCCAAATAATTAGATTATACAATCTCTTAATTTAGTTTCACTTCGAATTCATTGTTTAAATAGATATCCGAAATGATTAAATTAACTCAAGATAATCTAAGCATTGAATCGAGAAAATACACATTATTCTAATGAGTAAATCTAGTGACCATATCTCCTTATTTAATTATTTACGGTTCCATATACTATTCGTGTCAAATGCAATCCATTAAAGAGTTACGTTGAACTAGTGGAGGGTTCAATTATACATAATTAGAACTTAAATAATTGGTAATTAAATTTCGACTCTTCGCCTATTAATAAAAAAATATTTAGTTACAAAATCATTCCACTAAAGTATCATTTTTGAACTCCTTATTATATACCGTTACAAAAGCTACAAATTTCAAGCTTTAGTCGAATAACCTTGTTATATGTGTGTTATCCCATTAAGAATATGAGAGAGTGAAACAAAATTGGGAAGAAGTCTCCCCCAGAAGTCATTTCTCAACTATTTATAGCCCTTCACGCTCGATTATCAACCCTATAAAAACCATCCGTTGGTAATTATTTTGTCTCCCACTAAAGAACCAGCTGATTTTAATCCAACCAAACCAGAATTAGATCTCAACCACGTCCAAAACCAGTTACTAAGTTTTTTTTTATTTTTTCAATAGAGACCACCAGCTTATGGCTTCTTTCAATTTAACCCCTTAATTATTCCATAATTTCCGAACTTAGTGGAAACCAGTGTGACAGGCCTTGTCATGGGAACAAGTGGTCAAGGTCACTCTCGAGGGGGAGTAGGTGGTCAAAGGGACCTGATGACAAGGGGTTGAAAGGTCGATTCTGGTGGCTTACTGTACTGACACGTGTATAAGTGCCAGGGGATATAACAAAAGTTAGGAATAATTATCCATAGTTGTTCAGACTCAAAATTAGGCAAGAATTAAATTGCTCTTATTTTTTTTAAGAGACAAAATTGCTACCAAATAATTTAAAAAGATAAAAGAAGTTAAAATAATAGGATAGCGTTTATTAAGATTTTAATTGAAAATTTCAGCATGCAATTTGTATCGTAGTATATATATAATTATAATTTAGAAAATTTATAAGAGTAAATAAATAATAATATTAAAAGACCGATCGTTTTGTTTTAAAAATAGATGTCTTTGGCATCTAAGTATAGCACTGAATAACTTTTTTTGAATGGCAATTTCAAAAAAAAGTGCTTCTACAGGAAAAATGCAAATTCGAAAAAGATGTTTGGAAAAAGAAAAGATATTGGGCGACCTTGAAAGCTTTTTCATTAGCCAAATCTCTTTCTACGAGGAATTCAAAAAGTTATTTTGTACAACAAATAAATTTGGAATAATCTGAATTGGTTTAACTCGAATAAGGTACAAAGGTTTTGCTTTTTTGAATTTTTTAATATATTTTTTTCATTTGTATTTGTTATGTTTCTATTCGAAATATAATGGTTACGTTTCTAACAGCTGAAGTAATTGATTATATTATGTTTGTTCAATGGTAACACTAAACTGAATAAATAAATAAAAATTATGTAAATCTGTCAAATTGCAGGGGACCAGAATCTAATTGAAACAACTAGAAATTGTTAAACATTAACAACAAAACCCAACCCAAAAATTGTTGCTTATTTCATAGTTTAACCCTCTTTATTAAAACCTTACACTATTCTTTCGCTTATCATCCAATTCCTTCCCAGAATCTTGGCGACAGTTAGCGGCAGCCATGGCCGAAGCATCTCCTCCGCCATATCTTCCTTACGAGAATAAAACATATGAACATTGCATCATTTTACCTCCCAAGGTGAATTCCGCTGGTATCTGGGAAAATGCGACTTCCCTGTGGACAATTTTCAATTACTCGTTGCCGCTTTTGGAGTTGCAGATTGTCTTGACATTCTTCGTCACTCATCTAATTTATGCCATCTTAAGGCCTCTTGGTATCACCTTATTTGCCTCACAAATGTTTGTATGTTAATCCATCGCCTACTCTCTCTCTCTCTCTCTATATATATATATATGTATATCTTAGCCTATTTTATATATGCTCCATGAAATGCATATGTCAACTAAGTGAAACCTTGTTGTTGTTGTTGTTTACTAGGCCGGCATTACCATGAACCCTATGATAAAACTAGGGAGCAGATTCCTCAGCAAGGATTTAGGTGTAGAAATCATCGACACTGTATCGGTGTTCGGTTTCACATTATTCTTGTTCCTAACGGGAGTGAAAATGGACTTGAAATTAGCATTAAGGACAACAAAGAGATCCGTAGGGATCGGTGTCCTATCCCTTTTATCTCCCATCTTGGTCAGTGTGGCGATTCATGAAGCCTTCAAACAACCTAATGAAACCAAACAGGAAAAAACCCAACGTCTAGTCGGAACACTGATGGAAGCGCTAACATCGTTTTCAGTCATCGCTTGCCTATTAGCCGAGCTCAAGATCTTAAATACCGAACTTGGACGACTTGCCCTATCGTCCGCTGCTGTAGGCGACTTGAGCACCGTGTTTTTAGTCCGCATGATTACGTATTCACAATATTTTGCCTCATCGCCATTTTTGGTTACAGTACGGGGAGTGAGCATGTGTTGTTTCATAGCACTCATTTTCTTCGTGTTTCGTCCATTGATGTATTGGGTAATTAAAAGAACACCCGATGGGCAACCGGTCGCGGAAGTGTACATCACAGCCACCATGATGGTTGCTATAGGGTGTGCTGTATTTACACATTGGACCGATCGATCTCCTTTAATCGGTGCGTTTCTCTTCGGCTTAGCCGTCCCTGATGGTCCACCGCTCGGGTCGGCATTGATAGACAAATTCGAATGCTTTACCAATGGCCTCTTTCTTTCGATCTACGTAACAGCATCGACAACGAAGGCTAATTTATGGGATATGTCGTCGGATCTATCCGATGTCAAAAGATTTACTATTTTTCTTCCTATGACATTCCTTGCAAAACTAATACCGTGTTGCATAGGTTCATTTTTGAACTTCATGCCTTTTAGGGATTCCTTGGCTTTTGGTCTCATTATGAGTAGCAAAGGCATTGTCCAGTTGTCGCATTTTTCTACTTTTATAGACAACAAGGTAAAATCTAAATTTAAAAAAGAAAATTACTATTTTTTTATTACATTCGAAAGAAGTTGAGTTGAGGTTTCAAATTACGTATTTTAGAGGGTTAATATGTTATTTTGTACTTGAGTTTATTTTCAATGTTTTATTTGGTCCCTGAAACTTTTTTTTATCTCAAATTGGAGCTTGAGTTGGGCTTCAATGCTCATTTTGGTACTTAGTTTTTTCAATTTGATTTTAAAGTTTTTCTTTGTGCCAATTAAGTACCTTTAGATTTTTATTATAACACACATGACATTCATTGAACCACATGATGTTGTTTGGTCCGGGGAGATACAAAATTTAAACCCTTTCAAAATGTAAAGACTCTAGAAATAATCAAACTCTAGTAGAGACTTAAATTCGTCAAACACACACTATATAAGGACCTTTTATAGAATTTGACCAATCAAAAACTTAATCAGAGTCTCTGAAATCTATTTGATTGCTTTGCAAAGCTCTAATTATCTTTTTCATTTGCAGGTTATATCAGAATCGGTTTTTACCGCCATGGTCATCGCCATTTTGATAAATGCAACTATAATCCCACTCCTGGTGAGGTTCCTTTATGACCCAGATTCAAGAAAATATGCAGCATATGAGCATCGAAACTTAAAGTACTTAAAACCCGATGCTGAGCTACGGCTTCTTGCATGTGTTCACACATCCGATAATGTCCCAGCTATGATTAATTTGCTTGATCTCACTTGCCCTACGAAAGAGAGTCCCAATGTTGTTTATGTCCTTCACTTGATCGAGCTAATTGCTCGTAATTCGCCGGTGTTTATAGCTCATCACAATCGCGAAACTAGCACTGCCGCCACCGGTTCCTTCGAGAACATCATTCCGTTCTATCAGTACGAGACGAACAATTGGGGTTTGGTCACGGTTAACGCTTTCACATCGATTACACTGCGGAACCTCATGCATGAAGATATTTGCACTATGGCTCTTGACAAGCAAACGTCTTTTATAATTCTTCCGTTCCATAGGAAATGGTCGATTGATGGATCCCTTGAAGAAGAAAATAATATGGTAAGGAACATGAATTGTACCGTCTTGGACCGAGCACCCTGCTCAGTCGGGATCCTCATCAGCCGTGGCAGGAGCCAGAAATCGATGAAGTCGTCTTCGTCTTACTCAATCGGGATGCTTTTCTTGGGCGGAAAAGACGATAGGGAGGCTTTAACGCTGGCGAAAAGGATGGCTCGAGACCATCGTGTGAAGCTAACTGTGATTCGTCTCGTTGCGTCTCAAGATTGTGGGAACATTTTAGACTGGGACACGGTGTTGGATACCGAGATGTTGAAAGATGTTAAGCAAAATAATGGAGTAGTTGGTAATGGTTGTGACATAATGTATGTAGAAGAAGTCTCGAATTGCGGATCGCAAACCATAAATCTTATTAGGTCAATCGCTAGTGATTATGATTTAATGATAGTCGGTAAACACCACGGGGTGGAGCTGGTACTATTGGCAGGTTTATCAGAATGGAGTGAATTCCCTGAGCTAGGCATTGTTGGAGACCTTTTTGCATCCACGGATTTAAATAGAAGGGTATCTGTATTAGTTGTGCAACAACAACATTGTATAAATGCATTATAGACATTGATTATGTTGATTGAATCTTAACTTAGTTTAAATCGAAACATAATTGTTTTTTTAATTAATTTAAGCATTTCAAGTTTTTTTTCATTCGTTTCATCTCTAAACTTAATTAAAATTAAAAATTTATTAATATTATTGTTCTCATATCATAATCAAAGTTTATGTATACTATTGTTCTCGTATCATACTTAACTAATTTAAGCATTTCAGGACTCCTAATGTTGCCTCCTTGCTTGCTTGGCAGTCAAGGTTTCTCTCCACATATTGTTGACCACCTATTAACCTTTTTTAGGTAACTTTAAGAACCACATATGTATTTTAGACTCTTAATTAATTTTAGTTAATAAATCAAAATTAATTACGCAATTAAATAATTTACACAAATCATATTTTAATTTCATTAAAGTCAAAAAGGTTTAATCTTATTAAAATGCATGCTTCAATTTTTCCTTATTACTCAAGATAATCTAATCACTGAATTGAGAAAACACTTATTACTCTCATGAGTAAATTCGACGAACCATTTCTCCTTATTTAGTCGTTTACGTTTCCATATAAGTATTTGTGTTAAATGCAATATGTTAAAGAGTTGCATTGAGCTAGTGGCGGTCCAATTCGTAATGTCTCGGATTCCAGTGGTACTGAAAATAACGGTTTCAAAACTCCATTTTTCGATGATCGAATCTATAAATATTATTTAATAATATTTACGAGTTTATTATAATGTTATATTATATTTTGATTTGTCAAATTTTACTAATCAATCAGTTAATCAAGGTACAAGTATGATAAAATCGAGACTATGATCTTTATCATTTAGATAGCCTTTTATTGATATTTTTGTTAATCTAGAAATTTATTAGATAAAATCAAGGATTTGGTTAAGTAATTAAATCGTTTAAATGCTAAATTGGGGAAAATGGACCAAATTGAAGTAGAAGAAAAAGTGGTAGTTATTAGCCTTAAAGAGTTGTTTTATTATGGGGGATATAAATTGAGGCATTTAAAAGGTAATTATTCCATAAATTTTATAGTGGATAATGATGGAGGTTTAAGGTATGGAATTGTATTTAGTTGTGAAGGTTAAATAAGTAAATTTAATGGAAAAGAAGAAAATTATTAGTAAAACAAATTGAGAAAACATCATCTCTTTCTTTCTTTTTTTTTCTCTGGTCAAAAAAACTGAAACCTCCATGGAAGCTAAAAGAAAATTTCAGCTAAGCTTATTTTGACTTGCATGGTAGGTGTTTTAAAGGTCATTTTATTTGATTTTTACATCTTTGGAGTCTTGGAAGCTTCATCTAGTTAATCTATGGATTTATTCGTGAAATCATCAAATGTAAAAAAAAAAAAATTATCCTTTTTAGAATTTGGATGCCACGATGATAATATATACATATGTTGGTCTTGTTGTTAATTCTAGCTCATTTTAGAGGAATAATTTTTGGATGATCTCGTATTTAGGGACGAAATTGCTATAATGTAAAAGTTCAAGGATTAGAAGTTATTATTTAAAGGGTTTTGGGAGTGTTGGAAAATTAATATAATATTCTTTAGTTTAGTTGTTTAAATTGGGAAGTTAAAGTAGAGGGACTCGTTGGAAGGAAGGCAAAAAGTTAAGTTAAATGTGTATATGTTTGATGAAGAATTAATTAGTAATATATATATATATATATATATATATATATATATATATGTGTGTGTGTGTGTTTAAGAATATTAATGGAATTAAATGTTATACTTTGATAAAGTATCAAATCCGACAATTGTTAATCGAGAAAAAGAGAAGATGGTTGAGTAGATATAGTCGCATATCAAACCCAAAAATTGTTGCTAATTTCATAGTTTAACCCTCATTAATAAAACATTGCAGTAATTTCTTAAACCTTACACTATTCTTTCCTTTATCATCCAATTCCTTCCCAGAATCTTAGCGACAGTCAGCGGCGGCCATGGCCGGAGCATTGCCTCCGCCAAATCTTCTGTACGAGAATGAAACATATGAATATTGCATCATTTTAGCTCCCAAGGTGAATTCCGCTGGTATCTGGGAAGATACGACTTCCCTGTCCACGACTTTTTGCCGCTTTTGGAGATGCAGATTGTCTTGACATTCTTCGTCACTCATCTAATTTATACCATCTTAAGGACTCTTGGAATCACCTTATTTGCCTCACAATGTTTGTATGTTAATCCATCACCTACCCTCTCTCTATATATACATATTTCTGCTCCATGAAATGCATGTCAACTGAGTGAAACCTTGTTGTTGTTGTTTTTTACTTGGCCGGCATTACCATGAGCCCTATGATGAACCTACAAGTATTCAGGAGCATATTCCTCAATAAGGATTTAGCTATAGATATCATCGACACTGTATCGGTGTTCGGTTTCGCATTATTTTTGTTCCTAACGGGAGTGAAAATGGACTTGAAATTAGCATTAAGGACAACAAAGAGATCCGTAGGGATCCGCGTCTTATCCCTTTTATCTTCCATCTTGGTCGGTGCATCTATTAATGAACCCTTCATACAACCTAATGAAACCGAACGTCTAGTCTTAACAGTGATGGAAGCGTTAACATCGTTTTCGGTCATCGCTTGCCTACTAGCTGAGCTCAAAATCTTACATACCAAACTCGGATGACTTGCCCTATCGTCGGCTGCCGTAGGCGACTTGAGCACCATGTTTTTAGTCCACGTAATGTCGTTGTCACGAAATTTTACCACAGCACCATTGTTGGTTATAGCACGAGTAGCGATCATGTTTTGTTTCATAACACTCATTTTCTTCGTGTTTCGTCCATTGATGTTTTGGGTAATTAAAAGAACACCCGATGGGAGACCGGTCGAGGGAGTGTACATCACGGCCACCATGATGGTTGCTGCAGGGTGTGTTGTATTTACACATTGGACCGATCAATCTCCTTTAATCGGTGCTTTTCTCTTCGGCTTAGCTATCCTTGACGGTCCGCCGTTAGGGTTAGCGTTGATAGACAAATTCGAATGCTTTATCAATGGCTTCTTTCTTTCGATCTACATAACAGCATCAACAATTAAGGCTAATTTCTGGAATATGTTTTCGGATCCTCCCATGTTAATTTTTTTTATCATTTTTTTCCATGACATTTCTTGCAAAACTAATATCATGTTGCATAGGTTCATTTTTTGAGCTTTATGCCTTTTAGGGACTCTTTGGCTTTTGGTCTCATTATGAGTAGCAAAGATATTATTCAGTTGTCGCATTTTTCTACTTTTAAAGACAACAAGGTAAGATCTAAATTTAAAAAATAATAATAATATTTCATATTCAACTATTATTTTTATCTCAGTTTACTTAAAAAAAAAAAAGAAGTTGCATATAAGAACTTGGCATTTGGCATGTGCACTACAGGAAAAAAGGTTATTAGCGGGGTTTTTTTAGGCATAAGAGCCGCTAAATATTTTAAGCGCCGCAAAAAATGCCGCTAAAGAACATGGTCTTTAGTGGCGTTTAGATACAAACGCCGCTAAAGACCATATTCTTTAGTGACGCTTATCCCACAAACGCCGCTAAAGATCATGTTCTTTAGCAGCACTTTATCAACAAACGCCGCTAAAGAATATGGTCTTTAGCATTGCTTTTTCCACAAACGCCGCTAATATTAACAGATTTTAGCAGCTCCTTTTTAGTTCACATACAACCCGAATTTCCAATATTTTTTCCTGTAAATTCAAATCCAACCAATAAATTAAAGAAATATGCATATGATTTAAATTCATAAATAAATGAAAAATATATTCAAAAGTAATATTGTGTATATTATTCTCACAATAAGAAAAAACAAAAGTCTAAGATGGCGGATTTTGAGATTGATTCTGCTGAAATATTTTCATCATATTTTGAAACTGTAGCTGCAGTTCTTCATACTTTCTTGTTGCCTCTGCTTCCTTCGCTTCTCTCGCTACTGCATCTACTTTAAGTTGTAACTGGAGTTCATCATATTTTCTTTGAACCTCTGTTGCCTCCTCTTTAAGTTGAGCAATTTGCTCAACTGAGCTTGTTTCCATCTGAGCCATTTGATCTCTTAATCTCTGAACTTCAGCTTGATCTTGACTCCCTGAAGGCATGTATCTCTGCGAGCTGGATCTAAAATATCGAGATGGGCTAATAAAAGATCCTTGAAATCGAACTCGACGATACCTTTCAGGACCCAAAACTTCAGTAATAACTCGGTTATCAATGTCCTCTAGATTAACCGAACTATCACTTGAAGCCATCGCTTCATACTCCGCCTTCTTATCTTTTAATTTATCCTAATAAGTCAATCAAAAAGTTAAAAATGAAATATATAATCAAACAAATGCAATATTACTTGGCATTATTTGCATTACAAACGATGAATTAAACCATTATAATTAAAATCATAAATATTTAAAACAATTCAAATTTTATTAAGTAAATATACCATAATTTCTGCAGCTTCAGAAGTCATAGGAGATCCATCTTTCTTTCTATGTGTGATGTCAAAAAGCTGAAGGCGTCCAACTTTTTGACCTGATGAATGTTCCTACATTATAGTAGGAAAAATATTAATTAATATAAAGTAATTAATATTTGATACAAATAATAAATTCAAAATACTTCATCAGTAGCTACACAAGCAAAACTTCTCAATCCAGCTGTGTGCGTGAATTTTTGTTTTTGCCTACTTGTAGTTCCAACACGCTCACGATCCTACATTAATTATTATTACGTATATAATAAATACTATAAACCGAATTAATTATAAGAGTTTAGTAGTACATAAAACCTCTCCTTTCTTTGAGATCCAAAATCCAACTTGATCTTCCCATTGGTATCTCAGCATTCCCGGCGGAACATTTTACAATTTATCTTCGAGGCTCATATTATTCTTAAAATAATCTTTCTTTATATTACTCTTATGGTCTCTCCATTTCTTCCCTAATGATTTCTTTACATAGTCGTCTGAGATCTCTAAAATAAATCTCTCCTGCAAATAGCACAAGTTTAGAAAGTAAATATAAATTAAAATTAAAACAATGTTTTATAAATTACATTCACTTTATTACCTTAATATTATCGAGAGCTTGATTTTTGTTACTATCAGGCTTATGACGCCGTGACTCGTAATTGATCGGCAACAGACTGCTATTTCGTGCTACAATGCCCAAGTATCCTCCCAAAAGTCGAGCTTCTGATCCAACAGGTTGACCATGACTATTTGCAGATACTTTGACACGCTCATCACAATTTAGATTGTATAAATCCTTTAATAGGGTACGTCCTCGAGTTCTGCGCCCTTCAGAATATTCAGCTTAAAAAATTGTATATGATAATATTAGAATTTGATACAAAAATAAAAAATAAAAGTAAACATGCATGAAATTAAACTTAACGTTACCTTGATTTTCTTCAATTTCCGAAACATTCGAAGATCCAATAGCAGTAATCTGTTGATCACTATTTGTTTCTTCTAAATTCGAAGAATTTTGGATAATACTTAGATCTCGAAATTTTTTCCTAGGCATATTATCTACAATACACATAAAGTAGTTGAAATATTAGTAACTAATTACAACAATAATAGTAATGGATATATTTAACGAGATCAAGATTTAAATAATGATATTACATATTATTTAAAAACGTAAAATCTTACAACATTATGATTCGTAGATATCTTCATCCACATCCTGGTGAACCCATTGAAATTGTGTACTAGTAGTAGGGATAGTTTCATTTAAGTTTTGTTCTGGAAAAGGCAAAGTATCTGATCTTTCGTCCACATCATCTCTACTCCCATTGCTCATGTCAAACAAGTCTCTAGGGGTGTTACGGAGTACTACGTACCAACCCTCATCAGTTGGATCTTTCGAGTAAAAAACTTATTTGACTTGAGAAGAAAATACATACGGCTCGTCCATAAATTGTTGCCCAGCATGAATTAATCGAGAGAAGTTCACCATTGTAAAACCAAATTGATCTTTTTTAATTCTGCGAGCAGTATTAACATCAGCCCAATCACATCAAAATAAAACAACCTTCCATTTGCCATAGTAATCCAACTTAACAATGTCCGTAAGAAGCCCATAATACTCCACATTTCCCTCAACAGGATTACTATCCCTAGCACTAGCATAACTTGTAATTGAAGAATTAACAACTATTCCATAATTTTGAGTCCTCCTAAATCTTTCGCGAGATTTTGTATGAAACCTGAATTCATTAATCAAGAAGGCATTGTATCTTTTTACTACTCTATTCGGACCTTGGGAAAGCCATTTAACTTCTTCACTGACATCCTTTCCCCTCCAAACCTATCGAATTGAAAGTAAATTGATTAATTATGATGTTATACGAAAATATTATTATTTGTCATTGAAAGCTTCAGTTGCATACCGTCTGCCCTAACCATTCATGAAAAGATTCTGTGAATAACTTATGAATCTCTCGATGTTGTAATCTTCGGGAGCGTGAACGAGATCTCAAGAATTGTTTATACTCACTATGTTAAAAAGAGAATAAATTGATTAGCGAAAAAATAAACAAATGAAAAAGATGAATATTTATCAAATTCTAAAACTTACTTGCGTAATGATTCAATTGAATCGTGGTGAAAAAGAACATATCGATGTGCTTGTACCCAATATATATCATCTAAGTGTGCAATTTCAACTTTCCCGATTGGTTGTCCATAACTTTGAAATAGATAAGTTTCAGCTAAGCTATGATCATTATTGAGCCCAGCATTTCTACTTGGTCTATTCAATCTTGTTTCAACATCTTCTAAATATCTAGAGCAAAAAGTCATACACCCCTCTGCTAAGTAACATTCAGCAATTGATCCTTCTGGATAACGCTTATTACGACAATAAGACTTCAATTTGCATAGAAACCTAAACACGATATACAATATTATCACAAGTTAGAACTAAAGGTATATTAATGAATGAATGAAAACTTTGCAAATTAATTACCTCTCTATAGGATACATCCACCGATAGAAAACCGGTCCACCAAGTTTTGCTTCATGAGGGAGATGGATTAACAAGTGCACCATAATAGTAAAGAACGAAGGTGGAAAGATCTTCTCCAAGTTGCATAACGTCAAGGCGACTCGATCTTGTACTTTCTCAAGTTCTTCAACATCCAAAACTTTGCCACAAATAACTTTCATTATATTGGATAATTCAATTATACAAGACGTCACCTTTTTTGACATACAACACCACAAAGCAACTGGCAGTAAATCTTGCATCAAGATGTGATAATCATGTGATTTTAGGGAATACAATCTTCGATCTTTAAGACTAACACATCGAGATATATTTGATGCATACGCATCTGGGACCTTTATATCCTTCAACCCCGTGCAGAACAATTCTTTTTCTTTCTTCGACATTGTAAAAATAGAAGGCGACAACCGATATTTTCCATTCGGAAGTAATTGAGGATGAAGGTCATGCCGAATTCCCATGTCAAGTAGATCAAGTCGACTCTTAAGATTGTCTTTCGATTTTCTATCAACATTGAGAATTGTCCCGATTATGTTCTCGCAAACATTCTTTTCAATATGCATCACATCAAGATTGTGCCGCAAAATATGATGCTCCCAATAAGGCAAATCAAAAAAATACTTCTTTTTTCCATAACTCCGCCTCATTAGGATCTTCCTCTTCATCAGATTCGTCATTAGTCTCCCGGTCAACATCGCCAACATAAGCCTCCCTCGATCTTCTGTTTCTTTGCATGTTGGTTGTTTGATTCATCTTCCCATAACTAAAATCTATATCTTTCAACATGAACAAGATTTCAGACCCATGGTCTGCTCAGGAGCTTCTCTCAACTCTTCGATACCATCAAATTGAGTCCTTTGAAATCTAAATCTATAATTTCCATCTAACCACCGACGATGCCCCATATAAGAGAACTTCTTCCCATTATATAACCACTTTGAACATGTTTGCGCTGCACAACAAGGACAAGCATAACGTCCTTTGGTACTCCAACCAGATAAATTGGCATAAGCCGGGAAATCATTAATAGTCCACAACAAAGCTGCACGTAAATAAAAATTCTCCTTTCTGGAGACATCATATGTTTCAACGCCGACCCATAACTGTTTCAACTCTTCAATAAGTGGCTGCATATAACTATCAATATCATTCCCGGGACCTTTCTCTCCAGGGATAATCATAGATAAGATAAAAGAAGATTGTTTCATGCAAATCCACGGAGGCAAATTGTAAGGAACAAGCACTACAGGCCAAGTACTGTACGAAGTACTCATGAGTTTAAATGGATTAAATCCATCAGATGCTAGCCTAAGCCTCACATTCCGAGGATCACTTACAAAGCTTGGAAATTTATTGTCAAATGATTTCCAAGCTAAAGAATCCGCGGGATGCCTTAATAATCCATCATCAGTTCGTTCATCATGATGCCACCTCATAGACTCGGCCGTCTTCGACGACATGAAAAGCCTTTGAAGCCTTGGTATTAGTGGAAAATATCGCAGAATCTTGACTGGCTTCTTTCTTGACTGTGCTTCACCTTCATCCTCATTCATATTTTCTGCATTCTTATTCATCCAACGAGATGTACTGCAAACATGACAAGACTGTTGGTTTCTTCGATCACCCCAATCTAACATGCAGTCATTTGGGCAACTATGAATTTTTTCGTACCCAAGGCCTAGATCTTTTATCAATTTCTTCATATCTTTGCATGAATGAGGAATTTTTGTAAACGGAAACATATTTATCAAAAATTCTAACAACTGTGTAAAAGAGTTTTCGGTCTACCCTCCCAAACATTTTAAGTGAAAAAGATGAATGCAGAAGGATAGTTTTGAAAATTTTGATCCTTCATAAAGTTCTTCATTCATTTCATTAAGTAACTTGTAGAACTTCGTCGCTTTTTCATTTGGCTCTTCATCAGGTGCACTTGTTTTCGTCTCCGTAAAAGCATTTCCACCAATATCACAATCACCGGATGTAATAAATTCAGGTGGAAACGATTACAAACCATGACTGTGCATATTAAATGCATCCCGCAACATACCTTCCATGTCATCTTCTCTAGCATACTGATGATGAGCATAATGAGGATAACCCAGATTAATCGTTGAAAAGGTTCTACTAGGTGTACACTCTCCATGGAAAATCCATTTTTATACCCCCGAATAAAGCCATCAACAACTAGATGTTCGTAAACAACTAGATGTTCGTATACAACTTCACGAATATGCCAATTGATGTTGCCACACTTCTTACACGGGCAAAGAATCATATTCTCTTGGCTTACATTTTGAAATGCAAAATTTAGAAAAGTTTGCACTCCATTTCGATAGTCGTTGCTTACCCTTGACAATTGCATCCAACTCTTATCCATTTCGTAGTTCTTGAAGTCTAAAGTAGACAATAAATTATGATTACTTAAGTGTTGTAAATAGATTTAAATTTAAAAATTTATATTAGTGACAACATTTTACTTAAATCTTAGTAGGAAAAATTTATGTCTATAGTGTCATATGACACCTTTTAGCCTATAGTGTTGGCAAAATTTTATGCAAGTACTTTCTTTACTTTTTTCCCTTTAGCCTATAGTGTTAAATTTTTATGAAAATACTTTCTTGCACCAAACTCTAGAGAATCATCAAAATTATTTGAGTTATTTTTTATAATTAAATATTTAATTAAATAATTAAATATAATTAAATAATTAAATATTTTGAATTAAATATTTGGGTTGTCTTTAATATTTAAATAATTAAATAATTAATTAATTATTAATTAATTGGATTGATTTAAATAATTAAATAATTAAGTATTTGGGCTGTTTTTAATAATTAAATAATTAAATATTTGGGTTGTTTTTAATATTTAAATAAATAAATAATTAATTAATTAATTGGGTTGATTTAAATAATTAAATAATTAAGTATTTGGGTTGTTTTTAATAATTAAATAATTAAATAATTAAATATTTGAATTAAATATTTTGTTGTTTTTAATATTTAAATAATTAATTAATTAATTAATTAATTGGGTTGATTTAAATAATTAAATAATTAAGTATTTGGGTTGTTTTTAATAATTAAATAATTAAATATTTTGAATTAAATATTTGGGTTGTTTTTAATATTTAAATAAATAAATAAATAAATAATTAATTAATTAATTAATTGGGTTGATTTAAATAATTAAATAATTAAGTATTTGGGTTGTTTTTAATAATTAAATAATTAAATAATTAATTAATTAATTAATTGGGTTGATTTAAATAATTAAATAATTAAGTATTTGGGTTGTTTTTAATAATTAAATAATTAAATAATTAATTAATTAATTAATTGGGTTGATTTAAATAATTAAATAATTAAGTATTTGGGTTGTTTTTAATAATTAAATAATTAAATATTTTGAATTAAATATTTAGGTTGTTTTTAATATTTAAATAAATAAATAATTAATTAATTAATTGGGTTGATTTAAGTAATTAAATAATTAAGTATTTGGGTTGTTTTAACTAATTTAAAATTTAAAAAAATTCAAGAGCCTAAACGATTAATTGAAACGATTAATCAAGTAATTTAAACAAAAATTTAAAAGATGAACATTCAAGTAATTTAAAATTTAAAAAAATTTCAAGAACCATATCGATTAATAACCCATTAACCTTCGACATTGAAGATTCCTATTTTGAATTTATTAGAATTTATTAGAATTTAAAAGATTCCTATGTTGAAAAAACTAAAGGTATATGAGAACCAGCAGATATTGTGTTTCTGAAGCATTACTCATTTCTCAGAGTTAGGCACAGGTATTGACAATCTTAAGTAAAAGTTTAGAAGATTAAGGGGTCAAATGCTTCTGAGTCAATACTGTCAGTCTATTAGATTCATCATTATGTACATCAAACCTGTCGGAAATTGAGTTACCTCCACTTTGATGATACCACTTACACCCCAACCAGATATATTTCTCTCTTTAGATTCTTTTTAAAGTTTCTTATCAGTCAATATTACATGATAAATTAAGACAGAAATTGCAATAAGACAATCATAAGCTATCGGAAAATCCTAAGGTCAAAATTTATGAATGTCTTAGATATAAAACTTACCAACCGTCCACCAGCAATAATTGTAGTGATGGAAACTGCTGCCTTAACAAAAGCCAGTCCAAGAGCTTCCGCAATGGCTCTAAAACCAATCTGAAAACCAGAAAAATGAGATTACTAAAGAGTGCCAATATAAGATGTAGAAGAAGGTACCAGCTAATAACACAAAACCCAAGATTTTGGGGAAAGCACAAGTTCCGTTAAAGCAAATTAGAGGAGTAAGCTGCATGAAAGAAACATAAACAGAAATTAAGAAACCAATCATCAAAATCTGAGTTTGGAAGTAATCTTTATGGTTTATAGGAGAATCATAACAATGAATTTAGATACGTGTAAAAGACATACTATCAGAGTGAAAAACCACTATGGACCGAGCATCTAACATGTAATCAAACCAGAAAATACAACAAATCCATAAATAGAAATGAAGAGAACAGTAAATGAAAGCATAGAACTCATAGAAAGACTTGGAAATACTAAGCTTTATTTCTGAATTACTGGAATGAAAAAACAATGCTTACAACCTGCATTTAATTTTATATTTATAGTCTCACCAACATGTGTTTCTGCTATTAATCACCTGTTAACAGGCTACAACAAATTAACCATCTATTAACAGACTACTAATAGACTCCTAATGGCATATTTCTCATTTGCATAACATAAAGTGAGGCAACATAGGAATCTTCAATGTCGAATGAAGAACAAAAAGGAAAAGTAAAGTTGAATTTATTAGAATTTAGAAGACCTTACCTCTCCTTTTGATGAATTGATGAAGTCCAGCAATAAACAACAACAGACAACTTGACTAGTAGAAAAGAAAAGCAACAATTGAAATCCAAAAGAGAGAACAAGCTACAAAAGAAAAGTAGAAACAGAAAAATCAAATTCGACAGTAAGTGAGGTCGCCCAACAAAATATAAAAAAGAAATCAAATAAATCACATAAAATGCAAAAAGAGAAATTAGCTCCATACCCAATTCCTTAAGCAGCACTCAAGCAGTACGTGAGGTCGCCCCACGGAAAAAAGGGAAACTCAAAACAAAACCCTAATTTCTACCTTAAATCAACACCAGATTTTTTAAAGAATTGCTTTAATAACAAACGAAAGTTAGAGACAGAAGACAGCCAACTCAGAGGCCAGTGGTGGTGTTCGGTCGGTGATGGTGGAGATTGGAGTGGAGAAGGCAAATGGAGGAGGAGAGGGATTTAGAAATTAGGGATTTAGAATTTAGGAATTTCGAAATCTGTTTTTAGAGAAGGGAGACTATCTGGAACGACGTCGTTTCAAATAAAATGTAAAAATTTTAGCGGTGCTTTCATATAAGCGCCGCTATTACTCTGATCTTCAGCGGCGCTTCTCCATAAGCGCCGCTATTGCTCCATCTGTAGCGGCGCTTTTCCATAAGCGCCGCTGTTGCTCTATCTTTTGCGGCGTTTTCTGCCCAAACGCAGCTAAAAATGTCGCTAATAACCTATTTTGCTGTAGTGGTGGCACCTTAGATATTTTTTTGTAAAACAGAAAAAAAGGTTTAAGTATAAATTAAGAAAACAAGTATAGTACAAGTATCAAAAATGTTAATCTGGTAAAAAAAAGCCACATCAAAGAAATTGAGCTCAAGTTTCAAAATACGCATTTTAAAGGGTTAATATGTTATTTGGTACTTGAATTTGTTTTTAATATTTTATTTTATATCTAAGGATTTTTTATCCCATGTTAATACCTGAGTTTTTTCAATTTGACTTTTAAGTTTTTCTTTGTCCCAATTAAGTGTCTGAGTTTAACTTTAAAGTCCCAATTAAATACTTATAGTTTTTATTAGAGCACACATTATATTCATTGTGCCACATGATATTGTTTGGTTTTGACAGATACAAAATTTAAAACCTTTTAAAAGGTAAAGAGTCTAGAAATAATCAAATTATAGTAGACTTAAATCCGTTGAACACATACTATGAGGACCTTTTATACGATTTGACCAATCAAAAACTTAATTAGAATCTCCGAAATCTATTTGATTATTTTGTAAAGTTGTAATTATCTTTTTCATTAATTTGCAGGTTCCATCAGAATCAGTTTTTACCGCCTTGGTCATCGCCATTTTGGTTAATGCAACTATAATCCCACTCCTGGTGAGGCTCCTTTATGACCCAGATTCAAGAAAATATACAGCATATGAGCAACGGAACATAATGCACTTAAAACCCGATGCTGAGCTACGGGTTCTTGCATGTGTTCACACACCCGATAATGTCCCAGCTATTATCGATTTGCTTGATCTCACTTTCCCTACGAAAGACAGTCCCAATGTTATTTATGTGCTTCACTTGATCTAGCTAATGGCTCGTAATTCACCGGTGTTTATAGCTCACCACAATCACGAAACTAGCACCCCCACCACCAGTTCCTTCGAGAACATCATTCTGTTCTATCAGTAGGAGGGGAACAACTGGGGTTTGGTCACGGTTAACGCTTTCACGACGATTACACCACGAAAGCACATGCATGAAGATATTTGCACGATGGCTCTCGACAAGCAAATGTCTTTTATAATTCTTCCGTTCCATAGGAAATGGTCGATTGATGGATCCCTTGAAGAAGAAAATAATATGTGGTAAGGAACTTGAATTGCACTGTCTTGGACCAAGCACCATGCTCAGTCGGGATCCTGATCGACCGTGGCAGGAGGCAGAAATCGATGAAGTCATCATCATCATTGTCATCGTCATCGTCTTACTCAATCGGGATGCTTTTCTTGGGCGGAAAAGACGACAGGGAGGCTTTAGCGCTGGCGAAAAAGATGGCTCGAAACCCTCGGGTGAAGCTAACTGTGACCCGTCTCATTGCGTATCAATATTGTAGGAACATTGTAGACTGGGACACGGTATTGGATACCGAGATGTTGAAAGATGTTAAGCAAAATAATGGAGTAATTGCTAATGGTTGTGACCTAATGTATGTAGAAGAAGTGTTGCATTGCGGCTGGCAGACCATAAAGCTCGTTAGGTCAATCGCCAACGATTATGATTTAATAATCATCGGTAGAAACTACGGGGTAGAGTCGGTACTATTGACAAGTTTATGGGAATGGAGTGAATTCCCTGAGCTAGGGATTGTCGGAAATCTTTTTGCATCCACAAATTTAGATAGCAGAGTATCTATATTAGTTGTGCAACAACAACATTGTATAAATGTAAATAGACATTGATTATATTGTTTCAATCTTAACTTAGTTGGTATTAGCATTGTTGCTAATACAAGAAGGTGTGGGTTTGAGTTCGTTTATCCTCTTTTACAAGGATTGAAGAGACATTATGGATAGTTCTTGATATTTTATAAAAAATATATATAGAGACATTGATTATATGCAAAAATCTTACTCTTAATTATCTCATTTTGGTCAATACTTTTGTCACTAAATTAAATTCTTTCATCAACAAAAAACACAAGGATTAAATCTTGAAAATAACCTTGTTGCGAGGGACAGACATGAAAAATAACCACAATCAAATAGCTGCTAGAATATAAAATAATTAAAAGTTTTCTCATTGGGGAATCTGTTTTAGTGTAAATACATTGTAAACAAAATAATTTTTGAGTTTAGTTTGTAACTAAGCTTTCAAAGTAAAAATGTTAGTGAGAGAATAATCTTATTTGGTGTAGGAGTGTGAAGTTGACACTTTGTAAGTGATTTAAACTTAAACCATAATTTTTAATGTAGATAAATAATAAATTACTCATTGAATAATGTCTCATAGATGTAAGAAAAGTTTCCAAACTACGTAACTAATTCTCGTTTACATCTTTTCTTATTAGTTTTTCAGCTGTTACTCAAATTGTTACTTAACTTACAATTGGAAAATAGCTTGGCACTTTCGGATGTTCATAATATAGTTAATTACTTCTTACTTTTTTTCAAATCGAAACATAATTGTTTTTAAAATAATTTAAGCATTTCAAGTTTTTTCTCGTTGGTTTCATCTGTAAACTTAATTAAAAATAAAAGTTTATGTATACTATCGTTCTCATATCATAATCAAAGTTTATATATACTATTGTTTTCATATCAGAATTAATTAATTTAAGCATTTCGGGACTCCTAATGTTGCCTCCTTGCTTGCTTGCCCAGCAAGGCTTCTTTCCACATATGGCTTGTCACTTATTAACCTTTGTTAGCTCACTTTAATACTCATATATGTATTTTAGACTCTTAATTAATTTAAGTTAATAAATCAATATTACTCAATTAAATCATTTATAAAGCCTTATTCTAATCTCGTTAAAGTCATGACGATTTCATCATATTAAAATGCATGTGTAACTTTTTTTAATTAATATTATTTTTTTCTAAATAATCAGATAACACGATCTCTTAAATTAGCTTCATTTCGAATTCATTATTTAATCCATCTCAATTTTGATATTGAGAAAATTGGTCCATTTCTAAAATTTGGAGCAATTTAATTACTATCAAATTTAAAAGTAAGCAATTCAAGACAATTAATCATGATGTTAATGTTTTTCGTCAATTGTACATTTAACCCTTGTTGTTCATATATTTTGTGTAAATATTGACAAAACATGTAAATGTTGCAAGATAAATTTATTATTATACCAATAAAAATTATGTACAATTGGCACAAACATTAATGTTTTTTATACAATGTACAACAATGGAGGAGATAGGAAAAAGATAAGGAGTATATGGTGGTATTAAGGAAGACGGTTCACCTAGAGAAGCAAAGAGTCAAAAATGAACAAGAGAACAATCTGACTTCTAAAGGAGGAGGAGATTGCTCAGAGAAGTGTAAGGCTTAAAAGGTTGATCCTTTCTTCAACGTTGGAAGGATATTTATAGGGGAGTTCCTCTTGTCCTGTATTATGATGTGGCAAGTTGTTACATTGAACAATGCGCATACTGGCATAGTGAATGTGAGGTGCAAATGTAGTGATGCTAGACAATTAAATGTTTATTAATTTGGAATTGAGTTCAATGTTGATGTGGTAACACCAAAACTCAATAAAAAAATTTAGGTAAATCTGTCGAATTGCAGGGGGCTGAAAATCTAGTTGAAACAACTAGATATTGTTAAACATTGGCAAGAAAACCCAAAATTTGTTGCTAATTTGATATTTTAACCCTCTTGATTAAAACATTACAGTAATTTCTTTAATTTGCATTCTAAAAAAAATCTATGTAAGGCATTAAACCTTACACTATTATTTTTGCTTATATTCCTTGCCTTCGTTAATACCATAATCTTAGCGACGTGAGGCTAGCATTTAACTCAACAAAGAGAGCAATAGTGATCGGCATCTTGTTCGTTTTATCTCCCATCTTGGTCGGTGGTATAGCTTTCCACGAGACCTTCAAAGGCCCTAATGAAACTGACCAAAAAAGAATCGAACACCTAATCGGAACATTCATCGAACCATTAACGTCTGTTTTGGTCATTGCCTACCTTCTTGCTGAGCTCAACATCCTAAACTCTAAACTCGGATGACTCGCCCTATCATTGGCCACTGTAGGCAACATAAGCACCATGTTTTTATTCCCTCGTCATTTTTTTTTTTCACGACATTGGGCCAAATCACCATTTCTAGCTCTAAAACAAGTAGTGATCTGGCTTTTGTTCATAACATGATCTTTCTCTTTGTGTTCCGTCTGTTGATGCTTAGGATAATTGAAAGACACCAGAAGGAGGACCAATTGAGGAAGTGTACATTGTGGCCATCATGATTGTCGCTTTAGGGTGTAGTATATTTACACATTAGGTCAAGCAAACTCCTTTACTCGGTGCTTTTCTCTTTGGCTTAATCATCCTCGACGATTCGCCGCTAAGGTCGACATTGGTGGACAAGTTGGAATGCTTTGTCAATGGTGTTTTCCTTGCAATATATGTAACAACATCGACAATGAGAGTCAATCCGAAGTTGTTGTTCTCGAATCCATTCCATGTCAAATTTTATATTATTTTCCTTGGCTTTTGGTCTCATTACGAGTAGCAAAAGCTTCGTCGAGTTGTCGTATTTTTTCACTTACGGAAATAGTAAGGTAAAATCTAAATTAATAAAAAGTAATTTACAATTTCATGATTAAATTATATTTATTTATTTTCTCACTTTGATACTTAGAGTTATTATTTTGGTCCTAAACTAGTCTCAAAAATAAAAAGTTATCAATAAAAATGTGACATGTAGCACATGGCACATTATTACCAGACACAAGTAATTTGAGAGGTAAAATGGAACAAAAATAATAAATCAAGTACTAAAGTGGGATAAAAGATTTAAGTACAAAATATTAAGTATAATTCAAAAGGTAAA
The DNA here is from genome assembly GCA_005610355.1 of Gossypioides kirkii. Taxonomy (NCBI): domain Eukaryota; kingdom Viridiplantae; phylum Streptophyta; class Magnoliopsida; order Malvales; family Malvaceae; genus Gossypioides; species Gossypioides kirkii. The sequence goes on from CP032250.1 coordinate 499,474, forward strand.
TATGAATAAATTTTTTTTAAAAAAAATGGTCCCTATACTATGTGTTTTTTGATATTATATTTTCAACCTTGAGACTAATCCATCAAATAATTTGATGGATTTTTTTTCAAAACATATGGTATGAGACATATACATCTTGATTTTGTTTATACCATTTAACAAATACCATGCCTTTTCTTTCTTTCTTTTTGCCATTTTTAGATATGCGAAAAAAAAACTGTCCAACTATACAAAAATGTCAAATTGTATACAAGGGTGAAGACTATGAAAAGTTTTAGGGGCTAAATTAAATTTTAAATTTTAAGAAGGGTCAAAAGATAATTTTATCATTATACTAATTTATAGCTTCTTAATTTTCAGAAAAAAATAAAATTAAATAGTTAAATGATTATTTTGTAATTTTTTATAAGTGAGTGTCCAAATAAAATAAAAAAATATAGTTAAATGATTACTAATGTAATTTACCCTAAAAAAATTAAAATTTTCACTCATATTATATCAAATAAATTTCCATAACTATTTACATCAACATCAAAAGGTACAAAAAAAAAAAAAAAAAAAAAGGAAAACCAAAGGTCCAAAAGCAAAATGACCACAGTTGGCAGTTGGCACCCATCATTGGTCACTGTCCCCTTTGACCTGAATTGCTACTATCAGAACATGGTTGAACTAAATTAGACCTTGGCCCAGACAACAGTAGCCATAACCAACAACGTGCATTTATCTTGGCTTGAGAAAGGTAATATTCATTCTTCTTCTCTCTCAACCAGGAATTGGCTTCCAAACAACGAGTGTGACTCAAAAAGTAAGAGGGTTGCGATCCTATTGAGGAAATTTATTGAGATGGTCGAGTTCTACCTGATCCAGATGATTTTTTATGAGATTGGTAAGCACCATGAAAAGGTTCATGTCAGATACCTTATGCCTTTCCCCTCCCTCATCTTTTCAAATCCTCCATAAGCAAAAATTATACATGCATGGGAGCGTCTGATGAAGAATTGATTAGGACAAAATCTATATGATCACATTATCCGAGCCACAGGGCAATATGAGAAGCCAGTACCAAAGCTCAAATTCTCTCACAACCAGTGGCGGAGCTAAGGGGGCAGGCCTTCATCCCCCTTTAAAATAGAAAATTTTTCATTTAAACTCTTTATAAAATTTTAAATTAATAATAATAAAATTACACTTTAGCCTCCAAAAATAATAATAATTTAATTTAATCTTTTAAAATTATAAAGATATAAATTATGAAAATGATGAAATTACATTTTTATTATCGTAAAAATATACAATTTAATTTCATCCAAAAAAAAAATTACTAGCTCCGGCGCCCCATAAATGGCTTGAAGGTAAATACACTATCAATGACTAAAAAGAAGAACCAGCTGAGTCTGATAGTGATGATGTTGAGTAGGAGGAGATGCCACAAACCAAAGAAGTGCTAACTCCCTCAGACCCTAAGGCCATTCCCCCTAGTATTTGCAAACGAATGATAGATGATCTTACAAGCTATATTGATTATTGAGGTCAATAAATTCCAGTGTTTAGATCAGAATTAGATGTAGTTGTTTGCATAAAGTATAATTGATTGGTAATAAAATGAGAGTTTATAAAAACAAAAATAGTTTGATATACATAGTTTAAACAACATATTAAAAAATTAAAACAAATTGGTGATAGCTGATTGAGTATTAGCTCGATAAAACGATTAAAATCGTGTCATCCCTTTCTCCTTCTTTCAATGTACTAGGGGAGCAAATGATTAAATAATGGTTAAGTTACTTGCGTTGTATGAGTTTTGTTTAATAAACTGCTAAAGAGGGAGATTGTTGAAATATTTAAAGTTGTTGTAATATGCTTGAGGACGTGCCCACTTACCCTCCCCACTACGGCACTTAGCAACTTGTCATATTTAAGAGATTGATAATTTATTGAATTGTATCTTTAGGCTAAATTGAAATCGTGTATTGAAGGTCATATCACTTGAGAAACTTACCTGAAGATCAATTGGGTCAGATCAAATTCCTTGGATCAAGGAAGTTAGATTAAATTGAAATATTGGAGTCTTAGTTGTCAATAGTTCGTGTTTACCTTGATTGTTATTATCATATTGCATTCAACTATTTTAGTTGTTGTTTTATAGAGATTGTGATAGATCTTTATTGTGTTAGTAAGTCTTAAAAACTTTATTCAAGTGAGGAACATTATTTTGTGAGAGTGAGTTTGATTGTAAAACTTTAGTATTTTGGTTTTACCAACTAAGTTTTTGGGGGAAAATCTAGTGGTGAGCAATTTAGTCTTCAAAGGTATAAAGGTGATTAATTGCCACATGTAATATATTTAAGTTCACTAGTTGTAATTGTTTGAAGATGGTGAATTTTTCTTACCAAACTAGGCTCCACAGATATAGAAAAATAAAACTATGTAAATAAACTTTGTTATCCCCGATCAGTTATGTGCTATCATAGTGCTTACAAAAATGCCTATTTCCACCGTCACTTCTAGTCGTATTGTGCTTATTACTTAGCAACTATTTTAGGTCAACAATCCCAACATAAGTTTGATGCTACCACCATCACCACCACCACCATCACCTTCCTTGAAACCACAACGAAAAGCTCCATTTTTTGCCCGAGTAAGGTTATTTTTTGCTCGGCTCGAATTTTTAATAAAAATAACTATTGTTTTTGTTGTTGTTTCTCACTTTTTGTCATTGTTTTGCTACCATTTCACTATTATGTTGCTACTATTTTATTGTTAATGTTTGGATATTGTATAACACTAGTTTATTGTTAATCTTGCTACTATTTTAAAGGAATTTATTTGTTAAGTTGTAATTATCTTAATGTTATTTAATGTAAAGACTTTTTTTTAATTTATTTTAATTTGTTGAGAAATATTTATTTTAATATTTTGAGTGTATTTGGTGTATTGTATTTTTTAATTTTTTATAAAAAAATAAAATTAAAAAAATTAATATGAATCGAACTTAAGTTTCATCATTTTTATCTATATCGAACTTGAATAAAAATTTAGACTTATTTTCTAACTGAACCTAATAATCGAATCTGAAATTTTATTAAAATTTGATCCAAATTCAATTCGATTCATATACCAGTCTAAGTTGAAATTGAAATCACACAACAACGTGAGGAGAGAGGAAGTTGAAGAAGGGAGAGAAGAAAAAACAAAGAGTTAGCCACCAACTATCAATGATGCGGTAACTCAGTGCATAACAAAGTTAAATATATATATATATTGAATAACACTTAAAATTTAAAAAAAAAAAAAAAAGGATTTTCATTATTATTATAATATCAAATAATCTTGAATACTCATTTACATCAACATCAAAGGTCTTTGATAGAAATCCCCAAAGAGAACAAGAATAATAAAAAAAAAGGGGCTCACAAAGGAGTGTGGAAATAAAAAATAAAGAAAAAACACATACACAAGTAAAATGATCACAACTGGCAGTTGGCGCCCATCATTGGTCACCGTCCCCTTTGTTTGCTAGCAAATAAATAAATTCAAATCAAACCGTTTTTATTAAATTTTTTATTTTAAAGCCTCAAACCCCCCACATCCTTCTCTTCCTTTTTCTTTTTTCCGTTTCTCAATTCCCGGAATCCTTCAAATGTCTCCGTTTCCATCGGAGAACGGCGCCGAAGGTGAAGACGAGCGAGACGAAGAAGAAGAAGAAGATGACGTTGAAGATGAAGAAGAGGAAGATGAAGAGGAAGAGCCGAGGCTTAAGTATCAAAGAATGGGAGGAAGCATACCTTCCTTGCTATCTAACGAAGCTGCTTCGTGTATCGCCGTCGCCGAGCGCATGATCGCACTCGGAACGTACGACGGAACTATTCATATCCTCGACTTTTTGGGAAATCAGGTGAAGTTTTTTTTTTTTAATCACTTTAGATATTATATTTCGTTTTTGAATCTTAAAAATTTCATTAGTAACTTCACTTGAATTCAAAATATTAGTGAGTATCTGTATATTTGACTAGTGAGTGGACTTTAGTTAGCTATTCGGTTATTGTGATTAGTGTTGGAAGAGGAGAATTCTTTTTTGTTTGTTTGTTTGTTTGAAGTTGTGTTTGGTTGTTTGTAGGTTAAGGCATTTGCTTCTCATTCAGCTGCAGTGAATGAGCTTTGTTTTGATACAGAAGGTGAATATATAGGAAGCTGTTCTGATGATGGCTCTGTTGTAATAAATAGTCTTTTCACTGACGAGAAATTGAAATTTGAATATCATCGTCCTATGAAAGCAATTGCTCTTGATCCTGATTATGCAAGAAAATCATCTAGGAGATTCATAGCTGGTGGTTTAGCAGGTCACTTATATTTTAATACCAAAAAGTGGCTTGGCTATAAGGATCAGGTTTGTGGTGCTTGATTGACCTTGATATATTTGAAAATGGATATCTTTCTAAATTCTTGACGTTTTGTATTCTAACTGGATTTTAGGTTTTGCACTCGGGAGAAGGTCCAATCCATGCGGTAAAATGGCGTACAAGTCTTGTTGCTTGGGCTAATAATGTAGGTGTAAAAGTTTACAATGCTGCGAATGATCAGCGGATCACATTTATAGAAAGACCAAGATGCAGTCCTCATCCTGAAGTTTTGATTCCTCATTTGGTTTGGCAGGTTAGTCAATGAGTAAAATGAGATATGTTGGAACTTGTTTCAGACTATATAGATTTTCTAAATTTAAACGGCAAAGTCATTTCCCATTTTCTTTTTGAAGTTTTCACTACCCTAATTTTCCATGAAGCATGATACTGTTGCTTCTCGTTATTGCTATTGTTCATTGTTTGAACTTTGCATTCAGGATGATACTTTATTGGTGATTGGCTGGGGAACTTCTGTCAAGATTGCAGCAATAAGAACAAACTTGAATAATGGAGCCAATGGAACATATAGGCATGTTACAATGTCTAACATGAACCAAGTAGATATTGTTGCATCTTTTCAGACTAGCTATTTCATATCAGGAATTGCTCCTTTTGGTGATGCTTTAGTTCTTCTAGCTTATATTCCTAGTGAAGAAGACGGAGAGAATGGATTTAGTAGCACAATACCATCACGACAGGTATAACATACATGTCCTTTGCATTTTAAATTCCAATAAGTTCCTCATAACGGCGTGCGCCCTCCTATTTTGAGGTTGGATCGTGCCATCTTTTGTCTATTACCTGTTACAGATCTCAGAAATATGCCAACATATTTGGATGTAGTGACTCTATGCTTGACAGCAGCTATGACTGTGGTTACTGTAACTACCCAAGTTGCTACTCTGATTTGAACTTTAAGGCTGTCTTTGTTTCGAAAGGAATTTAATTTAGAAATCTGTTTTCAATATACGAGCATTTCTTTTGTTTTTCCTATCGCCCCTGAGTTCAGTAATTCTGTGAGGAAGTGTATTATCAAATGAATCAGTCAGTTCTTTTCTCAGTAATGCTAGACCCCATGCTTGTGAGCTGTTTGTGCAATTGTTATGATTCTCATTGCCATGCATGAATCTACGGAAGCAGGGTAGTGCACAGAGACCCGAGGTACGTGTAGTAACTTGGAACAATGATGAACTGGCAACAGATGCCCTACCTGTGCATGGCTTTGAGCACTACAAAGCAAAAGATTATTCCTTGGCGCATTCTCCCTTCTCAGGTTGATAACTTTGTTTTTGAATTTTATGGACCTTTGGAAACAATTTACGGTCAATAATTAAGGTGCTTTTCTCATACAAATGCAGGAAGCAGTTATGCTGGTGGACAGTGGGCTGCTGGTGATGAACCAATCTATTACATTGTATCACCAAAGGATGTTGTCATAGCAAAACCCAGGTTACTATTGATTCTTTGTACATTGTAGCTTCCTAAAGATTATTATTGCTTCTTATTCCAAATAAAAAGATCATGGTTTGCTTTAGCAATATGCATTAATAGCTAATTACGTTTTGTATCAAATGTCTTTAGTGTCAATCTGGTCTTGGTTGCTTATTTATCTATGCTATATATCAATCTCCTAAATGAGTTAGTTTCATGAGTCAAGTAACACTAACTCAGTCAGGAAATAGAAAAAGAAATAAATAAAAAGTAATCTATGTGAAATTAAGAGTATGTATGTTATTCAATATGTGATAAACATGTTTAAAGAAAACTACCCACTTCCTAAAATACTATTAAAATACTCACGTAATGTGTTGCCATATTCTAATTTATCATAAGGGATTTGAGTTTATGGATAATCTCTCTTCCCATAGTTGCTTATTTGTTTTGCATTATAATTCCTAGACCTCCTAATTTACTTAAATGATCTGACTTGGTGTGTAGATACATCTGTTGACCTATCGTTGCTTTTGAAGCTGACATAAAATTCACAAGCTTCTGTTGGGTAGTGTTAACATGATCTAAGAAAGTATATAGTACTATTATAACTGGCTGCTTGACAAATGGATTATAATAGTCAAACAATACTTATGAGGTGCATTCTCGTAGTACATGGCAAAAGGTTTATGATAGGTAAGTGAATATTGTACTTTATATTCAGGTGAATGAAAATGAGGTGTATTCTCATAGGGCACGATGAGTTTTGTCTGAATTTTGGTCTCAAGATTCCCCTAACATGGACCTTGACCTGTTATGATGATACTTTGGATTTGTACATATTGTATTAGAATTTGTCCTATATCTTCTAAAGTACCTACAGATATATTTTTGCAAATCCTGCTTAGTTTTAGACCTATAAACTTTTTGATCCTAGGGATGCAGAGGATCACATTGCATGGCTTCTTCAGCATGGTCGGCATGAAAAAGCCTTAGCAGCAGCTGAGGCTGGTCAGGGACGGAGTGAACTCCTTGATGAGGTAATTTGGGTTCTTTTTCTTAATATATTTGGTAATGACTTCACATGAGTTACCATACAACGCTGCTGGCTGTTAGCATTCTTAATTAAACCTAATTATTCCTATAATATTAAAGATTTTGGCTGCTTATGATTTTATTTTAATTTTGAGTTGTGGTAAATACCTTTTATGCTGATAGCATTGTTTGCCTAGGTTTCTAATCCGTCATCCATGTTAATGGCAAAAATTATTTTTGTTGCTTTTTTACCTGCTAATTTGCTTTACATGAAGGTGGGATCGAAATACCTTGATCACTTGATTGTTGAAAGGAAATATACTGAGGCTGCATCCTTGTGTCCCAAATTGTTGCGAGGATCTGCTACAGCTTGGGAAAGGTACCGAAAGGCATTATATGTAACTCTTCCCTACATATCTTGTTAATCACTTGCATTCAAATGCTTTTGACAGATGGGTATTTCATTTTGCTCATCTCCGTCAGCTTCCTGTATTGGTTCCATATATACCTACTGAAAACCCAAGGCTGCGTGATACTGCTTATGAGGTTTGTTAGGACAGCAACTCTTTGCAAATATTCATGTAGTCCACTTGTATGGTCTTTCATGTATGTCAACTTGGAATTTAAAACTACCTTTTTGCTATGCTGCAGGTTGCACTTGTGGCCCTGGCAACAAATCCAGCCTTTCATAAGGATCTATTATCAACTGTTAAATCTTGGCCACCTGCCATTTATTCTGCATTACCTGTTATTTCTGCGATAGAGCCACAGTTAAATACTTCATCAATGACTGATGCCCTTAAAGAGGTTTGTAAGGCAGTTTGTGAATATCTGATATGATTTGAATGTTGAGTCGGCTAATGGTTCATATGTTGAATTACCCTTAATTTTTTCTTGATAGGCACTTGCAGAGTTATATGTTATTAATGGGCAGTATGAGAAAGCTTTTTCACTCTATGCTGATGTAAGTGTTTGGATGTAAATTTGTGCTCTTGTTACCTTTAAATTCATATAATGTAATTTGTTTCTGGCTAGTTTCCATCTATTCTCTAGTTAGATAGCTTGTATGTTAATTAGTTTAATTCTCTTGAGTTTTTCAGCTCGTGAAGCCTGATATATTTGACTTCATTGAAAGGCACAACTTACATGATTCCATTCGTGAAAAGGTATGGTTATGGTCCTTATGGAGGAGCAGGTGCAATATCTGAGCTGCTTTGCCTTCTCATGAATGATTATTTTTGTATAGAATAACTTAATATCTGTTTCATTTGAGGCCAACCTGTGAAATTCTGAAATGGATGCATTACATGATTTTACTACCTAGGTTGAAGCTTGACCCCTTGATTTTCAATGATAATTAAAGTCAACACTATATAGTACTTGCTCTTTGCACCATTTTGCATAAATAAAACCACTTCATGTATTTCCATTTTCCCTTTGTTGACATTCTAGATAAATTTTTTACTTATTTTTTTTATTCTATTATTGAAGTCCTTTCTCTTATGTGTACGGTGCAGGTTGTCCAGTTGATGATTCTAGATTGTAAGCATGCTGTTTCCTTGTTGATCCAAAATAGGGACTTGATTACACCATCTGAAGTTGTTTCACAACTTTTGAGTTCTGGAAATAAGTGTGATTCAAGATATTTCTTGCATTTATATTTGCATTCATTATTTGAAGTCAACCCACATGTTGGGAAGGATTATCATGATATGCAGGTATTTATAAGACAACTACGTCGGCATTTGAATAGCATTTATTTGAATATCGTGGGCTTCATTTACTCTTGACAGTTCTCTATTATTTGATATTAGCTATAACTTTCTACTTCAAACCTTAGTTGTTGGCACCCAAGACCGAGGTTCAAACCCTGTGTAAATAACTCACCCTCTCCCCCAGAAAATCATAATCGTACCCCAAAAAAAGTTGTTGGGAGGTGAAATGTATTTCACCCTGTCTGTGCGGTCAATGGTGGAGAAGCAAAATTGCAGTAGGTTCCAAATTAGTCCGGATTAGGTTTGACAACATTAGACCAGCCATGGCAGCTGAACTTGGACTGTTTATATGGGTTTCAGTTGGCTGCTAACAATAGTCTAAGTGGTTCAAACATTCATCAACAGAGCTCAATTTAAGGCTGTAACCTGGACCATAAATTAAACCAGGCTATATAGTTTTGCTGGTCTGATCATCAGGTGTACAGCTTCTATTTGTTAAATTCAATCCAAATAAAGAAAAAGAGAAGGAAAAAGGAAGAGTAATATTTCCTATCGGTTGGGAATATGCTCTTTCAATGCTTTATTTTTATGCTATGTTTGATATTTTATTGCATGTTTACCGAACATGTACATTCATGTTTGTAAGGTACTCGTTCTTATGTTGACTGGATTTTCTAATAAATATTGTACTCTTATCTTGCCGTTTAGGTAGAGCTTTATGCTGAATATGATCCAAAGATGCTACTTCCTTTTCTTCGCAGTAGTCAACATTACACACTGGAGAAGGTCTGGATCTAAACATTAGGTTATAATTGATGGCATAATAATTTTTCTGTAAATGATGCCATTGAAATTCATCCTCAGGCATATGAAATCTGTGTCAGAAGAGATCTTTTGAGGGAACAAGTATTCATACTCGGAAGAATGGGAAATTCAAAACAAGCTCTTGCTGTCATCATAAATGAATTAGGAGATATAGAAGAGGTACTTTATGTCATTTTCAGTGTTCAGTCCTTCAGCTTTTAGCTTAATGATTGGTACTAATGAGAAAAGCCTCGTCATTTTCCCTAGGCTGTAGAATTTGTGAGCGTGCAGCATGATGATGATCTTTGGGAAGAGTTGATTCAGCAATGCCTCCACAAACCCGAAATGGTAGTGGCATAAAAACTTAAAGTATCTATACACTGTTAAATTTATTAGTGTGACATTTTGAAACAAAAAATATTCACTTTGTAGTCATGTAACAAAAAAAACAGAGATTGTAATGTACTTGAATTTAACAAAAGAACTTTCATTATATTAACAATTGGACTTACATTTTAAAATCTGAAAAGTAGAGAAACAAAATTTCTAAAAATAAAAGTAGGGGAACTAAATTCCAAATGCACGAAAAATATAGTGACTTAAGAGTACATTTTAACCATATACTTATGATTTGTCATTTTATCTTCTTTTTTTTCCCATTTTTTTTCATTTTACTATTCTCACTAATTGGCAGGTGGGTGTCTTATTGGAACACACTGTTGGCAATCTTGATCCTCTATATATTGTAAACATGGTACCCAATGGCCTAGAGATTCCTCGGTTAGTATTCTTTCTCGAGTAAAATTTGCAAACCGAAGTGTGTAGCTAGCAGTTTGAATAACATCGTATAGGTTTCGTAGTAAAAAATGGAGGAAAGGGAAACCTGGTTCACCATCGATAACTCACATTTATCTGAAGGTTAATTGTCAAGGATTCATACGTGTGAAAAGCTCAGAGCCATTTGAGTTGTTGTTTTAATAAACCGACTTTACTATCGGTTAAGCATCGGCCGCTGGTCCTCAGAAGAAATGTGGCTGAATGAACCAACTAGTCTAAGTCCCAAGTTGTTGGGATCTAATTCGAATCACTTTATTTACTTACAGTATGCGATCAGTTCAGTATAATTTGACTCAATTGTCTATGTTATTTTCAGGCTTAGGGATCGTCTAGTCAAAATTATAACAGATTACAGAACCGAAACTTCTCTTAGACATGGATGCAATGATATTCTCAAGGTACTCGTACTCTTATAACACGTGTCATAATACTTGAAATTTCAATCATTGAAACTTGAAATTAATGTAAATGCGAAATATACAGGCTGATTGTGTTAACCTGTTGGTTAAATACTACAAAGAAGCGAGACGTGCAGTTTACTTGAGCAACGAAGAAGACGATACTCGATCCAAGAGGGATGCAAGTGGAGCCTCTTTACCAATAGAGAAAACATCTAGCGTGAGAAACACGGTGGTTAAGTCTAAAACTAGAGGGGGTGGAAGATGTTGTTTGTGTTTCGATCCTTTCTCGATACAAAATGTATCGGTCATCGTGTTCTTTTGTTGCCATGCTTATCACACGACTTGCTTGACGGACTCTACGTACAGTAATAGCAACAAAAAAGAGACCAGACCGACTTCTCAAGAGCCATACTGTTATGACAATGAGGATGAAGAGGATGAAGAAGACGACCAGGCCGGTGACCCTCGAATGCGATGTATTCTATGTACCACGGCGTCGAGTTAAATTTCGTGTAGGTGTGGTCCGACAAATTTGGTGCTTGTGCAGGTAAAAATTTCATGATTCCATATCTTTCCTTCGCCCATTCTCCTTGAATTGTTGTTGTGCTTCAATTATAGTGGCAATATATGTGTATTATAGTCCCTAGTAATCATTGGAAAGTGTAATTAAATCCTTTTTGGCGGTTGATTTATATAATATATGTATACCTATGTAGTACCAGAGAAACGTTCTTTTAGTGAAATATATGTGACGTGCTTTACGGTGAGTTCCAAACCAGAATCAGCTTTGTTAATTTTAGATACCATAAATATGATCAATATCGTTAATAAAAAATAAACATGTACTCTTCTTAAATTTGTAATTTAATACATATATTTTTATTTTTTGTAGTTTAGCTTCTCTATTTTTTCTGATTTCAAAATTTAGATCCTAAGTTCCTAACGATAAAATTTTGGCAATGTTGATAATTAGATTTAAATTTTGAAATATGATAAGTAGAGGGATTAAATTAGAAAAAGTAAAAGTATAGAAACTAAATTTTAAATTTGAGAAGAGTATAGAGATTGATGGCATATGATTGACGGGGAAGTAAACAAGTTAACTCGGCAATTTTTAATTGAAACTATTAATGATGATAATGGTTAGATTAGGGTTTTTAAATTGAAAAAATAAGATGATTGGATTTTTAGTTTTTAAAGTATAAATATTAAATATCAAACTTTTTTAAAAGTATAGGGACTAACAACACGTTTCAACAAAAAATGTTAAAATACGAGCTCAAAGCCCACTTAATATTGCTTTTTAAGTAAGGTTATGGTTGAGGGGAACTCGATTTTTTTCGAACAAGTTTTAGAAGTGTCATCCATTTAAAGCTGATAAATTTCTCATTCAAATAGAGTTTTGTTTATCGACTTTACGGAGAGTTCAAAGTCTTCCATTCAAAGCTCAAAATTTTTTCTATCGACTTTGCAAAACTAATTCAACAAAATGAGATCATTTAAATTTTTAATTCTTCTATTTACTTTTATTTGTCATAAAACAATTTTGAATCTTAATTTTAAGGTTAAAATTCTAAAAATAAAATATAAGTATTAAATTATAAACATAAAAGATATAAAAATTTGAAGCAAATTTTAACTTTTGGATCTGATATACATTATACAAAGGTTTAATTCACAATTTCACCTTTAAAGTATACTCATTTTTTTACTTTAGTACTTAAGCTTTTTTTTCCTAAATTTGTACTAAAGTATATTATTTTTTTATAATATTTTAAATTTTTATGTATTATTATGACTTTTTAAAATTTATAATTATATATTTTAGAATTTAATGTTTTTATTTTAAATAAACTTAATTACCATGTGTCATTTTTGGACTTTTTTTTATTGACCAAAGTTGCTTATAGATTTTTTTTTTGGTGAATTACAAACAGTGATTAACGTGACTCGAAATCAGATCACACCAAAGACGATAAACACTCTTGACCATCAAGTCAATACATAAAGTTCGCCTAAAGGCTTTTTTAGCGATAGTTACAAAATGAATAAGTATAGAGAAAATTGATACTTTAGGTATTAAATTGTGATAAAAAATTTAAGTATCAAATTGAAAAAAATAAATATACTTTAAGGGTCAAATCATAATTAAACTTTATACAAATATACATAAAAGCAAAATCCAAATCATATAAAAAAAAAAAAACCCGATCCGACTAACGAACAACTCTATCTCCAGCTCTTCTCTCGACGGCTATTTTTTTCCTCCAAATTTTGTTCCTCCTTTTTATATCAAAGTACTCATTTTCTCCGTTTTTTTTTTTCTTTTTAAATTTCAAATTTGAAAAAAAATTCCATATTATTTTTCAAACACCTCATGTTCATCTCCGTTATCCTTTTTTTCTGATGCCGGATCGATTTCTCCGTTGCCGTTGAAAAACAAAAAGAGGTAAAACATCTGGAAAATCGAGAACGCAGATCGCAAAAAAGGAAAGAAGAAAGTGGATCGATCAATAAAGCGAAATGGCAATGCACGGGATGAGAGGTCTCTCGATTTTCATAAGCGATATTCGTAATTGTCAGAACAAAGAGCAAGAGCGTTTGCGCGTCGATAAAGAGCTCGGCAACATACGTAATCGCTTCAAAAAAGAAAAGGTTAGGGTTTTCAAAGCATTTTTCATTTTATTTTTTATTAATTTAAATTTCGGTGTATTTGAACACGATCGGACTTGCTTTTTTTCTTTTTAAAGTTTTATGAGCTTCAGTAGGATAAAAGTGGACAGATTCTTTTGATAATTTTTTTTTTTTTTTACAGAAGAAAGAAAAATTGTGAACTTAGTTTAGCTGTGAAATCTATGCATTTGTGAACGCTATAAATGTATCGATTATTCACAGCAATTGCGATCTTCCTAAGTACTTTCTGCGATATTTCTTTATAATATTTTATATAGAGTTTGCAGTAGGATTGGATCTCATATCTTAAGAATTCTACCAATGTTTGTGAACCCTACCTTGAGCAAAAATATATGTACTTATGTAGTGTATGGACAGTATTTTGCTTGCTAATTCTGAGAAACTCTTTACAATTTGAGCTTCCTGTTAAAGACGATTGCATGAAGTACTGAACCTTTCCAAACATGTACAGTGAATGATATTATAGTAGGCAGCCATGCTAAACTCTAACTAAATAAGCATGTTGTGATTATTAGAAGCATAAGTTATGTAGAGTGGCTTGCAAATAGGTTTCATGTAATAAGTTTCCTCACTACTGAATGAGGTCCCAGACTCCCTGTGAAGACTCAGGTCGCACTAGTTTGGCTGTGAAGGCCTGGAAGATGTATCTTCATGCAAAATCACGTTATGTGTATGCATTAGTGAGGATCTATCCTTTTCAAGGATGTCTTTCCATAAAACAATGAACTTATCAATTCCATGGCTTATTTGAACTGAAAATGTTCTTTTTATTTCGATTTTACAAATCTAGCCACGTTTGATGGTTTGTGCAGGTCCTTGAATAATTTGATTTGATTTGCTTTAATTTGATGTTATAGTTATACACTATTGAGTCTTTCTCTCCCCTCCCATCTCCTTTAACCTCTTCTTGTGGGCACTTTTTATATGGTTCATATTTGAGCATTTACCATTTGCATTCCCCTATTTTTTTCTATGTTGAAAGAAGAGCACAAGGTTCTCTACCTAATGAACATTTCCTTCCCCGTTTCCTCACTACTATAGTAAATTGGAAAGGTTAGTTTGTGCTTTAGTAGGATTATAGTTAAATTTTACAGTATTTTGTACTTTTTCCTTCCCAAGTTGTAATTGCCAAACTTTATAACTTTTTCCTTGTTGCGAAATTTTCTTTCCTTAGTCGTCACATCATCTTACTAGCTTGTCAGGTTTGATTCAAAGAGTTTCATATAAATCAAATTCTAGCCTCAGTAAGAAAGTAAGAAACATAAATTGCATTTGCCTTTGTTTCACACTGAGTATTTGCTCCAGCTTCATACACGCTAGAATGTTATGTTCTACACTCTTTTACAGTAGTCTGCTTATTTATGTACTTAAGTGCAGTTGGGTAAATCTCAGTGAGTTCTCCATCTCCAACAAAGTAACCTTGTTGTTTTTATATGATATTTTTTTCATTCTTTCATAGTTGACTTATTAGGGAGGAGTTGAGCTCATTCTTCACATGAAGTTAAACCTTAGAGCCATAATTTTCCAAACGCTGCCCATTCCCTGTAGAAACTTTTACATGGAAAGATTTAGTGCCTTGATAGGTGACATATTTTTATTGCCTTACCAAGATGAGCGAACAGTTTGTTATTGAAAGTTCACATTCTTCTGACAGGGATTGACACCATATGATAAGAAGAAATATGTTTGGAAAATGCTTTACATTTACATGCTGGGTTATGATGTCGATTTTGGTCATGTGGAAGCTGTTTCCTTGATATCTGCACCAAAGTATCCAGAAAAGCAGGTGAGATCAATTTTATTATCTCTTTAATTTTGATTAGTGTCACATTTGTGAGACCTTAATTGGTTAGAAAAACCTGGTGGACCTATGCACTACAAGTGACATCCTTAAAAGCTTGAAAGAATAGAAAACGAGAAAAGTTGTAAACCAAGGCCTAAAGTTTTTTAATCATTTCCTCCTTTCCCTTTCAAAAGGAAAGAGGGGAAAGGGACAATAAAACTTGAATGCATGAACAAGATAACATGTTGAAAGGTCTCAGCTAAGTTTCTGTACTTAGAATTTGCGTTAGCATGAAAGCTTTATCCTTTGTATTCATATCAGTTACTGTTACATGTAACTTGTTTCCTACGATAAAGATGGCAAGTGATTGGCACTGTCTAAGCACTATAGATAACCATCATATAATAGCATTCTGGTTCTTGTAAGTATTTGAATGGGACCATATGATATGTATTTTAGTATGTATTATGGAAGCCTGGATAATATATGGATATTCATGTAATTTTTTCAGATAATGTAGCTTATTGTGTTTCTCACAAAAAGGATATAACTATCATTCTCTGCATGGACATGGTTGATATTCAAATCTGTATTTAACTCTATTAATTATTTTTCTCTTTTTTTTTACTTTCCATTATTGGCTGCAGGTTGGATACATTGTGACATCATGTTTGCTCAACGAAAATCATGATTTTCTGAGATTAGCAATCAACACTGTACGCAATGATATAATTGGTCGAAATGAGACTTTCCAGTGCCTAGCATTAACCCTGGTAAGGCTAAGAAAAATTGCTTGAGGTTCTAGACATTATCTATGTAATCAGAATGGGATAGAACTGTTTGTAATTTAAAACATCGAGCACCTAGCCTACATACTTAATTGAGATGCTTACAGAAGGTATGATTTAGTCCGTGACAGTGATTCAGAATTTTCCTTTTTTCTCTTTTCTCAAGAATTTGTTTTCAGTTTTCCAAATATTATTCATCACTTTACGGTTTATATCATTAGCTTATTATTTCTGGATCTGCAATAGGTGGTTATAGTACTAGGATTTTGTTGTTAATCAAATGCCATGAGGGAACTCACTGTTCTATTGCATTGCACCTTGGATGTTGCTTTCTGTAAAGTTTTTAGTTATTGATGTTCTGGTTACTCTTTGTTGTTACCTTTTGTTGGGCTGATTTATGGACATCTAAGGGTTTCTATATTGTTATTCTTATCCTTTGCTTAGGCTTTCGATATTGTTATTGTTGTGACCTTACGTCTACTTTTTTTCCTGAATTAACTTTGTAGGTTGGTAATATTGGTGGGAGGGAATTTGCTGAATCTTTGGCACCTGATGTCCAAAAGTTACTTGTAAGATCAGCCAGAAACTTGTTAAGTTCAACTGCTTCTAAAAGTAATTTACACTGAGAGAATCTATGTTTCAGCTGTCTAGCAGCTGCAGACCACTTGTACGGAAAAAAGCTGCATTATGTTTGCTGCGATTGTTTAGGAAAAATCCTGATGTTGTCAATGTTGATGGCTGGTACGCTAGAACGCTAAAAGTTTTATCCCTACTGTTTTATGATGTTTGCTGTGTTGATGCTGAATTGCTTTTCTTGCCCTATGTTTTAGGGTGGACCGGATGACGCAACTTTTAGATGAGCGTGATCTTGGTGTTTTGACATCTTCTATGAGCCTTCTTGTTGCTTTGGTATCAAATAATCATGAAGCATATTTGACATGCCTTCCAAAATGTGTTAAAATATTGGAACGCCTTGCGAGGAACCAAGATGTTCCACAGGAATATACTTATTATGGCATCCCATCTCCATGGCTGCAGGTTTGACCTGCTATTTCACTTTTATAACTTCTATATGAATGCCATACCTAGCTCAGAAAAATGTCATTTGCCTGGTCTGATTATTGTATGTAAGTATCTTTCAAGTGGATCTTGTTCTGTTGGATATGTTTGCACCTTTTTTTGGTCATTGACATGTTTACACTTTATTACTTGGTAATTATGTCCAATCCCCCCCCCCTTTTTTTTTTTTATCCTTATCTCTTTTTTAAGGTGGATGACTTTGTTAATCAGTAATTATCATCGACTCATATTTGGTAAATTTCATTGTGGTGTTTATCTAGGTTAAGACAATGAGGGTTCTTCAGTATTTTCCCACTATTGAAGATCCAAATACGAGAAGAACATTGTTTGAGGTTTAAACTTTCCTGCACGGTTCTTGTCTTCTATTAAGGTTATTTTGATATTAATGGATCTTGAAGGCTGATTTCAGGTCTTACAACGGATATTAATGGGAACAGATGTTGTGAAGAATGTTAATAAGAATAATGCGTCACATGCTGTCCTCTTTGAAGCCCTTGCTCTCGTGAGTTCACTTCTTCATTCTGGCTCTAGCTCTTGAAATTTATTATCGAAGACAATATTTGGCACTAAGTGATTCCAGGAAGATTTATTCTGTCGAACTCAGATTGTCACTTTATGAAAGTCTTGCTGAAATTCATCAAAGTAGGTTTTCTAGATGGGTTTCATGTTTTCTATCCTATGACAAGAAATATTATGTGCTTTTTTAGCATTCATACCTACTGTATTGCCCTGGTGTATGTAATAAAAGTATATGGATGATAGCACCTCTTACTCTGCACTTGCACACGATGGAAGAAAAAACATATTGGTTTCAAATTGGCAGCCTATCTGCTTTCTTGCCTCTTTATGACATATTTCTAAGTTATATACTATACCCCTCTCCTGGTTCCTCTGTGTGTGAAAACATCATGTGAAGTACATAACAATAAATGTTAGTCACTGTTACTAAGCATATTAGATGAGTTCTTTCTTAAGTTATGTTGTACATTTGCTCTCCTCATTACAGGTCATGCATCTTGATGCCGAAAAGGAGATGATGTCTCAGTGTGTTGCTCTTCTTGGGAAGTTCATTGCTGTTCGTGAACCAAATATTAGGTATCTTGGTTTGGTAAGTTATGGGGGTGTAATTATTTCTCTTTTAATGATCTTGTTTCCAAACAAGAAATATGTTCACATGTGCCAGATCAGGGTGGTTATCTATAACCTAATGATTTACTTATAGATATTAAATGCTTGGTTGCAGGAAAATATGACTAGGATGCTAATAGTCGCTGATGTGCAAGAGATTATAAAAAGGCATCAGGCACAAATCATCACATCATTGAAGGATCCTGATATCAGGTTGAGTTTCTTCTTCTTCTTCTTCTTTCTTCTTCTTCTTCTTTTTTTGCAGTTTTTTTAGTATTAATTGCACTTAAAATGTTATTGCTATGATTCTCTTTTGTGAATCATTTATATACAGACTCAAGTCTATGTAACATCTATCAGTTGGCCCCATCTAAGACATGCCAAACTTTTCCTTGCTTGAAAATCACCCTATATAGTTGTCTTGTTATGAGTTCCTCACCTAACTAATTAAAATAACGATTTACTTTATTGAAGTCGTAAACTTTCATCCATACCTAAAGCATTGATTTTCTAAACATGGAATTATATATTCTTCGAACTGTATGTTCATAAGATCTTTTGTCTTTTTTGACTAACACCAATGTGTAATTTCCAGTATCTGTAGGCGAGCTCTTGATTTGCTTTATGGTATGTGTGACATAACAAATGCAAAGGACATTGTTGAAGAACTGTTGCAGGTACTAAAGTCTTGAACATGGAAAAGTATTACTTGGAGTGATTTCTCTGATAATTTATTTTCCATACAACTACTCAAATGGTGAGGTACAAGATGAGAATGTTACTGACTGTGACCCTTTACCAGTATCTGAGCTCAGCTGACTTTACAATGCGTGAGGAATTGTCACTTAAGGCTGCCATTCTTGCTGAGAAGTTTGCTCCTGATCTGTCATGGTAAGCACGTTGGATGGAAGCAGAGTTTTAACCCACATGCTTATGAATGAAGATTTTGTACCTCAGTGTTTTCTTTTCTATTGTGTACAGTAGCTTCATCAAATGTTTGGTTGTTATTCCTTACAAAATAACTAGTTTGCCTAAACATTGCAGGTATGTGGATGTGATTCTTCAGTTGATTGAAAAGGCGGGGGACTTTATTAGCGATGACATATGGTTCCGTGTTGTGCAGTTCGTTACTAACAATGATGACCTACAGGTGACAAAAAGTCCAACACATTTAGTTCTATTTTATAACAGAAAAGGTATTCTTCTTTTGGTGGTTTTCAGGCTGAATTATTTATGTTTATGACCAGCCTTATGCAGCTGCAAAGGCGAAAGAGTATCTTGATAAGCCTGCTGTAGATGAGAAAATGGTCAAGGTTTGTATATGGTAAATATTTTACATGGATATGTATCATTATGGACAAAAATATGCAATTTTATTTTGGAATTTGTCTGTATCAAACAGGTCTGTGCTTATATTCTTGGAGAATACAGCCACCTTCTGGCTAGACGGCCTGGGTGTAGTCCAAAAGAAATCTTTAGCATCATACATGAGAAACTTCCTTCAGTATCGTAAGAAGCTTTAACTTTTGGCACTCTATGTTTCATAAATACTCATTCTCTGTTATTTTATTATCTTACTATAATGTATATCACGTTTCAGAACTACCACCATTCCTCTTCTTCTATCAGCATATGCTAAGATCTTAATGCACACTCAGCCGCCTGACCAAGTACTGCGGAATCAGATTTGGACAATATTCACCAAGTAAGATGTTGTTCAGCATTTTTTTCTCTCTGATTGCTCAGCATCTCATCTATGGTTTGTTTGAAATTTGGAAATTTTTGGTTTTGTTGCCATCAAAATAATGTGATTTGCTTAACACACTTTTGTAACTGTCAACTCAGATATGAGAGTTGCATTGACGCAGAGATACAACAACGAGCTGTTGAATATTTTGCATTGAGTCGGAAAGGTGCTGCTCTAATGGATATTTTAGCTGAAATGCCTAAATTTCCTGAGCGCCAGGTTTGTGTACTTTGCATTATTTGTTTAGAAGCTGTCTGCTCCACCTTTGTGTTGCAGAAGGTCCATGCATAGTCTTGATTCAAGTGATGGTTAAACCATGCTCTTGTTCTCAATTAACAGTCTTCATTGATCAAAAAGGCCGAAGATGCTGACGGTGACACTGCAGAGCAAAGTGCCCTCAAGTTGCGTGCTCTACAGCAACCATCAAATGCTCTAGTTGTAACCGACCAACGCCCTGCTAATGGGGAACCACCACCAGTTTCTGTTGGGCAGCTTAGTGTTGTAAAGGCACCCAACATGAATAATACCGAGGTTAGTTCTTTTGCAATCCTAGTGGCTACTTGTTTTCTTGGTTTTTTATTTACTAGTTGCTATCGTCAAATATGTTGGACTTGTATACTTTTTATTTATTTATTGTAAAATAATCATTATATATTAAACTAATAGTTACTATGTTGTGTAGAAATGACTGAAATTTACATTTTACCATAGACTTACTTTGACATTTATGTAACATTTACATTGAATTAGAATTCTTATAAATTGGTTAAATCTTATTATCGAATAATTCATTTAAAGAAATTCTTTTAATGGAACTATATTCTTATTTATAAGATAAATTTTATTAATATCTATTTAATATAAATATTTGAAATGGCAATGTAGAAATATAATGAAAAAAAATGTCTATATCAGTTGAAAACTATTTTGATATGTGTGCTTTTACATTATAGGTTATAGATATACAGATTTATGTATAGCTTTTGTTTTTAAGTGTTATTTGCACTAATGTATATGCCTGATTGTCTTGACAGGATCACTATTCAACAGTGCAAGTTCTTTCTCAGGAGAACGGAAATTTAAGCCAAGTAGATCAGCAACCTCCTTCAGCAGATCCCCTTAGTGATCTTTGGGTCCACTGGCTATTGAGGGCCCTCCTGGTGCTACTGTTCAGTATGAGAACAGTGCTTTCTCTGGATTGGAAAGTGGTCCAGATGTAGTGGATGGTTCAGCCATAGTGCCCGTAGAAGTGGGGACAAATACAATTCAGGTATTGCTGCTTCCCTAACACTAATTAGAAGTTTAGTGATTGTAAAACCTCATGTGATTCTAGTAAGTGGTTTGGTATTGCTTTTAGTTTTACTAATTGATGTTACTACTTGCATCTGCAGCCGATAGGGAATATTGCCGTTAGATTTCATGCTTTATGCCTGAAAGATAGTGGTGTTTTATACGAAGATCCTTACATTCAAGTATAAACCTTTTACCTTTTGTTTTCCGTAATTTATCTTATCTGTTAGTTTCAAGCTGGTTTTATGACTCTTTTCCAAAAGGTCGATGCTGATTTTTCTCACTAAAAATTACTTCAGATCGGCATTAAAGCAGAGTGGCGAGCTCATCAAGGACGTCTTGTTCTTTTCTTAGGAAACAAGAATACATCTCCTCTTGTTTCAGTTCAGGCTTTGATATTGCCTCCTGCTCATCTGAAGATGGAGCTTTCATTAGTGCCTGACACAATACCTCCTCGAGCTCAGGTGAAAAGGACTCATTGTGCTTGTAACTAGTTATTCGTTGATGCATATTCGTGGATTATCGTGTTTATTGTACTTTCTTTTCATGGTTCCTGTAGGTGCAATGCCCACTTGAGGTTGTAAATCTTCGGCCAAGCAGGGACGTAGCTGTTCTCGACTTCTCCTACAAGTTTGGATCCCATATGGTACTTGCAGATAATTGATATATTATAAACTACTAAATCACCAAGAGCTGGTTTTGTTTATAGTGCCAGGCATCTTATTTTTACCTTTTACAGGTTAACATCAAGCTTCGTCTTCCTGCTGTGCTGAATAAATTTCTTCAGCCTCTACCAGTTTCTGCCGAGGAGTTCTTCCCCCAATGGAGATCACTTTCTGGACCACCATTGAAGCTTCAAGAAGTTGTATGTGTACTTCCTTTTTTTTCTTTATTTTTATTGGAAAGCACAATACTTAGTTTAATATATTGAGACACGCTACACCTATATTATAAAATTGATTCTTGTTATGTGCATTTTAAGCTCGTATTATCATTTATATAGTCTAGTTTATTTTCTCTGTGCTGTTCTCTGTCTGATCTGTAGTCATTTTGCTCCAAATTTGGGCAGGTTAGAGGTGTAAGACCAATGGCTCTTCCCGAAATGGCAAATCTACTCCACAGTTACAGAATAGCGATTTCTCCAGGGCTTGTAAGTCCTTTCAATCAGATAACATCTTCCATTTATATATGCATTGTTCACCGTTTGATTTTCTGTTTCAGGATCCAAATCCTAATAACCTAGTTGCTAGCACAAACTTCTGTTCAGAGAATACGCGTGCCATAGTTTGCTTGGTAGGAAACATATTCTGTTCTAGCTATATGGCTGTGTTATTGTAGTGAAGTTTGAAATGATGCCTATATATTCAGTCTGTTTTTTATACTTTAACCGACTTAAGTTGACCATCCTGCTACTATAACCAAACAAACCGACTTAACATCGGTTGGTTAAGTCAGTTAACCCTTTTTTTAATTCCTTTTTAATTATTTATCATATATTTAAAATAATTAAGTATGTATTAAGTTGATTAGTTCAGTTATGAATTTTAATAAACGATAACTGACTGACAGAGAACCTTCATAATCGAGACAAACCAATTTAATGGAGAAAACTGAGTGAACCGAAACCGACTTATGCTCTCCCCCAACTCTTGATACTATGTTTCCCTTTCTGGTGCTGAATTTGTTTAGATAATTGAATTTCATATATAATTAGAGGAATCGAGTCTTAATCTGTACAAGTTGCAGTTTTGGACATTATCGATGAGCTAGTTGTAGTGCATTAGAATCTGTGTAATGCCACTGCTTACAAGCCATTTCTTCTGTAATAATTTTCAGGTCAGAATTGAAACTGATCCAGCAGACAGAACACAGTTGCGTATGACACTCGCTTCGGGTGATCCTACATTAACATTCGAGTTAGTAGTTAAACTTTCACATAAAGAAGTTAGTTTAAATTGGATTAGCGGAAATTTTCTTACCATTTTACCCCACAGGTTAAAAGAATTCATCAAAGAACAACTGGTTAGCATTCCCACAGTTGCTCAAGCACCAACACCGGCTCCACCTGCAGCTCCACCAACCCCTCAAATACCACCGAATGATCCCGCTGCTCTACTAGCTGATCTGCTATGATGAAAGTAAAAATTGACCAAACTGGAAGTTTTGTTCAATATACACTTAACGAGACTCAATTTAAACAGCCGGCCCCTTCCCACTTGCCCCTCCGAGGTGTATACAGTTAAAATCCCCAATGCAAGGGCTAATGGGAGCAAAAAGACGAGCTGCATATTTTTATCGGCTTAGCAAAGAAGGGTCCAGTCCGGTTTTTGTGATTCTTTCTGCACAAGGATATTGAAACCTTGGTGAGTTTTTCTCTCTCCCTCTTTTCAGTGTCTAATGGGAGTTGGGTTTTTTTTGTTTTTTTTTTTGCGGGGAGGAGCATTATTTTCAGTTAATCCTATTTCTTACCAATTTTACGAGATTGATTTCTTTAGTACGACGTCTTAGCCTGTAAGATATGGAATGAAAGTAGGATATGGGTTGTAAATCCAATATATCATTCAGTTTTTTTGTGGCGAAATTATATGGTTTTGGTTAATCGGTTCGGTTAGTTGAAGATATTTTAATAAAATTTTAGTTATTGGTTAATGTAGTTTGGTTAGCAAAATTAACTTATTTTGATTATCGCTTAAGCGGTAAAAGTAAAAGTATTGTGGAAGTCTTTACGTGAGGTTACTTGAGGAGTCGAATTGCATTCTGTTTTTTACTTTAAAAATGAACAAATTAGTCTTTGTATTTCAATTCAAAGAGCAAACTCATCTTTCTGATAAACATTTCATTCATTGTTAAAAATTGGTCCTTGAGGTACGACACGTGTAATTATTTGATTATTTTGTCAGGAATTTTTTAGCATAAAATATCAGTTTGCTCTTTGATTTAATATGTACTCTCAATTTTTGAGTAAATGGGACGAACTGTAATATGATGCTAGATACGAGGGTTTCCATGGTGGTTTTACCGAATAACATCAATCTCGGTAAACAAAGGAAATGTCAAAGTTTCCAAAATGAGCCATGCCCCATTGGTTTTAAAAAAAACAGGCATATTTGAAATTAAATGAATAAACCCAATAATTTGTAGAGAGTTCAATAAACCGACCATATAAACCAGTTTGAAGAACAAGAGGAAAAGCAATGTTGGAGCTTTGGACACCCCATCTCCACAAAATATAAAGATGAAAGAGCCAATCAACATCTCTTTTTATTGCGTGAAAACGCCCCTCTGTTGTTTTGTTTTCCAAATAAAGGGTATCATCATTATTACATCTCCAAACTTAACATGTTAACATTTGTCTGTGTTTTTCCACTAAGAACACGAGGATGAAATTAGACAACAAATCATGGGAAACCCTGTCTTAATGTGGCAAATGGAGCTGTGCCGTTGCATGGACTTCTGGTTTTGATGTTCCACTTTTTTCTTCTTGAACTTTCAATTCTATTGTAACCAATAATGGTAAAAATATTCACAGATTTCCTTATTTTGTCATTATATTTTATTTCTTTAACAAGTGATAGATTTGGGTCACACAACTCTAAAAAATTCATATTTTTATTATTTATTATTATTCAATAAAAAGATACTATATTTTTTTTTACATGAAATTAGTACATGATGGTGCATTAGTTATTTTTGGGAAGACTGATGTTTGGTAAACTCTGACTTTGGTCTGATTTTATGTCTTACAAGACAAGATATGCATGTCAACAATACACATTAAAAACTTTTTTTACTAATCAAATTCTGTCGGCAAAATTTGTGGTATAATTTCTTACTAATTCATTACTGTTCTCTGCTCTCTATCACCACAATGTTTTTTTCTATGTTATTTTTTTATTTAAAGTTCTTAATTATTTTCCTAATAATTCATATATTCTCTATTAAGAATATGATGTATTTTGTTATGTGTTGGAAAATGATTATAGATAGTTCTAAGCATTATGTCAAAAAGAGAAGATATAATCAAAATCTATAATGAAATTATTCAAATATATATATATATATATATATATATATATATATATATTTATATAATTTGCTATTACAATAATACTTGTTGGTACATTTATTGGTGTTTTAGTCCACGAAAAGAAGAAAAAAGCGAGGAATTTCAATAAAACAATGCACAATTAATTTAAAATTTTCCTATAATGTTAATTAAATTTGATAATTTTATATGTGGTTACTTGTATAATTTGTCTTCAAACTATTACTTAACTTTTAAATTACAACCAGCTTCAACATTAAATATATAGTAATTCAAATTTATGGAGCATATTTAATCTACATAAATATATTTGAGTATAATCTATTTTAAAATATGAAATAACTCTGATAAATTTATTGACTCTATTTATTTTTTTGAACATTGTAAAGTTTAAATTCAAATTGTTCATGCAGTATGTATGTATATTTTAATATACATATTTTAAATATACTCTTCGTTTTATCTAAATTAGCATTGAACATACAAACCAAACAAAAACATTTGATTGCATTTAGGGGTGAAATCAGAATTTTTTTTGAGGGTCATAATTAAATTATAATTTTTATGAGAACTAAAATGTAATTTTATCATTGCTTTTATAAGGATTAGATCCTAATTTTATCATTCTTGAGAGTCAAAGTACAATTTCATCGCATGTTAACTTATAACTTTACAAATTTAAGAGGGTTTAAGAGGTAAATTTTCCATTTAATTTGAGATCAATTTAGAATTCAGACTATAATTTAAGGACATCTAGTGGAATTAATCCCTTTAATTTGAGATCAATTTAGGGACATTTAATGTAATTATCAAACTTGTTAAGCCACAAGTTTATAATTCAACTAATTCATTGAATAAATTATTAAAAAATATTAAAAATTTATTCAATTAATTTTTAACTCAATTCAATCGATTTATATTAATTCGCAGCTCAATCAATCTAACATTCTTTCTTCAAGTTCGACTAATTCAAAATCCAATCAATTCAACTTATTTCAAATAACCATAATTAAAATAGTACCTAAGGGAGACCCATTTAACACACGTCTTAATAGGATATGTTAGATCTTATTTAGTAAGAAATACTTTTATAATAATAAACTTTTATCTGCTGAAAAAAATCTCAGATTAGCTGCAATAGAAAATATGTCGGCAGATTTTAATTATCTGACTAAAAAAATGTTGCAAAAATTAATATTGGAGCATTGGGAAACATGCCACCTTGCTTTTTTCTTCTTTTTTTTTTGGTTTGTTCAAGAAAGTGGAATAATAATTCGATATGGGAAAATTATCATAAATCATGGAGTCAACAATTGTATATATATATATATATATATATTTGTAACATTTTTAAAGAAATTAAGAAAATAAAATAGCAAAGAAGGTCAATATTTGCTAAAACTATGGCAATTTAGAAGATCGAAAAAGTAGCATAAATCATGCAAATTCAAATAATTCGATTTTTGCATATAAAACCATCCTTAATGAATTTGCTGATTGTATAAATAAAATAATTTTCAATGCAGGATAAAAGTTGAAAGTGTGTGAAAGAATCCTAATGGAAATGTTAGTAATCTTTCCTATTATTAAAGCAAGTATTAATCTTATTTAAAGATTTCTTGTATAATGCTTAAATCTTATATTTAAATATAATAACAGATCTAAAACCATAAATTAATCGAAATTTAGGATTATGTTTATTAATATGGAATAATAGTATTAATTTAAAATGGTTGGGTATAATGGATATTCTATTTTATGGCAAATAAAAATAAATGGTAGTTGTAAGAATGATTGATGGCAAAAACAAAAAAAAAAGAAGAAGAGGTTAATTGAAATTAGGGTTAGATGCCCCATTGTCATAATGGTAGGTCACCAATGTCTATCCTTTTGGGACATTGTTTTCTTCATCAGCCTTAGCTTTTCCAATGCTAGAAGGTACCTCCTTCACCCACCAACAATGTTATATATATATATACATAATGAAGAAGAAAGAATGTAATTGAAGATACGTGATTTTTTTTCTTTATTTCTGTGTTTTCTGGAGTTTATTCTGATTTAATAATAACCTGTAGTGCAGTATGTATTGTTCCGTTCAAGTAAAGACATTGTATCTTGAAAATAATATTTCTTAATCGTTTTGTACACGGAAAGAAAATAATTATTCTTAAGATAGTTTTCTGGAAACACTTTATCATTACAAAATATCGATTTCGGATCCAACCAATTTTTTTATACAACAAGTCCATCATGTAAAAGGAATTATGTATGAGCTTGTTAGGTAGCTCAGCCTGGTTTAATTGATTAGTTTGAGTTAAAGTTGTACAGTTTAATACTTATAATAATTTATTTTAGGTTTGATACATAACTTAGTACTTGATTTTACTTTTTTTTCTTTAATGTGGTACTTGTATTTGACAAAAATTATTAGCTATTAACTTTTATCAAATCAACCCTGAAATATGAATTAACTCACATTTGTTGACTATATTTGACAAATCAAGCTCAAAATTAAATAAATTCACAATTAACACTAAACTTATTAACAAAATTAAGAAAAAAAATCAAACTTAATAATATTAACAATTAACTTTCATCAAATTAATCTTAAAACTCAAATAAAACACTAAAAAGTTAATACCATTATCTTTGGATGCCAAAAAATAACACAAGTATAACGTCAAACTTGGATATTATAAATAATATATTAAGCCTTTATTTTAATTTAAATTGATGATATTGTCATCTGAATTCTATCTTTATTATCTCAAACTCAAAGATTTTTCCTTCTTTGAAGAAAAGATTTATCGAATGCATTAATATCTCATATATTTTTTTGGTGAATTATAAGGAGAGGGTAAAGTCTTAACAACAACGTGACTGGCGCGATTCGAATTCAAGTCACATCTGGGACAATGAACACCCTTGATCATCAGGCCAACACATAGTTTTCTAATATTTTTTAAACTAATTATGTATTGGAGTTTAATCTAAAATAATAATTGCATGAACAAATTTAACTGAAATTTAGTGCAAGTTGGAGATGATTGTACATTTTGTAATGTTTGATTTTAATTGGAAATGTGAAACTTAAAAGAAAAGAATTATAATAGATAATGGTTAAAATAAAAGTGAAAAATTCGGAATGAATGATTGAAATTAAAAATATTTATGAGTTGGGTCGGATTAAAATTTAATTTTTTAAAAAAAATTCAGGTTTTTGGTCGTAAAAAAAGTTTTACTATTTAAAAATAAAAAATATTTTTATTTAAATTTAATTATAAAAATATAAAAGAATTAATATATGTTTTTATTTATAAGCTAAACTTTGTCATGAATTATTTTGATGAGAGGAGACAAAAGTTTGGCACACAATGCTCCAATTGACTCAATAAATTATTTGTAAAATGTTAATAATTTTAACTCAAACTCAAATTCATTCAAATTTAAAATTGATTTAAATTAATTGAGTTTTAGTTCGATTGATATGAAAATTAATGTCAATGCAGAAAGATGTGAGTTCGAGTGTGTTGAAGCGCATTATCCTCCTATTTATGAGTTGGGGAGGGACTATAAATAGTTATAGGCGTTGTTTCCAAAAGAACAAATATGATCAGAATCTATAATGAGATTGTTAAAAAAAAATTGATTCAAATCTAAAATGAATCAAACTTGAAATTGCCCGAACAAATATTTTTTTGGTCCAACCAGTACTTGTATCTGACAAACTTTATCTATATTGGTACCCAAAGATAACAATGTTAATTTTTTAGTGTTTAATTCGGGTTTTAAAGTGGATTTGATGGAAGTTAATTGTTAATGGTATTATGTTTGAATTTTTCATTATGTTGTTAATAGAATACATTTAGTGTGTTAATAGTGAATTTTCAAATTTTGAACTTAATTTGTCAAATGCAATTCGATGGGTGCGATTTAATTCGCATTTTAGGATTGATTTGTTGAAATTTAATTGTCAATATTATTAGCTAATTATGAATTTAAATAAATAAACTCTAAAATCCAAATTAAACAATAAAAAGTTAACATCGTTATGTTTGAGCTTTGGGTACCAAAATAACGCAGGTACCATATTAGAAAAAGTATCAATCTCAAGTACTAAATTATGTATTAAACTTTAAAAGATATATAATAATGAATTTAACCATTAATATTTACACATTTTATCAATTTGATCCTAAAGGCAAATTAATACGGTTTTGCATGCAATTTGATAGGGTTGCTAATTAACGCAATAAAGAAAAAGGATAAAGTTGTATTAGGTTTGAAATTGATGGACTCGCCTGATTAAGTGGCTTAATTAATTGCTGAGAATTTGTGTTTTGTGTATTGAACTGTTTTTCATTGGGACGGAAAACGACATCATTTTGTACATTTCAAAACACAAATTGCTTAATCAATCAAAGAAGCTTTGCTTTTATGAATATTAATTCCCTTTCTCATTAATAACTAGTCAAATTTCATATGATATATATTTTCTGAAACCACTCTTCATATAATATTGATCTGGATAGTAAAATGTCACCAAAACGATTGGATATGGTCGTAATAAAGGCGTTAGCTCAGTTTTAGAAGTAGAATTTCGAGCAATTGTTGATTGGCTGAAAATGATTTTGGAGAAAGAGGTGCGTTGGCTACTAATCGAGAGTGATAGTAAAATAGTAGTAGACCTAATACTTGGAGTCAAAGTGGTGGGATTGTCGAGATTGGCATTGGAGGTTTGCAATTGGATAATGAGGGATTGGTAAGTGGAGATTCAGCATGTACCAAGAACAACAAATATGGCTACTGATGCTATACACAAGGCGGTAAGGTGTTGCAAAACAGGTTTTTATTTTTTTCTCACAACCACTTTTGGTGGTGCAAGATGTAATATTGAGGGATAAGTGCTGAAAAACTAGTTTATTGTTATCGATTGAGCGTTATAGTTCAACTTTCTTTTGTAACTAAATTTTTTTTGAATTCTTCATAAATAATTGATTGGTTATCAAGTTTTATTACGTTAATAGTATGTAGAAAAATTGATGGGTCGGATTGAGTTGGATTGAATTTATGTAGGCAATCAACACTATACAAAATTTTTTAAAAAGTTTTCGAATTAATAAATTACAAAAAAGCAAATGAGTGAAATACATCATCTTACCTAACTACTCTCAAAGCAGTATCTCTATCGAATAAACTAGCAATAACATGCTACACTAATGCCATGTCCTTCATGAATAGTCATGGCGAAGCCAGAAGTTTCTTTGGAGACGAGTGAAATTAAGTTATACATTTTAGTGGGAGTTAAAATGTAATTATGTCATTATATTGATATATATTTTTAGATAGTATTAGGAAAGCCACTTGGTAATCGGATTTGAGTGTGGCATGATTTAAATATGCTCCATATTTAAGACGAAAATTGAATCCTCGACCATTTATTAAGATAAAAAAACCCTTTCTATCTCATCTAACTCTCGTGATTATAAACTATCAGTATTTTAAAAGTTGAAGTTTTCGTTATATTATATTTTTACTTTTTCAATCATATTCTTTATAAAAAGATACAACCTTTTGCAATAAATTTTTAATAAATATATAATACATTTTAATTGATATATATATAAAATCAAATTTCTACATTTTACACATAAAAAAAAAGTAATTATAAAATAGAAAAATATGACATTTCAAACTACCAAATTTAGTGTTGATTCCACAGCAGCCATTTCTTTTGACCATAAAATTTTTCAGCCATTATTAAGACTAAATTTCCTTAAAATAAACTAAGAAAGAGTTTGATATTATGAATTATGATGGTACCCTTTTTTATAAAAAGTTTGTTTGCATTCATACTAAATTCCTTATTTCATATAAAATTAAAATAAACCCTTTTAAGCTTTCTTCAACATGAAGTCATTGAGATTCTGTTTGGTAAAAAGGAAAATTAATTTATAGTTCAACCATTAAATTCTTTAAATTTTTTACTTTTTTTCACTCTAAAATATTTTTTAAAGATAATAAGTATTTTCTAAACCTCTTAAAATATTTAAGAGTCTGTTTGATAAATCATTGATTTTTTTTCATTTCATTGAACATCAACATTTCAACATTAAATATTTTAAATGTATTCGATAGTTATTTTGATTTTTTACTTAATATAAAATTTTCAACAAAAAAATATTTCATTTTTCAAAAAATAATATTCAAATTACCGTATTAATCTTTCATCCAAATCTATCTAAAATAATATTACATTTTATAATAATGAAATTAAAATTAAATCATCTTTTAAAAATAAATACTTTATTCTATCAAACAACATAATTATATCTGGTATTTATATTTACTAATTTACCAAATAAATTTTTAACAGGACAAACTACACCATAAGTCACTCAATTATGGGTCATTTTTTTTAGTCACCAACTAATCGAGATTGATTTTTTTAGTCCATTTCCGTTAACTGCATTAACAGAAAGGTGACATGGCAATTGAAAAATTAGTATAATAACAAATTTAATCCTCCATTTTTACATATTATATCGATTTAATAATAATTTTAAAAAATAACCTTCAAACTTTACAAATGGCCTCAATTTGATCATAATTCTAAAAAATTCAAAGAAATATATAAAAAAAACAGAAATATTCCTAATAAATGTATTAATACATTTAAATTTTATATTAATATTAAATAATAATAATAATAACTCCTCCCCGCCGTCCTTTAATTTAAATTAGATAATTAGTGTTATGTATGTATATAATCATAATATTAATTTACTTATTTTTTATATATAAAAATGACAAAATATAATATAATTTTTAAAATAGAGAACTTCATAATATTTTTACCGACAACTTGATTAATTTTTACTAATTAACCTAACATTGATTCTTGCCTTGAAGATAGAGACTTTTACTTTAGACACTTCTTCAATCTTCCATGTATGTACTTTTTTTACTTTTAGGTACCTGCAATTATTGACAATTTTCTGAAAATAAAAAAATAATAGTGTTCGATCTTTGGCCTTCTCACCATTGGAGATAAAAAAAAAATTATTGATATATTATTTGGTACTTAAATTTGATTTTAGTGTTTAATTTGATATTTAAATCGAATGGAATCATGTTCCCCAATAAATGTTTAGCACATAAGGGCGACAGCAAAGGGGCATGGTCTAAAATAAATTTCCTTTTAGGCCCTTCAAATTTTATAAAATTATAAAAAATTATAAGATAAATTTATGATTTTCTCTCAAAATATGATAAAAATTTTGATTTAATACTTTCAAAATTATTTAGATTTAAGCTAATATATTGGTCAAATTGCATTTTTATAACTTAATTTCAGCCCCTCCAAAAAAAATATCTAGTTTCTTTCATGTTGACACGTGTGTCTAATAAAAAAACATAAATATTTAATTGGGATAAAAAAGCTCACATTGAAGCTAAATTTAGGTACCAAATTAAATATTGAAACTAAACTTAAATACAAAAATAGTAAATTAGCCCAAATAAAAGTGAAAAAGAAGGGTTAAAGTAGTACTTGGGAGGTCCATGTATTATAAGAACTGGATCAAATTAGTCACTATATTATTAAATGAATCAATTTAGTTTCTATATTTTTAAAAAGAATCAAATAAATCCAAATGTAACACAATCAACATTCACGGCATTAAAAAATGTCTTTGAATTATTTTTCTAAATAAAAACTTTAGAAATATTAATTTTGTTAAATAGTAAATATTAATTATATTCCAATATAATATTATTTAATGATGTAGAAAGGAAATTCATACGCAATTTCGAACACCAAATTAAATTACAAACTAGGAATAATTTTGGTTGGACAAAATTGACTGATTCCATCTGATGTAAAAGTGGGAACATATTTTAGGCAATCAGTTAGGATTTAAATTAATTAAAAAATAATAATGGTACCAAAACAGTTTTTAACTAAAATGGAGGTGTGAGATATTCTCCCAAATCCGAGACTATAAAAGAAGCCCCCTCTCTACTCTCTTTTCCTACCCCCAAGAGAGTCTCTCATACTATCCATTGGCACTACCACTGCCTCGCTTCACTCTCTTCTTTAAAGAGGGGCTTCATTTTCATTGCCAAACATCAACAAATCTGTGAGAGATTCTCTTCGTTTAAAGGGTTTATTTATTTATTTATTTATTTTTTCTTTCATTCATTTCATTTCATTTCAAAAAAAAAAGATCCCCTGTTTTTCACAATTCAAAATAGAAAGAAGCAGAGATGGATCAGATATCACCAAGGCTACTGATTCCACAGTCATTTCTAGTGAATGGAGATGATGTAACCAGTCAACTCGGGTTGATGTGGGAATTGATTAAAGCACCATTGTTAGTCCCTATGTTGAGAATTTCCGTTTATATTTGTTTAGCCATGGCGTTAATGTTGTTTATGGAAAGGGTTTATATGGGGATTGTCATTATCCTCATTAAGCTTTTCTGGAAAAAACCAGAGCAAAGGTATAAGTTTCAGCTTATTGAAGACGATGAAGAGCACGGTAGCTCGAACTTTCCGGTCGTTTTGGTGCAAATCCCAATGTTCAACGAAAAAGAGGTCCTTTTTCTGCATTTTTTTTTAATTTCTGGGTTTTCGATGCTAAAACAGAAAGTTTGGGTTTTTATTTTTTGTGTGCGTGTGTGTGTTTCAACAGGTTTATAAGATCTCCATTGGAGCAGCTTGTGGACTTTCATGGCCGTCTGATCGTCTTGTAATACAAGTACTTGATGATTCAACTGACCCTGCAATCAAGGTTAATTACCGGACCATTTTCTCTTATGGTTCCAGTCCCTCTGTTATGCTCAAATCCCTATAATTATTTTTAGAATATCATTAGTTCCTGTTGAAATGCGGAAGTGTTCTTTTCCCGGGAACACCATTTCAAGTCGAGTTGTTAACTCCTTGAATAAAATGGTTATATTTCAATTTTAGGCCTTCCTAAAGTTTAATATTTCGGTTTAACCTTCTCAGCATAAAATTTTTAAGTATCCTCAATTTGTTAGTAAACACCTAATCTAGGGTTTGAAACTCTGAACAACCCCTAAATCTCATAATATAAGGACTAAAATTACAATTTGACCTTAAAAGATCTCGATTTTCAAGCTATGGAAATGTTTTTTTGTTTGTTTTTTTTTTTTTTTAAATGCAGTCATTGGTGGAGCAAGAGTGCCAAAGGTGGGCAAGCAAAGGCTTAAACATAACGTACCAAATAAGAGAAAACCGAACAGGTTACAAAGCTGGTGCACTGAAAGAAGGGTTGAAGAGGAGCTATGTGAAACATTGTGAATATGTAGCCATTATCGATGCCGATTTCAGACCGGAGCCTGATTTCCTTAGAAAAAGTATCCCCTTTTTGGTCCATAACCCCGACATTGCTCTAGTTCAAGCTCGTTGGAGATTCGGTAACTCTACACCTTAAATTCTGCACTTCTTATAATTTTATCATTTAATCATCTTTTCAATCAGGCTTAAATAGTAGCATATCTTGACATTAAGTTTTGGGGTTCGATTAAAATTTTCAAAAACATTTTGAAGGGACTTGAATAAATTTTTTCAAAAAAATTAAGATCTGAATGATAATGATCCAAAATTTCGAGGTGCTCTCGACACCTATAAGGGTTCATTTCTACTTAAACTACCAATTGTGTGTCATTTTACCCTAAAATACGGTACCATGCAGTTTTTTGGTAAAATAGACAAAATTGACATACTTTTGACTTACAAAAAACCTTATGTACCTAAATAGAAGAACAGTATGATTTGAGGACCAATTTGAGAAATAATCCTTTTCAATTACATCACTGCTTTAAGTTTGTGTTTAGTTGTGTCGGTGGTGTTAAAATAAAACTTTTTTTGTTCTTTTCATTTGGACAATGAAATTATGTGTTTGGTTTTTGTGGGCTGAGGGATGTGGGTCCCATACAAGAAAACAATGAAAAGTACCTCACTTATCAAGGTTGGGACCCACTCAGCCTTTTACCGCGACCCATCTTTGAGAATTTAGTATAAAAAAATTGGTCTTGTTTTTTCTTTGGTCCCTCCACCGTGATAAAAAATATGATATTTAGTCCTTATAATTTAATTTCCTAATGTTATCTGTCAGTTTAAATAGCTAACTTGTTCCCATTTTTTTTCTTTTTAGTGAATGCCGACGAATGCTTGCTAACAAGAATGCAAGAGATGTCATTGGATTACCATTTTACAGTTGAACAAGAAGTTGGATCAGCAACTCATGCTTTCTTCGGTTTTAATGGTAAAAAATACTTCCGGCATCGTTGAGAGATTTTGGGCTTTTCTCATAGAATTCTTCGAAATATCATAGGTTCAAAATCGATCCATCTCTCAAAACTTTCGGTATTATCTTTGATCAGAGTTTTGTCTCCAGATTTTATTTTATGGAGAGTGTGAGTGTTTGAGATGGTGGGTTCAAAAGAGTGGAAGTGCCTTGTAAGTGCTTGAACCAAGGAAATGTGGGTATTAACACTTGGTAGGGATTAGGTGCTCTCACTCTGTTGAATTTACTGTCCCTTCAGGAGATAAAACCCTGACCGAAGGCATTAGTGACCCATTGAGAGATCCAATTTCGAACCAACGACACTTCGAAAACTTCTTTCGGAAAAGCCAATCTCCCCTCTACAGGCACTAATAACATTGTATTAACTTATACATGAACCAAATGCAGGAACTGCTGGTATATGGAGAATAGCAGCCATTAACGAGGCAGGTGGATGGAAAGATAGAACCACCGTGGAGGACATGGACCTTGCCGTCCGAGCTAGTCTTAGGGGATGGAAATTTCTTTACCTTGGTGACCTTCAGGTATCTATATTGTTTCGATTCTTCATATCTAACATGTATGACCCGAGTCATAAAATTAATAATTCAAATTATCTTATCAGGTAAAAAGTGAACTTCCAAGCACTTTCAAGGCCTTTCGTTTCCAGCAACATAGATGGTCATGTGGCCCTGCAAATTTGTTCAGAAAAATGGTGTGGGAGATCATTACAAACAAGGTAAGAAAAACAAAAACATTGCTGTAAACTTTTATCTTATACACTAAATGAATTGATTCTTTAACTATTTACCTTGTTGCAGAGAGTGAGATTCTGGAAGAAATTATACGTAATTTACAGCTTCTTCTTCGTCAGAAAAATCATTGCTCACATGGTCACTTTCTTTTTTTACTGTGTGGTCCTCCCTTTAACCATTTTAGTCCCTGAGGTTAAAGTTCCAATTTGGGGTTCAGTTTATATCCCTTCCATCATCACCATTTTAAATTCCGTAGGCACTCCGAGGTACAGTGAAATTGGATTTGAGATATGATATTTCAAGCACTCCGAGATATGATGTTTTGTATGTGTGGGGTATTCTGTAGGTCCTTTCACCTATTGTTTTACTGGATTCTTTTCGAGAACGTGATGTCGTTGCATCGGACAAAAGCGACCCTCATCGGTCTCTTCGAGACCGGTCGAGCCAACGAGTGGGTCGTCACCGAGAAGCTTGGGGATATAGCGAAGAAAGTCGCTGAAGCTAAGAAAAACAAGACCACTACCAAAGTGATCAAGAAATGTAGATCCAAATTGACCGACAGGTAAGATCCAAATTGATTCTAGCCATGGATATATGTTAAATTATGATTTTAGTCCCTTACTATACTCCAAATTTAAAAATTTGAACTAATTGCTTGTTTTTTGTTGTTCTATGAAAACAGATTAAACACATTGGAGTTGGGATTCTCAGCATTCCTATTCCTATGTGGATGCTTTGATTTTGTGTACGGGAAGAACAATTACTTCATATACCTTTGGCTACAAACCATTACCTTCTTCATTACAGGCATTGGCTATGTCGGCACCATCATTTAATCATTTTGTCAGCTTGCTTTTGTGTTGTTTTTTCATTCTAAATTTTCTCGCCTGCCAAACAAGCAAAATATAGGTCCATTTTCAATAGAGTTTTGTATAGAGCACAAAGCTGTAGCCATCTTTCTTTGTTAATGGAGAATTTCAGCAGGGAAAGAAAAATGAAACTGTTGCTGTTATGACAATTTTTTTTTTGGTGAAATGTTGTTATGACAATTTTAAGGACAATGAAATGCAAAAAAAAAAAAAAAAAAAAAAAAAAAAAGAGCTCTTTTTGGTGAAATTTTCTTTCCTGTTTTCGTTGCTTTTAACTAATTAAGTTTAATTAAAGGAGTTAAATTTTCTCATTTTAAAATCTAAAAAGTATAGGGACTAAATTTACAACTTTTATAAAATACAAGGACCAATAGAAAATTTTAACTTATTCTAATTCCATAGATCTGTTTGATTGAGAAAGTGTAATTACACCATAATTGCCCATGTCATATTTGGTAATACAAATTGTAATTAAATAATTATATTAAACAGATACTATTTATTATCATATGTTAGTCTAAGAAAAAATACTCTCTCAAACACATTCAAATGCCTTAAATTAAAGAGTTCATAGGTTATCTCAAATGTTTTAACTCTATTCTATCAAATGCTATCATACTTCACAAAATTCTACATAAAATCTTTTGTATTTACATAACAAACAATACCACATAATATTTTTCTAAAAAAAAATTTAATTCTTTAAATGGGATTAGTAAAATAATATATAACTATATTTTTAATATAAAATATTTTTCTTAATCCTAAATATTCTATTATTATTGTATAAAAATAAAATCTTAAACTTAAATAATGTAATGTGTTTTTGAAAAATTATAGGTTAATTAAAGTTGAGTGTAATTATCCGTGTCATTTCTTCAATTCTCGGCTTTCTTCAAGAATTAAAATGTATAATTCTAATACTACAATTACACTCAATCAGTGGGACTCATTAATTGTAACGATTATTCAAATATGACATACATATTTAATTATAAACAATTACATTCAAATTCAATTATTAAATAATTTTTTATACATACATAAATTTTTTTAAAAATTGAATAAAACAATATGAGAAAAAAAATTAGAAATATCAACTTTAAAATTATAAACTCACTTTCCTTTTATATTTTTTTGCTGCTACATTTGTAACTCAATCAATAAATTGTAAATTCAAATTTATTTTTTTTTACAAATTTGGAAGGGGATGATAACCATAGTATTCGAACATTGATTTTTGAGATATAAATAAAATATAATCATCGATTGAGTCTTAACTCGATTAGTATGTGTATTGTTATTAATGCAAGAGAATGTGGATTCGAGTGCGTTAAAACGTATTATTTTTTCTATTTATGAGTTTGAGAAAGACTATTGGTAATTTTAGATATTGTGTCAAAAAAGAGTACATAAATATGATTAGAACATTATTATTTTCATTTTAAATTGATTTTTTAATTTTAACTTATTCTAATTATATATCTAAACTATCAATATTACATTAACCAAGTCATCTCAAACAATTTAAAAATATTTAGTACAAATAATTCTAAATATTTTATAAAGGGAATCACAAGGTTGTC
This sequence comes from Gossypioides kirkii, assembly GCA_005610355.1. Classification (NCBI taxonomy): domain Eukaryota; kingdom Viridiplantae; phylum Streptophyta; class Magnoliopsida; order Malvales; family Malvaceae; genus Gossypioides; species Gossypioides kirkii. The sequence continues at coordinate 538,177 of CP032250.1, forward strand.
CATAAATTATTTGAGGTCTCTTTATGTAAAAATTTTTACTATGATGATTCCTTTCCAAGACATTAACTGTGTGGGCAATAATTGCTGCATTATAAAGAGATTAAAAATTGCCATTGTCAGGATTGTGCACTTTCTCAACACTGCCTTGATTTCACCCATCAACCTTTTTACCTCTGACATTTCATGTTAAACTAATTACCATTGCACCTTTTTTTCTTTTTTTTTTTATTTACATCGAATTTGCTTTTTTTTCGTTATGATTTTAACGAGATGTGATTTTTAAAAATATGATTATCAAGAATGTAATTAATAAAAATGTGATATTATAATGTTTGACATATATAAAAAGGTGTTGATAAAAATTTTGAGGAAATTACATTAATGTAGTTGGTTTATCGAGCATTTTATTAATAATGTAATAATAAAATTTCGAAACCATTCTTGGAATTTTTTTTTAAATAAGTATTTGGACATAAATAATTGTATGTAAAAATTGATATCGAAAAAGTTTTATTTTGTGTGTTGATTTGATAGTCAATGTGTTCATCATCTCAAATGTGATTTGAATTGGAATCGCACTAATCACGTTACTATTAAAACTTTGTTCTCCTAGTATAGGTAAAAAAATCGATAATGAAGTTAAATTTTATATTATATATATACTCATAAAACACATGCAAGCATTTTAATTTTGTGAGAGAATTTACCTATCTATCACATTACATGGATATGGGGTTTCTTTCAATAATTGGCCTAGTAAGACACTGTGGGGGGACTATTGGGAATGAGTCATTTCTTTTGAAAGAAAGGGATTCGCATAATGGTAAGTTTCGGTTTTGAGAATTTTGAGATTTTATGTTCGAGTCTTATTTTAAAGTGAATGTTTGTTCTTTTAAGATTATTTATGGGTTAAGATATTCATTCAAAAGTTGAGATAATTTGTGTAAAAATATAAGGTTCAAAAAACGAGTTTAAACAAAAAAATAAATCTATTTAAAATATGGGTTACGCTTAGACTCAAACATTTAAGACTTGAGTTCAGTTTCGATTGTCTCGTTTTCTAAGTCATATTTTAAATAGATCTATTTAAAATATGGGTTAAGCTGATAATATGTTATATTATATAATGTACAATACATCTATAGTAATATATAATATTTTATTGTAAACATTAGAAAATTGTTAAGTTGTCAATATATAAAATTTTAACAAATGAAAAAATAAATAAAATTATCAAATATTAAATTAAAAGTAATATAAATATTAAAAAAAAATTTAGCCATTTACCAAATATGAGGGATTTGGGGAAAATTTTAGGCTCATATTTTGAGTCTGATCAGGTTTAGACAAGTATAAAATATGTTAATATCATTTTAAGTCCGATCTGACTCATGAACGTCTCTAATATTTGTTGAGACTTTATTTTAGTTATAATTATTTTAAATTTAATTAATTATTCAGTATAATAATTATAATGAATTCTTTTTATTGAGACTCTTTATATAGTTCTTAGTAATTTATTTGTGTGCAAAAATGTTGCATTTTCCTTATACAGACCATAATTTGGGAAAAGCTGTTAGGCCCCATTTTTTGAAACATAGCACATGGGTCACCCTCTTCATTGTAATTTTCAATGGCATTTATGGTTTTTCAAAAAAAATATTAAAATTATAAAAGTCAAAATTTACTATTATAAAACAAAATAATTATATTTAGTGTTTAGCTTTTACTAATATAACAAACAATTTTATAATATAAATTTAGTGTTTATAAAATTTAATACTTACTTTTTCAGATGATCCCAATCTATAATTAGAAGAAAAATGGTAAGGGATTAAACCGAGCAAAAATACTTATTTTACTTTTAGTAACTAATCCCATTAAAATTAATCAGTTATAAGTTAAGAATGTGTTAAAAACATCAATGATTTATTGAAAAATTAGGGTTAATTGCACTTCTAAACTATTATTTCTAAACTTAACAAGATTCTAATTGAACTCTTAAAAAACCAATATTGAATCAATCAAGTTTTTTTATCAATCAAATCGTCAATTTAGACAATTTAAATGTCAATTTAGATAAGATTTATAGCATATTTAAAACATGTGGGTCAATTTGTATATATGTGTATGTACTATGTACCTACCACATAGACATATTAAATAAACATATAATGCCAATAAAATTTAAGACGGCTATTATTTTAGCATGTCATATTTAAGTTGTACATTTAGTGGATAAATACGTATTTACAATTTGATTCACGTGTCTGAAGCTAATAGCTAGATTGACGAAAGGGCTTAACTAATATAAGACTCATAGTTTAGGATTCAATTAAAATATTTTGAAGTTTTGAGATTATTTTATAAAACTTCAGACAACATATCGGAACCTGGAGGATATATGATGCAGAAATTACAAAATAACTCAACGTTGTTTGAGGGGAAACAAATAAAAACTGCTGGCTGTGAGGTTCGAACTCACGCGCACTTCAGTGCAGCAGATCTTAAGTCTGCCCCCTTAACCACTCGGGCAAACCAGCCAATTCGATCAATTGCCATCAATGGTTGAACCTATTTTAACAATACAAATCAATCATGGATCTAGACTTCTCTTGGGCTGAGCTATTTGCCCAAATTTAAAAGGTTCCGACAAAAAGTTAGGCCTCTTTAAAAATTTTGACATACTCATAAATTTATATTTTTTAAATCTCAAATCTATTATTAACATCAAATTTCTATAATTCAAATCTTTTGAAGGTACCAAAAGGAAATACTTTTGACAAAGGCTTTCATTTGTGGGCTTAAGAAGTTAGCATGGTTTTCATATAAATTTTTACAAGGCTTAATATATTATTTAGTATTTGAAATTGATATTTTTTTCTGTAATGTAATGCCTATATTTGAAAATAAATTATATATTTTGATATTCGAATGTAACTTAAGATTTAGGGTTTATTTGATAAAAATTAACTGTTAATATTATTTGGCTTGAATTTTTCATGATTTTGTTAATAGAATAAATTTAGTTTTAATTATGGATTTATTTAAAATTTTTTATATTGAAAAATATAGTCTAATTGATAAAAGTTAATTGTTAATGTTATTAGTTAAGTATGAATTTTCATCAAATCAAATATAAAACCCGAATTAAATACTAAAAAAGTTAACATTGTTACCTTCAAATATTAAAATGAGTAATTTTTATCAAATACAGATACCACATTAGACAAAAAAACTATAAGTACCAGATTAGAAAAAAATTGTCAAATCTAGATATCTAATTATACATATTAAACTATTTTATAATTATATTTTTAATCTACCATCTATTTTTGCTTTTCTCAAACTTTTTGGTTGCATCATTCATGATAGAGTAATTATCTTGGATAAATATCAAAATTACATATAAACTGTGGTTTAATGTGGAATTGTATACATGAACTTTGATTTTGTGCAATTTTATACATGAAATTTTGATTTGATCCAATTCTTGTAAATTGTTAACACAATTATTAATATAACATCATTTTATATTTATATATTGCATATATAAAAAATTATATTCATTCAATATAAAATAAATTAATGTATTTATTTCTTTAAATGTGTATGATTAAATTAAAATTAAAGTTTCAAGTATACATTTGAATCACAATTAGAGTTTCACGTATATAATTGCACCAAATTAAAATTCATGTATACAATTACACATTAACTCAAAGCTTATGTATAATTTTAAAATTTATTCCGTAATTATATCAAATAGACGGGAATGCATGCATTTATGAAAATAGATGCCTATTCTTATGGAATGTTAATATATCAAATATAATAATTGGATTTAAATTGTGTGTAATTGCATTTATGTATATTTATATATTGCATACATAAAAGATTATATTTATCCAATATAAAATATTTTTTTTTTGTAGTTAAAAACGACACTAGGCGATTACAAAGGGAAATTTAAGAATTAAGTACAATGAGGACAACTGAGAATCAACAGATAAAAGAGGTATAATCGAGCTTGGAGGAGACGCAAATGCATGAAGAAGAATGTCCCTTTTTTCCGCATTTCTAGCCAAATGATCCGCAACACTATTTTGTGTTCGTGAGATGTGACGCAAGCGGATTTCCCAATTACGACTCAAGAGTTGCTGCAATAAACGTAATTCCACAAGATTACTTCTACCAGCTCCTCCATGAAGAAGAAGATCAACAAGTAACACATTATCGCACTCAACTTCAACTCGCCTAAACTCCTTTTCCCATGCCAACAAAAGTCCCTCCAACATTGCTCGAGCTTCGACTTTGAAAACAATATTTATGCAGAAACTCATGGTATATCCCCAGAGCCATTCTCCTGCAGAATCCCGAATAACACCCCCAATGGATGCATGCTGTCCAAATGATTGCACTGCTGCATCAGAATTTAGCTTGACCCAACCCGGATTAGGCGCTGTCCATGTCGACATGAAACTCCGAGAACCTTTCAAGGCCAAGTTCAAATCAGCTCTGCTGTAACTCTTTGCCCACGCGAAGCTCGTATCAAGGATGGCTTGCGTACACCTGTGACTGATAGAAAACACAAAAGAGTTTTTGCTTTTCCACAATAACCAACAAAGAATAGCAAATAAAGATGGCCACGAAGTATCTGCATAGTTTATGTTATCCTTGTTACACAAATTTCCAAACTAACCATCCCTTGAAAGGTAAAGAGAAAAAAGATGAAAGCACATGCCTCGGAACTACTACCCGTCAGATAGACAGAGCAAATTGACATCCTCGAATAACATGGCTTACTGTCTCCAAACAACCCATACAAAGCGGACAAGTAGCATCCTCTGTCATGTGTCTTCTCTTACGTTCGACATTTGTGAGCACCCTGTCTCGCCAACAAAGCCAAAGAAAAACGCGCACCCGTTGGGGAGCTTTAGCTTTCCAGATCCAGATCAAATTCCAATGTGAATCACTATTATCAAAACCAAAAAAGTTCCTTTAAGTTTTTGAAGATGAGAAAACATCCTTCTCCATCCATCTCCAAGCAATAGTGTTTGAACCTGCTTCATCTTTTGGTGGAAAAATTGCTCCAATATGTCGAATAACATGTTGAGGAATCATACCCATGAGCCGCTCCCAATCCCAAGTACCATTTTGAGTCACCAAATCACACACTCGAAGTGTACTATCATGTTGCTCGAAGTCAGTGACAATATCACACAACGGACCACACTGTCGAAGCCAAACATCACTCCAGACAATATCTATTCTCCAATTAACATTTAGTTCATTAATTAGCAAAGTGTTGAAAAAAAATTAATCTTTGAAGTTTGGTGGAATCTCCCAACAATTAATTTTGATTAAAACCCTTAATTGTTTCACAATCAAGTTTAGGTAAGGCATTATTTCATTAGCTCCAATGCTGACTGTGAAAGCCTTTAGGAGATGAAGCGAGAACACAATTAAGGAAGTTCCTCAGCCAAATATCCTTTTAAACGAGAAAGCTGGATTTAAGATTTAGTTTGGCTTGTCGATCGAATTTTAGCTTGATTGACATGGGCATTGCTGTTGATGTAGGAGGATATGGTTTTAAGTGCGCTGAAGTACATTATCCTCTTATTTATGGATTAGGGAGGGAATATGAGTAATTCTAAACATTGTGTTAAAAAGAGAACATATGATCATAACCTATAATGAGATTATTCAAAAAAAAAAAGATTTAGTCTGGTTTATTCATATAATCACTTTTAAAAGTAGGGGAAAGCTAGAAATATTTTTAAGTCAAAATTAAGTTATAAAATTTGAAGGGTTAAATTATAGTATGATTATATTAATTTATAGTCTTACTATTTTTAGAGGGACCATACAATGATTTTATCATTTTTAGAGAGCCAATTGTTGAGTAGTTAAAAAATAGTATTTGCTATTTAGTAAGTTTGAAAATAGAATTGTTGCTAATGTTTCTCAATTTGTTTTTTCATTTAAACGGAAAATTTGCATTATTTAGATATCTTGCCAATTTGTTTGGAAAAATAAGTTATTACATTATTACCTCTCATTTACAACAGGGTTAACATGAATTTTAATGCTTAAAATTAGTAATTAGATTCATTTTTGTATTTATATTTTTTTGTTCATTTCGATACTTGAACTTGACAATTGAGTTTTTTTTTTATCTCTGTATTTAGCTAGGGTAAAAGCTAGATGATGTAACATTTTAAAATTGTATCAAATCATTAATTTTTTTATGAAATCCAAGTTCGAAGGACAAAACTGGACCTAATTGCTAAGCTCAAGTATCAAATTGATCAAAAAATAAATATATCAAAATGGACTTAATTACTAAGTTAAGGGGTTAAAAAGTTATATTAACCCTTTACAATAAGGAGTAGTTTTGTGAGGTGTGTAACAGTGTAAGTCTAAAACATGCTAATAACGTAATCCAACTTTGGAACTAGCCTGTTTGGCAGTAGTGACATGCGATGAGCATGACAGATGGATGTGGAGAATTGGAAAAATATTTGTAAATACAGTATAGAACAAACTAAACTTTGGATAATTTGTGATGGTCTCTCGCTAACGTGGGATGTTAATTGGAAAAATATTATTGTTGAGATTAATTGTGCTCTAAGTATCAAAAGTATTCATGATGAGATTAGAGGACATTCGAATAAAAATTTGGTATTGCAAATTCAAGAACTACGCGAATGTGAGTGAAGAGTGGATATCAAGCAAATACTAAAGGGGACGAATTGTGCTCCTCATATTTTGACTAGACTGATGAAAGGTTTTTTTATTGATACCTGAATTTTTTTAAGCTCTTTTAATATTTATTGATCAGATACGATTAGATAAATGTTTTCTATTATCTAACGTTGTTACTACTGTTATTTCGTAATTGATAATTTTTTTTAGTTTGTAAAAAAAACTTTTTTAATACGAAAAATGTAAACATTATATTAATTTCGGGTATTTAGAAAAAAAATAAAAGGAAAAAGTCACCCTTATCTTTTATGGATTGATTGATTAGATTGACCCATTTTTAAATATTTCTAAAAAAATGGGAATTATAAAGGATCTTGGAAACATTGCTGGAATTTTCTTCTACTTTATTAATTGCAATTTGACATGACACAATGATTGTTGGATATTAAATTGTTGATGCTATTTCATGGAAAATGAGAATCAACTCAAGTGCTAGACAAAGAGGGGTCCAAAATTAAATTGACCAATTAAAAAAGTGGGTTTATAATTAGTTACTTGGACTAAAATTAAATATCTAGAGACCTTAGTTTCTAAAAGTAACAAAAAAAAAATCGATAGTTTTGTGGTCAAGAGTCAATAGAAATTTTTTTGTTTGTTGGGAAAGTGTGAACGCTTTTTAATTTGGAATAATAATAAATTTAATTCTTAAAAATAAGAAAATTAATTTTTTACATAAAATTAAAGAATAAATTAATTCTTTCTATTAATAATTTTATTTATTTGTACAATTAAAAATTGATATGATTGACGAAATAATCGGACATGATACATAATGTGCCACGTGACACATCACGTGAACCTTATGCTGATGTATAAGGATTAATTTTTAACATAAAGCCAATTTGCTTTTTGATCTAAATTTACTCATTTTTTTAATAAATAAAACAAAACGTAATCAGACTCTATGATACTTTTACCATAAAAGGCTATGAAAATGAACTAATTAAATGAAAAATTATCGAAATTTATTTTTGTAAGCAAGGGCCTTGGACTTCTAAAAATAGTAATATTATTTTTTAATTTATTAAAAATTATTAAATTAAAATTAATATAATAGTTTAATTATCTTTCGGTCCCAAAAAATTTTGATTCAATTTTGACTCTTAAAATTCTATATATAACCTCATGTAAATTGATATCACGACTTAACAACACTAAATCAATTAAAAAAACCTTAGAAAAACTATAATTTCTTTCTAAAATCTACTACCCCTTTCTATATTTTTATATTATAATATAATTATTTCATAATATTTTTTTGACATAAGCTAAATATTAAAGGTATATTTTCGTATGACGTATTAAGATTAAATAAGTTCTATACATATTAATACGTACCTTCTCTTAAAATTAATATGTGTCCCACAAATATGAGTTTTAATGGCGGAGCCAAAATATTAATTTTTGGGGCCAAACTAAAATTATACATACTACATAGCAATCGATTCAAAAGAAGAAGAAATAATATTCTAACATAACAACTGACTTAAACAAATAAACAATCAATTTTTGGGAGGGCTATAATATGTATACAATGAGGAAAATTACAAAATCTTAAATTTTGAGAGACCTGTTTATATTTTTTTAGAGGATCATAGTATATCTACAAAATACTAAATTGAAAAAAATTTAAACCTGAACCTTTAATAGACTCTATCATTGATGAGTTCGTCTGTATGATGACGAAGTATATAAAAAATTATATGTATCAATATATATAAAACTTATTTAATTCTAATACGTCACATAAAAACAACGTAAACTATGAACATATATAAAAACAACTACTCAACCATATATAAACATCAATTAAACTAATTTTTTATTATTAAAAAATTCAACATATATAAGAACATTGTGGTCATTTTTAATGCACATAAAATTAAATAAATAAAAGAAAAAATAATTATTATTATTGCACATGACATGTCAGATTTGATTTGGGAGAAATAATATAAATTTAATTTCATGTGATGTTTTTAATAAGTTTTCGAGGCTTACAAAATATGTATGTTTATTTATTTGAATAAAACACGTGTTTTATCTTTCAATAATATTTATGAAAATTTCAAGAAAAGAACTTTATCAACAATAATGTTTCCAATAATGTCCTTTGATCAAATATATTATTTTTATAAAATAACATGTCAAGTTTTATTTGAGTTTTAAATTTATATTTTATTTTATAAATTGTATTTATAAAAAATTACAAATAATTAAATAATATATTGTTTTAAAATTTTGAAAGTTTTGTTTATATATATATATATATATATAATAAATTTTATAAACATTTTATGTATTTTTTTTCTTCTCCATCAGTGTATTAAATAATTTTTCTTTTTGTCTTTTCTACACATGACACATCCTGGCCACCGTCTTCCTTTTTTTATATTTTAAAAAAGTGGTTAAATTTTAGTTCTAGTCCCTCTTATATGCCTATATTTGAGATTTAATCTTTATGCTTTGATTTCTAACATAATTTGATTCCTATTTTTTATAATGTAATTAATTAATCGAAATAGTTAATATTGTTCACTTTTTTATTAAAATATTATGTGATTATATATTTTGAATACCTAAGTGTTAGCCAGGGCTTACTAAGCTTCATGAGACATTGTTGATTGAGTAATGAGCGGCACAAGATTAGGTGAAATTGTGTCTACCAGTACTGCAAATAAAAGTTTATCTTGTCTCAGCCATGTTTGAAATGCAGGATTAGGGAAAATTGCATTGTTGACTATAATGGTGGCAGGGGGAGAGGGATGTGAACTGTCTATAAATTTGTGTAAATCATATCCGATGAGGATGGATTCGATCTGGGTTTTCTTGGAGAGATAGTTGGTTGGGGTAAGTTTGATGGAGTTGTGGATGGTGATTAAGGTTAAAGGACTATTTGGCTCGTGAGTATTTAGGAGGATAGCCTGAGTGTTTGGTGTTTTTAATAAAAATCCTAATCAAAATTTTCAACGTTATTTTTATTGTTATATGATTATCAAATGAACATTTTTTAAAATTCAAAATATCACACCAAAGAATTTAATAGAAAAAATTTAACGATGATAACAAATAAACTTTAATTTTTAAATCCGAAAAGTAGAGGGTTATATCACTAGAAATAAAAGTGAGGGTATTGTATTTATCGAAAAATATGTTTGAGCAAAAAATAGGCCCGTTTAAAATAAGAGTCGGACTTGGACTTTAACATTCAAAACCTGAACATAAAATATATTAATATCATACATAAATCCGACTTTTTGAACTCGAGAAGTGGAGTTTAAATACAACACATATCCCATTTAAGCTGTAATACAATTTTTTGGGTTTCAAAGCGCTTGCTTACTCCCCTAAATTCGCCTCTGCATATATTCAAACAGAGCTAACAAAAGGGAAGATAGTGGAGTGGAAGAGGAAATGCCGACGTACGTAAGCGAGGGAGGAGAGGATGGTCATTGGCTTTCAACCACTAAAACTAAAAGCCACCACAAAGGCAGCCTACATCTCCACCTACCACCCACACCCCATTTTCCTCCTTTCATTATGGTCTTCGCTTCCCTCACCAAACCTTCTTTTTCCCCCTTTTTCATTTTATTATTTTTTTATTAAGCACTTAATCTAGATTTACCCTCCATTTAATTATTAATAAACTTACTTAAAAAAAAACCACCCCAAATCCAATTTTCCTTATTATAATACTAATACTTCTTTCCACCCAACCAATTATCTAGCGGTGAAGTCAGAATTTTTTTGTGGCAGAATTAAATTGTATATTTTTACGATAATAAAAATATAATTTTACTATTTTAATAGTCTATATCTTTATAATTTTTAAAAGATTAAATCAAATTTTTATCATTTTTGAGGGGCTAAAGTACAATTTTATCGTTATTAATTTAAAATATTATAAATTATAAATGGTCTAAATGAAAATTTTCTTGATCCGCGTATTTGTTAATATGTTTTTTCATTATAAAAAGAGCTTTCGAATCTCTCTTAATTTTGATATTAAATAAATGGTCTCCTTTTAAAAATTTGAAGTAATTTTATTCATATCAATTTCAAAAGTTAGCAAATAAGGACAATTAATCATGATGATAATGTTTTCGGTTGATTATACATAATTTTAATTGGTATAATAACAGATTTATCCCTCAAAATTTTCACATTTTATCAATTTAGTCTTGATTTAACAAATTTAGTCTGCAACATTTGTGTAAATGTGTTGAATTTTTTTAGAATCAATACCAAATTGACAAAAAATTATAAATATTGAGAGTTAAATTTGTTTTTATACCAATCACACTTATGTACAATTTACGGAAGACATTAAAGTCGTGATTAATCGTCCTTAGTTGCTCACTTTCAAAATTGAGACGGATTAAATTGCTTTGATTTTTTTGAGAGAGACCAACTTGCTCAAATTCAAAATTAAAAGAGACTAAGGAGGTCCTTTTATCGATTTTTTTTATAAAGCATCATTTAGTATTTTTCAAACTTGATGTTTAATTTTTTTGTCCATATTAGTTTTGGAGTTTAGCAAAAATTTTCAATTTGATCTTTGAATTTGTATTTTGTTAAAATGTGATGATGTGACAAACTAAGATTATGTCATATTTAATTAAAACCTAAAAATATATAAAAAAAATTAAAATTTTTATTAAAAAAAGGTGATAGTTGCGTGGGATAATCTCTAAATGTTTAATCATCATATCTTAACAGAATACAAGTTTAGAGACCAAATTGAGAAAAACCGTCGATTTCCAAGACTAAATATTTGTTTTTACCTTAACAATTCAACCATCATATTTTATATTCTACTCACATAGATCCTTCATGTCAAGTTTGGAGTAAATTAAAAATTTCTAGCTACTTATTTTATGTTAATAACTTTCAATCGTTAAATATATATTGATAGAAACAATATTCTAGATCGATATATTAGATCAATTCGAAAATTTATATGCATGATAAGTACAATTATATTGATAAATTTAATAATAACAGTTTGATTGTTAAAATATTAATCATAAAAAAATTATAAAAGTGTGTAAAACTAATAGCTGTAAGTGAATCTCTCCTAATAATATAAAATTAAAAAAAATGAAAAGAATTTATTTAATTATGTTGAAAATAGAAAATTTTCATTAAATAATAATTAATTGAGGTTTGGTATAAGTTACCTAAATAATTAAAGGGAATGGGGACCAAGCTACATTATTTATTAGTTTAGAGTCTAGGGACTAAAGATATTTATTAATTAGTTTATTTGTATAATAATGTTGTCGTGTTTGAATCGGGTTGGATCAATCAATTGAATTGAGAATCAATTGAGATAATAGCTTGAAGAGTGATATCAAATTGGTTGACCCACAAATCAATATGAACCGATCGAATTGGTGGTTGAAATAATTTTTTATATTTTATGAATATTTTTAATAATTTATTTAATCGAATCGTACGAATTAATACTATCAGTGCAATTTTAAAAACTTTTGTAATTTACAAGAGAAAAGCTAAATGATACCACCTAATAAAAAGTAATTAAAAATAAAAACTTTTTTTATTATTTTAATGTGATTATATCGATTTTATTTACATAAAGTTATCTATTTTCTTATTAAACCAAATTTAAAATAATTTTTATTGCATTTTAAAATTAACCATGACAAGTTCTCACTTTTGCCTTCACCTACCCACTTATTTTGCTTCCTAACTCATCCTTTGTTGTTGGGCTAAAAACTCATTATCCATTTTTTTAAATATTATTTTTTACAAAGTAAATTATTATTATATGAATATTTTAATTTTTATAAATTTTTTTTAAAATTAATAAAATCTCACATGACCGATTGAGTCTTAACTCGATTTGTATGAGTATTATTATCAATGTAAGATGCTGTGAGTTCGAATGCGTTGAAGTCCATTGTCCTTCTATTTATGGATTGAGAAAGGATTATGAGTAATTCTAAATATTATGTCAAAAATAACAGATACAATAAAAACCTATAATAAAATTATTCAAAAATAAAATAAAATAAAATCTCAAATATGATAAGACTTAAACTTAATATATTTCAAATTATAATCATCGAATTTACCATTTTAATAAAAAATTATTTAATTTTAACATAACTTTTAATAAATACATATTTTTACATAAAATAATTTTTTTATCGAAACATAAAGTTAATACTTGTTCAAATTTGTTGACGGACTGAATATTGTTTTCAACACGGTCATAATACACTTTCATATTTCTTTCCTTAAGTTGACTGGTTGACTCGGTGGCTTGTTTGTTTTAAGAAAAAACACAATACCATTTAAAATTATTTTATATTAAATTTAAATAAAACAATTATACATATTGAGTGGAGATAAATAACACATCTTAAATTCGTGCCAATTCAGATTAAATCTTAATTTAGAGTTAGACGAGTAATTCAACTTTTGAATAAACAAACTTTTTTTTTAGTGTCACTACCATTTTTTCTATTGTATACAATTAAATTAGTTTTAATTAATAATTCTTAAGACACGTTGGACCGAATAATAAGAAGTTTATTGTTTTATTTAAAAGTTTATGTTTGAATTTTCTAAATGGAGAAAACAGTATTGGAAAAACTTATTTCAAGAGACAGTATAAGTCAACTAAAACCGAGTGATTCGCTTCAATCGATTTCGGTTAACTTAATTCTATAGTTGAATCAATTTTAATCTTGGTTAGGATAAATTTATCTATCGGTTATCATATTAAGTTTATAATTGAATCGATTAATTTAATTGATTTAATATATATTTTAAGTTACTTTAAATATATAATATAAAAATTAAAAACAAGTAGATTAGTTGACAATATCAAAAAATGTTCAGTTGTCTTGATTAGATCGATCAGGTTGTCTATAATAGGAGGATGGACGGTTAAGCTAGTTAAATATAGAAAATAGAACAAACTACTAATCCACAAGGGCATATAGGAGGGAAGGAGGCAGGCAATTGCTTTGACCCCTAAAATGAATTTTTTTACATAGTCACTTTAATTTGTAAAAAATCATAAGTTAGTATAACAGTAAAATTTTATTTATTTTTAATCTCCTAAAACAATCCCTTAGCTTCGCCCTACCGATTGACTTAATTGATTGCTCACCTCTAACGTATCCCTTATTAAGAGTTTAATTGGATCAAACTCGAGATTTAAAAACAAAATAAAAAAGGAAAAAGAATGGAGTTATATGGAATGATATTCACATTTCTTACACGAAATAGAAGAACAAATATTGAAAGGACTTAAATTGACTATATTTACTCAACAATATCAACAACAATAATGTCATTTTTGGTTGTTGTTGAATCCATTGATGAATTAAAAATTATCATAATAACAAAAAGAAAAATAAATAAATTAAAAATTAAGTTCAACATTTCTTTTGGGCATATTATTTTGTTTTCTTATTTTTATTTTTATCGGTTTCACTAATCTCCCCTTGATGGACACCAAGGCGTCATATCCATTGGGTAACTGCCTAATACCCTCAAGAAAGAGGTGAATTCTTGAACCTCCGCCAACGCGTTTTGAGCTCTGACCTCCGCCATTGACGCTTCGAAATCCACGTAAAACATGTACTCGAAATGCTTCGCCGTTCCTACATTGGCGTCGTCGACTAACCGGATCGGCCTGTTACGGTGTGGCCGTGACTCGATCTTCGTCAAACTGATGTCCCTAAACGCGAACGCCGACAACACTTTGAAAAGCACGCTGGTTCCTTCTTCGTGTGCGAAGACGATGCTCGTTTTGAACGGCCGGTCCGTGCGTGGAATGATCGGATCACGAGCTAACATAACGAAGCGCGTGACATTGCTTGAATCGTCTTGGATCCCGTCGGCGAGGACGTTTAGTCCGTAGAGTTCGGCGGCGCGTGCGCTCGCTATGGCTGCTGTGTCACGGAGGTTGTTCGTAGCGATATATTCGGCGGCTCCGGCTGTATCATCGACTGCTTCGCGCCTGACGTTGAGGCCGAGTTTGGTGATAGTGTTTTCACACTGTGACAGAGCTTGTGGATGAGAAATGACGCGCGTCAAATACTCTTTCCTAACTCCCGGGAGAGCTAAAAGACAGTGATGGACAGGTAATTGAACTTCACCGACGATATGGAGTCGGTGCCGGAGGAGAAGATCATAGTTCCGATGAATTGAACCGCCGAGTGAATTCTCCACCGGTAAAACAGCTCGATCAGCAATCCAAAGCTCAACCGCTTGAAACGCAACTTCAAACTGGTCACAAGGAATAGCTTCACAATTCGGATAAGCTTTCCCCGCCGCAGCTTCCGAGTAAGCACCGGGAACTCCTTGATAAGCCACACGCAACTGAGAACCGTGCATCGGAGCAGGAGACAAATCGGTAATAGTTAACGGCTTCTGTAGAGGCTGTTTTGCAGGTGGCTGAGGCTTGTTCTTCTTATCTAGCGGAACTAATTTCAGATCCAAGGAAGTTGTATGGCCTTTAACTGCCGCCGCCAGGTGATCGGAGGCGGAGGCAGTGTTCGATTTGTCACCGGAATCTTGATCCTGAGAGAAGACTTTGCTAGACAAAATAGCACACGAGCTTTGCCAATCCACCCGGCTTGAACCGACTCCATTGGGGAATTGAACCGAATCAGAGTGATACACACAACGGACAGGTACAGCTAACCGGACCGGCTTATCAAACCGAGGCTTCGACCGGCGAATTATAAGGTAGGAATTAAGATTTTGCACGTGAGAAATTGCCTGCATTTTTTCTTCTCGTTTCCCTTTTATCAAAAATCACACAAAGGAAAGCAAAGGAAAGACGAAGGAAAGGAAAGCGTTAAAATCTTAGTATTAAAAAAGCTTGTTGTTCTCTTTGGAAGAAGGGAACGTCAAGCTGAGGAGAAAGAAGGGGGAGAAGGGAATTTATATTAAGAAAAGGGCCTGCCAAGTTGGTTCGGTCAAATCTCACACCTACCCCCTGGCACCTTCTCTTATTTTATTATTTTTCAAATTAAAACCGATATGTAAAAAATTTGTGTCAATATTGGAGTTACGATTACATTATTGTAGCGTTAGTTTTTCTCATGGTGTTTTGTACTCTTCGTAAATTTAAAATTTAATTTATATATTTTATTTTTTAAAATTTAATTTTTTATTTTTTAGATTTTAAAATTTAAATTTAAGTATTAATATTGTTAATTTTTTGTTGTTAGGATAATATTTTGAAATAAAAAAATAAAATACCATGTAACTAAAAAATTGACGTGAAGATGAACTTAGTTTAACAAAATAATTACATCATATTTATGAAGAGTACAATGACGGATGGTATTTTTTAATTTTATTGTATTCATATTTGAATTTTATATTTAGAGTTAATTACCTCATATATCCCTAAATTATGATTATCATTTTAAATTAATCTTCAAACTTTAAAATATTCTAATTATATCTCCAAATTATTAAAGATATATCAATCACGGCACGCCAAATTTTATTTAACTAAATTTAAAATGATAACTTAAAAAAAAAGACATTGCAATATAACTTTTAAAAGTAAAAGCTAATAATAAACTAAAAAAAGACAAAATAAATAATAAAACATCCATAAATGCTTTGAAAACCTCAAAATTAATATTTTTACAACATTCATTTTAACTATATTTTTTTTTCTTACAATTTTTATTTAAATTATGTCGTATAAGATCTGAGGTATCATTTAATAGTTAAATTAACGACTTTAATAACATAAAGATCTAATTGATATAGCATTAATAATTTGAGAATGTAATTAGAATGATTTAATGTTTGATAATCAATTTAAAATAAAAATCAAAGTTTATGGATATTTGGTACAATTAACTTTTATATTTAATAAAACATTGATAAAAGATTTTGCTAACAAAATATTTCGTATGATTATTTTATTAAAATAATAAATACCTTAAACAAAAACCTTTCCTCCATCGTTCAAGGAAAAAAAAAAACTCCTTTCTTTACATATCAATAATATTTTCTTTTGATGTAAGTGTACGTATTTATTGTTTTTACTCATTCATTTCTTCCATATATTATATTTTAGGGTTAATTACATAAAAATTCCTCAAATTATGGTTCTAACTTCTAAATTAATTCTTGCATCCACTCCTTTGCAAGGCATGGATTCGAGTCCTGCTATGCATATACTCTTTCCTCTCGATCTAATTGTGTGAATTGCCCTAAATTGTAATTCTTAACACAATCGTGTGAACCTTTTCGACACTTCCATGTAAACTTTTTTTTAGAGACATTTTTTTTTCGAAAGATATCTCTGGACCTTCCCTTGAGTACATAATATCTTATTTGATGGTGACAATACTAACAACTATATAAAGGGTTGCATGTTAACCTACTCAATATCAACGCTAATATTATATCATTTAAGTCATTCATCCGCTTAATCATTGGCATAGGTAAAAATGAATACAAGAAGGGCATGCAAGGGTCCTACCTCTCTCCTCCAAATACCCCAAAAAATTGTAATTCCTGTGTTTTCAATGTGAGTGTCCTTCAAAACGTTAGTTAATTCGACGTTGTCCGTATAGATAACGAATTAACGATAACTTTTATTTAAAAACAAGAGAAAACCATAAAAAAAAATACGTCAAAGCTCCGCAAACACTTACCCAATTCACATGTTTTAAACATTTAATAATTGAATATGTTTCTATTATTTAAATAATAAATTGGGTCGAATAAATATAGAAAATAAATTTTGGAGTTAATCATTGTTGTGGGAGATAAGTCCTTGAATTGTCTGCCCAAAGATGGGCTAAAAGTCCTAAGGACCAATCGTGCATCACGTGAGGGGTCCCAACTCTCAAGGCAAAGGCCTACAGATAGGACAGCCTTTTGTTTTGTTTTTTATTTAATTTGGAAAATTAGAAAGAAAAAAAAAAGAATTATTTATTTTATTTATAGTTTAAGGGAATTTGTTTGTTTTTATTTTCAATTTTTCCTTTAATTTTCATTTTACATAATAATTTATTTCAAAAAGTACATATTTATGTATTTTTATAGAAATGGATATTATGTTATACACTATTCAATGTTTGGTGAACTATTTTTATAAATGCAAAATTATTGAGTTTTATTGTATCTTTAAACTTTATTTGTTAATAATTTTTTTGTACGCCAAGGTTCGAGCTTGGATCATGTTTTCAGGTCAAAGCTCGACATCATAAAAATACCAATATTGTTGAATCGAACATAAGTTTTTAAGCACAGAACTTCATAACATTTTGATTGAGTCTTTAAAGCATCAATATTTTATTAATCGAGTCTTTCTATCAGTCTAGTCATTAGCTTGAACGTTAAACGCTAATTCAATTTGACATAGATAATATTTAAAACTCGCAAATCAATTTATAAATATGTGTATACATATTTAATGAACAATTTACATATGCCGTGTTAAACATTATCAATCTTAAATTTAATTGATACCAATGTAGTTAATACCATATTGATGAATGTATTGTTTTTATTTTGATACTAATACGTATTGGTATCTATTTGCTTTGATGTATTGTTTTGATTTTTTTTAATATTTTAAAAATATTTTTAATATATACTGCATATACTTATAAATATACCTCAAACTACATGCATATAAATATATTTATATGCAAATATGAAATTTAACATCATTAAGTTAATGATTATATTTTAGTTTTAAAGGCTACATTAAAAATATTAAAATATTGCGCCCATCGAATTGATTGGTACACATTGATGTCAGTGATATTAGCTTAAATGGATCAAATCACATCGAAACAATGGAAACAAATTGAAATTTCAGTTAGAAAGAAAATAAAACTACTCGGTATTAGTTTAAGATCAAAACAATATTAATTGCTAAGAAAAAATTATTTGTTTTTTTTTTTAACATATCAGGTCTAAATTATCTTTATAGTATATACATTCAGATTTATAATCTCATCCATATGATTTAAATATACTCGAAGTCAAAGTCGAATTAGCATTTAATGTTAAATTGGTACAATACTTAATTTAAAATGTTTTGAAGTTTAAAGATCAATTTTGAAATTAAAAGGATAGTTTGAGGAATTTTTGATGCAATTCACCTAGAAAATATAAGAAAATTTAATTTTATGTTTTTTGGGTTAATATATTATTTGGTTCTTAAATTTAGTTTCAATGTTTAAATTGGTATCTGTATTTATTAATCTCAAATTGATACCTAAATTTGGCTTTAATGTTCAATTTAGCTCTAAGAACGAATTGCATCATGTGATCCAATAAAAGTTTGACATGTGTTCTCTAGTAAAGAAAAACATAAGTACTTAATTGAGACAGAAAAAACTCAAGTACCAAATTGAATATTTAAACTAAACTGATATACCAAATTATATATTAACTCATTCTAATCTTTAATAAAAAAAATCTAGGTGGCGGTTTGGCTCATGAACTCGATGGAAACAACGGTAACCATACAATTAAAATACTGAAAATCGTAATATAAAAACTAAAATTCTCCAATAATTAAAAATAATAATAAATCCAAAATGATATCCCTGGCAAATGCTCCTCCGCTTCTCCACGGCCGAGACCACCATCTCCCTACAAACCGTCGAACTCCGTTCACCGTTCGGTCATCGTCGAGTCTCCAAGAGATCGACAAATCGCCGACGACGGCGGAAGATAGTAAGCTGAGATCGGAGCTTTGCGCGTCGGTTCCGTTTCCGCCGATAAAAGCAGCGAAGAGAGTGGTGCTGGTTAGACACGGGCAGAGCACTTGGAACGAGGAAGGTAGGATCCAAGGGAGCTCTAACTTCTCTGTTTTGACAAAGAAAGGTGAAGCTCAGGCTGAGACTTCCCGCCAAATGCTCATCGACGATTCCTTTGATATTTGCTTTTCCAGGTATTTCTTTTCAGTTTCCTTAGATTTAGTGTTAGTGTACTGTTTAAAGTAATAATATAATTTTTATTTAGTTTAGAAGTTGACAAATTATTTTAAAATGTATAGTAAAACACTTTGGTCACTTGGGATACTTTAGCAAAATCTAATTTAAATATTTACATTATATTTGAAATTATTTTTTAAATAAAAAAAAAAAGAATGGTAAATGGATGTACAAAAGAGTGAAGTTCATACATATTTTTGGACAATTACGATCATAATCTTCTGAAGAATTAAATTATGAAATTTTATTTTATATGAACACGAAATGTATAATTAATAAATAGGTAAAAACACCTGTTAAGGATAATTAATTACTGTGTTAATTCAATTGTATAAAAGATTTAATGCATGTTGAATTCAAATCATAGGATTTCTTTTCTTATGAACTCTTAAAAGGGTTGATTTTCTTTCATATATTTCAGCCCTCTGATTCGGTCAAAAAGAACAGCTGAAATCATATGGGGGACACGAGAAGACGAGATAATAACAGACCCTGATTTAAGAGAAATCGATCTTTATTCATTTCAAGTAAGTTTTTTTTTCTGCTTTCAATCACCAAAGTGTGTTTTGTGTTAATTGAAACTCATAATGCCGAGTATATATATATATATATATATATATTTGGTTAGGAAAGTTTAATGTCTTGTGATGATAATTTTTTATCTCAGTTTATTGGCGGATTTTAGGGCCTTTTAAAGCATGAAGGGAAAGCCAAGTTCGGTCCGGCTTATCGGCAATGGCAAGTCGATGCTGCGAATTTCAACATCGATGGTCATTATCCTGTAAGAGAGTTATGGGGGCGTGCTTGGAATTGTTGGACTAAAATCCTTTCTCATGAAAGCAAATCTGTTCTTGTGGTTGCTCATAATGCTGTTAATCAAGCTCTTGTTGCTACAGCAATTGGTAATAGTTACATATATCTGTTAAGTAGAGTGCGAGAGAATGTTGGTTCAAATTGGTGTAGACGTAACTGAAGAGAACGGTTGGTTTTTACTTATGTTTTCACCTTTGTTGATGTATCAGGATTGGGAACTGAGTACTTTAGGATTTTACTTCAGAGCAATTGCGGTGTAAGTGTGCTCGATTTCACCCCACGTCCTGACGGAGGGTCTCCGTTTATCTGTCTCAATCGTTTAAACCAGGTACAGTACGAAATTACCAATGAAGGGCAACTCTATAGCTGTTTTCATGCATATTGTTGGTCACTAAATAGTACTTGGTACCTTTGGCATTCTGTTCGCAACATGTATATATCATGATCAATAGGCTATGAGCTGAACTTCCGAATTTACGGGAAGTTTTTTTCGTATATGCAACTGCTGTTGGTCTCATTTTACCGGTACTAACTTAAAATTTTATAGATTTTGAAGTCTAAAGCAAATTTTCTCATTTTAGAGGGGGCAACGCACTTGCTTTCCCCATGCCTTCGCCCCTGATATAATGATCAATAGGTTATGAGCTGAACTTCAGACTTTACGGGAGGTGTTTTTTGTTTATGCAACTGCAGTCAGTCTCGTTCTATTAGATTATTATTTGTTGCAGACACCGGGATCACCTGTTGCTACTGGGAGCTCTGCAGGAAGAAGGACCAGTAAACGGATTATACTCGTTTGTCAAGGATCGACACAAGATTCAGAGGTATGCAAACAATAGCTCGGTAGCTTGCCCTTCGGTTCGTACCGAATGAATAATCTAACTCGATTATTCCACAGGCCACTGTTTCAAAGTTAGGTGATCAACAAATGAACATGCTTGGGGTTATACAGGTATATAAGATTAGTAGCATTTGTCGATTAATTTTCTCAAGTCATATTATTGAACTCGATTCATTGTTTTTAACAGGCCCAGAAAACCGCCGAGCTGCTTCTCGATCTGAAAGTGAGTACCGTAGTTAGCAGCCCAAACAATGCCTGTGCTCAAACAGCAACTATTATATCCCAAGTAAGCTCTTTGTTTAACTCACCAAACAAGACAATGCTAGTAAGTTTTCAAGTTCCGTAATTCCGAAAAGCTTTCTACATTGTAGGTACAAGAAGCTGCTGATTGCTTGGGTGCCGATTGTGTTCCTCGGTATGTAGAAATGAAGAATATACCGGACCTTGATGTTGCCAAAATCTTTCAACCATCGACAAAGGTACGATACTTCTATTTCCATTTACGGAACAAAGAATTAGGAATCTCGATTATCGACCGTTCAATCATTTAATGTCATAGACGATACCTGCAGGACACAACCGATGTTTCATATCTACGCCCTGGTTGGTTAAATGGACTAGACGATAGAGTCACATCAACACTACGGGAGCGATCCGGACAAGCCTGGCATTCATTGCTCACCGAACTATCTGACGAATCCGAGGGAGAAAAGATCGTTGTTGCTGTAGCTCACCCCGTAGCACACATAGCGTTGATAGGACACTGCCTAAACCTTACAGAAGAATGGCTGGGATCATTCCATCTTGATGCAGGGAGTATTAGTGTCGTAGATTTCCCAGACGGTCCGACTGGTAGAGGCATTATCCGGTGCATAAACTATACTGCGCATCTAGGGAGATGGTCTATACCGATTACGAGATCCACGGTGGACGATGATTCATTTTAATGTCAATATGTATATAGATCCTACATACTTATCTGGTACAAGATACTTTCACTACTGAATTATTGATGATGTATAGGCAGTGTAATTTAAAATAAATATTATAAAATATGAAATATAAGACAATATTTTAATTTTATTTATATAATTTGTGAATTTCGAAATCTTATCTATAGTATTTTCTTGTAAAATCAAACATTAAATATCCAGGTCATAATTAACAAATTTAAATAAGTAAACAACTCAATATAAAAAGATAGTGACCATGTGGATTGAGTTTTAATTTTGAGTATGTTAAAATGTTTTGTCTTCTTATGAATTATATTAAAAAGAGCATATATGATCAGAATTTATAATAAAATTATTTAAAAAAAATAGTAACCATAATAATAACTTTTAAAGTAAGAACCAAAATTATTTTAGTCATTAGATCAAAATGATGAAAAGATAGTAACCATTTATTTTAATTTTTTTTACATTTTTACCTTTTAAAGTGTATAAAATTATAAATTAAGAATAGTAGAATTATAAAATTATAATCCTTTTAAGATTTTGCTTTAATCCTTTTAAAAAATTATAAAATATTAACTAATACAACAGTGAAATTATATTTTAACTCTTCTAAAAATTTATGACATATAATTTCAAACCTCCAAAAAATTTTCTGACTTAACCTTTGTTGTGGAGTGCATGATAAGATGAATCATGCAAAGTGAGTATGGTCGAACTCAAACCGATACCTTAAAGCTTATAGCATTCTCATCCACATATGAGTGCAGTTATTGGTGAAAATGAGTGCTACGCTTTACTATAATGGTTCAACTCCAATCACGCGCGTTGTGCATGATTCGTCTTCTCACACCTTTAATGGAACACTCTCATTCCACATACTCGTTGCCTCTTTGACACACGAGATTTTGACAGAATCAAAAGACAAAACTCTCCACCAAAAATAACTTGTTAATGGGTTCACCAGCTTCAAACGGACAAGAATTCAAGAGTCTTGAATACAAAAACATGCTCAATTTATATTCTTGTATAAGTATCGGAATATATTTCGAATCGATTCATACGAGACATAACACATAGATGCATATAAGAAATTAAAAACAGTGGTTTACTTATTTATTCGTAAAAATCACGTTGCAGCCTTTACAACAACAGATGGGAAATCAAGCAACACGATCTTGTCAATGGCTGTAGAAAACGTTGCAGAGAATTCAACATGACAGGGATGACCGACAAACGCAGTGTAACCTTGTTTGTCTTCGAATGTCATTAAAAAAGCATGAGTGAATCCTTGTCTGAGCATCTCTTCACCTTCAATGTCTTGTCCCCTGTAAGAAAAATCAGTAAAAAAATCAAAATGACAAAAAAACCAAAAAAAAAAAATTCTTTCTTTTACCATTCAAAGGACTTGACAGCATCAATCTCTGAAACAAGTTTTTGCATCCCTTTAAGTAAGTCTTCCACGACCACATCTTCCTTAAACTTAACGATAACAAGATGCTTGAACCCTGCCATTAACTATTTACATACCCTATCAGCCTCATGAATTTATATGTGTGTATATATAAATATACACACACCAGCACCAATTATTTGGGTGTCAATTACAGTCCAATCTATTCACTGTGTACCTCGTTAATTTTGTCAAGACAAGTGTCCAGTCAACTTTATGTATAGATAAGGTATGAGATTTCATTAAGTTTTCTCAAGTCTAATCGTTACATGGTTGTCAGCTTTATCAATCCAATTGTTGCCGAAGGGACTATCTTACCCTTAAGGGGCATAAGACACTTCTTGACATGTCACAAAGCTTGGGGACAGCTGATGACCAACCTTTGCCTACTCATAAGTATTGTTTGTTCGAAATTGATGAATCTTTTAATGAGTTGATGTTTGTTCATTCGAAATTAATGAATTCTTCAATGAATTAATGTTTATTCGTTTGAAGTTGATGAGCGTCTCATCATATTGATGTTATTTTCAGGTCAAGTTGTGGAGATTAAAGAGATCACTTGGAATGCAAGTTCATAAAATGAGAGAGTCTCGTCAGGTCGAATCGCAAATGATACATGATCATGACTTGGTGATCATTTTACCTATAGTAGGATTTGAACCTATAAGCAAAATAAATATCATTTCCTTAGATGATTGTGTGCTACATACGATCTAATTTTGTGAAATATTTCAACTCTGTGAACTCATATCTTAAACAATCTCTTCAGGTACTTAAACTCTCAGTAAAATCAAGAGATAAACAAGTTTAATGGGGGTAGTAATTGGCATAATGGCAACCATGACCGAAAGGGCCAAAAAGGCAAAGTCTTTTTACCTCTGGTCTGGCCTTTGTTGGACAGGATCTTCAGCTCAAGATATGGAGAGGTACAATCAACCATTAATTTTTTGGCCTCACCTCATCACAGTGAAATTGTCCTCAACCATTGTCGTATGCACATCGAATGGGGTACTAGGTACCTCTATACTTCAATATCGGTTTTATATTCAATAAAATTTAATTTTTGGGGTTTCATATTATATCAATCAAGTTTTATTTTAGTATTGCAATCAATTTATGTATTAATCATCGGTTTAGATTTTACGCCAAGTATTTTTTAAAATATATGAATTAAATTATTTGTATATGTATATTAATCATATAAATATGTTAGATCCGATACTAAACTAAAAAAGATTTGTAATTTGACCAACTTGTTTTAAAAATGATTTGTATCATATTTGAGTTTGACATTTAACAAATAAACTAATGATTCAATTCATGATTGAAGGATACTAATATTTTGAGGACTTAATTAAAACATTTCGAAATTTGAAATCAATTTAAAATTTGAATTATAGTTTAAAAAAATTTAATTATTTCCCAATTCATAAATGGGAGGATAGTGCATTTCAACACACTCAAACTCACATCCTCCTACATTGGCAACAATACTCATGTCAATGAAATTAAAATTCAATCAGCAAATAATATCTAAAATTAAATTTGAATAAAAACCATATAAATGAGACTTAAATTAAAACAAAATATTTAAGCATGAAAAATATTCCAACTTAAAAATATAAAAAATTTCCAAAAACATATAATGGGTGGTGGGATGTGGTGCGAAACGTTTAATTTATTTTTTATTTCATGCTACAATATTGTTATAGTATCTAATTTCATCATTATCGCTGTTTTTACACTAACTAGATGTAATATACTATCCATCCAAACTTAATCTTAATCTTATCATTATTAAAGCATACATTAAATGAAAAATAAGAGGTCATATCAGCTATCAACTTTTCTTTCATGATTAATTAAGATTCCATTAATTTTCCTCCACAATTTTGAGAATCGTGCAATTATATATGTTCATTAGCCCAACTTGCACTACATAATTACATTTTTGTCAAATAGCATTTTGTAAATATTTGATTAGTCCATCCCCAAAAATTTTGATTAGATTTTTGTTACTGTATTTCAAGAAATTAAAGGAAAAGAAAATGTCTAATATTATTGTTTAATAATTTATAGGATTAATTCCACCAAACATCCTAAACTATATCTCAGATTTTTAATTTAGTCCCCGGATTAAATATTCTAATTGAGTCCTCAAAATATCAATAACATATCAACCATACATTTAAAACACATGAATTAAATTGTGAATACATGGTAGCTTAAAGTTACCTATGCAGTTAATACACATGAATTTGTAATTTGATCCATATATTTTAAATATGTTACACCTTAAACTTGAGTTAGCATTCAAAGCCCAAATTAATATATTTAGACTGACGAAAGGACCAAATTGATATAATACGAATACTTTGAGAAGTTAATAACATTTTTTTGGGACTTGGAATCAATTTAGAACAACAAATCCTAGAGATGAACTCAGAAAACCAAGGACAATGTGCCAATCTTTGTCTTATTGTTTGCAACATTATGTTGATTCATATCATAGTTAAGGATGAAATAAGAAAAAAAATTAGGGATCAAAAAATAAATTATTATTTTTAAAAGATCAAAGTGCAATTTTGTAATTGTATTACATTACAATTTTATAAATTTAAAAGGGACATTTATATAATGTTACCATTTTTAGGACAACTTTATTTCGGATTCTTTAGAGGACGAATGTATGAATACATACCAAAGAAGGCTTGAATCAAGGTCAATATTAAGAGTATAAGGGCAGCCATGGCCGACATGAAAGACCACGGGGTCTCAAAATATGTGTGCTTGAATCTGGCCCATCGGACATGCCAATCGTTCCGATAATACTCGTTAACATCCTCAAAAAGTTTCGATAGGTAACTCTGCTCGATATTGAATGCCACGTCCTTGCGTATGTTGTTAAAGAAGCGAGCGATTTCTTCATTGGTCCCGAAGTAGTTCTCGATGATTTTGTGGTCACATAAGAATCCAGCATCACACGGCGTGTTGATTAAACATCCCATGAAGGTTGCGTACGTCGTTACATGGTTAGTTATGTAGTGGTAACATTGCTCGAAAGCGACACAATTGAGGAAGACCGAGCTCGAGAAATCGTCGATGGTGAGGAGTGGGATTTGAAGCACGCTGTTGTTGAATTTAACATCTAAGAAGCTATCGCTTTTCCCCGGCTTGAATTGAATCCCAGCTAGGTGGAGCTTTTTGGCTGATGGGATCAATTGAAGGAACGTCGATGGTTCTTCAGTCGAACTAGTACTCATTTTCGATTTTTCTTCGGTCAGACTAGTACTAATCCCTGATGTTCCCTCGGTCGAACTAGTGTTCCTAGACAGTTCTCTGGAAGAAGTAGTAGTATGATTTCTTGGTGTTACTTGAGAAGAAGATGGGAGAAAACTCATGCGAAATAGATCGAGTAAATGTTTTCCGATAAGACCAGCGTGATTCTTGATGACTTCGACAGGTCTTTGTACCATGTAATTAAAAAACTTGAGGCTAAGCTGAGTTAATGAACGGACTTTATTTCGATCTGAACCCGAAATCGATAGTTTGAACAAGGTTTCGAGTACGAAAAAAGGGATTTGATTTTCTAGCCTAAGAAGATCACGCATTATAAATGTCAAAATCCATTGCATATTAAAGATTGGATCATCAATATTAGCATCGGATAACCCTCCAACAATACAAAATGGTTTGACAACGAAACATCCGTCGAGAACCATCATCTGGACGAGACTGTTTTTGTCAATTTCAAACATTTCTGAGTAGCATTCCCTTATCCTTTCTTCCATTCGTTCCACAGCTCGAAATAGGCAAACGGGGTCAAGATTGTGTTGCCCGTGTTCGACGAAGGAACGATCCCAAGAACCTCCATTTATGCTCTTGCATCATCTTGAGATGATCTTTCCCGTAATGGTAAGGACCGATCGAAACAATATGCGGTTGATAAGCCTTTTTATTGATCCGAACAAAGCTTTCGGGGACTCGAAAAATGCAACAAAACTCGTTACCTGCATTTTCACTCAACCGTCTAGACGGTTGACTGATTTTTTCTTCCATGATTGTGATAACATGATGAAAGATCTCTCCATGGCTAGTGCCTTCCATTTCTACACTCTTTTCTTTTTCGATTGACACCATTTGTATGTCCATTTGCTTGAATTGCATGAAATAAAGTTAGGGTTTTTAAAGAGGATGAGATTCAACATCTTTACAATGAAGGAACTAAGAACTTGATTCACATGTAAACTACTTCACATTTTCCAATTTTTATTTTATTCATAGCATTGATACTACAACTTTTCACTTAGTGCCAACCATTATCCTGAGGATTACGAGAGATGACAAAATCTGTCTTTTGCTTTTCAACACCGTGGGAAACTAGGAACAACCTAATGTATTCTTCAAAATGCAAGCTTTTGTCTACATTATACTTGTCCATGGCCCGACCCGAAAACCTATCTGAAAATTGTGAGGGCTTAGGTAAAAAATATAGGTTCGAAAATAGATTTGGACAAAAAATAAATGTCATTTTTTAACAGGTCAAGCATCGAGTAAGTTTTTTTGATTCGGACCCAACTCAGCCCGAATTTGTAAAAAAAAATATCGCTGTTGTTTTTTTAGTGTTTTTTGCCTTTTTCATTGTTTTGCTATCATTTTGCTATTATATTACTACTATTTTGTTGTTATTATTTTAATATTGTATAACTCGTGTTCTATTATTAATTTTGCTACTATTTCAAAGGTATTTATTTGTTAAATTACATTTATTTTAGTGTTATTTAAGTACATATTTTTTTTTAATTTTTTCATTTGTTTGGGAACATTTATTTTAATATTTTTAATATATTTAATGTATTATATTTTTCAATTTTTTTTATATAAAATAATTTAATACAAATAGATCGGGTTTTAATATTTTTATTCAAACAGGACTTGAAAAAAAATTTAAACTCATTTTTCGAGTCAAGTCCGACCTAAAAACGAACCTAAAACTTTTACTTAGCCTAGCCCAACTTATGAACTACTCTAGTCTACATTTATTAATTTGTTTATTTTATTTATTTCGAGATTTTTGTGTAATTTATTTTATTTTTAAAAGAGGGTAAAACATAATTTCACAATTAATCGTATGTTTTCCAAATGTATACGTATGTATATATGTATGAATCTAAAGCTTAGAACATTTGATCAAGAAGAATAACTAAAGCCATTGCAAAATCTGTCCTGATATTATTAGGCTGAACAACAAGACGGAAAATGTCGGTTCCGAAGGCGACCCCTCTGCCACCCTCTTTCCGCTTTATCTCAGCCGCTAACCTCCGCTTGTCATCCAACACGGCGCAACGCCGTTGGGAATAAGACCCCTCGATCTCGTACATTGTTTTGTTATTCCGACCGTCACTTTCGCCGGCGATAACGTAAGCCAAGCATTTGTTGTTAAAGATGTTCACTGATTTCTTGACTGAAAGTCGAGGATTCGCCATGGTTTCTTCTCCTTCGTAAACTAGCCAATTGTCTCCCAGTCCCAGGCTCATTTTCTGACAGAATAGAAAGGTCAAAATGTACTGTTAGGCCCTATACTTTTACCAAAATTGAAATTTAGTCCCTATATATTAAATCTTCTGCGAAACTAAAAATATAGACATTAAACCCTAAATTCGAGCATAACAGAAGGACCAAATCAACAATTTAAGCAGAAAAGGTGAGGTTATAATAATACCTTACGACGGATAGTGAGTAGTGCTTTGCCATGAGCATCCATAAGAAGGATGGATCCTTTATTCCCTTCCATATAATTATCCACCCTATATGCCAAATCACCTTTACCATCAAACACCGTGAAACCATTACAGTTGAATATCAACGACTTCCTCCACACCGTCATAACCTCCTCCTTCATCTCCGCCTTACACGGCGGCACCCTGCCTGTAAAACTAGCGTTGGGATAAACCTTCGTCATTCGAGTAAACGATTCCAGCCTTCCTTTTCTCTCTTCTTTCTAACTCCAAAAAACGATCAAAGCAAGTACGAACCGTGTTTGTGTGTATGTATACATACATGAGTTAAGAAGAGATACTATATATAGTGACAAAAGTCTACCATTGATAAAGACAAGAATCCCAACAATGGATTTGGACGGAGGAAATAGTTGAAGAAAGAGGAAAGGGATGTCGGGTACAGTTGACAAGACGAAAAACAGGGGGCAGGCCCATAGCCATAGCTAAGCTTTACTTCAAAGGCAACGAATATTATTAGTAGAATAAAGGTTAAGTATTTGTGTGGTTCATAACTGCTTTACGGTGGGAAACAATGGAACACTTGTCGATCAGACAAGGGTTTTTGTGTTAGATATTTTGATGACGATGACATTGCAATTGACCAATTCTTTGATTGTGTTTCCAGTAAAAATGACACGAGCTTGCAGCCGTTTTTTTCTTTTTTACGCGTCTTACACGTGGACTTACCATGAAATTCACACGTGTAATTTGTGTGTTTTTCATATATTACCTTAAAATAGAAGCCGAATTAATCCATCCAAACGAAAATGGCGAGAATCGAACCTCGAACTTTAAAGGCTTGGAACATGAAATGGTTTAATATTGTTGAGGAAATTACTGATATTTTTAGAAGAAATTTTCGAAGTGTTGTCTATCCAACAATCAACCAACACGTATTTATTTCCACCCCTACCTTTCTTCCATTTTCTTTGTTCTTGTTCTCCTTTCTCAAACCCGACATAACAAGTGTTTGTCCAATATGGCCTAATTTCGACAAGGCATTCTAATTGTTTTTTTAGATATGTGGAACTTAGGACTTGTGTTATTATATATCAATTTGCTATTTCGTAATGAAAGCTTTATGTTGAACCACCCCCCTCCCCCAAATTCTTGAACTTCATGAATTGATTTTAATTTCATAAATAATCATACATTATAGATTGAACTACCAATCACTGTTTTTAAACCAAACCGATCACTGATTCGATTTAAAGTTCAGAAAAGAAAATTAAACCAGTTAAACCGCTAGTTCAACAAGTCCGTACTAGTTCACAATCTAACCGATTCAAAGTCATTTTCCAAATCAATTCCCCAATCGGTTCCCGGTCCAGCCGGTCCAACTGACCAGTCTGGTCCAGTTCAAACATCCTTGCTACTAATGGAGTCACCAGAAAAACTTTCTTCAACCAAGACCAACCTCGATTCAATCATTCAATCACTGCAAACTAAGGGTACATTTCATGTGTGCAACCAAAGATTAAAAAAATTATGCAATAATAATCATAAAACATCCGGTTGAATCCTTGAGTTTCTTATCATTTAGCTTTTCAAGAGAATCCAAAACCAATCTAAAAAACATAACCCCAAAGGGTATCTTTTAAGATCTCCATTTGGCATCAAAACCAAACAATTATTAGAGCAAATAAACAAGCAACTTCATGCTAAAATGAAACCAAAACAAGAAAAACATGTCTTCTAACCATGAGTGAGAGCTCTCATTCCTTTTTTCCAATCCCATGAGACATGTTATAGATCCCTCGTCCCTGAAAAAAATAACAAGCACAAAACTTAAGCAATAGTTTCGTTGGTCTTTTTATTTGGCAAACGGAAGGTTTTAAAATTGTTTTAAGATGGTTTTACGGTTACGAATGAAACTCACGATTAAAAACAAGGAACTTGCAGCTAGAGCAGCAGGAATGGCGACGGATGTGATCTTATCGTAAGGACCTTTCAAGTAAGTGTGTTTGTGGATGCCCTGAAAATATTTCTGATACTCGATAAGCTTTTCCCTAGGTCTGAATGGTGCCTCCGACATCCTGCTGTCACAAAGTTAAACATTCAGTCATACATCATCTAGTAGAATAAGATTTTTCCAAAACTCCCTAAACCTCAACCCAACTTATTCTCTTTCCCAAAATTGGCACATTCATGCATAGTATCTATCTTCATCTATTTTAACCGATAAAACAATTGAATTTACATTAACAAGGAGACATTGATAGTACTCGCATAAACAAAATACAAGGTAAAAGGGCAGCAACCCGTCTTCCCCCTTATTTTACAAAAGCTACATTAAACAAGGGCGGACAATACAATATAGCAAGGTTTTCAGAACCAGACTGGTGATCAAACCAGTCAGGACACCAGTTCACCGGTTCAACTGCTTTAACCGTTCAGATCAAACAGTTTTCTGCCTTGTTCAACCAGTCCGTACCAGTCCCTGGATCAACTGGTTCAATGCCCTTCTCTAGACTGGTACCTCAGCCAGTCTAGTCCGGTTCAACCAACCTTGCAATATAGCCTAGAAATCAAATTTTGCGTCTCGAGATTCGAGAAGCCCCTACAAAGAAAGATTTTCATATGTGCATACATTCTAACTCGAATAAACTTAGAAAACTCTTCGATACTCGGTAACAAACCTCATTGTATCAGTGCCCTTTTTCCTAAAGAAATGCAATAAGAACAAACAAAATGGGGATCAATAAGCCCAGTTCAAACTCAATTTACAGTCCACCAGGGGGACAATTTTATGAATATTTGGCTAGAACAAGGATTATTTGGTTTCAATTGCTCATAGGCTAACAATCTTAAACAATTAATTTACACTATTTTGAACCCAAAAAAAAGAAGCTAGGTTGATTGCGTTGTTCTTGAATCAATACCTTCACAAGCCACAAATACCATACATCGAACCCAATATATCCAATTCTAATTACCCAAAATCAGGAAAAGCTTTTCCAGTAAATCAAATCAGCAGATTCAAAGATAAGAAAACTAAAAAAAAGTTCAATTCCTCAAAATTGAATTAAAACACATTTCAATATCAGATTCATAAGATGAAAAAAAGAAAAAAAAAGAATACCTGAGAGAAAATCAAGCTCGATTCTTCCTCTTCTTTCTTAGATTAGGAAAAAAAACACTGGAATTTCTAGTGACTTTTTTGAGCCTTTAGGGATTTGGTTTAAGTTCGGGAAAATGGTGTCTTGTATTATTAAAAAAAAAATACAAAAGTTTGTATGGGCTGACAGTGGCTGGCCCAATTCATAAGAGATTTTAATATGACCCTAGTCCCTGTACTCTTCCGATTTTTAAACTTTAGTCCCTTTACTTGTTTGATTTGAGAATTAAAATCCTATTGATGACACTGGTAATTGATTTTCATTAAATTTGAAAAGTTCAAATTTAAAAATTAAAAGCCAAGTGATAACATATATTCAATATAGTAGAAGTTAATTAATAGTGTTAGCGATTGAATTTTAAATCTGAAAAAACAAATTAAATTTTTAAAAATTAAAGTAAAGTGATTAAATTCAAAAAATTGGAAGAACACAAGGACTAAAGTAAATATATAGGTGATATAGTCTTGCCAAAGTTCATAAATCTCATAATCTACTAGAAATTTTTTAAAATATATATAAAATCATATAAAATCTATTTTTTAAAAATCAAATTTTAACTGTTTTTTTATCAGTCTAGCAAAAATTTTGTTTTAATAAACCTATTGAATCAAACAAATAACAGGTTCCCGATTGAATCGGTCTTACATAACCTAATGAATTTTTAATTTTATTTTCTTAGCATTCATTTACAATACATAAGAATTACATCTTACTATAATTCATATGTAACATTTATACATAATATATTGATTTAATTTAATTTTCATAAGCTATCAATATCGTTATCGCTATAACATTATGCCTTATATGGATAATTATCCTTATAAAATATAAAAAAAAATACCAAAGTTCCATGTTATACATTTAAACCGCGAATCAATTTTTTATGTGTATATCTACAAGAAATTAAAATTTAAGTATGTTCACCAAAAAAAAATTTAACCGGTCAAATTGCTCTTTGTATAAAAATGGGTAAACTATAAAAATAGTCATTTTTGTTTGCTTCAGATTACATTTTAGTCACTTATGTTTGAAATGTTACATTTTAGTCTCTTACGTTTTGTTACGAAGTGGATACTCTGCCTTTAAGCTCCGTTACCTCCTTAACGACAATCCAACGTGCCAGTTCAAATGGATTTTAAATGCCAATTGGGACTAGAATATGTTTTTAATTAAATAAATTTAATTAATTAAAAATTTTAAATTAATTACACTTTGAACTGGAAAAGAAAAATCGTTCGTCTCTTTTTTCTCGATTTTTCTTTTAGTTTTCTTTTCCATTTTAACTGAAAAAATTATTCTCATCTCTATTGGATATCCAAGTTGACATTTAAAACCCATTTGAACTAGCAAGTTGGATTGCCGTTAAGGAGGTAACTGAGCTTAACAGCAGAGTGACTATTTCGTAACAAAACGATAACGTAAGTGACTAAAACGTAACATTTCAAACATAAGTAAATCTACGACAAACAAAAGTGACTATTTTTATAATTTACCTGTACAAAAGGTCATGTATATTTTTAAAATAAAAAATTGTCACCACTGAATCCAACCTTTGTTTCTTCCTCTTTCTTAATTTTCCAATACCCTAAGACAAGTATAGTTTAATAGTAGCTTAGATTTCAATTAGCATCGTTTCGAAATTGGATTCATTTCAAGTTTACGTATTTGTTTTGGTCAATTTGGGTTTTTTTTTTACAACATTAGGTTATATGTTTAAAGTAATTTGTGTTTAGATTGCTTTAGTTTCAAATAGCTTCTAACTCGGATAGTTTTAAATTTGCATCAATTCGGAAATCCACCCACAAAACATGCCAATCATTCCAATAAGACTCGCTAACGTCCTCAAAAAGTTCCGATAGTTCTCTATGTCAAACGTCACGTCCTAGCGTATATTGTTAAAGTGAGCGAATCCTGAAGTAGTTCTCAACGCATTGATTAAACATCCCATGAAGGTCGGGTACATCATTACGTGGTTGTAACATTGCTCGAAAGCGACGTAATTGAGGAAGACCGAGCTAGTGAAATTGTCGATGGTGACGCCACTGTCGAATTAAATGTTCCACGACTTGAATTGAATCCTGGATAGGTGAAACTTTTTGGCCAATGAGACCTATTGAGGTAATGTCGATGGTTCTTCGGTCGAACTAGTACAGATTAACAATGTTTCTTAGGTCAGACTAGTTCAATTTTTGAACATGTAAATCATCTTCTAACAGAAGTGATAAACACTAAGACCTTTTTTGTTTAGGAACTTCAATTCACTTATCATCTAGAGATATATATTCATGTTTACCAAAGATCAAACAACTCAAAACCCAAATCCAAATTATGCAGAAATAATAATCATAAAATATCATGTTGAATCCTTGAGCTTCTTATCATTTAGCTTTCAAGAGAATCCAAAACCAAACTAAAAAACATAACCCCAAAGGGTATCTCTTAAGATCTCCATTTGGCATCAAAACCAAACAATTATTAGAGCAAATAAACAAGCAACTTCATGCTAAAATGAAACCCAAAAAGGAAAAACATATCTTCTAGCCATGCGTGAGAGCTCTCATTCCTTTTTTCCAATCCCATGAGACATGTTATAGATCCCTCGTCCCTGAAAAAAAGATAAACAAGCACACAACATAAGCAATAGTTTCGTTGATTATTTTATTAGGCAAACAGGAGGTTTTAAAATTGTTTTAAGATAGTTTTTTGATTACGAATGAAACTCACGATTAAAAACAAGGAACTTGCAGCTAGAGCGGCGGGAATGGCGACGGATGTGATCTTATCGTAAGGACCTTTTAAGTAAGTGTGTTTGTGGATGCCTTGAAAATATTTCTGATATTCGATAAGCTTTTCCCTAGGTCTGAATGGTGCCTCCGACATCCTGCTTTCACAAAGTTAAATATTTGGTCATACATCTTCTAATAGAATAAGATTTTTCCATAACTCCCTAAACCTCAACCCAACTTATTCTCTTTCCCCGAATCAGCACATTCATGCATAGTATCTATCTTCATCTATTTTAACCGATAAAACAAATGAATTTACATTAACAAGGAGACATCGATAGTACTCACATTAACAAAATACAAGATAAAACGGCAGCAACCCATCTTCCCCCATATTTTACAAAAGGTACATTAAACAAGGACGGACAATACACTATAGCAAGGTTTTCAGAACCGTACTGGTGGTCAAACCAGTCAGGAAACCAATTTGCCGGTTCAACTGCTTTAGCCGTCCAGTTCAACCGGTCTGTATCAGTTCCCGGATCAACTGGTTAAATACCCTTCTCTGGACCAGTACCCCAGCCAGTCCAATCTGGTTCAAACAACCTTGCAATATAGCTTAGAAACCAAATTTTGCATCTCGAAATTTGAGAAGCCCCTACAAAGAAAGATTTTCATATGTGCATACATTTTAACTCGAATAAACTTAAAAACACTCTTCAATGTTCGGTAACGAACCACATTGTATCGGTGCCCTTTTTCCTAAAGAAAGGCAATAAGAACAGACAAAATGGGGATCAATAAACCTGTTCAAACTCAATTTACAGTCCACCAGGGGGAGAATTTTATGAATATTTGGCTAGAACAAGGATTATATGGTTTCATTTACTCATCAATTTACAATCTTAAACAATTAATTTACACTGTTTTGAACAAAAAAAAAAAAGCTAGGTTGATTGCTTTGTTCTTGAATCAATACCTTCACAATCCACAAATACCATACATCGAATCCAATAAAGCCAATTCTAATTACTCAAAAGAAACCCAAAATCAGAGAAACCGTTTCCAGTAAACCAAATCAGCAGATTCAAAAAGATAATAATAAATAAATAAATTCCTAAAAACTGAATTAAAACATATTTCAATATCAGATTCATCATAGGGAAAAAAATACCTCAGAGAAAATCAAGCTCGATTCTTCCTCTACTTTCTTAGATTAAGGGGAAAACACCCTAGAATTTCTAGTCGACTTTTTTGAGCCTTTAGGGATTAGGATTAAGTTCGGGAAAATGGTGTCTTATATTATAAAAATATACAAAGGTTTGAATGGGCTGAGAGTGGCAGGCCAAATTCATAAATGTTTTAATATGACCCTAGTCCCTAAACTCTTCTGATTTTTGAACTTTAGTCCCTTTACTTGCTTGATTTGAAAATTAAAATCCTATTGATAACACTGGTAATTGATTTTATTTAAATATGAAAGATTCAAATTTAAAAATTAAAAGCCAATTGGTAACATATATTCAATATAGTGGAAGTTAATTAATAGTGTTATCAATGGAATTTTAAATCTAAAAAATAAAAGTATTAAAATTTTGAAAATTAAAGTAGAGTGATTGAATTTCAAGAGTCCGAACAGCACAAGGACTAAAGTAAATATATATAG
Organism: Gossypioides kirkii; assembly: GCA_005610355.1. Lineage (NCBI taxonomy): Eukaryota > Viridiplantae > Streptophyta > Magnoliopsida > Malvales > Malvaceae > Gossypioides > Gossypioides kirkii. Next base: position 575,270 of record CP032250.1, read on the forward strand.
TAATATAATCTTGTTAAAGTTCATAAATAGAAAAAATCTATTTTAATTATTTTGACATCAAAAAGAGTTCGATCCAATGCTTTATTTCTGTCCTAGTTGATCCTCTCTCTTTTTTTAAATCAAAGCCTAACAAAAAAAAATTGTTTTAATAAACTTATGGAATCGAATAAATAACGTATTCTCAATTCAATCGACCTTATTTATTAATGGATTTAACACTCATTTATAATATATATGATTTTTAAGATATTCATATAATTTTATAGTGATTAACTTTGTTAATACACTTCCTTAAGAAAGGTTTGTTAATATACTTCTTAACACTCATTTACAATACATATGAATTACATTTTGGTATAATTCATATATAATTTTTATACATAAAATATTAATTTAATTTAATTGTCACAGATTATTAACATTATTATCCATATAACATTATGCTTTACATGTTGCACATATAGATAATTATTTTTATCAAATATGAAAAAATAAAACAAGTAAAATTTTATGTTATGCATTTAAACCACAAATTAAATTGTTACATGTATAATCATAATAAATCAAAATTCACCTATTAAATTGCTCATTGTACGAAAATTTACAGGTCGAAAATAAAAAAAAAATTGTCAATATGGGATCCAACCTTGTTTCTTCCTCTTATCTTATTTTTCTAATACCCTAAAACAAGTATACTCTATTAGTAGCATTATTTCGAATTTTGGTTCGTTTTGACATTAGGTCTTGCTTTTGATTAATTCAAGTTTGAGTTATTTAGGTTATTTTAATTTCAAATCACTTCAAATTCTAATAATTTTAGATTCGCATTCTGAATCCGATAGAAAATTTGCCACCGTTGAAACTAGAAGCCTTTGATTTATCTTTTTATGTGATTTGCAAAATTAATGATACATAAAATATTTTAAGAACTTAACAATAATATTAATTTAATATAATGAAACATAAATTATAACATAATCTAATATTGAATATAGATAAGGAAATTTTGATAATTTTTACTTCCAATCGCAAAATTCAAAAGCACTTTGATTTTCAAGTAACCAGAAACTCGACTGGTTGGAGCTCCAACATTGCAAGTAACCAGAAATTACCAAAACCCGAAATGACCTGACCCGCCTAATTGATAGTTCTAATGACAACATGTGCGTTTAGCTTAATAAAAATGACTACCAGAGATTTATCGAATCATCGGCAGATGGCCACCGTATTATCATTCAACAAAACTCAACCATGTATTCCAGAAAGCCGCAATTATAACCAAAATGTTAATGTCATTAACTAAAACTTTCTCAAACAAAATCCGAGACGAGTTAAAACCATGTCCACTTACAGTGTCCAAAACATCGAAAACTTACATAAGAGGTACCCTTGAAAGCCTTGATATTTGCTTTGCTTGCTTAGTCGAAGAGGCTGAAACCCATATCCTGCATTGAAACGAAATCGGATTAGTGAAGAACATGCCAATTAAGAATCAATACAAGTCGAGTAAAAGAGATTACATCGTCGGACTCTTCCTTCTCCTCAACCTTCTCTTCTTTCTTGGCCTCGGCTGCAGGTGCAGCACCGCCACCACCACCACCAGCGGTAGGAGCAGCAACCGCAACAGCACCACCACCAGAAGGAACAGAAGCCAACTTCTCCCTTCCACTAGCAATTAGTTCGGTAATATCTTTGCCTTTAACTTCGGATAATAGCAACTCTATCCTATCATCATCAGCCTCAGCTCCAACTGCAACAATTTTAAAAAAAATTCATTCGAGTAATTCACCAATAAATTAATTCCCAATTTACCACTTTAGTACCTGTACTTTTTAAATTTTAGTGCTCAAAAAACTATAACTGTTAAATTCTTCCATTTCTAAAATCTGATGCTATAAGCATATTATCATATGCGTAATGCCATGCAGCTTGTTATAAATATTTAGTTAATGAATTAATAAAGCTCATTTACATAATTTTAAAATTAAAGACTTAGAATGGTCTAATTAAAAAATGAATAAATCTACAATTGTACGCAAAATAGAGGACTAGCAATTGAATTTAACTAATACTGTTTGGGAGAGGGCTAAAATTTCAAATTCGAAAAATACGAGAACTGAAATAGATCAAATTAAAGTATAGGGACTAAATCCATAATTTTTGCAAAATACAGAAAATAATAGACGAATTTAATCAAATAAAAATAAATAATAGCGTCAGATCAGAGAGATTTCAAATCCAAAAATAAAGCATAAAAATGCAAATAAAATAACATAGCTAAATTTACCATAAATCATCCAAGCAAAACACCTCAGATCAAAGACGTTCCAAAGATAAAATAAACTGATTAAAGAAAAAGAGTGAGAAAAATGACCTGATCCGAGAATAACCTTCAAGTCATCGGCGGAAGGGGAAGCGTTTCCTCCGAGTACGGCGAGCAAGTAAGCGGCAACCACCTTCATTTTTACTTTGATATTGAGGGAACGAGAAATGGAGCCGGGGAGGAAAACGAAAAAGCTAGGGTTTGCACTTTGCTGTAAGAGAGGATGAAATAGTGTGTTGCTAGGGTTTTTGTCCTTTTTTTTCTGCTGGGGCCGTCTGATTTAATTTCGGCCGTTGACTTTTAATTGAAAGGCCCTTTGTTACAGTTTGATGGGCTCGCTTTGAGCCCATCTTTAAAGTTTCTACCTAGCGTAAATGGGTTCAAGCACATATTTTTTATTTAAAGTCTATAATTAAGATAGAGAATTACAACAAGGTGAAATTGAATTATAAAATTTGAGGGATAACATAAAATCCAAGTAACGATTTAATAATTGGTACGACGGATCAATATTCATCAACGAACAAAATAACATACATTATATTCAAATTGATTTGATACTTAATATCCGAGATCGAAGAAAAAACTTATTTAGATTTTAATTTGCAAAATTTATTACGTTCAAAATTTTTTGATAAAAACAAAAGGAAATGAGAGTTTTTGATTGATACAAATATATGTGAACATAAAATGCCATAAAACAATAATTTTAATTGTCTAATAACTTAAATAAAAACTTTTGAATAATTCAAAAATTATTTTGTAACTTTTTAAAGTTAACTAACTAAAATATAATCTAATAATTGAGTGACATCGATGCAATTTAACCCATAAATTTTTAGTTGAATTTGGTGTTACAATTAATTTAATTAAGAAAAACCTTATCAAGCACAAATATGCTATAACAAGTAAGAATACCATAAAGACCTTTTCATTACAAGTAAAATAGTATGTTGTCACTTTAACCAAAAAATTAATTAATTAGTCTCTAAATATTATATCAAAGACTAAATTAATCATTTTATTAAAATTTCATCCATTAAACTAATTTTCACCCATTAAACTAATTGTCTGATTATTAAACCACGCTGATTTTTAAACTAAATAGACTACTTTGCTATTTGATATAATACACAAAAACTAATCTACTCATTTTTAGAGTAAAAAAAAATACAATTTAACTCTTAATATAAAAACCTCCTTGATAGTTTTACTGTTATAATACATATTCATATCAAACTTGTCTTATATTATTTTTTATATCTTATTTTAAAATTATTTCAAATAAACCTTAAAATCAATATACCATTAAAATTTCAAGAATCATGAAATTTGCAATGCTTTCAAAAAGAAAATCCAAAACATAAGAAAAAACAATCTTAAATTCTTAACTTATATCACTACCATAACAAATAAAAATAAAAGTGACAAAAAATTGCCCAAAAGTTGGTTTAGATCAGCTGTTCCTCAACCTGCAAGCATACATATATATAAAAAGTCAGCATTGGGGAGAACAATGGGAGAATTAATATTATTATATTATATAAATTAAAAAAGTGGTAACATGTTAAAAACAATTAAGTATCATCGAGGTCCCGTACTGGGAGTCAGAATCATTTTGATCCTCTACTTAAATAATGAGCAGATTAGTCTTTGTACATTAGATCAAAAAGTAAACTAATCTTTTCGTTAAAAATTTTATCCATTTCTACTGTTAAAACTTGATCCATGTACATGAACACATGTGTCATTGTCTGGTTATTCTGTCAATTACGCCAATTTTTAATTGTACACATTGATAAAATTATTAACAAAAATAACCAATTTATTCTTTGATCAAACATACACGGGGTAATTTGCTCATTTTTTGGGTAGTGAGGACAAAATGCAATCGAACTTCTAGGACCTCCATGATAGTTTTACCGGTTTGAGCTCTGGTTCGATTATTAAAATATTGCAAGGAACCAAAAGTTATCAAAACAAAAACCATACCCCAAACCCAAAAATGAAACTAACCCAACACACACAATTCACAACACTATTGACACGACATATATAAGACTTAGAATATGTTAGTATAGCTTAATAAAAAAAAGACTACCGGAGATTTATTCAGCCACCGGCGGGTCAAAACCGCATTGATATTTGCTTTGCTTGCTTAGTCAAAGAGGCTGAAACCCATATCCTGCATCGAAACGAAATTGCATTAGTGAAGAACACGCCAATTTAAGAATCAATACAAGTTTAAACTTCTAAGTAAAAGTGATTACGTCATCGGATTCTTCCTTCTCCTCGACCTTCTCCTCTTTCTTGGCCTCAGCGGCAGGTGCAGCAGCACCGCCACCACCACCAGCTGTAGGAGCAGCAACCACAACAGCACCACCGCCGGAAGGAACAGATGCCAACTTCTCCCTTCCACTTGCAATTAGCTCAGTGATATCTTTGCCTTTAACTTCAGACAATAGCAACTCTATCCTATCATCATCAGCCTCAGCTCCAACTGCAGAATTTAGAACACACACACACACATTTATTCGACTTCATAATGCTAAAGAATTCGCCAAGAACTTAATTCCCAATTCATCATTTTGCCTACTATTTGATAAAGTTTACGATTCCAAATGGTCAAATATGCAGTTGAACTTGAATGAACTTTGACATTTAATCCTTATACTTAAAAATCTATAACTAAATCCTCCTTTTTTTTCAAATTAGAATCCTAATCCAATTGTTGACAACAGTTTGTAATTTCAATCAAAATTTTCCATCAGTACACATGTAATCATACAAACTTTAGAATCAAATTATTATTAAATCAATAAGCATATTTGATAGTAAGTTTGTTAACAGAAAAATACTATCAATGTCATCTATTGAACTAGAGTTTTTAATTTGAATAAAAAAAACTTATAAGAACAAGGACCGATTCTTAAAATTTGCTAAAATACAAGGACCAACGACATATTTAAACCATTCGAAATTAATATAACCAAGTACAACGAAAAATGAACACAAACTAAAAAAAATTAAGAATCCAAAATTACAACATGGAAATTTCCCTAAATTCCGTAGCTAAATTGACCATAAAATCATGGAAAACAAGCATCGTCAGATTTCAAAAACAGAGAGAGAAAATCGAGTAAAAGAGAAAAGAGTGAGAAAAATGACCTGATCCGAGAATAACCTTCAAGTCATCGGCAGAAGGGGAAGCGTTTCCTCCGAGTACGGCAAGCAAGTAGGCGGCGACCACCTTCATTTTTACTTTGATATTGCGGGGACGAGAGTGGAAATGTAGCCGCGGAGGAAAACGAAGAAGGCTAGGGTTCGCAGTGAAAGGATGAAAATGTATGTTGCTAGCTAGGGTTTTTGTCTTTTAGATCGTGGCCGTCTGATTTAATTTCAGCCGTTGATTTTTAAAATTAAAGGCCCGATTTTACGGGTTGATGGGTGTTCTTTGAGCCCATCTTTGAAGCTCATGTTTTTAAAGCAAATTAATACCACAACAAATTATCTTAAGAATCATTCAATTCTATACCTATAAAAGAGCGGCCTGATGTATCATGTAAATTGTTTGAAATGCAATAGTCAAATAATTCTCGGTGGTGGAAGAAAATATCTCTCATTTCTCCCCCGAAGAAATTCTTTTTTTTTGTTTCCAAAAGAATGTTGTTATGTTGCCGTGACCGGTGCACTAATCCTTTGAATCCGGTACCGGCGGGTATCATACCCCCAAGCACAACGTTTTCTTTCAGGCCTTTCAACCAATCGATACTATTAATAATTTTTTTATCACTCAATTATTTAAATTTTTTATTTTTTCTATTGTTGGAGCCCAATTTTGACCGGGCTTGGACTTTTGAGTTAAATTGATTTTTTCTAAATTTGTTTAAATTTAGATTTATTTTAAATTTAAAATTAGATATTTAAATTTAATTTAAATTTAAATTTAAATAAAGATTAAAATATTATTAAAAATTAAAAGTCCAATGTCCAATTACAAGGGCCCAAATTGAGCCCAAATCTTAAAAAAACCCAAATTGAGTCCAAATTTTACAAGTGATCCAAATAACAATGACCCATTTTTTACCCAAATCTGCTGCTGTTATCACCTCTAAATTCAGCCACTGGAAACGCGCCACGTCAGCAAGTCAGTCACCATCTTCAGCTTCAACTTGCTCTGCCAACTGCTTCCAACCGCCACTGTGGAGTACCTGCAGGAGAAAAGAAAGATTAGAAATGCATTTAATTGAAAAAAAACAAAAAGAAATGGTTGTAAATTGGCTTTAAAAGCCAAATTGAATTTCTGTACAAGGGGTTACAAACCCAGTCTTTGAAATCCCAGTACAAAAAAACCGATTCAGAATCAATACACAAACTCTTTGCTACACATTCCAGAAACACTTTAAACAATTGATAGTGGACAACACTTAAACAAATACCAAGCAGCAGACAGATTCGAAAATCTAAAGCATTAGGCTATTCAAGCAATCTCAGATTCAGTGTTGGTAAGTTACACCATTTAAATGCATGTTTATTTATTATTGTTCGTTGATTTATATACTAATACTATATACATTCTGATTATTAATGTGCATCTATCATGCTGTTACAAACTTTTACATTTAAAGCATGTATATACGTATGTATTAAAGTATCATCCATCGAATTAATTTCAGTTTTTTTTTCTCTTCTTTCTTTTCAAGATTGCATTAAATACGCATTTAGTATTAGATATTTTTATCATTAATAGTATTAATAATAATAATAAATAAATATTTAATAAAAATAAAAAGAGATATTAATAGCATTAAATATTAATATTAATTAATATTTTTAAATAAAAAAAGAGGAAATCGAAAGGGCAGAAACTCATCTGTTTCTGCCGGACCATCGTCCACCACCGTTGCCACCGCCGAAGCCGCCACCGCCGATGCTATTCGGACTTTGCACTAAAAACACCAAAACAAAGGGTTTTAAAAAAATAAAATAGGCTTTAAAAAAAAAGGAAAAAATAATCTTTGAAAAGTTTCCAGATCTGGAAAATCCAGATCTGGATTTAAAAAAAAATCCTGTTTTTTTTACTGAAAAAAACATGAAATAAATGAAAAAATAAAAGAACAAAAAGAAGAAAAGGAAGGAGGAAGAAGGGCCGTACCTGCGCGGAGCTCCGGTGGCCGGACGGCGGCGCACGGGCGCGTGCAGGCGACGGCGAGGATGGCGGGACGACGGGGTGCCCGCAGGGCCGGCGCGTGTGGCCCACCTCCACCGGACGGCCGGTGGTCAGCCATGGTCGGATTCAAGGAAAAAGGGGGGGTTTTGAGAGAAAAAGAGAGGGAGAGAGGAGAGAATTTTCTAAAAAATGAAAAATGAAATGAAAAAAATCTGAAAAAAATACATATATAGGACCGTTTTGGCCCGATCCGACCCGACCCGACCCACCTAGGATCCGCGTGTTTTTAACAAAAGGGCTATTTACGCAATCAGTCCTTCCGCTTTTTTTATTTGCTTCAATTTAGTCCTTATGGCATCTTTTTAATTATTTGCAAATTTGCCCTGTAATTTTAATTGGTTTATAATTTAGTCCTTTGACTATTTGACTGTGCCAGAGGTTGCCACGTGTCATGTATTGGATTATTTATGCATTTAGTCCTTTTTTATTTTTTATTTGTTTTAATTTAATCCCCAAATCAACTTTATTTTAATTATGAAATTGGCCCAATAATTTTTCAAGGTTTATAAACTAGTCCTTTGACTGTTTGACTGCACCAGAGGTTGCCACGTGTCATTCTTTGATTATTCCTTCATTTAGTCCTTTTTATTTTTAATTTGTTTTAATTTAATCCTTAAATCGACTTTTATTTAATTACAAAATTGGTCCAAAAATTTTTCAAGATTTCCAAATTGGTCCCTTGACTTCTGGATACCTATGGGGTTGCCACGTGTCACCTGTTTTTTTGGTTTTATTACTTTGTAAGCCCCTAAATTGTCCAGAAATTACATTTTACCCCCGAAACTTTTCCAAAATTATATTTTAAACCCCGATTTCACCGAAAATTACTGTTTTACCCCCGAAGCTTCTAAAATTCCATTTTAAACCCCGATTTCATCGAAAATTACCATTTTACCCTCGAATCTTTTAAAATTCTATTTTAACCTCGATTTCACCAAAAATTACCATTTTACCCCTGAATCTTTTTTAAAATTCCATTTTTAAACCCGATTTCACCAAAAATTACCATTTTACCCCCGAAGCTTCTAAAATTCCATCTTTAACCCCGATTTCATCGAAAATTACCATTTTACCCCTGAATCTCTTAAATTTCCATTTTTAACCCGATTTCACCAAAAATTACCATTTTACCCCCAAAGCTTCTAAAATTCCATTTTTAACCCCGATTTCACCAAAAATTACCATTTTACCCCCAAAGCTTCTAAAATTCTATTTTTAACCCCAATTTCCCCAAAAATTACCATTTTACCCTCGAAGCTTCTAAAATTCCGTTTTTAACCCCGATTTCACCGAAAATTACCATTTTGCCCTCGGGTATCCATAAGTCTCATTTTTTACCCCGATTCATCATTTATCAATGTTCGCATTTGTTTCCATTTACATTTTATATGTTCGCACATTATTTATTTACTTATACTTCGTCTCCAATTCCTATTATCAATCGCTACTCATATATTTTAAAAATACACCTTCATTTATAAATTACTTCAAAAATCGAGGCAATGTCGGTTCGAGCGCAATTTCGAAAAATCACGCCCTAACGTGTCGGGTGCGATTTATTCGCATAATTCGTGCGAACCGAATATCCTTTTCAAGTTTTCTTTACGTCCGTGCACTTTGAGGCTCCGAGAATGTCGTGTCCTAACGTGCTGGTCGCGACTCAAGTCTTCGTGAAAATCGAAGTGAACGAGTATTCATTTAATTCTTCAAATCATGTGTTCGAGGATTGCATTCTAACCTTCATACGAAATTTTCAAGTTCCCAAAATATATACGAAGAACTTTCATGACAAAAATAAGGTAATGTTATTTCGTGTGAAAACTTCAAAAATCGTGCCCTAACGTGCGGGGTATGATTCTCGTAATTCGTGCGAAAGAAATATCCTCTTCAAAAAGGTTTTAAAAACACGCCCTATTTATATCCAAATTTTTAAGTAAACGAGACAATGTTCCTTCATGTGGAAACCTCGAAAAAATCGTACCTTAACGCGTTGGGTATGATTTTCGTATAAATCATGCGAACGAATACTCTCTTCAAAATGCGGGGGGACGAGTTTCTTTCCTAAAAAGGTCTCTTTAAAATCATACAGAGCCTTTCAAAATAAACACTGCGTTTTGAACTTAACTCGAGTTTTCACTGTTTTCATAAAAACAAGACCCGAAAATGATCTTGTGGTACCAATTCTGGGCGTATGAGAGTGCTAACCCTTCTCGTGCGTAACCGACTCCCGAACCCATTTTTCTGGATTTCGTGGATCGACGTTTTAATGTTTTTGAACGTTTTGAGGTGATCCAATCACACCCAAATAAAAGATTGGTGGCGACTCCCTTTTTATTCCCATTTTCCAAAACATAAAATATTTTCGAAACTATTCGTTTTCGAGGTGGTTTCGACTGCTTGGCGACTCCGCTGGGGACATTTTTCAAAATAAACGAGAGTCAAGCCAAAATTGATGATTTTCGGGTTTTTTTCTTTGAGAACTTTTAAACTTAGATTTTGTTTAAACATGCAATCCTCGACATCTTTTCGCTAATATTGTACTCTGTGATATTTCTAGCATAATTTGGCATCATGTGCATCGCGATATTACCCTTTTAAGTGAAAGTGAGAAACTACTCCTTCGTGAGGTCTTCACCTCCGTGCAGGATAGTAAATCGCTTTCGGGATTTCAAAGTACCCTTGTTTTCGTGAAGTTTTCACTTCCGTGCAAACATGCGGGAAATGCGTCCCCCTAAACCAAACTCGTCCGTATGAGCCTGTAATGGGTGAGGACCGAGGAGGAATCTGCTGGTTTGGGTACCCCTCACCTTTTAGAACTTAAAACTACATATAGTGAACCATAAGTACTCACCTAAGATGGAGTTAGGTCAAGCCCCGATAGCATATACCCGAAGTATTTTTTAGGTTCTGTGTATGTATATTTGAATGCTTTTTTGCTATTACATGTTACTAACTGCGTTTGTTTTGTCTCTTTCTACTTGCATTTCATCATTATGAACGAAAAGGTTTGATTGAGGTCCGTTTACAAATTAGGCAGTTTTATCATGAAAGAAGGATTTTTAGATAAAGTAGAGGACAATATGGTGGCACGCCTATGGTCCGAGGAGCAACAGCGTGAAAAGGGTGACAGCTTGAAAGACGGGCATCTGTCAGAATTATGGGACTACACTCGTATTAATGTAACTCAGAATGACTTGCGAGAGTTGAGAGAGATTTGGGGGCAAGGAGGGGAGGGATGATGAAATGAGGCAGATATTTTACCGAGATTATGGGGATCTGTCTTACCTACTCGAGGTAAGAATTGACAAACACCTATTTCGAGCCCTCTCCCAACATTGGAATCCTGCCTATAGCTGCTTCACCTTTGGTCATTTAGACTTGACACCGACAATAGAGGAATACACCGCCTTGGTTCGTTGTCCTAGAATCCAAGCCGATAAAGCATTTTCGAAAGATGCAAGTGTTCCGACATTTCTAAAAAGATTGATGAGTGTCACAGGAATGAGTGAGCAATGGGCTGTTTCCCGAATTAAGGTGAAAGGAGATAACAAATGTATAAACTGGAATAGTCTGCAGGAAATAATTACAACTCATCCAGATATGAGAAAACGTGTTGATATCTTCGCCCTCGGCATATATGGTTTGGTCTTATTTCCAAAGGCGTTGGGGCACGTCGAGGACGCGGTAGGTAGTAGCACTGTTTGACCGACTAAGTAGGGGAATTACACCCGTCCCTGCTATTTTGGCAGAAACCTTTCGCTCGCTAAGTGCTTGCCGGAGGGAAGGAGAAGGGAGATTCATTGGTTGTGCTCAGCTATTAATGGTCTGGTTTCACAGTCACTTCTGGAAAGTGGAAAAATTCTCTTATAAAGTGTTTTCAACAGATTTCTCACCCCTAAAGGACTTTGTGGCCACGCAACGTGAGCAAAATATATCCAAAGAAAAATGGGCAGCCGTTCTCCAGAATCTGCAGGATGAAAAATATTGAATGGTGTGCGCCTTGGTTCCTCCCAGACGAGATTCTCTACCGATGTGGTGATTTCGATTGGGTCCCGTTACTCGGAGTCTGGGGTGCTACCGGATATGCTCCGTTGCTTGTTCTAAGACAATATAAGACAAGGCAGTTTATCCCTGTTACGCACGGCCTGGCACATTGCGAATTTTCTTATAAAGGGAACGACTACAAGAAGAAGGTTCGGGAAATAGCAAATTCGTGGAAAAAGGTACAAAGAATAAAGAAGTTCAGTGCCAAACCATTGACAACCCCGAATTATGACTGGTGGAGGAGCAAGAGAGTAAATGACAACATCCCTGCTCCAAATCCAGAAAATGTTCGCCTTCTAGAAGAATATTTACAAAGGTCCCAACAGAGATAGACATCCTCAAGCATGACTTTGAAAGTAAGAGCTCAGAGTTCGGAAAGAGAATAGAAGTACTGGAGGAAGATAAGATACAGCTAGGATTAGACGTGGATTTTCACAGACTAGAAGCCGAAAAGTTGAGAAAAGGGAAAAATAAGGCCGAAGAAGACCTTGAAGACTTGAAGAAACACTACAAGAAGCTTCGGCAATCCATGAGGACTGCAGGGTTAGGGAAAACTTCTGAGCAATGGCGCCAAGAAATTCAGGAACAAAAAGACCAAACAGAGCATTGGCAAAGAAAGTTCCAAGATGGTCAAGCCCGAGAAAACGCCTTGAAGGGAGAGCTACTAGAAAAACGGGTCGAGGAGGCTGAGTTGAAAGCTTAGATAACCAGTCTAGGGGCAAGAATAAAAGAGTTAGAGGAATCATTATGGAGGCACCGAAATCGAAACACAGTATCAGAGCTGAAAGCATGCATGACCGAGAAGCAAGAATTAAAAGAAAAAGTGCAAGAACTGGAGGCTACACTACATAATAATGAGATCCGATTTGAGATCATGGAAAGAAATTTAGAAACCAGTGAATGGCACGCCCGTCAAGCCCAGAGAGAAGTTGAAGAACGAGATCATGTCATGGACAACACTAACTCAAATGAGAGAAGCGGCCGATCACGTGCAGGAGCTAGCCGCTGAAGCCGACGTCTTGAGCCTTCAGTACGAGTCAAAATCAGAGCGAGGAAGGAAATTAGCGGGATTGCTAGGAAAGATTAAGGATTTGGGTCGAAAGGCCAAACCATTTGTATAAACTCTCTTTTATGTAAAGAAGTTTTTCTTCTCGAGAAGTTGCTCTAAATGAAAATGGACTTTAGAATCAATGCCTTTTCTCACATTTGCATACATGCATTTTGCATCATATCTTGCACATTATTGACATAACATCTCCAAACTAATTAAAATTAATTATAACAGTTAACATCAGTAAACATTGAAAACCCACATCGTTATTACACGCGTAAGAAGGCAAAAGCGATGGATCAAAGAATAGAGAGGCTAGAACAAATGCAAAAAGAAATTCAAGAACAGATGCAAGCTCAGTTGCAGGACCAGTTAGAGAAAGTTCAAAGGGACATGATAGACCAAATAATTGAATCCCAAAGCAATATAATTAATCAGCTAACCCAGTTGTTGCGAGATTCGGATAAGGGAAAAGGACCCGTTGAAGACCCAAGAGAGGAAAATGAGGATCCCCAATATCCTCCTGGCTTCACACCCGTGCATCATCAAGCCCCGCCAGAAATAAACCCGCGAGAAACACCTGTCTTGATTCGAGCGCAACCTCAGCCCATCGGCGCATCAGGTCAAGCGAATTACCTAGTCGGGGTCAGGATCGAACCCGGGAGAAACCGCTGCGAATCCCATCAACCCCGACCTCGATGATACAATAGAAGCGGAAAGAACCAAAATGGAAGTATCTAAACAGATAGAAGAAAAGTACAAGTGGCTGGAAGACAGGGTTAGAGCAATGAAAGGGATTGACACTTACAGTGGAATCGATGCCAAAGAACTAAGTCTGGTCCCAGACCTAGTGCTGCCCCCAAAATTCAAGATGCCCGAATTCGAAAAATACAACGGGACCAGCTGCCCAGAAGCGCACATTACGATGTTCTGTCGGAAGATGACAGGGTACGTCCACAATGAAAAATTATTAATTCATTGTTTCCAAGATAGCTTAGTTGGATCCGCTGCCAAATGGTACAACCAACTAAGCCGCGCAAAGATTAATTCTTGGAAAGACTTGGCCCAAGCTTTTATGAAGCAATACGGCCATGTTACTGATATTGCGCCAGACAGAATTACCCTGCAGAACATGGAGAAAAAACAAGTGAAAGCTTTCGACAGTATGCTCAACGTTGGAGGGATTTAGCCACTCAAGTACAACCGCCCTTAACCGAAAAGGAAACAACGATGCTTTTTGTCCACACACTAAAGGCGCCATATCTCGATCGCTTGGTGGGTAATGCCACAAGGAGTTTCTCCGACATAGTAATGTCAGGAGAAATGATAGAGAGCGCGATTAAAAGCGGAAAAATCGACGCGGGGACAATGGAAAAAGGGTAGTCCCAAAGAGGAAGGAAGCCGGGGTAAATAATGTAAGTACGTACAGGCCAACTTATTCGAAACCAATCGCGATGACGCAGTCAAAACCTCCTTCTGACAACTATCAGAATTTACCAAGAACAGAGTCAAACTGGAAAAAGAATACCGAGAGGATTCAGTTCACTCCAATTCCCGTCACTTACAAAGACCTCTATCAGCAGTTGTATGACCAACACGTGGTAGCCCCATATATCACAGAGCCCGTACAACCACCATTTCCAAAGTGGTATGATGCCAATGCCCAATGTGAATTTCATGGGGGAGTGATTGGCCATTCCATTGAAAATTGTTTCACCTTCAAGAAATTAGTGGAAAAACTAATCAAGATGAAGAAAATAAGATTCGATGAGCCATCGAGACCTAATGTGGCTGGAAACCCTCTGCCCGTCCACTCTGACCAAGGGGTAAATGCAATTACGGAAATAGGCGAAAAAAGGGTTAAAGCTCACATTGAAGAGGTCAGATCCCCCATGAGAGGGGTATGGCATCAGCTGGTGGCTAGAGGAATGATCAGACAGGACGGCGAAAGGATGGTAAAAGCAAAGGACTATTGCGACTTCCACAACGCTGAAGGACATGAGATTCAGCATTGCACGGAGTTCAAGGTCCTAATACAAGACCTGATGGACCGCAAGGAATTAGAGTTCTTCGAAGAAGGGGAAGAGATAGGGGACATTTGCTCCTCCGAAGGAAAGATGAAACATGAACATGATCGCCCAATAATAATCATCTCCACATCCAGGGGAGCTGAGTCGAGAAAACAAGAAACACCATGTGTAATCATACGGAAACCCGCACCGTTTTCGTATGAAAACAGTAAAAGAGTTCCTTGGAATTACGGGTGCGACATTGTGGCACCTAGGGATGAGCAGCTGCAAAACGTGAACTTAGTCACACGCAGCGGTAAAACTTACAATGTGGAAGAGAGAGCAGCTACCAAAGGGAAAGGTATCACGGTAGAACCTGAAAAGATGACTGACAAGTCAGAGCCAATAAACGAGCCGGTGGCAGAAAGAGAAGCACAAGAGTTCCTAAAATTCTTGAAACATAGCGAGTACAGCGTAGTTGAACAATTGCATAAGCAGCCCGCACGTATATCTATCTTGGCGTTACTGTTGAGTTCAGAGGCACACCGTAACGCATTAATGAGGGCACTCAACGAAACCTACGTGACCCAAGATATATCGGTATGCAAGCTGGATCGACTGATTAACAACATCAGTGCTGATAATTTCATCTTCTTCAATGATGATGAAATCCCATCTGGAGGTATGGGATCGACCAAAGCATTGCATATTACCACTCGCTGCAAAGGGTATACTCTACCCGGGGTGCTTATTGACAACGGCTCAGCTCTGAACGTTCTACCGTTAGCCACTCTCGAGAGACTACCCATCGATAGCTCCCACATGAGGGCGTGCCACAACATAGTTAGAGCGTTTGATGGAACTGAAAGAAAAGTGATGGGTAAGATCGAGGTACCATTGCAAATAGGCCCAAATACTTACGAGGTTGACTTCCTGGTGATGGATATCAAGCCTTCCTATAATTGCTTATTAGGAAGACCTTGGATTCACGCAGCAGGGGCAGTACCGTCCTCACTTCACCAAAAGCTCAAGCTGGTAACCGATGGAAGGTTGGTTACAATCAACGCTGAGGAGGATATTGTCGCGTCCGTAACTAATGATACCCCGTACATAGACAAGGATGAGAGGCAATAGAATGCTCTTTCCGTTCATTGGAATTTGTCAATGCCACATTCATTGGAGAGGGAAGTAAAATTCCTGAACCTAAATTATCGCAAACGACGAAGATGGGATTGCGTTTGACGATTGGAAAAGGAGCATTACCGGGAAAAGGGCTCGGGAAACACCTCCAAGGAGTAATATACGCACCGTCACTATTTGGAAAGAGGGACCATTTCGGGCTAGGGTACAAACCGGATGTGAAAGAAAAGAAGAAAGAGATAGAGCGGAAACGAGAGATAAGAAGAGCTCGACAAGCCGGGGAAGAAATCGGTTGGAGACCAATGACCTTCCCTCATATTTCAAAAACTTTCATTTCTGGCGGGCTAAGGCTTGAGGAAGCAAGAGTGGCGAGACGGGTAATGGAATTAAGCATAAATGCCGTTTCCGAAGAAGCTGAAGAAAGGAGTTCGCTTCAAATATGTCCGTATGCACCTGGGAGTAATTTGGACAACTGGACAGAAGAGGAGCTCCCCGTAGTTTTTAGGAACATTCCAAAGTAATATTCGTTGAACCTTTGTCATTCTATGCCCAGGAATGATATAAATCTTTTGTAAAAGGGCTTTTGAGTTTTTATCCATTATTTTAAATGAAGATACATTTTGACAAACTATCTCTTTATTCTTTGCCTTTCAAGTCCCAAAATAAATTAATTACACCCACACATATGAATAAATAAATCATTCTTGAATATATATACCCATAATCATGTCATACAGCCATTCTTTAATTTATTTTGTTCATTAGCCCATTCTCATTCTTTACAAATCTTGGGATATCAGTAATATGAGTGATACTGACTCCGAACCTCATTTCGAACAAGATATGTGTCTTGAAGAGTCTCAGGATTTCGAAGATGATCAGGATTGTAACATATTTCCTGAATTGCAACGAATGATGGAACAGGAAGAAAAACAAATCTTGCCCCACAAAGAGGTAGTGGAAACAGTAAGCATAGGGGATGAGGATGAAAAGAAAGAAATAAGAATCGGGACAAGCATCTCAGCAAAGACACGAGGAGATCTTATTGAGCTGCTAAGAGAATTCAAGGACGTCTTCGCTTGGTCCTACCAAGACATGCCAGGGCTAAGCACCGACATCGTAGTTCACAAGCTCCCAATAAAAGAAGAATGCAAACCCGTCCAACAAAAACTTCGCAGAATGCGACCCGATGTGTTGCTTAAAATAAAAGAAGAAGTCCGAAAACAGTTCGACGCGGGTTTTCTCCGAGTAGTTGAATATTCGGAATGGGTCGCCAATATAGTTCCTGTCCCCAAAAAAGATGGTAAAGTACGTATGTGCGTAGATTACCGGGATTTGAATAGGGCCAGCCCAAAAGATAACTTTCCACTGCCACACATCGACACTTTGGTAGATAATACAGCAGGGCATGCCTTTTTCTCCTTCATGGATGGTTTCTCTGGATATAATCAAATAAAGATGGACTCTGAAGACATGGCGAAAACCACCTTTGTCACAATGTGGGGAACATTTTGTTATAAAGTGATGCCGTTCGGACTCAAAAATGCCGGGGCAACATATCAAAGAGCCATGGTGACGTTATTCCACGACATGATGCACAAAGAAATTGAGGTTTACGTCGACGACATGATTGCAAAGTCCCGAACGGAGGAGGAACATGTGAACGTCTTGAGGAAACTGTTCATGAGGTTGAGGAAGTTCCAGCTAAAATTGAACCCTGCCAAGTGCACTTTTGGGGCTACGTCCGGAAAATTATTGGGTTTTGTGGTCAGCCAAAAGGGGATCGAGATTGACCCAGACAAAGTTAAAGCCATACAAGAATTACCCCCGCCTCGTACGCAAAAGGAAGTTCGAGGTTTTCTTGGGAGACTGAATTATATCGCTCGATTTATTTCACAGCTAACGGAGAAGTGTGACCCCATATTTCGCCTTCTTAGAAAGCATAACCCAGGCGTTTGGGATGATCAGTGTCAAAGGACTTTCGATAAAGTTAAACAGTATTTGTCTGATGCTCTGGTACTAGTACCACCAAATCCCAACAAACCATTGATTTTATACTTAATGGTTTTCGAGAATTCTATGGGATGTGTCTTGGGCCAACACGACGAGACGGGAAGGAAAGAAAGGGCCATATACTATCTCAGTAAGAAATTTACTGACTGTGAAATAAGATACTCCCCAATAGAAAAACTATGCTGCGCACTGGTTTGGACTACCCGAAGGTTGCGACAATACCTGCTATACCACACGACATGGTTGATCTCAAAGTTGGATCCTCTAAAATACATGATGGAGTCAACCGCGCTGAATGGGAGAATGGCTAGATGGCAGATCCTATTGTCGGAATTTGATATCGTCTATGTGAGCCAAAAAGTAATTAAAGGAAGTGCAATCGCGGACTTCCTTGCCAGTAGGGCTTTGGAAGACTACGAGCCGATAAATTTTGACTTTCCGAATGAGGATCTAATGTATGTCGCGAATACCGAAGAAACAATCGCTGAGCATTCATGGCGATTAAACTTCGATGGTGCTTCAAACGCTGTGGGTAATGGGATCGGTGCAGTTTTAGTGTCACCAGAAGGAGACCATTATCTCTTCACCAGCAAGCTTGACTTTGATTGCACAAATAATATGGCAGAATATGAGGCATGTATCATGGGGATCCAAGCAGCCATAGATCGAGGGATCAAAGCTTTAGAAATCTACGGAGATTCAGCATTGGTGATCTACCAACTCAGAGGAGAATAGGAGACCAGAGACTCCAAATTAATTGAATATAGAAATATGATCCTCGAACTGATCAAAGAATTGGATGAAGTCACATTCAAGTACCTCCCACGCGAAGAAAACCAAATGGCTGATGCTTTGGCCACCTTAGCTTCGATGATAAAAGTGAATAGGCCAGAGGATATGAAGCCCATTCAAATGAGTATTTACGAGACTCCAGCCCATTGCTGCGATATCGAAGAAGAAGAGAAAGAAGAGCATCCTTGGTACCAGGATATTTTCCACTATGTGAAGGATCGAAAATACCCCGAGGGAGCTACCGATAATGACAAAAGGACATTGAGAAGGCTCGCAAATGAGTACGTCCTGGACGGAGAGGTCTTATATAAGAGAAGGAAGGATCAAGTGTTATTACGATGTGTGGACTCAATCGAGGCTAAAAAGATCTTAGAAGAAGTCCATGAAGGGATTTGTGGAACACACGCGAATGGATTCAAGATGGCTAGGCAGATCATGAGATTTGGGTACTACTGGTCGACCATGGAGACTGATTGTATCGACTATGCCAAGAAATGCCACAAATGTCAGATCTATGGGGACAAGATACATGTGCCTCCTTCACCCCTGCACGTCATGACATCCCCATGGCCATTTTCTATGTGGGGCATGGATGTTATTGGACCAATTTCGCCAAAGGCCTCTAATGGACATAGATTCATTTTTGTGGTTATCGACTACTTCACCAAGTGGGTAGAAGCTGCCTCTTATGCTAATGTTACAAAGTCCGCAGTCAGCAAGTTCCTAAAAAAAGAAATAATATGTCGATATGGGATGCCTGAAAAGATCATATCAGACAATGCGTTAAACTTAAACAATAGCACGATATCGGAGGTTTGTGAGCAGTTTAAGATCAGACACCATAATTCATCCCCATATCGCCCAAAGATGAACGGAGCAGTAGAAGCAGCGAATAAAAACATCAAGAAGATTGTCGCAAAAATGACAGAAACCTATAGAGATTGGCATGAAAAACTACCTTTTGCCCTTCTTGCTTATAGGACTTCCATCAGGACGTCTACTGGGGCAACACCGTTCTCACTTGTATATGGAATGGAAGCTGTTTTACCCATCGAGGTGGAGATTCCTTCTCTCCGAGTCTTATCAGAGCTGAATTTATATGAAGCGGAATGGGTTCAAGCTAGATATGATCAGTTAAATTTGATTGAGGAAAAGAGATTAAAAGCTATCCGCCATGGTCAAATGTACCAAAAACGGATGATGCGCGCTTACAACGAGAAAGTTCGTCCTAGAGAATTTCATGAGGGAGACCTTGTCTTGAAGAAAATACTTCCAATACACAAAGACTCTCGAGGAAAATGGATGCCTAATTGGGAAGGGCCGTACATTGTAAAGAAAGCCTTCTCTGGAGGAGCTTTAATTTTGACTGAGATGGATGGCAAAGAGCTATACAACCCGGTGAATTCAGACTCGGTGAAGAAGTATTACACCTGAAAAAAAAAACGGAGAGGTCAGGATGAAAACCCGTGAAAGGGCATCCCGAAACCAAAGGGGTTTTGAGTTGAAAACTCAAAAGAGCAACTCAAATACAAAACAAGGACGACCAATTGCTCCCTCAAAAGCGGCAAAATGGAAATATTTTACATCTTGAGGCATCGACGAAGTAATTCCGAGACCTCCGGAAACATGGCAAGCGGAAAATGATCTTTGGATCAGGGAAACTTATAGCTGATATCTAGGTCTAATACTTTCCTATCGGTCGTTATTTGTTCTTTGTAAATATTTGATATCATAGCCAATAAATCTCCAAATTTGATCTCATTCTTTTCCATATTGTCCAAATATTCTCATATTAAAATGATGGATAAAAGGTCATAAAAAAGGAAACTAGGGTTCGCGGGTATTATTTTAGGAATTGCCTAAAAGATGCGAGATTTCTAAGCAACTGCTAGTTGAAAGAGCTAAAACTTGGAAAAAGCAATTCAAAAGTCGAATTTGCCGAATTGAATCCAAAAGAACGTCAAGAGATGGCTTCCAAATATAAAAGACTAATCTTTGAAAATGCAAACATTGAACCATCCACATTCATTTTAGGTTTAGAGCATTCTAACTCATTTCCAAGCATAACATCTTAAACATATCTGGCCTATGTAGAGGACCATTTGAGCATTTTTGCAGATCTCAACGTCATCCCCTTGAAATTGAAGTAGAGTGGATAGCATGTCTTCATCTCTGAAATTGAAGTAAGAGCAACGTCGTCCCCTTGAAATTGAAGTAGAGTGGATAACATGTCTTCATCTCTGAAATTGAAGTAAGAGCAACGTCATCCCCTTTGAAATTGAAGTAGAGTGGATAACACGTCTTTATCTCTGAAATTGAAGTAAGAGCAACGTCATCCTCTCGAAATTGAAGTAGAGTTGGATATCGGGTCTTTATCTCTGAAATTGAAGTAAGAGCAACGACATCCTCTTGAAATTGAAGTAGAGTTGGATATCGGGTCTTTATCTCTGAAATTGAAGTAAGAGCAACGTCATCCTCTCGAAATTGAAGTAGAGTTGGATATCAGGTCTTTATCTCTGAAATTGAAGTAAGAGCAACGTCATCCTCTTGAAATTGAAGTAGAGTTGGATATCAAGTCTTTATCTCCGAAATTGAAGTAAGAGCAACGTCATCCTCTCGAAATTGAAGTAGAATTGGATATCGGGTCTTTATCTCTGAAATTGAAGTAAGAGCAACGTCATCCTCTCGAAATTGAAGTAGAGTTGGATATCGGGTCTTTATCTCTGAAATTGAAGTAAGAGCAACGGCATCCTCTTGAAATTGAAGTAGAGTTGGATATCAAGTCTTTATCTCCGAGATTGAAGTAAGAGCAACGTCATCCCCTTGAAATTGAAGTAGAGTGGATAACATAACGTCATCCCCTTTAAATTGACGTAGAGTGGATAACACGTCTTCATCCCTTGGAATTGAAGTAGAGTGGATAGCACGTCTTCATCTCTGAAATTGAAGTAAGAGCAATGTCATCCTCTTGAAATTGAAGTAAAGTTGGATAGCAAAGTCTCTATCTCCCTGAAGAGCAAAACCACGCCAAGCCCCACTCAGGAGGATGCAGCAAGCCAAGGGTGAATTCTATTCTTCCGCAGTCAAGATAGATTGGAATAGAGCGGCAAGTCAAGTGTTGTCAACAAAGGAGCTGACCGTCAGCGAAATTTGACAAAATTGGGCCTCCTTTTAATCTTTGCTCTGTTCCCCTTACACGACAACAAGCAAAGAGGGGCAGCTGTTGGAGCCCAATTTTGACCGGGCTTGGACTTTTGAGTTAAATTGATTTTTTCTAAATTTGTTTAAATTTAGATTTATTTTAAATTTAAAATTAGATATTTAAATTTAATTTAAATTTAAATTTAAATAAAGATTAAAATATTATTAAAAATTAAAAGTCCAATGTCCAATTACAAAGGCCCAAATTGAGCCCAAATCTTAAAAAAACCCAAATTGAGTCCAAATTTTACAAGTGACCCAAATTACAATGACCCATTTTTGACCCAAATCTGCTGCTGTTATCACCTTTAAATTCAGCCACTAGAAACGCGCCACGTCAGCAAGTCAGTCACTATCTTCAGCTTCAACTTGCTCTGCCAACTGCTTCCAACCGCCACTGTGGAGTACCTGCAGGAGAAAAGAAAGATTAGAAATGCATTTAATTGAAAAAAAACAAAAAGAAATGATTGTAAATTGGCTTTAAAAGCCAAATTGAATTTCTGTACAAGGGGTTACAAACCCAGTCTTTGAAATCCCAGTACAAAAAAACCGATTCAGAATCAATACACAAACTCTTTGCTACACATTCCAGAAACACTTTAAACAATTGATAGTGGACAACACTTAAACAAATACCAAGCAGCAGACAGATTCGAAAATCCAAAGCATTAGGCTATTCAAGCAATCTCAGATTCAGTGTTGGTAAGTTACACCATTTAAATGCATGTTTATTTATTATTGTTCGTTGATTTATATACTAATACTATATACATTCTGATTATTAATGTGCATCTACCATGCTGTTACAAACTTTTACATTTAAAGCATGTATATACGTATGTATTAAAGTATCATCCATCGAATTAATTTCAGTTTTTTTTCTCTTCTTTCTTTTCAAGATTGCATTAAATACGCATTTAGTATTAGATATTTTTATCATTAATAGTAATAATAATAATAATAAATAAATATTTAATAAAAATAAAAAGAGATATTAATAGCATTAAATATTAATATTAATTAATATTTTTAAATAAAAAAAAGAGGAAATCGAAAGGGCAGAAACTCATCTGTTTCTGCCGGACCATCGTCCACCGCCGTTGCCACCGCCGAAGCCGCCACCGCCGATGCTATTCGGACTTTGCACTAATAACACCAAAACAAAGGGTTTTAAAAAAATAAAATAGGCTTTAAAAAAAAAGGAAAAAATAATCTTTGAAAAGTTTCCAGATCTGGAAAATCCAGATCTGGATTTTTAAAAAAAATCCTGTTTTTTTACTGAAAAAAACATGAAATAAATGAAAAAATAAAAGAACAAAAAGAAGAAAAGGAAGGAGGAAGAAGGGCCGTACCTGCGTGGAGCTCCGGTGGCCGGACAGCGACGCACGGGCGCGTGCAGGCGACGGCGAGGATGGTGGGACGACGGGGTGCCCGCAAGGCCGACGCGTGTGGCCCACCTCCACCGGACGGCCGGTGGTCAGCCATGGCCGGATTCAAGGAAAAAGGGGGGGTTTGAGAGAAAAAGAGAGGGAGAGGAGAGAATTTTCTAAAAAATGAAAAATGAAATGAAAAAAATCTGAAAAAAATACATATATAGGACCCGTTTTGGCCCGATCCGACCCGACCCACCTAGGATCCGCGTGTTTTTAACAAAAGGTCTATTTATGCAATCAGTCCTTCCGCTTTTTTTATTTGCTTCAATTTAGTCCTTATGGCATCTTTTTAATTATTTGCAAATTTGCCCTGTAATTTTAATTGGTTTATAATTTAGTCCTTTGACTGTTTGACTGTGCCAGAGGTTGCCACGTGTCATGTATTGGATTATTTATGCATTTAGTCCTTTTTTATTTTTTATTTGTTTTAATTTAATCCCCAAATCAACTTTATTTTAATTACGAAATTGGCCCAATAATTTTTCAAGGTTTATAAACTAGTCCTTTGACTGTTTGACTGCACCAGAGGTTGCCACGTGTCATTCTTTGGATTATTCCTTCATTTAGTCCTTTTTATTTTTAATTTGTTTTAATTTAATCCTTAAATCGACTTTTATTTAATTACAAAATTGGTCCAAATTTTTTTCAAGATTTCCAAATTGGTCCCATGACTTCTGGATACCTATGGGGCTGCCACGTGTCACCTGTTTTTGGTTTTATTACTTTGTAAGCCCCTAAATTGTCCAGAAATTACATTTTACCCCGAAACTTTTCCAAAATTATATTTTTAACCCCGATTTCATCAAAAATTACCATTTTACCCTCGAATCTTTTAAAATTCTGTTTTAACCCCGATTTCATCGAAAATTACCATTTTACCCCCGAATCTTTTAAAATTCCGTGTTTAACCCCGATTTCACCGAAAATTACCATTTTACCCTCGAAGCTTCTAAAATTCCATTTTTAACCCCAATTTCATCGAAAATTACCATTTTACCCCCGAATCTTTTAAAATTCTGTTTTTAAACCCGATTTCACCGAAAATTACCATTTTACCCTCGAAGCTTCTAAAATTCCATCTTTAACCCCGATTTCATCAAAAATTACCATTTTACCCCCGAATCTCTTAAAATTCTGTTTTTAACCTCGATTTCATCGAAAATTACCATTTTACCCCCAAAGCTTTTAAAATTCCATTTTTAACCCCGATTTCACCGAAAATTACCATTTTACCCTCGAAGCTTCTAAAATTCCATTTTTAACCTCGATTTCCCCGAAAATTACCATTTTACCCTCGAAGCTTCTAAAATTCTGTTTTTAACCTCGATTTCACCGAAAATTACCGTTTTGCCCCCGGGTATCCATAAATCCCGTTTTTTACCCCGATTTCATCATTTATCAATGTTCGCATTTGTTTGCATTTACATTTTATATGTTCGCACATTATTTATTTACTTATACTTCGTCTCCAATTCCTATTATCAATCGCTACTCATATATTTTAAAAATACACCTTCATTTATAAATTACTTCAAAAATCGAGGCAATGTCCGGTTCGAGCGCAATTTCGAAAAATCACGCCCTAACGTGTCGGGTGCGATTTATTCGCATAATTCGTGCGAACCGAATATCCTTTTCAAGTTTTCTTTACGTCCGTGCACTTCGAGGCTCCGAGAATGTCGTGTCCTAACGTGCTGGTCGCGACCTCAAGTCTTCGTGAAAATCGAAGTGAACGAGTATTCCTTTTAATTCTTCAAATCATGTGTTCGAGGATTGCATTCTAACCTTCATACGAAATTTTCAAGTTCTCAAAATATATACGAAGAACTTTCATGACAAAAATAAGGTAATGTTATTTCGTGTGAAAACTTCAAAAATCGTGCCCTAACGTGCGGGGTATGATTCTCGTAATTCGTGCGAAAGAAATATCCTCTTCAAAAAGGTTTTTAAACACGCCCTATTTATATCTAAATTTTTAAGTAAACGAGACAATGTTCCTTCATGTGGAAACCTCGAAAAAATTGTACCTTAACGCGCTGGGTATGATTTTCGTATAAATCATGCGAACGAATACTCTCTTCAAAAAGCTTCCTAAATGACCTTCAATTTTGAAACTCCGAGAATATAGTGCCCTAACGTGTTGGACACATTTTCAGGTTCTCTTAAGAGGATCAAAATGCGGGGGACGAGTTTCTTTCCTAAAAAGGTCTCCTTTAAAATCATACAGAGCCTTTCAAAATAAACACTGCGTTTTAAACTTAACTCGAGTTTTCACTGTTTTCATAAAGCAAGACCCGAAAATGATCATGTGGTACCAATTCTAGGCGTATGAGAGTGCTAACCCTTCCTCGTGCGTAACCGACTCCCGAACCCATTTTTCTGGATTTCGTGGACCGACGTTTTAATATTTTTGAACGTTTTTGAGGTGATCCAATCACACCCAAATAAAAGATTGGTGGCGACTCCCTTTTTATTCCCATTTTCCAAAACATAGAATATTTTCGAAACTATTCGTTTTCAAGGTGGTTTCGACATCTATTATCCAACTATTCGAATTTTTTTCCTTTTCATTAGCCATTGAATTACTATTGGAAAGATAATTTTGTAATTTTAAAATTGATATAATAACAACTTTAACCTTCAACATTTACACATTGTCTCAATTTAGTTTTGATTTCAAAAAAATTAACCCACAACATTCAACATTGTGAAATTTAGTTTTTTTTTACATATTTACTTTTGTTGTGACATTAAGGGTTAGTTTTTTAAATTTGGTAAAAGATGAAAATTATTATGGATTTCCGGGTATTTCCATCTTTGATATATTTCCAATCAAATATAGTTGATAGATCTTTTATTTAGGTTTTTACGTGAAAGGGTCTCAAAGAAAAGTAAAATTGAAAAAAAACAGACTAAATTACACAATGTGTAAATTTGGGAGTTTAATTTTTTTAGAATCAATATTAAATTAGCACATCGTATAAATGTTGAGGTTAAAGTTGGTATTATGTCAAATTTAAAAGCTATCATGTCATCTTTATCAACCATTTAACAGTTGGTGACCAAAAAAATTTTTTGATTAGTTGAGTGATCATTTTGCAATTTTTTATAGATGAATGACCAAAAAAGAAACAAACAAATAGTTGAGTGACTACATATGTAGTTTACCTTAATTTTAACTTAGCCTCTAAGAGCGGTGAAACCATTAAAAAAATTATATTAAAGGGTCAATATCAAATTAGAGGTAAAGGTGTTTATGAGTTGGGACTAGGTATGAGATTAACATAATTTATACTTGTCCAAACCCAACTCAACTCGAAATGTGGATTTAAAATTTTGCTTAAACTCGTCCATATTTACCAATGATTAACTTAAACCTATTTTAAGTTTGCTCATGTTATTTTTTAAATATATTTATATTTATATTAATTTAATGTTTAATAATTTATTTATTAAAAATTTATATATAGTCAATGTTTACATTATACTAGTATTATATATCACTATAGATTTAATTTTTGTGTTTTTTAAATTACATAATATAAAACATTACAAACTTAAAAAAGATCAGATAGGGCTTGGGCCTTAAATGTTTAACCTAAGCTTAACTCGTATTTTAAATGAGCTTTCTTTTCGCCCAAGCCAATTTTCAAACTTAATACTTTATCCAAATCCTCCTAAATTTCAGTCATGCCTTTGGACTTGAGCTGATAGTTCGGCTCATGAATATGTCTAATTAAATATGTTCATAATCATAGACCGAGTGACCCTAACTTACTTTGGGTCGGGCT
Organism: Gossypioides kirkii; assembly: GCA_005610355.1. NCBI lineage: Eukaryota > Viridiplantae > Streptophyta > Magnoliopsida > Malvales > Malvaceae > Gossypioides > Gossypioides kirkii. The sequence continues at coordinate 602,297 of CP032250.1, forward strand.
TGAGTTTAGTATTTAATCCAATTTTGATCTAATCAACTACTTAGCACTAAAAAGGACTAAATTGTAAACCCAAGTATTTAGTCCAACTGTAATATTTATAGGAGGTTGATTAATCTAATCAACTACTTAGCATTGAAAATGAATAAATTGTAAAACAAAAAAAAAAAAAAGCAAATAACAATTAAATGACAAACAACGATTGGTTGACTTCCATTTTGCTAATTAACCTTTGGGTTTGGGACCTAAATCACTAAACTCCTAATTTGACTTAATTTTACCTCTCCGTCTTCACTTTATCAAGTTAGACAAATTAATTTGGTTTATCTCTCGATCTCACAAAACTAATTCGGCACTATCGATTTTGTACTAATTAAGATCTCCTCTTGGTCTCACTTATCTAAATTTTCCATTAGGGGCGTCAATCCTAAGTTTTGAAGTTTATTCGATTTAGTTTAATTTTTATGATTTAATCCCTGTACAAAAAAAAAAAAACTAACTAGACAACACTTCCATCAACCAACCACCTTAGATTTAACCACTCATCCTTATTTCTAAACGAGCAATAGTCAAATAAACACTCAAAGCATGCATTAAGTGCAAAAGATAACGTTAAGAAAGCTTAGGATTTTCTTGAAAGATGCTTGAAGAAGATGACAATGGCAGCAAAGATGATGCACAAAAACACTAAAAACAGGTTTTTTTTTTTATCTAAAAAATTGAAAATGGAACTAGGTTATATTAAATTATTAATGGCTAAAGATGAGACTAGAATTACAAAAGAGTTTGGAGTATCAAATGACAATTAAAACCAAGTAACTACCTAAAACACTAAAGAAAACTAGAAAAACACAAAACCCTAGGGAACTTTAGAGTAGAGTACAAGAGAATTAAGCTAAAAGATGATAAACAAATGGAATAAAAGAGCTTCGTTTTTCATCCGGCCAAAAGTGGCTTTAAACATCATATTTCAACCCATATTTTTGGACCAAAATATCCCTAGATGTTTATTTTTTGTTGGGGTTGAGGTTGGGTAACAACTATCATTGCAGTCATTTTTTCCCTTCAAACAGTCGTGTCTCGACACCCATGACTCGGTGTCGTGATACCAAAGGCAGTAAGCAACTTGAGATCCTTGGGGTTCTTTGGTGTCGCGACATCACTTATCCTGATGATGTGATACCCAACTTTTGGCTCAATTTATTCGCTCAAACACTTCTAGAGATATTACGACCTTGATGTTTTGGTATCACAATCTTGACTGTGTGTCGCGACATCCACTTTTTGGTGTCGCGACACCATCGACAAGGCATTTTCTACTTGGTATCGTGACTTTCAGGAGTTCAATGTCGTGACACCCACTTTAATTGGCCATTGCCTCAAGTCCGAGCCATTATCAACGTCCTCATCCACTCAACAACCTCATTAGGTCCCTCGGGCACTATTCGATCACTCATGTCTCAAAAAGGTATAAAACACATAAAAACATTTATTAAGGATGAAAACTAAAACAAAAACAAAAGTAACAGAAGACATTAAAATTAGTCAAGAATAAACTCTTCAAGCATAACGGAAAGTTGAATTTACCATATAAAATTACGATAAATCACCAACTAAACTTAATTAAAAATATTATATAAAATTTAAAGTATGATTGAAATAATAAAACAAAGTGAATGGTATTTAAATGTTTCGATTTCAAATAATTAATTAATTATTTGAAATTGTCTTAATAATGATTTACTATTTTTTTTTATAATAAACATGTGTAAAAGCTTTTTTGTAAAATTCATGTGTAAAAGCTATAAAGTATTTTATCCTATTTTTTATTCATTTTCGACTAAAATAAATAAATAAATAGTGGATCAAACTATTCAGCTAATGTGACTGTATGGTCAAGTTTGTTTTGTTTTTATTTTAATGTATTCAGAATTTTTCTGTCGTTTCTATTAGCTGTTTAGTTTTTTTCTTCAAGTTTGGTATTTAATGCACCGACCCACTTAGCCAATCGGATTTGAGGTGAGAATAAAGATTATATAAGTTAATTTTTTTTATTTTTAGTTTTTTTTGAAAAAAATGAATTTAATTAAAAATACTAAAAATCGAAAAAAAAAATTTAATCCATCATTCTCTTATTGAAAAGAAATATAAATGACGTGAAATCATAAATATTTTCAATATCAAAATAATTTCTTTTTCTATATAAAACAATATCCAAAACATAAAAATAAATCTTAAATTATTAACTTATTTCACTATCTTAATAAAATAAAATTATAAAGGGTAAACTACACTCAAGATCATTAAACTATTAATAAGTTTATATTTTGGTCGTTTAACTTTAAAAAGTTACAAATTGGTCACTGAATTGTTTGAAAGTTTTCATTTAATTCACTGAACTATTTGAAAATTTTTATTTAAATCAATGAGTTGTTAAGTTTTTTTTAAGTTCGACCAGTGAGCTCCATGCGATGACTCGATGATCAGTACAGTAGATCAGTACCCATCAACGAGTAGAAAACCATACCTTAGATCCAAGTCAATCTTACGATCAGTTTCAGAGATCGAAGAAGAAAGCTGATTGGATTTTAGTTTGCAAATTTGTGACGTTCAAAATTATTTCATGAAAAAAAATGAACTATATAAGAGAAGAAGAACAAGAACTTTTGATCGATGCAAACGATACAAATAAAGAAGGCCATACAACAACGATTTTAATAGCCCAATTTTTGAATAGTTCAATAACCATTTTGTAATTTGTTAAAGCTAAGTAATTACAACGTAAACTTACTAATAGTTCAGTGAGTTTGGTTGGAATTTACCCTAAAAGAAGGACAAAACATGGGCCAAAAAGAAGTTTGGTTTAGACTAACTGTTCCTAAACCTGCAAGCATGCATATGAAATAATACTTTTGCATAAAGGGGAACAATGTGAGAAATAATATTTATTATATGCATTAAGAAAACGTGGTAAACATGTTAAAAACAATCCATTACATGACATGTTTTTATGGATAAAGTCGGCAGCAAAAGGACAAGTTCAAAGCTAACATCAAATGCTACTCTTAAGTATTTATTTATTCGAATTAAATAGTATAAAGTACAGTTCAGATATGTAATTTATCTTCAACCAACATAATTTTGGACAATGATAGTTAGAATTGGACCAAGGAGCGAATTTATAAAATTGTTTAGAGGATGGGAATTAAAATTATAAAATTTTTAAACATCAAAATATTATTTTATCATGTAATAGTTTATAATTTCGTATTTTTTTTGAAAGAATTAAATAGAATATATTTTATTTTGAGAGGGAGCCAAGTGTAATTTTTGAAAGATCTAAAGTACAAATTTTTATTTTTTTGATCGATTTTTTAATGAATCACTTGAAATCATTGAATTTAGACAATAAACCGATTGAATCGATTTTTAATTTTTAATAATTTATTTAATTGAAATTAAAGCAATAATCGAAACCTGTTAAATCAATAATTTGTTAGACTCGACCATCAATTAGATTTTTAAAATAATAATTTAAGTAAAACTTATGTATGGAGAGATTTAAATAAAATATCATTTTAAACAAAAACCCGAATATAATTTTAAAATTTGAACCCAAACACTCAAAGATGTAGTGTTTGGGCTTTTTTCAACTAAATTTATTTACTTAATATCTATATATTCATACTGAATTTTTAGTGACAATGTTGTATTAAAAATACAAGTCTTGTGCATCTTATGTGTTGACTTGATGGTCAAGGTGTTCATCGCTCTAGGTGTTATTTAGGTTCGAGTCGTCCTAATCGCGTTGCTATTAAGGCTTTACCCTCCTCTTGTAATTCATAATGACTTATTTAAATTTTCAACTTTACAAAAAAATTTATTTTAATTTTTGGCCTTTTTATCAAATCACCCAAAAATGGATTGCCACTAGAATTTAGCCTTTAATTTCTTTATTTTTTGGTTTTTTTAGCCTTTAAGTTTGTGTTTTTAAAAATACACATGGATAATCATGTGGATGATACATAAGGAATTAATTAATTATTTTAAAATTAAAAAATATAAAATTATTAAAAAATATAAAATATATCTTTAAATTTTTTAAAAATTAATTAAATGATGACAGATCATCTACATGACAATCCACATATATGCCACTTCAGAAAATTAACAAATGTTAATTTTTCCATCTATTTTGAGGTGATATTATAAAAAATACAAATTCAGAAACTAAAAGAGACGAAATTTTAAATGAATAATTAAAATGATTTTCTTTGTAAAATTAGAAGGCTAAAAAATCATTATACCATTTTAAAATAATTATTTTTATGGACATCTTAATTTCACCCAAAAAAATTTTATATTAAAAATATTATTATATAATTTTATTTATCATATTCAAATGCATTAGATGGAATTTTTAAATATAATGGATATAAAAACGTGTTTCTTAAGTTTTTATTGAGAAATGTTTTACATGAACTTTTTAAATATTTTTATCCAAAATTGTTTTAAATTTAAAAATTTATATAATAAATATTTTTTGGTACTTTTCATATTTATTTTATGATTTATATTCGAGATTCGTGACTGTCCCTCACAGTAATATTATCTTTAAAATTCGAACCTTATTCTTCCCGATTTATAATATCACATCAAGCAAGAGGGAGTTTAGGGTTCCTAAATAATTTAAGCCCATCACTAGTATGCATATCTAATTCATTATCTTTTTCTTAAATTACACTTTATTACCTTATTTCAAGAAAAATTCTTTTTCTAAAATTTACTAAAAATACATAATTTTTAATTTTATTTATATATGCATATTTTTTGTACTGCAAGATTTCATCTAAAATGGAAATAAAATTATGATCATATTGTAATTTTTTTATGACATTTTGCATCGATTTTTTTGACTTATTTGCTTTATAAATTCTTCAAATATTAATCATTTTCACAATTAAATCTCTAAAAACAAACACTTATCGTTAATGATTAATTTAAATAATTTTTTATTATCAATTTCATTATAAGTTCGGATAATATTGACATAATATCTAGAATTATCCATAGTCATAAATAGAAGGATAATGCGCTTCAGCACACTCAAACCCACATCCTCCTGCATTGGCAACAATGGCCATGCCCGAGCTAAGACTAAATCAACAATTTGAATAAACTATACCAACAAGCTATAAAATGATCATTGAACTATTCGAATGCTTTTATTTAAGTCACTGGATTGTTACTTTTTTCTGAAAGGTTAGATTAGCAATCTCTAAGCGATGCTTTGACGATCGATACAGTGGATTGGTATCTATCAACGAGTAGAATGATATATCTTATATCCAAATCGATTCGACGATCAATATCAAATATCAAAGAAGAAAATTATTTAGATTTTGATTCACAGATTCATAACATTCAAAGTTATTTCATGAAAAAAAAATGAACTTTAAAAGAGAAAGGGAAAGTAAACTTTCAATTGGTGCAAGTGGTGCGAAGAAAAAAAAGCGATATGATAATGATTTTAATAGTTAAGTAACTTAAATGAAAATTTTCGAATAATTCAGTAATAATTTTATAATTTTTTAAAATTAAATTACCAAAACATAAAATTATTAATAATTTAATGACTTGAATGAAATTAACCTAAATAAAATACCGCAATAGCCGCTCATAAAGAAATTCAGTGAAAAGAAAAAAATGAAATTCAATTTGAAGGCTTGGTGGGTGGTAGGCAATGCAACCAAGCACGTGGCTGAATCACAGCAACCTTCCAAATAAAATCTGCCTAAAAAAATAAAATAACATTTAGTCTTTAAATTTAATAATTTTTATTATTTTATCCCTAAATATTTTTAGTCCACAATAACTTTGACATTTTTTAAAAATTTAATCCATAAATTTAAATTTAATTATGACATGGTCATCATGTGAAATATTCCTTTTTTTTTTTAGATTTTACAAAATTTTAAAGAATTTTAAATGATGATGTAATATAATTTTACAGTATTATTTTTTTATATTTATATCACATCATTACATTAAAATTATTGAATTTGAATTGAATTAATCAATTAGATAAAAAATTAATTGATGTATTAATTTAAGCAAAAAAAATTAAATCGATTTTTGAATAAACTATTCAAACCGATTAAATCAAATTAAAAAATTAATTGAATTAATTTTTTATTTAATTAAAACTAAATTAATCGATTACATTTATTAAATTAAAAATCGATAATCTAAAATTTTAAAAAGTATTGGATCACACCTTTAACAAGAATGACCCATTCCAACTAATCACCCATCAATGACCGTCGTTTTTTAATTTTGCGCACGCGTTTTTCATGCAACAATCAAAATCAATTTTCTCGCGTGCCAAACAACAATCTCCCCCACAAAAAAAAAAACTACATATAAATAACCTCATATTTTCTCTTTCAACTCCCATTAATCTCTTCTTATTTTCTTTCTCATCAATCAAAATGAATCATTCAATTTCAAACCCTTCTTCTTCTTCTTCTTTATGGTTCAACTCCACATGCACTATTTTCTCCTTCATCTTCTTCACTTTCACTCTCTCATTTTCCCTCTTTTCATTATCAATCTTCATTTTAAGATTAAAACTATGGTGTAAATGTTCAACTTGCCAATCATTCCTCACTTCAAGTTGGTCCAAAGATTTCAATAACCTTTGTGATTGGTATACTCACCTTCTTTCAAAATCGCCGACGGGAACAATCCATATTCATATTCTCGGCAATATCATCACCGCCGATCCTAAAAACGTCGAACACATATTAAAAACAAAGTTCGAAAATTACCCAAAAGGAAAACCATTCTCGATTCTCCTCGGTGATTTACTCGGCAAAGGTATATTTAACGTCGATGGTGATTCATGGAAATTTCAAAGAAAAATGGCTAGTCTTGAACTTGGTAGTGTTTCTATTAGAATGCATGCTTTTAATATCGTTAAATATGAGATTCAATCTAGACTTATCCCTCTTTTAAACTCAGTTTCCGGTCAGGTTTTAGATTTACAAGATGTGTTTAGAAGATTTTCTTTCGATAATATTTGTAAATTTTCATTTGGGTTTGATCCTTGCTGCCTTGAATTATCGTTGCCGTTGCCGGCGTCAGAATTTGCGGAGGCTTTTGACTTGGCGTCGAAGTTATCGGCACAAAGAGGGTTGTCGCCGTCGTCTTTGATATGGAAAGTTAAAAGGGTATTGAATTTAGGGACTGAAAAAGAGCTTAAAAGCGCCATTAAAATGGTGGATCAATTTGCACAACGTATGATAAATCAACGACGGCAAGTTGGTTTTTCAGACAAGAACGATCTTTTGTCGAGATTTATGGCGACCATGATCGACGACGACAAGTATCTTCGTGACATTGTCGTCAGTTTCCTTTTGGCTGGTCGTGATACGGTTGCTTCCGGTCTAACTAGTTTCTTCTGGTTATTATCTCAAAACCCGAAAGTCGAGTTCGCCATTAGAGACGAACTCGAAAAGGTCACTGCCGGGTTTTCGCCGAGCGACGATCAAGATTTCGTAACTTTGGACCAAATGCGTGAAATGCATTATTTGCACGCGGCATTATGCGAGAGCTTACGATTGTTTCCGCCGGTTCAGTTCGACTCGAAGTTCGCTCAAGACGACGACGTTTTGCCTGATTTTACTTTCGTAAGGAAAGGTACTAGGGTGACTTACCATCCCTACGCGATGGGTCGGATGGAACGGGTTTGGGGCTCCGATTATCTCGAATTCAAACCGGAAAGATGGTTGGAAAACGGTAGATATGTACCAGAAAACCCATACAAGTACCCGGTTTTCCAAGCCGGGTTAAGGGTTTGTTTAGGGAAGGAAATGGCATTAGTGGAGATGAAATGTGTGGTTGTAGCCATAGTCAAACGGTTCAACATTCAGGTTGCCGATCCAAATCAAGCACCGAGGTTTGCCCCGGGTCTCACCGCCACCGTGACAGGCGGCTTACCGGTTCTAGTCCAAGAAAGGGAAGCTTAATTGATAAGAGATTTCCTTCACAATCTGTTTGAATTGAATTAGGTTGGAACTCAGTAAATTTAGATTAATTTCATACAAATGTTTGATGCGAGTTGACCTATTAAATTCAAAAAAATATATTTTTAAATCCGAATCTTAGCATTATTACCAAATAGTATATTTTGGTATATATGTGGGCTCTTTTACCCCATTAATAATAATTAAAAAAGTTGAAATGGTACGTGGGTTTGATTATTTATTAAAATGGTATGGATTGAACAGTATTTAAAGGTACTGTTTGACATATTAACGGCATCAAATTAAAATGTGATGATTTAAAATGTTTAGAAATTTGATATGCAAATTTTTCATTTGTATTGGCTGCTGAAAAAAGGTTTTTAAGGTGTCACTTGACACTGTTGTGGCACCAAATTTTAAATAGAATAAATTCTTTCATAAATCCTCTTTGTTTATTATTTTCTTTTATTCTCCTTTAACACAAAAAAATAGAAAGGTTTCTTACCAATTAGGTCAAAAAGATTTTTCTACCAAAAAGTATTTTTGTAAAATTATAGGACCAAAAAATACTTTTTTGTAGAAATTTTTTTTTGGACTAATTGGTAAGAGACCTCTTTATTTTTGGTGTTGAAGAGGGAATAAAAGAAAATAATAAAAAAAGAAGGTTTATGAAGCAATTTACCCTATTTAAAATTTGTTGCCGTCACACTATCAAGCGACACCTTAAATATTTTAGATCATCATATTTGAATCTGGTGCCGTCAATTGAAAGAAAACTATAACAAATATATCATTTTAATAAATAATCTCATAGACATACTATTTAGGGTATTATTTTTTTATATTATTAGGGTAAAAAAGATATATATATATATATATAATGTAAATCAATAGCAAAGCAAAAGAGAAGGTTCACATGTTAATTCATGAAAAAATAGTAAATTAATTTGTAGACCAAGAATAATATGGGGAACCGCCCCAGATTCGATTTGATTTTATTTGCATTTTTTAATTTATATATATTATTTGTATTTTTTCCTCTTTGACAAGAGTAACATGCATGGTCTACCGACCAGTTCATTAATATAAACATAACAAGAAGCAAAAAGAAAATGAATATAAACTCCGATATACCAATCTAGTATTTACACTTAAAGAGATTTAGATTGTTCACCTTTAATTCTTTTCATTAAAATCATGCAACATATTTATTTTACGGTATCAATGTATTCGTAAAAAAATGTTTCTCAACAAAGAGATAAATATTCTCAACTCTACATCCTTCTAACTTATGCATAAAATCCTTATCTTTGAGATAAATCTTCAAACCGACGAAGTCAATTTTCACTAAATAAGAGATCCATTTTGCTTAATTCGAAACGATTCAATCTTCAATAATGTGTTGCTTCACAAGATGTATCTTCAAATATAAGTTCACACATGTCCACAAAATGACAAGTCATATTTTTGTCGTACAATCACTTTAAAAAAACTTACATCAACAATAAAACATCAATTAAAGTAACATTTAATTCATATTGATCTATCTAAATATCATCAAACCAATTATCATTAATATACGGATTCGATTAAAATCAGCCTATATCTCAATATATAAGATAAACAAATCATATAAGAATACTTGAAAATTAACATTGATCGATATTTCCTTTTCAATAATAAACACGAAATTAATTGCACAAAATCCTAACAAAATGTAAGCAAATCATTAAAATATTTTAATCGAAGATGCCAACAAGTGATAAAAGACAAAAAGAGACCAAACTTTAGACATTAAATTTATGATCTAAACTTAGACACGACAATATACATTGATTTATTATAATATATCTATAAAGTTGCAAATTTGATTTTTCCCCTAAACCCATGTGCATAGTGGCAATATTTAATTTTGTTGCAAACTATAAGGTTTTGTTTATTTTTATATTTAAATAAATTAATGTATGAAAAGGTGAGACTAATATTTTTCTAAATCATGATTTATTTTTAATTAATCACGAGGCATATGGAAATATGAAATATCATGGAATTACGTGAATGGCAGCAAGGAATTTCAGATTCTTTAGCAGTTGACCGGTAAGATTAATGTATGTGTACATATATTTTCCAATATCATTATTATTTATAGATATATTTTAAATATTATATATATAATATTAAGATGATAATATGTGTCGATTTATTTATTTTTATTTTTTAAACATATTTTTATAAATACATGTAATTATCTTTATCTCTTTTTAATAGGAGAATAATAAATCGAGTTTTTCCTTCAGATTTTTAATTGGATTTGAATTTTTCAAGAAGAAAAAGCTGAAAATCAAAAAGAAAAATCCGATTTATCATTCTTTTATTGGAAAGGGATAAAAATGATGTGGAATCACATTTTTCATACAATCATTTCTCATTATACATATATATTTTTTATACAAATACTTAAAATTACCCATAACCCCTTATAATATTTAATTGCTTAAATGTCTCAAAACTATCACTCAATTTTTAAATTGGTCCATAAACTTTAAAGATGTTCTAATTCAATTTCAAAATTTTAGTATTGTCAATTAGGTCCTTTTGTCAATCTAATTATCGTTTCTAAGCATTAAATGTGAGTCCACATGTAATGTGAAACATGTTTAAAGCACATGGATCAAATAGTGAATTTATTATTATCTATCTCATGGATAATTTAGATTTTATTTGTTATAAAAGATAAACAATTTCAATAAAATTTAAAAGACTTTTTTTTTTAACACGCAAGATTTAAACTATCCATGTGATAGGCAATGGCAAAGTTAGGGGTAAGTAGAGGTCTTGGTCTCTTGACTGAATGGTGTAATTTCAATTATAGCTCATTGTAATATTTTTTTTGTTCGGCATTTAAATTTTTTATTTTTTATTTCGCCCCTCGTAAAAAAACTAACTTTTCTTTTGGTAATAGGTACATACATGTTTAAATTTTGGTTCACATGTTCTAAATACAATTTATATGAGATTTAAGCTACCATTTGACACCTAACCTAACAGTTAGGTTTATCAACAGGGGCATGCTATAGCCCCAAAATGGAAATTGTTGCTCTAGACCCCCAAAATTCAAAAAACCTCAACTTAATATATGATAAAATTATAATTTGCCTCTTATTACAAAAAATAAAATTATAGTTTGCCTCATTAAAAATGTTAGAATTTCGATTTAATCTCTTTAAAAATCATAAAAATATAAGTTAATATAAGGATGAAATTACATTTTAACTCTAATAAAAATATATAACTTAACCTCGTCCCCTAAACAATTTTCTCACTTCACCATGTTTATCAAAAGACCGTATTAATATGGCACCAATATTGTGGGAGAATGGTTATTATTTTGACCAAATAGCAAGCGACATCCCGATAAACAACACATCTTCGTCCTGACAACGAGATGATCACTTTGTCCCTACGAGCGATAAGGCTTTGTCCTGACAACGTGACGGTTCCTCATGTCCCAACAACATATTAAGACACGTTACGACGTAACGGCGTGCAATCCAAGTTTTTCGATTTTTCTTCTCCAAGTTAAACTCTAATTCTAGTTTCCTACTTAAACTTTGATTAGCCTAGAGTTATTCTAATAAAATATACTACGAATTTCAACCTATAAATAAGCCTCAGTAACTCTAGGGTTTATATAACAATAAAAATATATATTTAGATTGAGAGAATTTTGTTCTTTATTTTGAAGGTTTTTCTTGTAGGGCTTCGAGTTTTCTTTTAATTCTCTTCATCTTTTGCACTCTTTTTTATTATAGTGAAATCTCCTTTGACCCTTGGTTTTTTCATCCTCTCTTGATAAATTTTTTCACGTAAAATTTACATGTTTGATATTTTCGATTTTATTATATTTACTTATTCGTTACATACAAAGATTAATTCCCTACAAATACTTAAGCACTCCATTAAAACATTTTAATTCGAAATCAAATTAAAATCTGAAAAAAAGTTAGGAATGATTAACAAAATCCAAAAAGTGGAATCTCACCATCTTGGTAGATCATTATTTCACACGACTCATGCTTTACTTAATTTAGACAAATATGGTTGTTTTTAATCAATCTTTTACATGTAATTTTGATTAAGCCCATACCTTTTTTACATATGAAAATTGACCATGGAATCAATTCCACCCCTTTTATAGGAAAAATGAAATTATATAATTAAAAGAGACATTTAATATTTTAAAACATTTAATAAACGTTTTCTTACCTTCAAACTGAAATACCTGCCTAATACTACCAAAACAGCAGGTGGTTTCATTTCGAACAAGCAAAAACTAGTCATGATTAAAGCTGGTTGTCGGTTTTAATATTTATATATTAGGGTGAGTTTAGAAGAAAAATACGTTTATATATTAGGGTTAAATTACTATTTAGGCTTCAACTTGGCAACAACTTTCATATAGGGGGTTTGAATTTTTTTTTTTTTGGTTCAAGTTAATCCTTGAACTTGGTAATTGTTCCTGGCCTGAACTAGGCAATTGTTCTCACATTGGAGGTTGAACATTTCTTTTATCCAAGTTAATCTGGCAATTGTTCCTATATTGAGGGTTTGGACTTGGCAATTATTATCAAATTGGAACCTGAACTTTAGGATTTTCAAGAAAATATCAGAGACAAACTCGGACCAAAAAAAAGTTTAGGCCCAATGTGAAAACAATTGCTAAGTTTAGACCCTAATGTGAGAACAATTATCAAGTTCGAGGGCTAACTCTAATAAGAAAATTCAGAATCTAATATGAAAACAGTTACCAATCCAAACCTGAAAAAAATAATTTAACCCTGACATATATTTGTCATTCTTTTAGGTTTTCTACGTGGTTTTAATATTAAATATTAGTCTCTTTAGGATTTTTGGTTGCCTTACGTGGATTCCATCATGCGAACCCTATCACCAACTTATGTATTATCAATTCAATTTTTTTTTGGTCCATTTTGCCATATTAATTTCTAAAATCATAAATGGATAAGAAGATTGTTTGGTTGTTTTTGTGAATGATACCTCTTAATTAAGTTTATTCACGTGGTTATTATCATAAAAATAAGTTTGGTGGGGCTAAATTTGTTATATCACCTTCGCGCATCATTTTCGAGTGCCATATCATTAGGCTCATTTTGGCTATCGGCTACTTCTGTTGGAAGAGCTTAGAGCCTCTAATTGATTATGACAGGATAACTATCGCTTGTAAAATCATCTTACATTGTCACAGCCCTATCTCTACAAAGGGGCAAGATGTGATCCTTTCATCAATAAAATATTTACACGTGTGTCTCATATAAGAAAACCCTTTCACCTCAACAGCTTTTTCTACTCCTTTTACAATCACTCTCTCTTCCTTCGTTTTTTCTACAGCGACGGCTCTTCACCCTTTAAGGGTGAATTGCCTTGCACCTTCTTCGAGTACTTCTCCCCTTTGTCGACTCGTGGTATCAATAAAACTAAAACTTTTTATGCTAAAAATGTTTATATTGAATTGTTCGTTTCTTAGAGTGACCAAAAATGCAATTATATATTAGTTTATCCAATGGGTCCGACCATTGCTTGCTTTTTCTAGATTAGAGATGGCAACCTGATGGAGTGGGGCTTTTTTCCCTATTCTATACTTGCCCCAGAATCAACTTAACCTCAACTTCAACAATTTTATGGGAATAAATTATATTAGAGTTATCTTAAAAAGTATAGTTTTTAGGCACTAATAAAACAGTGTCACGTCATTCAATTTTAAAGATAATAAAGTATTGAACCCCATGTGATAGCTTAATAGTCGTGGGTGGCGCTAGTCGCGTTTGCTGTTCGGGTTTTACTCTATTATTGTAATACACCAAAAATATGATACCAAAGTATTATTATATACTCATCTATATTTAATATCTTCTCCAACTTAATTTAACTTTAATTAAATTACTTAAAATAATTAATTTTTTTAAATTATAAACAAACATCTTTTCTTCTTTTACAAATTTTAATCATTTTGGTTTTTGTCTTAAGTTAATATTTTTTATTTTTGTGCAACCAATTTTAAAAAAATGGTAATTTTTGTGTAATTTTTTTCGTATCATTAACACATAATTTTGGTAATTATTTTATAAAGTTGCCTATATACCAATTTGTAAAACTCTTAAAGTTTTATAAAGTCGCCATAGTTGAGAATTGAATGGTTTAGGTGTTAAATTGTTAGAAATTTAAGTGGTTAGAAATAAAGTTTAGTATATGAAAATGACTAAATTGTAAAGCTTAATTGTTAGTTTTGCACATTATGGACCAAATTAAATAAAATAAAAAGTTGCCATGAATTTTTTGTAAGGATAGAAAATAGAGGGTCCCTAATGAGTTTTGGTGTAATCGAATTCTAATCCGAGACTCTAAATTGAAAGTTATGCTTGTCCCGATTTTAGGGACTAAATTGAATAAATTACAAAATATGTGAAATTTAGGATTTGATTTTGATCGTCTGGAATTTGATAATGTGATATGTTTTATGTTTAGTCTTAGCTAACGACAACATAAAATTATCAAGAGGGAAAGGAAAAGGGAAAATCGTCGACGAGTGACGCGCGAAATCTCGGTTTTGTACATTTATGATTAAGGTCATTTTAATTTATTGCATTTTCATGTTATTTGCATATGGAAGTGTCAGGATGAATATTTAGTGATAAATTGAACTATTGGATTGAGCTTGAATATGAATTGTCGAAATAAAAGACTAAAGTGCATAAAATGTAAAACAACATGAATTGATTGAACTATGATATGTGTTATGGAATTGAGTGAAAATATATATTGATGACATGAATTACATATGATATGTTAATTAATTGAGCTATAATAGTGAATATATTTGATAAATGGTAATTGTACGAAATTGTAATGAGTTGAATATAGTACCCTATTAATTGTTCGGGCTGTGTTGGATATAGTTGGCATGTCATAGGATTGGATTGAGTATGAGATTATGCGCTTATGCGTCAGGATGCACTTCGTGTGCTAGATATGCACTTTGTGAGCCAGGATGCACTTCGTGTGTTAGTATGCAAATACGTGTCAGTTTACCTTATTTCAGTTTATTTGGTGACACACTTTGGTGCCAGTTTGGTGTGTTGGTTGGACATCTGAGTATCCTTTTGATTCCGAGTCAAACTGGTAGCTATGTGAATTGAAATAAAGAAGATAGGTGGTTATATTGTGATTTAGCTGAAAATGAGCCCTGGGGACCAAAATGAATATGAATGAGTCATTAGACTCCAGAATCGGTTTGAATGGTATAAAGACTAAAGCAAAAGAAATGAATGTCTTGGTACATAAATGATATGATTCTATTAGCATATTTGTAATACATAAACGAGTGCTTAATCATGGAATGGTATGGAATTAGTATGAATTGAATGAGTGCTAATGGTTAAATAAGTTGAAGCTAGTTATGTATGATGAAATATTGTTAAGGTTGTATTGGACTTGATATAGGTATGTTACATGTGTGATTTGGTGGTTAAAAATTGCTTGTCACGTTATCATGAATTGGTTGATTAATATGTGCATATAAGCATGTTTTCTCTTGAAATGTATTGATTGTGTTTGTTATTTATATCTTGAATCATAAAAATGTATCATTGAGCATTATTGCTCAACATACGGTTTGTTCCCTCCGTGCATAGGTTCAAAAGATTCTCGAAACCTCAGGAGTTGAAGTCAGCATACAGATTATCGTTTCTGACCTAACAAAAATTTGTATAAAGTGACTCTGTTTGGTCTTTTGGGATGTATCTAGGAATTTTAGGTTAAAGATCTCAAATGTTTAAGTTGCACATGAAATGATCTTGTGTTAATGATTTTAACTTGTGTTTGAATGGATTTTAGTTGGTTTTGGATATATGAATTGGTTGTATGAGAATGTATATAAGTGATTTTAGGTCCCTTTTAACTTGTAACATGTTGGTTTTGGAAGAAACAGAATGTCACGTCATGACGAGAAACAAAACAAGGTCCATGCGAGCCCTAAACAGAGAGTCACGTTGAGATGAAGAAATCTTGAAGTTGCAACGTCAGTTCGAAACTTTGTATTCTTTACATTTTGGTCCATATTGACCTCAAATTAGCAAACGAGCTTTTGCAAGCTTGTATAAGACTCGAAAATTGATTATGTAACGTTTAATATGTATGAAGTACTTGTAATTAAATGTATATTGATCATCAAATATTTTATAATTGTAGTTGCTTCAATAATAAATGTAACACCTTGTAGCTTAGACTCGACGACTGGTTCAAGTGTCGAGATGTTATAGATTTAATTTCTATACTTTAATTTCTAATATAATTTGGTCTTTATTTTTTATAATGTTATTAGTTAATCTAAATAGTTAATATTATTGAAAAATTTTATTAAAATTTTCGTGATTATATATATAATTTGAATGCTCTAAAAATCTTAGAGACTGACACATCTTTCAGTTTTGCATTGCCTTTTTTTGACATTAAAGACAAGGACCAAATTTTAAATTTGGCCCCTATACCATGTTGAAACTTGGATTAAATACATGTACTTTGGTTTTTGACATAATTTAGTCTCTTTACTTGTATGATGTCTTTAGTTAGTCTAGATAGTCAATATTGTTAACTATTTCAATTATAATGCTAAATCATTTTTAAAGAACATTATTCCAAAAAATATATATTTATTTCTTCATGACGGGTTTAAATACTCAATCGACACTTAAAGCATATTTTATCATTTAAATTTTTACTTTATAATTTGACACAAATAAATATTTAACGGGTAACCATACTAGTGTATATAATATTGACCTATTCTATTAATATAAATTAAAAATAATTTATAGGTTGAAGGCTAGATTATAGCCATAGGTTTGAAATGAAACTAAATGCTTCTCATATTTTGTTTCCACTAATAAAGAATGCAATTGCTTAGCTTTTTCTTTTGTCCTTTCACAATTGGGGAATTACTTTTATTGTTTCACATTTTTTGGAATTTTGTTGAAATGAGAATTACATAAATTTTCACATGTTGGTTGCTTTGAGCAATCCTTGAGCCCAAGACCAAGACAATAATCATTTTTTTTTTTTGAAAAAAGTGCTAATGCTTTTTATTTTGTAAATATTTAGCCAAAAAATATTTTTTTAGGCTTAATTCATAATTTGACTTTTAAAGTATATTCATTTTCTTACTTTGATACCTAATTTTTTTTGTCCTGATTTGATACCTAAAATATGTCCGGTTTATATTAAATTCTATCATTGTTAAGTTCACAGTTTAGTTCGATTTAAGTTAGATTTTGATCATTGTTTTCCAAAGGTTGAGTCTAATTTACATTTATTTTCTTCCTATTGTGTGTAAATAAAAATATCGTGGCTCATTATAATAGGAATCAGATAAGATTTCATCTTGTTTATTAAAAATAAATAAATTAGTCATTGTATGTCAGATTAAAAAATAAATTAGTTTTTTCTGTTAAAAATTTCATCTATCTCTACTGTTAAAAAATAGCTCCTATACTTCAGCATGAGGTACACGTAGTATGCCACGTGGAACTATCTAATTATTTCGTTAGTCACATCAATTTTTATTAGTAGAAATAGATAAAAATATTAATAAAAAATGTTACTTTGTTGGTTGATCTAATGTATAGAGATTAATTTGTCCATTTTTAATAAAAGAAGTAAAATATAATTTGACTCATAATATAAATACCTCCATATTTTTACCATTGTGTCTTATCGGATTAATTTTTGAGACTCTTTGAACAAACCAAAAAAAATTCAATATAAATATTTTCCCCATACATAAATTCCACAAACTTTAACATATATATTCACTAATACAATATTTATAAAATAAAAACACTATAAAATCAATACACTTCAATAGGTTATCTTCATATCCGTTTCACGATTCAAAAAGATTAACTTTCTAAACCTATGTAATTATGCTTTCCAATAATAACATTTTAAAAAGTTGGAACTTGACTTTCCTCCATGGAAGTACACCCAACCTTTTTGTAGACAGCTATATATAATTTTCATGCTGTCATGAATGACAATGACACTTCAAACATAAAAACCATGAATTCATATATAATTAAATATTAATTCGACCCTGGTTTTTAATTGAAATTTTCATTTGAAAATGTATTTTACGATCCCAGGAAGATGAGTGTTCATGAAATAATCATCCCAGTTGATGCATTTAGGGTCGAAATAGAACATATCGTTCTCTTCCAGGGTCGATCTCGCCGCCATTCGTAGCTTCTCGGTGTTTATATCATCAAATCTGTTAATCCAATAGAATCGATTATTGTAAGCATCAAATTAAACAATTAATTCAACAACGAATTGAAACTAACTAACTGGGATCTCCTTGGGAAGGAGGAGGGCAAGCAATGGCATGAGCTCCAAAATAGAAAATTCTCTATTCGTCCTTTTAATTTTTTAAAAAATTATAAATTAGTATAATAATAATATTACATTTTATCTCACTTTAAATATTTTATTAATAGTTTGTTTTTCTAAACAATTTCTTGACTTAGGATCTCAAGCTTTTCAGACCTCAACCTTGTCATCAAGTCATAGCTGCACCGGCGTGCGGTTGGATGTTGTTTTTTAAGATCTGATAATATAATTAAATTTAGAGATTTCAATGTCAAAAATAAAAATAAAATTAGAAGAATTTATAGATACATACATTGCATCGAAGAACAAGTAGGGCCTGTAAATGTCTATCAACCGAATCACGAAGCTGATTTTCCTATTGAGATCACTGTAAACTCCTTGAAAGAAATGGCAAAATGCTGTATTTGCAAATTCCAGTCCCTGAAAAAAAGTGAATTGTTATTTTACGGTTTTGACCCTAATCGGTAATCGTAACATTTATTGCATTTGCAATTGAGAAAAATATGACCAGATGATATACGGGTGAGAAAAAATTAAGTCGAACCCACTGACTTTCGATTAATTATAAATATTATAATCAAATGGGTCGAATTAAACCGACTTTTAATAGAGAAAAATTAGTTTCACTAACCAATGTTAAATCAAATCAATTAACTTTATTCCTCCTTAGTCATAAAATATTCAATTTAAGCCCTTTGTAAATAAAATTTTTACTTTTAGCTCCCAAACTTTTAAAATTTCATTTTAGTCCCATAATACCAAATTCCTGGCTCACCTGTAGTTACGCTAGGGGTGAAGACGGAAAAAAGTTTTAGAGGGCCTAAATTAAAATCATAAATTTTTGGAAGGCTCAAAAGATAATTTTACCATTATACTAATTTATAATTCTATAATTTTCAAAAAACTTAAAAATAATTTTTTTTTTCTTTAAGAAGGACCAAGGCCATTACCTGCTCCATAGATTCGTAAATTTATAGAGAATACGAAGGGGAGATTAGAGCCCCTACTAGCCCTACTCCCCATAAGGTCTCTAGTTAAAGCACGAGGTTGGTGGATTAAGTTAAATTTTTGATTGCACACCCGTATTATTATAACGAACCTTCAAAGGGAGCAAGTATCGAAGAGCCATGTATCTATGGAAGCTGGCCATGCTACCCATGACACGAATTTTTCCAACAATAACAGCCTTCCCATCTTTGTTGATCCAAGGTTTCTTGGAGAAGTATCGGTAGCCAAAGTCTTGGAGGTTATGGTACTTGACCGGGTTCCTCATCGACGAACCCACTTGGTAGATCGTCTCCGATGGTTGGTTCGATGCATGGGCTACCATGGCTACGATCATGGCATTCACTACCATGTCAGCTGGTATCTGCAAAAATAATATGAAAATTTTCATACATTAATGATGTGATATTGAGGCAAATGCTTGTTATGTAGGTGAATGAAGAACCGGTTAAATTCTAGTTTTGGTCCCTCTACTATACTGGAATGTGGGATTTAGTTCTTGTACATTAATTCAGTAATGCTAGAACCTAACTGGATCGGTCAGTTGAAACTGGTGATTTGATCAGTTTGACTGGTGACATAAAATTGGAAATAGATTAAACCGTTTTTGAATCGATAAAATGAGATCAATCGAACCAATTTATAATTTTTTAAATATTTATTTATTTTCTATTAAATCAGTGGTCGAACTAGTTTAATCAATTTGACCACTGTTTGATTTTTAAAATATTATTAATATAACATAATTTGACTCTAGGAGAATATAAGGGATGCAGTAGCCTTCACCCCAAAATGATAAAATTGTATTTAGGACCTTTTAAAAATTGTAAAATTTTTTGTTAGTACATTGATAAAATTACATTTTGATTCCACAAAAATTTTAAATTCAATATTGATCGTCCCTAAAATGATTTTCTAACTTCACCCCTGTTTGGTTCTATACTTTTTATAATATCATTAGTTAGGCCAAATAATTAAATCATTAACTATTCCAGTTTACTTAGATTTTCTTTTAAAAACACCATTTCTTCAAGAGAAAATTCTCGTGAACATGTTAACCGTAATAGTTAACATCGTTAACTATTTGAATTAACTAATGATATTATATAAAAGTAAAAACCAAATTATGTTAGATTAAGGTAAAAGAATTAGACCCCAAAATTTAAAGATATTTGAGGGACCGAAATCAGAACATTTTATTGAGAAATGAACTCACCAGGTCAACAATTGAGTCCAAATCACCGAGGAAGAAAGTCAATTTCCCCTTAGCATAACCTATTGCAATGCTATCGATGGTTCTGTATTTATAAACAAAAGAAGTACATAAATAATTAGTTGATAAAGAAAATTATAAACAAAAAAGTTAAAGGACTAATTTAGGAATAAAACCATAAATTAATAAAATTATAGGGGTAGCTTACCTAACACCTTCAGCCCAACCAGGAAATGGCTCTTTGAAAGTGCTGGTTATGATAGTAGGTCTTAATATGATTGTAGCCATATTTGCTTTGAATTCCCCCACTACCATTTCTCCCATTGCCTTTGTGAATACATATGTATTTGGCCATCCATAAAATCTTGCCCTAAAATTTAAATTTCATAAAATAAATAAAATAATATTTACTTTAAATGGTAAAATAAAAATCTTTATCTAATTAGACATAACTCGATTCTAGACATTTAATTTTTTTTATAATTTTTAAAAAGTTGAATTAAAATTTTATCATTTTTGGAAAGGATCAAAATGCAATTTTTACATGTACTAATTTATAATTTTAGAAGGTAAACCTAAAATTTTCCCATTTTAGGAGAGGCCAAGGCTTTTGCTTGCCACCCTTGGCGCCATGCATGGCTCTGTCCAACAAGGCACTTTCATTCTGTGAACCCTACCTATTTTGGCTTGAGCTCTTAGTAGAATCGAGAGACAAAACTCTAACTTGATTCAAAAATAATACCGATTTATTGAGGGGTTCACAAAATCCAAACAAATGACACATATTATCGTTTACAAATTTGAAAAGAGATAGTTTGAACCCTAATCTTTGGTAAGGACCAAAATGCAATTCAAGGGGCTCCTGCTCACGTCCCCTTTGTAGGTGGATCGTGTGTGATGCACAGTTTGGTCCAACGATGCCATTTAGTTATGTAAACCCTAATTTTGGCTTGGACGCTCGACGAAATCAAGAAATAAAATTCTAACTCGACTCAAGAACAATATCGACACATTAAGGGATTCATCTGACTCCTAAACATATAACACTTTGAAAACTTCTTTGAAAGGAATTGAGCACCCCTTAACATATATATTCTCTTAGGTTTAAATTCATGTCGATGTAAATATTATCTAAGGATCGAATTTGAAATTGATTTAAACCCGAAAAAAATATAACCAACCTTTGAATGCCCAAATCTTTCATGGCTTGAGTAATATCCTTGTCTGAAGCACCTTGCAATCTCAGTTCATTCAATTTTTGTTCAATAATTATTTTCTCAAAATTAATGTCTAAGCCTGAAACACCATTAAGTGTTTCTCCCATGCTGTATGAATTTTCAAGTATAAGCCCTGTCTTTTCTCCTGACACATAAGCTGTAATTGAATACCACAACATTAAATTCACTCATTAATTGCATAAAAATGTACACCCCCATCATGTAATAAAATAATTAAATAAGAAAAAAGGTAAAATTCCATATCAGTCCCTATATTATATCTAAGATTACATTTTGGAAAAAGATGAATAAACTTATCCATATATATTAGATCAAATAAGTCTTTCGCTAAAATTGAGTGAATCGAATGCTTATATTTTTTCAATAGAAGGATCAAAATTCAATTTGAAGTATAATATAGGAACTATTATACACTTTTACCAAAAAAAAGACCATTGCTTTTCACCAACCTGTGGATACATGAACCAAAACTTTTAGTTTCACACATTTCTTGGCGAAATTTGCAACAAATTTAGCTCCAAACGTGTTGAGACCAAGTGCCACATCATATCTACATGAAAAAATAAAAATAAAAACATCAAATAATAATTGAAATTATAATTGGAAGATATTAACTTTTAAGATATTCAATTTAATCCCTTGTTAAATGTTTTTACCTTTAGCCCCTCAAATTTTTAAAAAATTTACTTTGGCCTCTTTAATATTGAATTGTTGGCTCACAACTATATATATATATATATATATTACCTTTCATCGAAGTTGGTTGTAGCAGCAAGGTTAACGATAACATCAACTTCATTCAACATCTCTTGTAGTAAATTAGAATCTTTAATGCCCAAATCTTCATGAGATATATCTCCAGGAATTAGTGTAATTTTCTCGGATATAAATGAACTGAAATTTTTCCCGCATTTTTCTTTCAGAACTTTGAACAAATCCTTCCCTATAATCTGTCTCAAATAAAAAACGATATAATATATTATTCGGATTCAAGTGTATATATATCTATATCTCTCTCTATATATATATACCTCATTGTGCAAGCGGTGTATGGCGGATTTATGATCCGCAGCACGTAAAAGAAGATAAAACTTCTTCACATTTGGTTGAACCCTTAGTATTTTCTCCACAAAAACTGCATTTTCAGAAAACACACAACAAAAATTTATTATATTGGAAGATAACACATTCTTGAATTCACGTCCTCTTTGTTATCGTAAAAGTAACAATGTCAACTAATCTAAAGCTCAATTTTTCAAAACATACATGATTTAACTCATATAGAATATATATATAAGTCGAAAGATATATAATACATGTTCGAAACCCTATCATCTTTGTTATTGCAACAATAATATTGTTAACTGAATTAAAGCTCAATCGATTAAAACATACATGATTCAACCCATATAAAATGTATATATATATATATTATGTTCTTACTTTTTGCTAAAAACCCAGCAGCGCCAGTGACTAAAATGGACTTGTTATCAAGAAAATGAAGAGCACTCCCTAATTCCATTGCCAAAAAAAAAACCCAAAAAGAAAGATGATGATGTTGTTGTTGTTGTAATAAAACACAGTTGCTTTGAGGTTTTAAAGGAGATGTAAGGGACTCGATATGTTTATATAGTGTCCATTACGGACAAGATAATTGAATAATGGGGGTGGTGGAGTACACGTAAGTGGTTGGGAGTTTCATGGGGTTGCCCATAATATTACAATAGTAAATGATTGTAATAAAATAATAAAATAAATTATTTTATGTATGAGTAATAAAGGTGACATCTTTGGGTTTATTTAATTCCTAAAAATATACTAGCTGGTACAACTTCAAAATCCAAGAAATTTTACATAAATGCTATCAAGACAATGATATAGTAACCAATTTTAATTGCTCTTATAGTCAAAAGGGTTTTGGTTAGATTGAATTGGTATAATTTCGAATTTCATCCTTTCGGATAACTCAGATGTTAGTCCCCTCATTTGAATTTATAGAAATTTGATCTTTGTGCTTTACGGAAATAAAGAAGTTAAGTCCAATTGTCGATGGACTATACAGTAAAAGTATCATGGAAATCTCAATATTAAAAGTCGGATTGCATTTTACCTTCTCTAGTTAGAAATAGGCAAATTAGTAATTGTACATTAAATCAAAAAGTAAATTAGTCATTCTGTTAAAATTTTCATCCATTTCTATTATTAAAAATTGATCCTTGTACGTTAGCAAGGTACTCGTGACATGGACATATCACTGTCTAATTATTTCGTTAACCACACTAATTTTTAACATTATAAATAAATAAATTTTTTAACACAAATTATCAATTTACTCTTTGATATTTATAGAAACAAAGAAGTTAAGTCAAAGTTGTTGGAGAACACGTGAATTTGTTTCATATGAATTGCCAAACTATTTTTTTTTCAAATTCAATGCATATAAATTGTTAAACCGTTTACTTTCAAGTTGGAGATTTATCGAGAAAGTTTAATAGTGTTATTTAATTGGACAAATTTCTCGATTTTCATAAAGTATTATGACCAAATTTTAATAAATTGAAGTAGAGAGACTAACTTCTCAATTTTTCGCAAAGTAAAATGATGTTTGGAATTTTGCACTTCCCACGTTAAAAACTTAAGGTCAAATTTTAGTTTTAGTCCCTATTCTGTGCTTAAATTTGGAATTTAGTGTCTGTATTTAGTTTGACATAATTTGGTCCCTCTACTTTTATAATCTTATTTAGCTAGTCTAAATAATTAATACCATTAACTATTCCAGTTAAACTATTGACAATATTGCTAACTATTTTGACCTATTGTGCTAACATTGGATTTTTTTTTGTTAGAATGGATATTTTTTAGGAAAAAATTCACATTAGTATTTTGATCGGAATAGTCAATATTGCTAACTATTTGGACTAACTAAATAAATTATAAAAGTAGAGGGATTTAAACATCATTTGACCAAAAAGGTTTTTTTTTTTATCGAAAACATGAACATTATCGAGGGAAACAGAAAATTTAGCAAGCTGATGAGTTATAATAAATAGTTTATTTGTCTGTGGGTGAGGAGGTGACCTACAAAAATCAGAAAAGGAAAATTAGCTGCCAATTAAACCTAACTATTTTCAACCCAAAGTAGTAATTTCTCAAACGTGTAAACTTTGTTTAATATACAAGAAATGATCAAACATGATTAAATATTTGATTTTTATGCGGATTTTGTCTTAGCTCGATTGGTATCGGTATTATTATCAATGTAAAAAAACGTGGGTTCAAATGTACTGAAGCTCATTATCTTCCTATTTAAGGGTTGGAAAGGAGATTATAACTAATTTTAAGCATTGTATAAAAGAACAAATATAATAAAAACCTATAATGAAATTAATATTAAAAAAATTATTTAATGGTTAATACATACTTTTTTATATCAAATAAGTAATAAAATATTTTTAATCTATTCAAAACTCGATTTATATAAATAAAATATAATAATCGAATTATTATAATATTAATCATAAAAAAAATATCAAAACGAATTCTATGAATCTTTTCTCAAAATATAATATCAAAATAATATGATGATAATTATCATAAAAAAATAGAAACAAAGGTGGCGTTGCTTCGTTAAGTAGTATAATATCATTTTAAACTCTTTGAAAATTAATAATTTAATTTAATTCATTTTGGACCCTTACTTAAAAATAATAAGTCAAGTCATTTTAACATAATAATTTTACGCATAATACAAAATTTGTATCAAATTTTAACTAAATCGATTTAATTATTATTATTATTTGAATAAAGATTAAAATTTTAAATTTTGAAAAGAAAAAGAACTAAAATAACCCAAATTAAAATACATAAATTAAATTCAAAACACCATTTTTAATTAATATTTTTTATTTATACCAGAATTTATTTATTTTATTATACTAATATTTTTAATTAATAAATACAGGAAAAAAACATTGTTAATTAATAGAAAGGTCCGTGGAACCTATGAAATGCATGGAGAAAACACCTCATCCATACAATATTGCTAACAGTTGGTAGATATAGTACCTTATTAATTATTAACATTAATTTATACTATAAATTATTTATTGCACCGTTCTTGAAATCTTTTCATACGAAATAATATAATATAGATTTTTATACTATTACTCGAATATTATCTCGATGTAGGTAGAGGTGCTCGTTTATCGAGTTGAGTTAGGTTTATGTAAGACATCTAGATCAATTTTATAATTCTGAGCCTGATCCGGCCCGAAAAAGGACTTACTTTTTGTCTAAATCTGACGCAATTTAATAAAAGTAAACTCGGGTCCGACCTGATCCTCTCGTATTTGATTTTTTAGATTAATTTTTATTTAAATATATATTTTTAAAAAGATATAATACAGTAAATGCATTAAAAAGCGTTAAAATAAAAGTCTTTATATTAAAAACACTGCCATAAATATAATAAATATTTTATTGTATTAAATATTATTTTTAAAATTTTATATTTTGGGTTGGATTATTTAGTTGGATAAGTTTTTTTTAGGTTTTGGGTAATGGGTTTAATTGTTATTTAGTTAGTGATTTACTATAAATATATAATTAATATAATATTTTTATAACATAATATATTTGGGTTTGGTCAGGCTCGAACAAAAAAGATATTGCCCAAAGCCCGAATCATATAGAAAACGGACTTTAATTTTTACCCAAGTATATTTTTCGGACATCATATTTATCTAAATCCTCTCATTTTTCAGATGGATTTGGACGATCAACTTGACCCATAAATAGATCTAGATGTAAGGGACTGCTAGGGACTCAATCCCCTGATGGAAAAAAATATATTTTAATCCTTATAATCAATATTTTAAAATACAATATTTATGTTTGGTCTCTCAATTTTTTTTAATTTGACTTTCTCTTGTATTTAGTTTCCATTCATCTTCTTCGATTATGATAGGTAATCGTCATCTTAGTTTCTGTCTGATAGTAATTTTATAATTTAGTTTTTTTAAATGGATATTTTAATCAAAATAGTTAATGGTTTAATTACATAGACTTTTTTTTATTTTAACTATTTGAATTAACCAATGATAATATGAAAATATAGGGATTAAATTATATAAATAAAGTACTATAAAAACAAAACCTCATATTAAAGCAGAATAAAAGGACCAAAACAAAATTTACCCAAAAGAACTGTTGCTTTCTCTGAAAATAGATTGTATTGTTGGCAGAGTTTACATGCAGCTACCGTCTCACATTGAAAACAATTGTTAACTGATAATATTAAACACGATATGATATAATAAAATAATTAAAATACTATATAAAAGATAAAATGTCGATGTTGTGATTCATATTTTTAAAAAACTTATTTAATATAAATCATTGAATTATAATAAATTATATAAATATGTAACACATTAAACACGATATAAAAAACTACTAAAAATAATCAATAACTCTTATGTAGTGTATTTTTCAAAATCAATTTTTATATAGTATTTTTTTTAAGTTAGATTCACTGTTTTAAATTTAAAAATATTTATTTTTATATCATAAAATTTAAAATTAATTAAATGTAGTTTTTCAACCGGTAAAAAATAGTAACTAAACGGCTAAATTAGTTAAATATGTCAAAAGAATTAATTGATCAAATAGATTTTTTTTTTTAATTTAGAGAAATAGGTCATTTATGCAGAAAGTATGTAAAAGTGCGTCATACAATTAGTTGAAAAATACGATCGAACACGTTTTTCCTGACATATTAGTAGGGAAATTTGTCCAGCTAAACGCGCTTTCACACACGTTCTTTAAAAATGACCTATTTCTCAAAATTTAAAAAAAAAACCTATTTTACTAATTAATATTTTTTTTTAGTCACATTTGACTAATTTAGCCTATCTAAACACTATTGATTCAGATTAATTTTTTTATTTCTAGATTTTTTTTCTTAGTCCTAATATCAATGAATTGAAACCACATGTTTTTATAGTTATATACCCTGTAAGAGAAACAGGGAATTTTTTTTTTCATATTATTAAAAAAAAAAGCTGCATGAATGTCAGAGCAGAACATGGGATAGCAATTTTGGGCGGCAAAGATTAGGCATTCTTCGGCGTTAGTGTTTGGTCTGAAAAATCTTAAAATTATATAAATTTTGATTTAATTTAATTATCATAAATAGTTAATATAATTATTGATATAATATTATTTTATGTTTATATATTATATATACGAGTAATTATATTTATTTAATATAAAAAATAAATTGATATATTCATATTTACAAATATGTACAATTGAATCAAAATTAAAATTTCGTGTATAGAATTGCACTAAATTAAAATTTATGAATCAAATTACAAGTTAAATAAAAACTTGATTCAACGTGCAATTTAAAACGTAAATTTTGATTTGATGAAATTATATACATAAAAGTTTTGATTCAATTAAATATGTTTAAAGAAATAAATATAATTATTTGTGTATGTAATATATAAATTTAAAATGATGATATATCTATATTTGTGTTAATAATTTGTGAAGATTGAATCAAGATAAAATTCCGTGTATAAAATTATACACAATCAAAATTTATGTATAAAATTACACATTAAATCAAAATTTATTTATAAATTTGAAATTTATCATTTTTTTTATTTTACAAATATCTAACACATTAAAAATATTATAATAGGAACACACTATTAATTTTAATTTTAGGTCTGTTCAATGCTCAGAGCATTAGTTCGAGGGGACAGGGACTATTTAGTATTGATTATTGAATTTATTTTCTTTAAAAAGCATGGACCAAATAGGAAATTTATTTAATTTTGGAATTCAAACCTTAATTTGAATAAAATAAAAATAAAATAAAACAATTGAATTTCTTTTTAGGAAAATCTAACACAAGCAAAATTAAATGAAATTTAGGACCACCCACAACATTGAATTTCTAAAAAATTAATAAGAATAGAATAAAGATTATTTGGCCAAAACCCACCTTATTATGTGATAGCAATTAAGAGGCTCATTTCTTCTTCTTCTTCTTCTTTTTCAATTTCCTCTATTTTTAAAAAAATAAAATTAAATAAAAAATTTTGGTCCTAAACTTAGTAATTAAGTATATTAATACTCCTTTTTTCCTACTTTGGTACCTAAAATTGATCATTTGATTCATTTTCATCCGGAATTTAGAAAATGCAGCAAAAGTTTAATGAAGTGATACTCTAAAATAGTTTCACGTCATCACTTGAAAATTTAAAATTTTATTTTTTTAATTTATAAGTGATGACGTGATATAATCTCAGAATATCACAACATTAAACCTTGATGGAATCTAAGTTTAGAGTTCAAAATAAAACTAGTTGTCAAGTTTAGATACCAAAGTGGACATAATTACTAAGTTCAGGGACTTACAATTATATTAACCCCTTAAATAAATAACTTATCATATTAAGATTGCTATTAAAAAAACACACACAAAAAAAAAGAGCAGTTGAAGGCCATCCCCACATTTATGTATTCGTGTGGGTAAATTGCTATATAGTACATGATTATTGATTATAAATTATGGGTCAAATTTAGGTGGTAGTATATGGTATCATACTCTCATAAATTCATTGTATTTATACAATTGTATTGCATATGTATATATAAAGACAAAAGTATTATGAAATTCATTGTACTAAGAGTTAGATTGCATAGTATCCTCTATACTAAAAAAATAGCCAATTAATCCATACATATTAGATCAAAAAGCAAATTGATATTTTATGTTAAAAATTTCATCAATTTGTACTATTAAAAACTGGTGCGATTGACAGAATAATCAAACAGTGACACGTGATGCCACATATACCTCATCCTGATGTATAGTGACTAGTTTTTAACAATAGAAATGGATGAATTTTTAATAGAATGACTAGTTTATTCTTTGATCTAACCTACTGGAACTAATTTGCCCGTATTTTGAGTAGAGGGGGCAAAAACAGTGACACATGATGCCATGTATATCTCATCTTGATGTATAGTGACCAGTTTTTAACGATAGAAATGGATGAAATTTTTAATAGAATGACTAGTTTGCTCTTTGATCTAACCTAATAGAACTAATTTGCTCATTTTTTTAGTAGAAGGGACAAAAACAGTGACACATGATGCCACATATACCTCATCCTGACGTATAGTGACCAGTTTTTAATAATAGAAATGGATGAAATTTTTAATAGAATGACTAATTTGCTCTTTGATCTAATCTAGTAGAATTAATTTACCCATTTTTAGAATAGAGAGGGTAAAATGCAATTTAGCTCTTAATACAGGGACTTCTATAATACTTTTACATATGTATGTATTTATATGTAAAATGGGACTTGCCCCCTTGGTTAAATGGTATAATTTCCTACCACCTTAAGTATAACCAATTCAATTCAATCATTCTTTAGCTTTAGCTAAATAGGAAAATTGCATTTTTGCCTTGTTAAAAAATTAATTATTCAATTTAAACTATTATAACACCAAAATTTAATTAATTTTTTAAATTTATCTCGATTCCACGAAACATAATTCTCAGCTTCGTCCATATTTGTCGACTTTGTCTTTTGCTTGTTTGATATATATATAGGAATGGTTTCAAAACATTAAGGGTAAATTATACTAGTAGTCATCTAACTATTAGTAATTTTTTTGTCAATCAATTATGAAAAGTTACAAAATAATCATCTAACTGTTTGACTTTTTCTTTTTTGGTCACTGGCTGTTGAATTACTAATGAAAAGATAAGTTGGCAGCTTTTAAAATTAGTATAATAGCAACTTTAATCCTCAACATTTATACATTATATCAAATTAGTATTGATTATAAAAAAATTAACCCTCAACATTTACACAATGTCTAATTTGGTCTTTTTCTGTAGCCAGGGGCGAAACTAGGAAATTTTTTTAGGGGGGCCATAATTTTTACGATACAAAAAATATAATTTCACCATTTTAATAGCCTAAATCTTTATAATTTTTAAAAGATTAAATCAAATTTTTATATTTTTAGGGGGCAAAGTGAAGTTTTATCTTTACTAATTTAAAATTTTAAAAATTTTAAAAGGTCTAAATAAAAAAAAATTCATTTTAAGAAGATCGAAGCTTTTGCCAACCTTCTAATTTCACCCCTATTTGTAACTTTTTTTTTATGACATTAAGAGTTAATTTTAAAATAAAAAAAATACGAAGACATAAATTATAATTTTAAAATAATTACCACTGTAATTTACCGAAACATTAATTATATTTATTTATGAAGAACATAAAGACCCAAAAACAAAAGTTGCCACACATGCTGACTTGAAACATTAATTTCTAGTACATGTAATAGAGTTAGGTGAGCAATATCCTGGTTTTAGGTTGAGTAAATACCAACAATCGAACTATCAAATCTTTGAAAAGTACAACTATAATAATAATAATAATAATAAGTTTCAATAATTAAATGAAAAAAAAAGTTTAAAAAATCTGTTCACCTAATTTTCCTTCCAAATTATGAAATTGTTTATAAAATTAGGAAGTTTTTGGTGTTCATACCATATCTTCCTTGAGCGGTTTTTGAATTTTAACTTTTCCAAAAAGTTAAAATATAATGATACTGTTTCACAATTAATTGATAGTTGATTGTTAATTATTGATTGTAATGGTTGGTTTGATCAATTGATTTGATCGACTGTTTATTTAAAGTGTTTGATAAAACTTAATTGATAGTTGAAAGATGATATATTTGAAATGATAAAGAAGAGCACGATACATTTTATCATTAAATATTTATTTGTTTATATTAATTTAGTCTTTATTGGGTGAAACTATTGAAATAAAACACCATCATCAAGGAATTAAAACACCCAATATGAAAATTAATTAGTGAATATTTTTTAAAAATTAAATAAACAAATTTCTTAAGTTCTTTATTTGCAAATATTAACATTGTGGAAATTGATAAATATTAATAGTGTATCAATATAATTGTAAACTATATTTTTGATAATTATGTCATGTTTTTAATATGTAAATTAGTGATAATTATGTCACACTCTGAATAAATATCAGGTTTGAGAGCATGTAACAAAATGAGTATTTTTTTGGAGGTTTTAGCTCAGCAAGCTCTTGTAAACCTCCATTCACCAAACACTACAATTAGAGGGTTTGATTCCTAGCCCTCTATTTGTGCCTAAATCAGCTAAAAAATGCCCAAAACTTTATTTACCAAACACCCCTAATAATTTTGTTCCACGAACGATACTTTAAAAGTAGGATCAATATTCGATATATTGGCAATCAGAATTTTTTTGGGGAAAATTTGAATTATAGATTTTTGAGAGAGTTAAAATACAATTTTATTAGTGTATAAATGTAAAATTTTACAATTTCTCGAATGATTAAACTATATAAACTTTCCAATTTTTAGATGAGTCACAATTGAATTTTAAATTTTAAGAGACTAAAGTATTGTGAGGTGTTCCTCGTATTTATCGGACACATTGCATGCACCTCAGGCGAAAATCAAAGAGCAACAGAAGAAAGGCCAAAACAGACCCGACATTGGGACGAGGAGCATCGGCTCGTCGGGACGACGTGATGGATGACGTCGTGATGAGACGAATGAGACATTGCGACGTCACAACGTGTTCTCCTATTTGATAATCGTATTTTAAACTTTTATATTTGTTTGTTGAGGATCGACCCGCATTTTAAAATTAGGTCATTATCGAACCCATAAACACCTCAAATTACAACGAGTTCTCATAATTTTTTAAGTATACAATTTAAATGTTACAATTAAACTCTGAATCAAAATTGTTTATGAGTTGAATACTCTACTAGACTTAAGTCGGGTTGAGTCTCGACCTTGACCCGAAAATAATTCTAAATTATAATAATAATAATATAATTTTTAATATTATATTTTGGTCCAAATCAAATTGAATTTAGACCAAATATTTAAAAAAAAAATCAAACCCCTAATTTGGGCATAATAATCTTTGCCTTTTCTTTTGAGATTTTGTTGACAATGAGAAGAAACACTGAAAATACTATCATCTTATTGGAAAAGAGACCAAATCAAGTCAAATTAGACATACTTCTATGTTTGTCAAACATGTAATAAGTGGGTGGTCAGTAATCGAGCCTTGAAGAAGCTCAATCGAAGGTCAATTTCTTCTACTTTAGGTTATAATTTATAAATAATAAAAAAATTTAAAATGATTTTTTGGTATAATGATAAATTTAGTCCTCAATGTTTATATTTTCATCAATTTGACTCTTATTTTTTTTAGAACTAAATTTGACCATTAACTTTTCAAAAAGAGTCATTATTTTTTTAACAGAAATGTTGACTAAAATATTAATTTCTTAATGATATTGGCGTGGAAACTTGTGTGACAGTTTACATGTACTTCAAGCCGATATGTAAGGGCGAAATCAGAAATTTTTTTAGAGGGGTGTAATTAAATTGTAATTTTTACGATAGCAAAAATGCAATTTTACCATTTTAATAGCTTATATTATAATGTTTAAAGGATTAAATCAAATTTTTATATGTTTAAGGGGACAATGTGCAATTTTACTTTTATTAATTTAAAATTTTAAAGGGTTTAAATGAAAAAAAAATTATTTTAGGGGAGATTGGGACCCTTGCCAGCCTCCCCTAATTTCGTTATTGCCGATGTGACATTACTTGTCTTATATATCATGCCAATAAATAATTTAAAATTTATGAAAAAAATATTCAAATAAATAAATAAGCTCATAACTCAAAAAAGTTATAAAAAAATATAAAAATTCAAAAAAAAATGAAATACACGTGAATTGTCATCAATCATTTTTAAAAGGTTAAGAGTGAAATTTAACGAAAACTATAAAGACCAAATTTAAAAAAAAAAAAAGAAGAAGAAGAAATATAAATATTAAGGAATCTAACCATTTTGTATGGCATCAATCAAGAGAGATCATATCTAATTTTTACACTGTAAAAGGTTTCATGGCCTCAACCAGATATGGTGGGGGGTTTAAGTTAAAAGTCCAAAGTAAAAGGTTGGTTTCTATATTTTCCAAAACACGTGGTTGGGCAAAAATCAATTTCCAATCCGATTTCGACTTCATCATTTGAATCGCATGATATCTGTTCGAAGATGAAGGAAAACTAGAGACAGACTTAGGTTACAGTTTATACGAAGAGACCCTCTCTTAACTTAAGACTTTATTAAATAAAAATCAAGATAAAATTATTAAACCAATTCGATTTTGGTGTGGGTAACAAGTTTAGTTAATCCTACGAATTGGTGAAGAAATGTAAATGGCTCCCATTCCTTTGAATTTTTGAGTCAAAGAAACTGTCAACACTGCGCTTACCTAATCACCACACCTACACATAATTGAGTTGGATTTATTATTATCAGACTTACTCGGGCGATGTACCAAATTTGTTTCGTGGACGAGAGGTAGGATCGTCTTTTTCTTTTTAAAAGGATAAAAAAGTAAAATTCTACCATCCTATTACTTTGTAATTACATCAATTTTGAAAAGATTAAATCACAGATTACCATTTTTGGAGAACCAAGGTCACTACTACACTTGTTATTGATCGGGTTATCCGTTCAGACTCGAAGATCCGTCTGAAATTTGGGTAAAAATATTAAACTCGAAAGATGGGCTTGAGCAAAAAATTAGATCCATTTCAAATATAGGTCGGCTCGGGGTTGAACATTCAAGGCCTGAGCCCAAGCTCAAACCGTTTTAAGTTTATGATGTTTTATATTATATTATTTTTATATATTATGTACTTTAGAACACATTAAAAAAAACTATAAATATATAATACTACTCTAATGTAAACATTAAAATAATGTTAAGATAACTATATAAAAAAATTTCAATAAATAAAAAATGTATAAATTTTAAATATTAAAATAAAATAATATAAATATTTAAAAAATTAAAAATAATATAGACCGGCCTAAAATAGGCTTGGATTTGTCTTTTGCAAATATGGACGGATTTGAATAAAATTTTAGACACAAATTTTGATCCGAACTAGGTTTGAAAAAGCATAAAGTATGTTAATATCATACCCTGACCCAGCCCATGATCACCTCTAGTCACTATCTGCCCCTTGTCTACACCCTTTGTATTATGATTGAAGTTTACGATTTAGGGTGTTAATAAAAAAAAAAGATTAAATCTTATGTTTGGAAGGTCTAAAGTCAGATGGAAACTCGTGCTGACTTTTAGGATATTCAACATATACACGCCAATGTGGTCCATTCAAATAATAATGAAGATTAGGGCTTTTAGAATTGAAATGATGGTTGAATCAATCAGATTACTGGTTCATCGATTTAACTAATTCGATCAATTCATTTAATTCAATTAAATAAATCATTAAAAATAAAAAAAAATATTAAAAATCCGTAGCAATTGATTCAATTGATTTTTATTCAACTGATTTATACTAATTTCCAAGTTAACCAATTCAATGCCCTTCTATGAACTAGTAGTATCTCAAGTTCCCAACTGATTTTCTACCCAATCAATCAATCTAGTTTGATTCAAACAATCTTAAAAAAGATAAATTAAAATTAATGCCATTTTTCGAATTATATAATTTTATTTTCATCATTTCAAACCTTTGTTATAAGTTTAAATTATTTTAAGTTTGGACAATTTCGAATTGTTGTTATTTTGAACAAATCACCAAACTTGAGACTTAAAAAGACAGGATTCTATTAATATCGAAGCTCAATTGTACAAAGGATTAATGGTTTCTATCAAAAACATGAAGAAGAACAACTCAACTCTTAACACTAACAAGTGAAATTCTACAGTTAGATGCACAAAGAAGATCAAAGAGAAAAAAAAAATTAAAAAGATACATCTGATGGTACAGTTTCAAGCAATAAACCATCAAGCAAGGGGATATATATATACCAGTGCAGCCACCTATTCTAAGTTTTTAACACCATTAGTTAGTATTTGCATTATGATCCAGCAGGATCTTCACTTGTTGGAGCTTGATTTACTTGATCAGTTGATTCGGTACCTGAGTTTACTTGATTTGATAGAATAGAATCCATTTGATGTATTATACCGGGGGACGGGTTTTCCTTCTTATCTGTTGTTGGCTCAACAGTATCCGTTTGACAGGCTACAGATGGGTTGGAGTCCATCGGGTCAGTCTCTGGTTGAGATACGGTCGGTGGAGATGGGTCTTTTTGGTCTAAGTTGTTTTCGACACTTGCGTATTCGGAGAGGAGATCCATGAACTCATTAAGTAATCGTTGGACTTTCCTATTCGATGCCATTGCTGGAAGAATGTCTTCTCTTAAAAGTTTGTGCTTTTTCATTCCCTGCAAAGATTTTAGATAGGTTACAGGAAGTATCCCGAGGGTCCAGGAAAGGATATTTTATTGGAGTCGTCTGATAAAAGGATGTACTGAAAATCAATGGATGGTATATATAAGAGGTCGGGATGAAAGACTTACAAGCACATATGCATCCCAAGCAGGGTTCTTGGAATCGGAAGCCATTCCGGTTGGTGGACCAAGAAAACTTTCACAGACTTCTCGTAATCGAGACTCATCTGCTTCTCTACAAACACGAGAGCACGTATAATTTGTCAACGACTTATTTTTATGCTACTGTTACAATAACCAAAGAGAACATTATTCTGCAGAAATACGTAACGATGCACCGACTACAAGCTTTGCATAATGAGTTGTAACGAAAAGAGCATATAAGCCAATACCGAGGAAGGTACACGAGTTTTGCAGGGGAAAAAAGCCAACCTTGCAAGGAAGCGTATGTAGGAAAGAAGGCTCTGGCGATATTCGTTTGGGGATTTCAGAGCCAAAGACGATGCCAATTGAGCTTCTAGATGAGCACGTGTTTGTACTCCATCATCGGTTACCCTGTTGCAACACATAATCAGGGGTGAAATTCTACGACCAAAACAGTTAAAAAGTTCCGGGAATTATTCGGAATTATTTCTTAAGCAGTATAATTGAAATCCACACCATCGAGATAAGTTGTCAAACATTTACTCGGTACCAAATGTGGTATTGCTTTAGGATTATAGGGCAAGAGATCGTTAGCGACAAACCTGCTCCAGCCTGGTTTTCTGGCCAAATATTTCCTGACATCCACCTGCAGTGAGGCCAGCTCACCGGTCTGAGTTGAACCCAAATTCCAAGAACTAGCGAAATTTGATGCCGGGAAGCAGTCATCAGCGACCCTCAGCCAACACATTAGACTCATGTCAAAGAGAAACGCGTGCCGAGTGGCCAAAACAACGAGAGGAAAACCAGATTTTGATAACTTAACCGATATAACTTTGATTGTGCCTAAAAAGAGTTATAAAAATGGACGTTTTGAGTTGTCGACAAAGTACCACGAAGTAACAAACCTACCAAGATCATATGAAGTGCATGTACCTTTTGTAGACAAGTTATGGTCCAAAATGATTAAAGACGCCAATGAATCGCGGAGGAGACAATTCCTATTGAGGAGATCCCATAAATACAAAGATCCTTTCCTCGTGACCAATAATAATTTCCAGCTCTCGTCGCAATCTATAAAGGTTGCAGCAGATCCCATCATCATGGTCGGCAATGCACGTCTTCCACACTTCGTATAAACCTTCAAAAACATAAGCAAAAAAGACTTAAGGTACATTTGCCAACAAATTACAAAATCTCATTGAAATGATTTGATAGATATTATATCATAGAAGCAGTTAAAGTATCATGGAGACCCTGTACTAGGAGCCGGATTCCATTTTGCCCCCTCTACTCAAAAAATGAGCAAATTAATCCTTGTACGGTAGATCAAAGAGCAAGCAGGTCTTTCAGTTAAAATTTTCATCTAGTTCTACTGGTAAAAACTGGTTCTTGTACGTCAGCATATGATAAACGTGTGACTTTCAGGTTATTCCGTCAGTCACACTAATTTTTAACAGTACAAATGGATGAATTTTTAATAGAAAGGACCAGTTTGCTCTTTGATTTAATGAACAGGGACTAGTTTGCCTATTTTTTTAGTAGAAGGGGCAAAATGCAACCTGACTATCTCCATGGTACTTTTACCTCATAGAAGCACATGCAAGTGCCTACGGTTAACACACGTCCCGGCAAAAATGAAACAAAAATTCTGCATGGTTAGGATAGAGAGTTTTTTCTTACCTGTAAACACCCGTCTTCACATCCAACAGCCCAAAAGTTTGCATTTCCAGCTAAGACTGAGACTTTTCCCGATATACGATCAGACCAAAGTGTTTGACCCCCTCTTGTGCAGATGATTTCTGTTTCTTTAGTCATACATGCATTTCCCGCACCAACGATGTCGGTCACAGCATGTTCCTTGGGACACGCTTCCAAGCAAACCGGAGTCAAATCATTCCCTTCTTTTATTTCAAATACCCTAATCGAGAGAGATTTGGCAGAACCAGCAGTGGAACCTGATGGTTTCAAGCTTCCAGACTGTTCTACATTGATACTATGATCTTGGCCAGCAGAAACTTTTTCAATAACCAGACTGTCAGTAACAGTAGCCCGAGCGGTAACCCCTGAGCACTCCTTTAAGTCAAAACTTCTACCAATGGTTCCCCTGATAGTAGCTTCTCTCAAACCACCACCAGCAGGAACTGTGCTGTTATCATTTTTTCGGGGATCAGATGATGCAACAGGGAAATCTAATGCTTGAGACTGAGCACCACCGCTAATATTCTCCTGCTGAGTAGGAACACCAACGGCTTCGGGAATGATTCTCTTTCTACCATCAGCACGTCTGTATTCTCTTTGTTTCACAGGGCTAGTAACCCGAGCAGACGTCACCAGTTTATTTAATCCGTCACTAGCAGAAAGTCCACTCTTCTTTCCATCATTGTTCGGTGGCTTGGAACTTTTGTTTGTTACACCCAAGTCAAGCGACGATTTTACAGGTGTCTGATTCTGCTGAACATCCAAAGCTACTTTCTTACTAGTGGTTTGCTTGGCTGAAGCAGCTTCAAGCAATAACTGTGCCGGGCTCTCCGCCAAATTTGCCTGTCGACCTCTTACATCACCATAACGACTTCTCTTTAACTCATCAAGTTCAGCGTCACTTAACCTGTGGCCCAGTTCTTTCACTTCGAAATGGAAAGTAGCCACCGTTCCATCCAATGAACAGGCAAAGAGAGAATAGCCATCAGGGCTCCTGTTTATGGAAAGAGATTACTATTAACGGACAAATATAAAATGACATGGAGAAATATGCTACCAACGTGCAGTTCAATGACGAAAAAAAAAAATATATATATATATATATCTTCCACTAAAACGAAAATCTTTACCATGATAAATCCACAACACTTTGACCAAAGAAATGCTTGGCAACGAAGAGTGGGCGAGGACTTGCAGTTGTCCATACGGTTATAGTGCGGTCCTGACTCCCAATTGCGATTACATTATATGGCTGTGATTCTTTCCCACCAATCTTAGCAGCTCCATTCACCCAGCCAACAGGAGTGGCTTTCACTTCCTGCGAATTGGCTGAATTTCTTTTGAACATTGAGTGATTAAACTTCACTACGATAACCGGTGCATTGTGGCCTAAAAAGTCAAACGTTGCAGCCCATTCCCCTCTCTCGAGAACAGGTGCAGAATGCCTTGGCTTTTGGTAACCATGAGTAGTAGTTATGAAATGACCGCAAGGTGACCATCCAAGCCGCCTGAAAAATGTGGATCCCAACTGAAAAGAACATGTTTCAGTCAGAGAAGGAAACAGAATGTTTTAAGACAAAACAAAATTCCAGCGATACAAAAAGACGTACTGATTTTGCCCAGTGGCCCTCTGTTCTATGAGCAAGGCTCCAGTCACTTGTTCGCCATATAATAACGGTCTTGTCATCAGATTGGCTCGCTATGAAGGACCCGATGGGATCCCAGGCAACTCCTTTAACCAGACTAGAATGACCCCTAAGCACAGCCGTGCAGATACCATTACTCATATTCCATACGTGGATAGTGTTGTCCAAACTCCCACTAGCCAACATCAAGTCATCAGGTGACCAATTAAGATCTACCTACTTCAAGCTCAAAATAAAAGTAATTTACCAGTTAGACAATATCCCATGCTTATCAGACAGCGCTACATTAAACTAAAGGACATGCAAAGACCGAATTTCAATGTAAAACAAAATGCTTTTTCAAGAACGAAAATAGTCAATCAAAAGTAAAGGTACCATGGAGGCCCTTGAACTAGGAGTCAGATTGCATTTTACCCCTTTTACTCAAAAAATTGGGCAAATTAGTCCCTGTAAATTGAATTAAAAAGCAAACTGGTCCTTTCTATTAACAATTTCATCCATTTCTATTAAAGAGCAAACTGATTTTAATAGTAGAAATGGATAAAAATTTTAACAGAAGGACCAGTTTGCTCTTTGATCTACGTACAGGGACTAATTTGCTCATTTTTTTAGTAGATGAGGCAAAATGCAATCTGACTCCTAGTACAATGGCTTTCATGGTACTTTTACCGTCAATCAACATGTACCACAGCACAATAATCTTGTCAATGTCTATACATCCCAACATGGAAAACAATATCATTACCACATCTGCAGTGTGTCCCCTCAACGTCATCGCGACTTTCCAATTCTCAACATCTGGGGGCTCCCCACTACCGAACTCGGTCGTCCCAGAACCAGGCTTTCTCTCATGAATTAGAATCACTTGATCATCAGACCCCGACGCAACAAACCGGCCGTGCTTAGCCCACCTAACGCAGTTCACCGACCCGAAATGATCACGCAAAGTCGCAAGAAGCCTCAATGTAGATTCATCCTTCCCCAAATTCCTACCAACAGATTCCATGTTCCATACTCTAACCTATATATACATATGAAATAAATTACACATTTCAAATTACATATCCACTAACAGAAGATGCTATTCATCAATCTATGACCATATGACATTGTAAAATACTATGCATATGAAAAATTTGCAACTGTGGTCACTTACACCAGTAAAAAACTAAACTAAAAGCCAAAAGAGAATATATATATATATCAACAAACAAGAGCTTCTGTTCATCAACAAAATTAAATAATCTATGGACATATAACATCGTAAAATGCTGTGCATAGGAAAAATTTGCATCCCTGGTTACTTGCAGCAGTAACTAAACTAAAGCAAAAAGATATATATATATATATAAAGATTTAAGAAGGGAAATTTTACCTTATGGTCACCTCCACCAGTAGCAAACCTAAGACCACCAGGTTGAATATCAATGGAGAAAATCTGCATTCCTTCATGCCTAACCCAACTTGGTTTCTCAGCAATCATTTTTTTTACCTTCTTTCTTTTGTTACTTCACAGTACTCTTTTCAATTTCCACTCTCTCTTTTTTTTCACTATGGTTGGTGAAAACTAGAACAAATGGTAGTAAATTTCATAGCATTTAAAAAAAAAAAAAACCCACAACTCAAAATTAAAGCCTTAAAGTTCCTTAGTACCTAAAACCCAATTCATATAAAGAAAACCCCAGAAAATAAAAAGGAAAGTTTACCTTGTTTTAAGGGAAAAAAAAGGCCCAGATGGGAAAATGTGGAATTTTAGGGTTTGTGAAGTGCATAGAAGTAAAGAAGAAGCAAAAGTTCGAAGTGTAGTGAAAAAAAACAGAGATTAAAAAAAGTGAAATAAAAGATTTCTTTTTACCAAAGCTTAATTTGCTAATTAAGGTAGGGTTTATTTTCTTTTTCGGTAAGAAGAAAAGCCCTAATTTTCGATAACAAAAAACAAAAAACAAAAAAAAAAAACAAGTAGAGATCTTTAAAGGAAAATAAAAAGGATAAAATTTGGTCTTTAAAGGTCAAAAATCTTTCTTACAAGATTTGTGAGAAAAAAAAAAGGGTTCTCTTAGATTTGGATTTTGGAGACTGAAAGAAACAAAAGAGAGAGTTGAAAAAGATTTTATTTAATAAATTTTAAATAAAAAAATTAAAGAACATTAATAGATTTTTTTTAATTTAAAGTTAGTTATGTCTACCTCTTTCTCTTTTTATAATTTTAAAAAATTAAATATTTAAATATTTTCTTTAATTTCAAAAATTATTAGGTTAAATTATACTAATGATCATCCACTTATTAATAATTTTTTTATTATTTAATTACGAAAAATTACAAAATAATCATCAAACTATTCAATTTTATCTTTTTTAGTTATTATGGTTAACGATAATAACTTTTAAAATTAGTATAATAATAACTTTAACATCCAACATTTATAAATTATGTCAATTTAGTTTTGATTGTAAAAAGATTTAATCTTTAACACTTGCACATTATATAATTTTTTATTTACAATTTCGTTTTTTTTGTAACATTGAGTGTTATTTTTAAAAGAATGAGAAAATATAAAAATAATTGTCTTAAATTTTTTAGTATTTTTAATTTTTTTCCATATTTTCAATTAAATTTAACTAATATATCTATTTTTTAAGTAAAATGACCAAAACATAAAAATTTGTAGTAATTTAATAATTTAATGATATTAAATATAATTTACCTAAATATTTTCTGCAAATAAATAATTTAATATTTAAAAATATAATACAAACATAATATAAATATATATATAAATATATTAAATTCATATAAATAAATTATTGATTAAAATTGGCCATTGAATCAGACTAGATCGCAATCTAGATTTCCTTGCTTTAGCTTAATTACTACTTTCAAAATTATATAAATATTTTATATACTCTATTAATAAATTTAAATAAAAATAACAAAATTGTAATTAAATTATCGTTTAAATAGTAAAATTATAAGTTAATATAATAAAATTATATTTTGATCCTTTTAAAAATTTATAATTTGATTCTAACCCTATCAAAATTTTATAATTCTAAAATTGCCAGACTTTCCCTTCCAAAAATGGAAAACACCCCCCACAAAGCTTCCCCTTCCTTGGCTACCTGGAAAAGAAATCATTTCATTTAAAAAAACTCGAATATTATAAAAAAAATGCAACATTTAATCCCTGAACTTATCAATAATTTCCATTTCAGTCCATAAACTTTTTTTGAGTACCCATTACTCCTAAAACTTGGCAACTTTTTTCAATTTAATGCTTAAACTTGATACCATTAAAGCATCATAATGTAACACTGATATAATACCAGAGTATCCCTGAAAACTTTAAAATTTAAAAAATAAAAAATAAAAAAAAATTAAGTGATGACATGCCAGCCATCACTCTTTAAAGAAATCCAAATTCATGGAGCAAATTGGGAAACTTAGATTAATATGGATGAAAAAAGTTCAGGATCAAGGTGAGAAAAACTGCCAAATTCAGGGACTAAGCAAGAAAGAAGAAGAGGGTCTTATTTAAACCAAGAAAAAAAACATCAATTCAATGAAATGTAATGTCTTCATCCTATATGAATACAGGCTGGTGAAGCTAAAAAAAATAGAGACAATTTCCAGTGATGATCCCAGCAGTTAAATCAATAAAATTACAAATCACAGTGAATGCGCTCACAACTGTGTCGATCAATGTCACAGTTGCAGACAAATCCATCAACCTTCCTCTCCAAACTCCTTTGTAAATCTTTCATGGACCTCGAGATCGCCTTTGCTCACCGTTGGCCTCTGTCTCGCAAGCACCTTATCGAAATCTGATCTCGAAATAGGTGGTGGAAGAATCTGCATAGACATTTAATCAATGGAAAAAAAAACTTCAATCATTTCAAATGTCACAAATGACAATTTGTTTTCCATATTTGTTAATCACAACTGACTTCGTACCTGTGCCGCGTGTCCTTTGGCTGCCAATTCCTGCATGGTAATTTGGACAGCAGACGGTTGCCTTGGTCCACAAGGCATCCACATATCG
This sequence comes from Gossypioides kirkii, assembly GCA_005610355.1. Lineage (NCBI taxonomy): Eukaryota > Viridiplantae > Streptophyta > Magnoliopsida > Malvales > Malvaceae > Gossypioides > Gossypioides kirkii. Next base: position 646,167 of record CP032250.1, read on the forward strand.
TCATGTGTCTTGTAGAAAAACATGGCATCTTGGGTTTTACGAACGGGTTCGAAAAGAACATCCTTAACCTGCCACGATATAAAGTAAAATATGCACAACAATGAGATACTAAGTTAAATAGTAAGACTCGCTGACAAGACGTAATTCGGAGAACAGATTTTTTCACTTACACAAACTGATACGTCCGAACCTGAAAACCCCTCTGTTCGGCGAGCTAAGTTCTCGAAATCACTTTCTGTCAAGTTATGAGGAGTATCACCTAAATGCACCTGTTGTAAATTTATTTAGCCAAACAACACATCCATGTCAAAACAACAAAAGCGATCAAAGACTAAACAGCGAAATTTTTTTTCCTCAATGCTTTGAAGGACAAATATAGGGAAAAGGTTGAGTACTTTGAACATATGTTGTCGAGCCTTCATATCTGGCAGAGGAATGTAAATACGCTTATCAAAACGCCGGCGAATAGCCTAAAAGGACAATTGATTAGTAACAGAAACCTATGCCTGCTGAATCGAGATACATATATGAAGATTATATGGGTAAACTACACCCCATGTTAATAAAATATTAGTAAGTTTACGTATTGTTCATTCAAATTTAAAAAATTACAAAACGGTCACTAAACTATTCGAAAGTTCTTATTTAAGTCACGCGGCTATTAATTTTTTTTTATGTTCAGCTAGGGAGCTCCTAGTGACGATTCGACGATGGGTACGGTGGATTAGTACCTATCAATAACAAAGAGAAAGCCATTACAACAACAATTTTAACAACCCAATTACTTAAATGAAAACTTTCGAATAATTTAGTGGTCATTTTGAAACTTTTGAAAGTTGAGTGACCAAAACATACACTTACCAATAGTTTAGTGACCTTGGGTGTAGTTTACCCAAATTATATTTTAATGTTCTCCTTTACCTGATCAAGTGCATAGGGAGTATTCGTTGCCGCAAGCACTAAGACTTTCTGATCAGTATGTCCGACACCCTAAAGCATAAACACACAAGGTGAAAAGTTCATTCACTAAGCTAGAAATCTACGAAGGAGTCATATATCTATTTTCCCAATCTAGCACAGACCAAAATAAGATACGAGCACCGTCATGTAATACCTGCATCTGCACGAGAAGTTCGGTTTTGATACGTCTAGATGCTTCACTCTCATTGCCCTCACCACGTTGACCACACAAGGAATCTATTTCATCAATGAATATGATGGACGGAGCACTATCACGAGCCATCTGAAAAAGGTTTGAAACCAGCTTTTCACTTTCCCCCATCCACTTTGACACAAGGTCAGATGAAGAAATACTAGCAGAAAAAGAAGTGGAAAAGGGATTAAATTTTAAATGAGAAACAAGAAAAAACCTTAATACATGCACGTAAATGGAGCAAAGCTGTACAGATGATTAATGACCGCAAAAACATTTGAAAAGATAACCAAACACGTGCCAGAAAGGCAAACTCATACTTTTCATATATGAAGCCTAGGGTTACAATCTCCAAATAAATGCATATAACTTTACGGAAACAAATTTTCATGTCTTTACCGGCAAAGAGGTCAAAAAAGTGACAAACAATATATTACCTAAAAAACGTAGAGTCTGCTTCAGTTGCAACAGCCTTGGCCAAGTATGACTTCCCAGTCCCCGGTGGCCCGTACAACAGAAAAGCTCTCCATGGCCTTCTCTTTCCTAAAAGAGAAGGAACCGGAAAACTTTAACAAAATTAATCCAATTATATCCCTGCATATGTAAATAATATATGGGCCGGTTGAAGACCGAGCCTCCACTAATCCCCTACATTACTTTGATTAACTCCATAACAGCAAAATTTTCAGATAGATAGCAAATGAATTTGAGTATAAGTTTTGCTTCTTTTTTTTTTTTTAAGTTACAAATGTTCTAATAGACCAATCATTACAAAAACTAAATTGAATAACTAGCTCAATAACTGAACCAAATAACTAATTAACTCACAAATCATAACTGAGAACCCACACATTTACATGGACTCAAACCTGGGACCTCACTCCCAGGCCTTTAACCTTGCCATGGTGTATAAAGTTGAATTCAACGATCATACATGAAATTATGACATAATCTAACATCTCTTTAAAAACTGTTAACTTTAAAACCATATTAATGGATGTGATTAAAATGGCAATGTTGTTCAAAGGAGGTAGGATCTGTAATATCTAAAAAGCTTCTAGCAATAAAAAGTGACACTAAAAGAGACAGCAAGCAAGTCTTAGGAAGGCTATGTCATATAGGTCGTTTGTCACATTATGTGTTGCAAGAAGCTATAAAACCCATACGACCTTAAAATGCAAAAATATAACTATAAAACCATACGATTCCTCCATAGTTTTAAGTTTCAACAATAAATAATCACTCCATTTCATTAACCCACTAGCAAATACTAAAATCCAGCTAAAACAACCAATTTTAAGCTGTAAACCCATAAATTTTCTCCATAGTTTAATCAACAATTACCCCATTTCATTATCCACTAGCAATAACTAAAAGCCACCAATTTTAAGCTGTAAACCCATAAATCTCTTCCATTGTTTAACAATGAACAATCACCCCATTTCATTAATCCGCTAGCAAAAACTAAAATCCAGCTAAAACCACCAATTTTAAGCTTAAACCCACAAATTTCCTCCACTGTTTAACAATCAACAATAACCTCATTTCATTAATCCACTAGCAATTACTAAACCCAGCTGAAACCACCAATTTTTAAGCTGTAAACCCATAAAACTCCTACAAAGTTTAACTATCAACAATAACCCCATTTCATTAATCCATTATCAATTACTAAAATCCAGCTAAAACCACCATTTTAAGCTGTAAACCCATAAATTTCCTCCACGGTTTAACAATCAACAATCACCCCATTTCATTGATCCACTAGCAATTACTAAAATCTAGCTAAACTCACCAATTTTAAGCTGTAAACCCATAAAATTCCTACATAGTTTAACAATCAACAATAACCCCATTTCATTAATCCACTGTCAATTACTAAAATCCAGCTAAAGTCATCAATTTTAAGCTGTGAAGCCAAAATTATCCTAAAAAAAGACAATTAAAATAAAAGAGCCTAACCAGTAAAAAACTGAGGAAACTTGACAGGCAAAATAACAGCTTCTTGCAAAGCCTGTTTAGCACTTTCTAACCCAGCCACATCATTCCACTTAACATTAGGCTTTTCCCTAATAATAGCCGAATTAAGCCCAGATCTCAACTTAGCCTGGTCCGGATCCTCCCCTCCATCACCGCCTTCACCTCCGCCACCACCGTTCTTGGGCTTACTTTTCGGACGCGTAGCAACGGCAGCATCCCCATTAGAAGCCGGTTCTGGCCCACCTTCATCAAGAACGGCACGGATCTCCTCGGCGCGACGCAAATACTCAGTGAATCTCTGGGTAATCGCTTCCCTGATCTTAGGGTTCTTCTCGTATTTCAAATGGGTCTTGAAATACTCGAGGGCGTTCATGTATAAAGGGAAAGCTTTACTGTAATTCCCTTCATTGTCTTCATGTACAGCTTGCTTCACGTACTCTATCGCTTGTTCTTTGAAATTGCTATACATATCTCTATCTTCTTTTCTGGGTGTTCTAATTTTTTCCGTGGAATTCTTCCCCAGTGAAAGATTTAAACTTTTTCTTGGTTTCCAAACAGTATTATGGAAAACTTGAGATTTGGAGGGTGGGATCAAAGGCCAGAGATAGAAGAAAATTAAAAAAAAAATAAAAAAAGATTGGTTTTTTGATCGTCAAATAACTCTTAAAAGGCAAAGCGTGTGGAATATTAGTTACTTAACATTCAACAAGCTTTACCTTGTGGCCGAAGGAAAGTTCAAAATTCTGCCGTTTTATACACAGCTTTTATTCGATGTTCAAAGGCCAGGTTCGGTCGGGCCTTGGCCCGATTCAAAAATCAAGTTCAGGCTTTTCGACCCGGTTCGATCGGCCCTAAAGCCCATTTCACAGTTCAACATAAAAATAAAAGGGTAAATTTTAAGAGTAGTCACCCAATTATTAGTTTTTTTTTGTCATCCAATTATGAAAAGTTACCAAATGTTCACCCAACTATTCAATTTTATCTTTTTTGGACATCAGTTGGCTAACAGTAGCAACTTTTAAAATTGACATAATGGAAACTTTAACCCTCAACATTTACACATTGTGTAATTTGTTTTCTTTTTTTTTTTGCAGATTTGTTTTTCTTTGTAACCCTTTCACTTAAAAGACTAAAAAAATTTATCAGCTGAATTTGATTGAAAAAATACAAAAGATGGAAACACCCAAAAATAGAAGATAAAGATTTTCATCTATTCTCATTCTTTTAAATTTAACCTTTGATGTCATAAAAAACAAACTTGTAAAAAAAAAAAAGACCAAATTTTGCAATATGTAAATGTTGAAGGTTAATTTTTTTTAAGATCAAAACTAAATTGACTTAATTTATAAATGTTGAAAGTTAAAATTACTATTATGCCAATTTTAAAAGTTGTCACAATTAACCAACCACTGATAAAAAAAAGAAGATAAAACTAAACATTTTGTTAATCATTTTATAACTTTTCATCATTTGTGACCTAAAAATATATTTATTAATAGTTGGGTGAATACTAGTGTAGTTTACTCAAATAATAAATGGTTAAATTTTGTTATTAGTCATTGTACTTTGCAATTGTTGTAGATTTAGTCTCTGTACTTTAAATTTCATGCTTTCAAAATTTGAAAATTTAATATTGACCTAAACTATAGCAATTTAATCCATTTGGTTACATATATATATTTGGTAAGAAGAAGATAACTTAGGCTAAAGAATAAACCGCCTAATTATTAACCTAAACTATAGTAATTAAATCCATTTGGTTATATTCAATATACAGTCGTAGATTTAGTCCATAGTCTCCAACTAGATCATTTTAAGTCTCTATACTTTTTAAAATTTGAAAATTTGATCCTTAAATAAATGATAGTCGTTAATCTATTAACTATATTTTTAGTGAGTAACATGTGGAAATAACGAACTAGCATAGCATTATCTGGTAAAAGTACCATCAAGGCCCTTATACCAAGAATCAAATTACAGTTTTTTGCCCCATCTACTAAAAATGGGCAAATTAGTCATTATACGTTAGATCAAAGAGCAAATTAGTATTTTTGTTAAAAATTTCATCAATTAGTATTGTTAAAAACTAACATGGTTGACAAAATAATCAAACAATGACATGTGGTATGCCACATGTAACTCATGTTGACATACAAATACCAGTTTTTAACGGTAAAAATGGATAGAATTTTTAATTGAATTATTGGTTTGTTCTTTTATCTGACGTATAATGATTAATTTACCCATTTATTGAGTAGAGGGGGCAAAATGCAATCCAATTCCTAGTACAAGGGCTTCCATGGTACTTTTAGCGGTATTATTCATATGATAATATGTTTGCTGCATAGCATTTCGAAAATAGCATAATATAATTTAAGTTAATAAATTTAATCGTTATCGTTTGGTGAGTACTGAAATTTTAAAACTTGAAAGGTTCATGGACTAAAACTAACCAATTTAAAGCACAAGGACTAAATTCATAACTTTCATAAAATATAAAGACTAATAGTAGAATTTAACTTATAAATATTTATATTATTATATATTTTTAGATTTAAATTTTATTTTTTTATTTAAATCGAATTGAAGTTAGGTTGGTCCAAGGTAGAAAACTCATTATCTAAGCTCAACCCTTGTAATAACTTTCCCTTGAGAAGAGAACAACAATTGGATTCGGTTGCTAATATCCAGTAGGTTGAGGAGGAAAAGGAAGAATTCAGTTGTTAGTTCTGTACCTCCCAGTGCGTATTGTTTCAATAATAAAATCAGAACAACCAACTTTCTTTTTTTCGCATCCGTAAAAATTTTAATCCATATTGGTCACACAAGCTTATTTTGATAAATTCCATTCATGTCAGTCGAAATATGATGCAACAACTGGTGCATGAATAATATTTAAAAAATATAAATTTTAGTCACTTTTACCATTATAATAATAAATAAAACGTAACGAAAGTTAGTTTTTGTTGCACATTTTTAAAATTTAAAACGTAAAAACTAAAAATATAATAAAAAGTAAACAACTCACTCATCCTTCAATTTTAATTTCAAACATTTGATATGCATGTTTTTATAACATTTTTTTTGTTTATTTTGAATTTATTAAGTGATGGATTTTAATTTACGGAATTTATTAATGAATATTTTATATAATTTATAAATATTTTATATTTTAATTTTATGTAATATTATTAATTTGATATTTATAAATATTTTTTCCTATAATATATTAAATATTTTTTAAAATATTGATAAAACTGAAATATTACATTGAAGTAGATCAATACCGATACATAAAAATTTCAATTGAAAAACAGGTACACCCACAGCTTTGGTACTAACTACATTGATTTGGATTAATACATGTAAATATATCTATAAAAAAAAAGTCAGTGTTAATATATTATCCGGTATCTGAATTTGGCTTCAATATTTAACTTGGTATATGAGTTTGACTTCAATGTTCAATTTGGTATATAAGTTTTCTCAAATTGATACTTGAGTTTTTATTTGTCTTGTATAAGTACTCGAGTTTGACTTTAATGTTAAAGTCGATATTGACTTTTTCTTTTATCTCAATTAAGTATTTATGTTTTTTTTATGGGAGCACGCGTGTCAAATTATTTATTGGATCACATGATGTCATTTGGTTTAGATATCAAATTAAACATTTAAGCCTAATTTAGGTACCAATTTAAGGCAAAAAAAAAAAAAAACAAACTCAAGTACTAAATTAAACATTAAAATCAAACTCATGTACCAAATGGTACACCAATCTTAAAAATAGATATTGTAAAACAGGACAAGTGGTCAAATGGTCAAAGCTTTACTTTTTGGTTCAATAGATGAAATTGTAGGTTAAACGATAATTAAATTAAATAAAAAATATTTAAAAAATCATAAACCAATTCAATCTATTGAACCATAATTTTTTTATATCGGTTTTCGACTTTTTTTATCAATTCATAACAATTTTATTCTATATTTAATTTTATGCCACCAATTAAATTAATTCATCCACCGATTCTCAATTCAAACAACAAATTTGATTTATTTCTATCATCATTTGAACAAAAAAAGAGAAACATTTCATTATAAATTTCACAATCAAATAAAATTTGGCCCTCCAAATATCTTGTTACATGTATTTTTTGTTCACTTTGATTTTTAAACTTGTCAATTAGATCCATTTTGATCATGAATTTGAATTTTGTTAAGATTTGATGATGTGATTATTGTTCTTGAAACATGATTAAATTGGTTAATCATAATGATTGGAGCGAGAATCGATAGTTATCCTAATCCAAATAAAGAGGTTGAACCGTTTGAATAAGAAACAACTAGAAATCGATAAAAAATTAAAAAAAATGGAATAAAAACCCTTAGTTTAATAGGTTGAGTTGGTTTAATAATATATTTTTAATTAATTATTTAATTATTATTGGTCTATCAGTTGACTTGATCAAATCAATGGTCTGATCAATTCAACCATTGATCTGATTATTAGAACACTGTATATGACACTCTAACATTGTACAACATCAAAATTTATTTAAATTTTTTAAATTTCAAGTAATAATGTGCCACAATCTCAAAGTGCCACATCATTAAATTTTTATATTTTTCAAATTCAAAGATAAAAATGAATTAAAAAAATATATAAATACCAAAATAGACCAAATTAACAAGTTCAAGGACGAAAATTTATATTATCCCTTCAGTTGGACCAGCAGATTCATTCTAGTTCTACCCTCACTCACAAAAATTTGGAATATATTTCATTATATAATTTTCACAATCAAATAAAAAAACAATTCTCATTTCTCATAATAAATCAAAAAGAAAATAACAAAATATTTTCCATTTTTTTAATGAAGTCCGGCCGACGTGAAATATTATGATAAACACCATACGTATCAATCACGCCAAAGAGATCGAATTTTTAAGGGAAAAAACAAGAAAATTGGACATTGACTCTCTGTCAAGTCTTCCATTTTATTTACAATTTCTTCATTTTTTGTAGTTGCCCACTTTTTAGTCCTAAATATTAGCTAAATATTTAGTTTCATTAGCAATTGTTCAAGAAAAAAATCATGATTTTCTTACTTACAAAACAAAACCCATTTCCATGCAATTCATATTTCAGTTCCTGGTAATGTTTTCATTTCCAAGATTTGATCTTTGTTCTCTTTTCCTTTCTGGGTTTGGTTTTTATGAACAAGAAAACTGATTTTCATCCTCCTTTTTTTGTTCCAAAAGCCCCCCAAACTTCTTTTAAAAGATATATACATATATATGTGTGTAATTTCCCACTACAAGTTTTGATCTTAGTTCTCTTTTCCTTTCTGGGTTTGATTTATATATATATGTATATGTGTTAAAGACCCAAACTTTTTTGTTTTAAATCTTTTTTAGCTATATATAGCAAACCCCATTTTTCCATTTTCACCAAAATTTTGTTTTTGGTCCATATGAAAGGATCAGTTAGACCATTGCTAAGCATTCTAATGCTTGTTGTATTAGCAACAACCTTAACCTGCCGGATTTTCATCTACGGCCGCCGTGTCTTCACGGTGGCAGCAGCCCAACAATCCTCACCAATCCAAACTTTCAACTCCACTTTGCTCAACTTTGCAGCCATTGATATAGGTGAAGAAAAATCCAAGCTTGAAATTGACCAATTATTAGAAAGGAACTACGACAATGAAAGAACTAAAGCTTATAGAACACGGAGAAGGTTCAATCACTATGATGCCATTGCCAAAGCCAAATCCAAAAGGGATAATAAATTGTTGGTAATGTTCAAATCCCCAAAATTTCATCATTATTGGTTAGATTTTAGAAGGAATTTGCAAGATTGGGCCAGAAAAAAAGTGTTTCAACCTAATATAATGATGGAATTAGTTCAATTAGTGAAGGTCCCTATTGACGGTTATAATGGTTTCATTGGTACAAATAAGTATAAATCTTGTGCAATTGTGGGAAATAGTGGGATTTTATTGAATAACAAGTATGGGAATCTGATTGATGATTATGAGATTGTGATTAGATTGAATAATGCTAGAATTAAGGGGTTTGAAAAACAAGTAGGGACCAAAACAAATATATCATTTGTTAATAGCAATGTATTGCATCTTTGTGCTAAGGGTGGTGAAAGTTGTTTTTGTGACCCTTACGGACCTAATGTTCCTATTGTGATGTACATTTGCCAACCGGTTCATTTTATGGACTACGTGGTGTGTAACTCGTCTCGTCAGGCGCCGGTGTTGGTTACTGACTTGAGGTTTGATGTATTGTGTGCAAGGATCGTGAAATATTATTCAGTGAAACGATTTGTTGAAGAGACGGGGAAGACGATGGATGAATGGGGACCGGTTCATGATGGTCCATTCTTTCACTATTCATCTGGATTTCAAGCTGTTATGCTTGCTTTAGGGATTTGTGATAAAGTTGGTATGTTTGGGTTTGGGAAATTGGCTTCTGCTACACATCATTATCATACTAACCAAAAGGCTGAGCTCCGGTTACATGATTACGAGGCTGAATATGAGTTTTATCATGATCTAGTGAAAAATTCACGTGCGATACCATTCGTTTCAGATAACTTCAGATTCCCTCCTGTTGTAATCTATCAATGATTTTTGGTTTGTTTTGTTATATTCATGTCTTATATGTAGTTTCCAATTAGATACTTGAAAAGGAACACGAAAAATACGAACACGATTTCATAGATCTTTGTTTCATGTTCTGACCCTGTACTAGCAAACATAGTTAATCGATCAAGTTATCCATTTGCTTTTTTTTCTTGTTTATGGTTAAAGTTATACTTTGCTTGTTGATCAAGTTATCCTTCAAAAACATGGATGAAATTTGGATCATGTGCAAGATTAATAATATTAGCTTAGAATTTTGTGAAACTCTAAACTTGGGTTGACTTTTACAAATTTAAAATAATAATTTTTTTAAAAATTAGGGATAAATTTTAATACAATATTCAAGTTGATACATGAATTTTGATTTGGTGCAATTATATATATGAATTTGAATGTGATTCATATGTATAAATGAAACTTTGATTTTAATTCAACTGCAAACATTTAAATAAATGAATGCATATATTTATTTCATATTGGATTAATATAATTGTTTGTGAATATAACATATCAACGTAAAATGATGCTAATTCTATAATGTTATTCATGATTTGTGAAAATTGAATCAAATTAAAACTGCATGTATAAAATTATTCAAAATCAAAGTTTATGCATGATATTATACTTTAGATCAAAGTTCATATATAACTTTGATATTTATTCCTATTTTTATAATTAATTTTAAATAAGCAATTATTTTATTATCAAAATTATAATTCGGGTCGGTCTAATCCCAACTTAACCTTAAGTAAGCTTTTTTAAAACCTTAAGTATTCTTGCTATTATGGAAAAACATGGTGTCAATTGAAAGTATTGGAAAATTATAAAGCTCAAAATGTAATTTACCCTACATGGCAAAGGTAAAACACACATGTTTTTCATTTTAACTCTAATCTACTCGGAAAAAAAAATTGATTAGAAAATTATTGAGTAAATCTCAAGCTATTGGTTGAATCAAATATAAGTATCATAATACTTTATTCAAATTGATAGCAAGTTTTATTGATTTTTTTATTTTAATATTATAAAATTACATTTTTACTATTATTATATATAAAGAGATTAAGTGCGAACAAGCTTAATCAAGCACAAATTCGAGCTTCAGTATTGAGTAGCTTGATTAAATCTCAAATTGAGATTTAATTAATTTAGAAATTAATATTCGATTGAGTTCGAATCGAATATAAAATCTAGATTTCAAGTTGAACTTAAGTTGACTATTATCTAAGTTTGGCTAGACTTAATTACACCTCGTAATTGGCACTGGACAGAGTGATAATCTTCCTAGAGTTAAGAAGTCGCCACGTGTTAGAAAGGAAAAATGGTAAGGGTTCAATGGAAATCATTTAAATTTCATAAGGGTCAAAATGCAATTTACTCCAATTAAAATAATGTTTACATACGGATGACATAAGAAGCCTACGCCGAAAAAGCAACATTAAAATAATGAAAAAAATTCAAAAAAAGGAAAAATGAACTAAAACGAAAGCAAAACGACGGCGTATTATTTCTGCGCCAAAAGAAAGTTTTTATAATTATATGTACACACGTTTACAATAATCGCTTTCGCTTTCCCCTTTTTTTTCCCTAGAAAAAAAATACTGATTTTGATCTGTGCTTGACTTGGTTGATTCTCAGGTAATTGAATCCTTAATCTCTTTAATTTCATCTTACTTTACCTTAATTTCACTTCAATTTCGGCGTTTCTTTCTTATATTTCTCTATCTCTAAAGATAGGGTTTTCATTCATATGCCTAGTTCTCAAACTTTCAAAAATTTCCTTTTTTCCTTTTATTTTTTTAATTATTTTTCTATTTTGGATAGGAAGAGAAGTTTATGTGCTTTTTTTTTGAATTTTCGCTCCTTTTTTTTGTGAAATTTAGCTTACATGTGTTTCTTCTTTTTTTTCTTATGATTGTAAATTTAATTTTGGGATTTAATAGAACTATTTTGGGGATTTTATTTGTGGCTTAAAAGTCAACGAAGTTTACTGCTTTAGTACTTTTAACGAGTAGAAGTAGGAAGAGAAGAAGATATGGTTAAGGTTTAGCATTGTATGAGAGAAATTTTAAGTTTTTAAGTATATTTTTATATAGGCAGTTAAGTTCAGTTATATGTTTAAAAGGGTAGTTTATACAATTTGCTAAGATTCAAGCTGCTAAAAAGCAAAAGAAAATGGTAAAAACTGGAAGGCAAAATTACCATTGATTTAAGAATAGATAATTGGTGGAGGAGAAATGAGTTACTGGACTTCTGTGGGTAATTATCTCGTGTTCATGTCTGCAGATTTGGCAGTTCTAAGTCAGTAGATTGACAGAGAGAAAAAAGAATGTTGAATTCTGGGAATAATTTAAGCCGAGGGAATGCGGGGTTGTCATCAGATATGCCACCATTACCTCAGTGTTTGCCTTTGGAACCGATTTCATTAGGCAGTCAGAAATATACACGGTCTGGAGAGTTAAGCCGGGTGTTGGGCGTTCCTCTTCGAAACAGTACGTCAGAGGATCATTCTTTTGGAGTTTCACACCCTAAGCCTTCTCCTCCAGTGGCAACAGAGGAGCTTAAGAACTTTAAGGAAAGTGTTCAAGATACCTCCAGAAAGGCCAGGTACAGTCTCTTCATTATTGCAACTATTAAGAAAGGCTAAAATTTTGAATGTTCTATATTTTATGGAATATGGTATCCTCTATGAGTTAGTATAGTGACTTCTCATTATCGTTGTGGTGACAGGGGAGCCTTTAATGTTAATTTGGTAATGGTAGGAACTGCCCCTGGGAACATAATGGGCAAATAACAATCTGCCTGGTATATGACTTGTTACAATGCATGCAATGCTCATGTATTGTGATATATTTAAGATATTATCTTTGCATGCAATCTAGATATCCAGCCCTCGGACATGTCCTTGGGACTTGAGCATGTAGATGACTGTCTTGGATAGGAAGTATAGAGCTTTCCTGCAAGTCAAATGGTTCTTCTCACAGTTTTCTTACTGCTCATGTACTCTACTCCATGCATATTTTATCTGGGTCATGATGCCTGTTACTCATAAGTCGTGTGTTCGGTTTTTAGTTATTGAATCTACATTGTCGTTCTAACAGGGATAGAGTAAAAAGGTTGCGAGAGTCAATTTCTAAACTTGAAAGGTATAGAGAAGCTTTAAGCTCAAAGAAGCGACAACGAAGTGATATTTCAAGTGAGAGAACAAGTGGAGTAAATATTGCAAAGATGGGAGGCCAGATTCATAGAAATGGTCATGACTTATTGACTCAAAGATTGGAGGATAGGCCAAAGAGTATGGGGCTGAACAAACGTGTTCGCACATCAGTAGCTGATTTACGGGTTTGTGTTATACTTATATTGCTGGAATACCTATTTAGTTTTGGCATGCATTATGGAAGATATTTCATGTGAATTACCTTGTGATCCGCAGAAAAATCTTTTGATCATTGCTTAGTGATGCATCAAACAGAGTTTCATGCTGGGTTCACTCATTTTATTTAACAATAATTGGATGTGCTATTTTATGCACAAATAAAAGAAAGAAGACAAAATGGGCCTGAAACTTTAAACATAGCTTTACTAGACTCTTTACTTTTTCTCTTAATTTTTTAGCTCATGCTTCATTAGTTTTATTCCTTACTCTTGTTTTTTCTTCCTTCATGACACAGGCTGATAATAGAATTGCTGTGAATCCAAGGCAGCAGGGGGCAATAGAAAAGGATGGTGATGTGCCTTCAGCCGTTAATGGTGGTTCTGCTCGAATTGAAGAGAAGATCCGTAGATTGCCAGGTGAAGGATGGGAGACAAAGATGAAAAGGAAACGTTCTGTTGCAGCAGTAGGAAATAGAGTTGCTGGTGGTGATCGGGATATAAAACGAGTTATTCAGCCAAAGCTGAGCTCTGAATCAAAGTTGAGATCATGTGATATACAGGGTTTTAGGTGATTGTCTAGGACTGAACTTGCTTCCTAGTTGTAGGTTTAAAAAAGAATGCCATCTCATATTGCTGGAAAGTGGGTATACTATTTTTTGACTTGAACTGTATAACTGCTTGTTTTCTGGTGTGGCATTTTTGAATGCTTGATAAGATATTTTTGTTTTCTAACGCAAATGTTGTAAGATTTCTTCTCCTTTATCTCAAGGCCTTGTTGCTGCAATTGATTATTCTTCATGCTTAGTCTTTTTGTTTATAAATTATGTGATTTTTTCATTTTTCAGCTATTTTTCGAACCTTGTTCTCAAAAAGCTTTTTCTTACTGTAATGTTATTTGGTCTCATATGCATACAGATCAAAATCTTCCCCAGGAGTTGGTGGAATTAGGAAGTCAGATGGTTCTTTTGAAGCAGCTGGTTCAGATGCCAGTACAGTGCTCAGGAATGAACCGGAGAGTACCTCTATTCCTCGAGATCGTGCAGCTATGCTGGAGCAGAGGGTTGTAGTAAAAGCAAATACCAAGTATGTGCCTTCTCTGGTTAAGTTCTAGCAGTCTGTAGTGTATATGCAAGATTTCTTTCATGTATGATATTCTTTTTAATGGTTTCTTCTCGATTATTGATTCTTAATTGCACTATACATCAGGGCAACTCTCCAGGATGACAATCAAGCAAGTGGCCCAAGTACAATGCTAAAAGGAAAGGGTTCTAGGGCGCCACGAACTGGTTCCATTATGGTGTTGGACTCATCTTCTAAAGGTCACCTCTCATCTGGAGCTTTGCAGGGCTGGGAACAGCCAAATCTAAATAAGACCCAACCGTTAGGTGTTGGTAGCAATCAAAAACGTTTGATGTCTACAGGTTCTTCACATGCTATGTCTCAGTGGGGTGGTCAGAGACCACATAAAAACTCACGTACAAGGAGAGCAAACTTACTGTCTCCCGCCTCTAATGCTGAAGCTCAGATTTCAAATCAAGGCTTCACAACACCTGATTTTGGTGCTAGGGCATCTATTGGAACTGGAGGGTCAGTGCTAGGCAGCAGTGTAGATAATGTTGCACCCAGAATTAAGAGGGAACCTGAGAATGTTTCTTCTCCATTTGGGTTTTCTGAGAGTGAAGAATCAGGGGCTGGAGATAACAAATCAAAAGAGAAGGTAATTGATTGTAGCGAGGTTACTCTGCCTGCATCTCAAAAAGCTGGGTCTTTCTTATTGCCCACGAGGAAGAACAAAATGTCTACTATTGAAATTGGAGATGGAGTCCGAAGACAAGGACGGACTGGAAGCAGTACACCATCCTTGACTAAACCAAGTGTTCCTCCTATGAGGGAGAAGTTGGAGAATATTACAACCAAGCCAATACAAAGTGCCAGATCTGCTTCTGATAAAAATAGAAGGTTCTTAAATATTTTTCCACTACCCTTTTGGTATTATGTTGTTGATTTGTCTTGAGGAAATCTGATGAATGAATCATGTTTCTGTTGGTTCAGTAAGACAGGTCGTCCGCCTTCTAAGAAGCTGAAAGATCGCAAGGCCACAGCTCGTGTTGGGTTGGTACAAAATAATGTCTCTTCAGATTTCACAGGTATTTTCTAGGTCCATGAAATTTACTAGGCTTTTCCCAAGCTTAAAGCTGTGTGTGAATGATAGGATTCTTATCCACATCTCCGTGATTGGACATTATCATTTCTACAAATATTTTGCTCATAGTTTAGTTATCAACTGGTTATATTTGTGTACTTGCATGGATTTAGTATTTTCTTTTAATGGAGACTTTTTTGTTTATTTAATTTTCTAATTTGGGATGAGTTTTTGAATCACGATAATCTGTGTGCATATGCCTCTAAATTTTGTGAACTAAAGATGTGGGTGGAAGATCCTTGAAAGCTCCTGTTGTATATTTCTAATGACAATGTGTATGGGATGACATGTTCAGGTGAATCTGATGATGATCGGGATGAATTATTTGCGGCTGCCACTTCTGCTCGTAATGCTAACAGTATGTATCTCTCCCCAGTAATAGGTCATCCCCACCCGAAAGAGAAAAAAAATAGAGAAAAGAAACAAATGCCGTTTAAGAATTGAGCTTCTGTTGTGGTAATCCTACCTTTTACTTGGTTTGACAGGTCTTGCTTGTTCTGGTCCTTTTTGGAAGAAAATGGGACCAATTTTTAATTCTGTCAGCTCAGAGGATACATCATACCTTAGACAACAGGTAACTTATGGCTACTAACAAAATTTTTTTACTCATTGACACTTTGGGTTTAGTTAATCATAGTTTCCTGATCTATTGTTTTGATGTTGAATCAGCTAAATTTGGCAGAAGGGCTTGATGAGAGTTTGTCTCAGATGTTTGGAGATGGATATACTGTTTTGGTAAACTCCATCATCTTATGTATTTCTCCCTAAACCAAATCTCTTTGTATGTAAACTGCCAAGTTTAAATGAGTTTATAAGAGATTTAAGGACGGATGAAGGGATAACTGTATATAAGTTTTAACTTCATTGGCAAATATTGATATGAGTCCTTTCATTTCCACAGGGTGGTGTGGTGCCAAATGATGCGCCTACTTCTGTTGACGAATCGGCTAAAACTCACACTTCAACTGGAGGATTTGATCTAAAACAGTTTGACAAGGTTACTCCTTTATGCCAAAGGGTTCTTTCTGCTTTGATAGAAGAAGATGAAAGTGAAGAAATTTACAACCACATTGAAGCTAAGAATATGTCCCTTCACTACGCGAGTGATGATTCCCATTGCGGTTCATGCAACCAGATGGACGTTGAATCTAAAGATCGGGACAGGATGGAATCTGAAGTTGAGTCAAATGCAGATTTTCAGTGTCAGAAGAACTCTCTGTTAGACAGACTCTCTTATGATGCGAGTGTTGCATCTAACACATTTAAGAATTCCAGCATGTCTAATTCGTTACATAGTAGTGAAAGGTGGTTAGGAGAGGATGAATGTTTACATTCAGATATGGGGCCGGTAAGTGAAATATGTTCAACTGACCTGGGTCAGGTCCAACCTAAGGAAATAAATGTTTCTGCCGTTTCTTCTTTGGATGGCCAATATCGATTTATGTCTATGGAGGACAAGCTTGTGCTGGAGCTACATAGTATTGGTATTTATCCGGAGGCTTTGGTGAGCTTTCCTTAATACTTCTGTCAATTTGATGTCAAATATCTTCGTGCTCAATCATATATGATTGATCTTCATTTTCAAATTTTCTGCCTTCGCTTTTTTGCAGCCTGATTTGACAGAGGGAGAGGAAGCAATAAATCAAAATGTTGTTGAACTTAATGAAAATCTTTATCAACAGGTTCTTCATAAT
This sequence comes from Gossypioides kirkii, assembly GCA_005610355.1. Lineage (NCBI taxonomy): Eukaryota > Viridiplantae > Streptophyta > Magnoliopsida > Malvales > Malvaceae > Gossypioides > Gossypioides kirkii. The sequence goes on from CP032250.1 coordinate 663,225, forward strand.
CTATTTCTTTTTTTGCTAAAATGAAATTTCATTGTTCCGATGTTAAGTAACATATAAAACATTTTTAGCTGCTTTTTTATGTTGCATGTTTCTGCATATTTGAACACTTTTTTTATTAATTTTTAGATTCAGAAAAAGAAGAAAAAGTTGGGGAAGATTGATAAAGCCATTCAGAATGGGAGAGAAGTAGACAGAAGGTACGATATAGATAACTGTCTTATAGCGATGTTATTAAGCTTACAGAATAGTGCTTCAACTAGAATAATGTGGTTTAATCTGCAGGAACATTGAGCATGCTGCAATGGACCAACTAGTACAAATGGCTAACAAGAAACGTTTGGTAATTCTCAGATACCTGATGCAATTGTCGTTTCTAATTAATATCTAAAGCGGATTAGGTTTAATACTTTGCCTTTTATTGGCTGGTATATTATCACTTTTATCCCGATTTTTAGATTTACATGTTTCTCTTCACGTGGTTGCATGTGAGAATCGTTCTGTTCATTTTTTTTTTTGGGGGGGGGGTATACGCAGCATAGACACAACATGCAAAGCTTTGTGCTTTTCGGCTAAAATTATCAAATATCTACTTTAACTTGCCGTATATTTAGCTTGCTAATTTAGCCCTATAGCGTGAAAAATGCAGCAGTTTTTACGGGAAAATGCCACTACATTAGTAATCTGGTGTCGGCATTTCTTGGTGAATTTACAGAGCATGTCCCTTTTAATGAGCAATTATTACATCTCATACCATGATATTGAATGAATTAAGCAGGCTTGTCGTGGGAGTAATTCATCAAAAAGTGCAGTTCGCAAGGTTTCGAAACAAGTTGCATTATCTTTTATTAAGCGAACGCTTGATAGATGTCGGAAATTCGAACAGACGGGCAACAGTTGCTTTAGCGAACCTGCATTACAAGATATCATGTTTTCTGTACATCCATGCAGCAATGAAGCAAAATCTGTTGAAGGTATTGGCTCCGGAACTGCTAGTAATACTTGCAACGAAACATCGAACCATCAAGCTGAAGCCAGGGGCTCAGGTACATTTGTGTTGGCATTACATGCCTATAATACTATGTTGAACTCGAGTGTGTGGGATACCGGCATTTATGAAAGATTATTCTTGTTCATTTCACTTTCTGCCTCAGGTGCTGTTTGTGGTACTTTCGAGAGGTACGATTCTCCAGATGCCCTTCTGGCTGTTCACTCGACAGAGCATGCTGTTTCCAAGTACGGATCTACGTTGAACAAAGGTAGGAAGAGGGAAGTACTGATCGATGATGTAGTTGGGAGTGCTTCTTCTAGGGTAACACCAGCTCTTGATGGCACAGCCGGAGGAGTAAGGGGAAATAGAAGCGAAAGAGATTCAAGAAATACAAGTTCAGTATCCGGGGCTGGTCGGACATCATTAGACGGTGCCAAGGGTGACCGGAGAACAAAAGCAAAACCCAAACAAAAGTCAGGGCATGGATTCAACGGCAGGCTCTCGGATCCTTTGCTACCACCTTTGGCTAATTCTAACAAGATGACTGAAAGAGAAGCTAGGTCATTATCTCCAACCCCAAGTAATGTTCGTCCGAAAGAATCGGCCGAACCGGATGATTTCTCGAACTTGCAACTAAATGATTTAGATCCTATGGAAGAATTGGGTGTTTCAAATGACATTGGTGGTCCCCAAGATTTGAGTTCATGGCTAAACTTCGATGAAGATGGCTTGCAAGACCATGATTCAATAGGTTTAGAAATACCAATGGATGACCTCTCAGAGTTGAAATTTGCATTTTGATAGCCCATTTGATGCAATTTGATCAAGTAAGGACTAATTGTGATTCATTTTATATATAATAGATATCATATGTATGTAATTGAAGAATTTTGCTTCTTTAATCCAATTAAAATTTCTTACCTTGTCTTTTTTTTTTTTTCATTTACTGGAAAAAAATTTCTCTGGTTCTTCCCAATTTCGATATTTGGCAAATTAGTTTCTTTTAAAAATGAAGCAATTTAATCCTTCCCACAATTGATAATGGTATTCACTTCTTTGGTTAATGTAGTTTACGGTTTGAAATGGATAACTGATTTTTAAGGTTATTAAATTATTAGTAAGTTTACATTTTAATTATTTAACTTAAAAAGTTATAAAATCATCATTGAGCTATTTGATTATTTATTTCAAATTGAAATTCACGAAATTCATTATTTTTACCATACTAGTGGATTGGCTTTTAATGTCTACTTATTTTATCATTTGGCTTTTTTCTCTTTTTTTGAGGGATCATTTTGGTTCTCAACTTTCAAATTTTATTCAAATTGCTTGTTTCTTGACGGAAAAATTGTTTGAATTGTTCAAATTTTAACGATGTTAATGTGGCTACTAGCGTGATAATCCACTTATAATTCATAAAATTAAAAAAAATAAAAAATTCAAAAAGTTTATAAAAATGTTTAAAAAATTTATCCATGTTAATAGTGAAGTATACGTAAAATATCACGTGAGCTACCAAGTCAATGTTATAATAATTTAGTCAAATTTTTCGTAGATAAAAGTATTATAGATGCTAAACCCAATGAGTGGTTTCAGTAGTAAGAATATATTGTTCATCTTAAGAGACTCGGGTTCGAGCACTTGTGTGTGCAATGTGTGGTCTTGTCAAAAAGTTTAAAAAATATGAATAGATATTATCAAGATTGCATTTTGTTTTCATTAATGTACAAGGATTAATTTGTTTATTTTTTGAATAAAAAAGGTAAAGTGCAATCTGACTTTAGTACAAGGACCTCCATGGTAGTTTTACCCCTCTCTCAAACTGTCAATATCACGAAATTTCAGTCAAGTTTGTTAAGTAAAAAAACCTTCCATTTCGCCATTGGTACGGACGTCACAAAGGTTGTACGTTGAGACTTCAACGGAGACTGTACAGTGAGAAAACTCTTTACTAAAACCAACCAACCAAAAGATACGGTCTTTAATCAACAACCCCAATTCAAAGCAAAAAAGTCTAAATCCCAAAGTGAAAAGATCCCGGTTCTTTAGTTTCTATTTCATGATTTTCATGGCACTTTAAAAGTAGTGAAAACCCATCATCTCCCATTGTTGAACCCTTACTTTTTCAGGTGAGGTTCCTTTGGATTATTGTCTCATTTTTGGGTCACCATTATTCTGGGTTTTTGATAATATTTGTGGGTCTTTAATTCCTTGGAGATTGTTTTTAGCATTGTGTTGAGAATAGTAGAATTTATGTTTACTTTTGCCTTCTTTGTATTTTAATCATTTGGGTATTAGATGACCAGGTTTGGATTTTGGATCAATGATTGGTTACATAATGTTTGGTGTTTAAGCATTTGGGTTGTTATGCTACTAATATGGCTACTTGTGTTGCAACATTTGGTTCTCAATCATCTATTGGAGTGCTATCCTTTTGGAGAGATTGTAGTTTGAAGGAGCATATTGGTGGATTTTTAATTCATTGCTGATGATCTTTAGCATTGTGTTGAGAATGGGAGAATTTAGGTAAAAGTAATATGTAGGTCATTGTACTGGTAGTCGGATTGCATTTTGTCATTTGACTAAAAAAATGGTTAACATTAATCCTTATACGTTAGATTAAAGAGCAAACAGGTTATTCTGTTAAAAATTTAACCTACTATTAAGTGATGATGTGATTGATAGAGCAAAATGTCACATCAGAATGATGTACAAGTGGGATTTTTTACAATAAAAATAATTAATTTATCCATTTTCTGAGTGGAGGAGACAAAATATAATCCGGCTCCTAATACAAGGACTTCCATGAAAATTATGTTTACTTTGCCTTCTTTATCTTGTATATTTTCTTTTAACAATGTGGAAGTGTATTTTAACCAGGTTTGGAACAATGATTGGTAACATAACGTTTGGCATTTGAGCATATTGGTTTTAAGTATATATCTCTTGGAATTTGGGTTTTATGGCTACTTGTGTTGTAACATTTGGCTCTCAATCATCTATTGGATTGCTATCCTTTTGGAGAGATTATAGTTTAAGGGAAAGGTTGATTAACAAAGCTAGTTCCTTGAGATATTTCAATGGTGTTGCTTACAAAAAGCAAACAAATTTGCTAAGTTTATTGAACTTCAAATGTTGTGTTAATTCTCTTAATGTTGGTCCAAATCATAGTAAAGAATCTTTCCTTGATTTACACCCTAAGAAATTGAAGCTTAGTGGTGAAGAAAATGATGCAATGTTTTGTTCTACAACCATCAATGAGAGCTTGAGAGAAACTTGTAATCCAAGTTATAACTATGGTGAAGCTAAGATCAAAGTTGTTGGTGTTGGTGGTGGTGGGTCGAACGCTGTTAATAGGATGGTCGAGCATTCGTTGAAAGGGGTGGAATTTTTGATAGTTAACACTGATGCTCAAGCCTTGAAGATGTCTCCTGTGTTGCCTAATAAGTGTTTGCAAATTGGAAAGGAGTTAACTAGGGGTCTTGGTGCTGGTGGTAAACCAGAAATTGGCATGAATGCCGCGAATGAAAGTAGAGAAGCTATCGAGGAAGCAGTTCATGGTGCGGACATGGTATTCGTGACGGTAAGTTGTATTTTGTTATGTTCAATTACTAAAGGTAAAAGTATCATGAAGGCCATTATACTAAGAGTCGGATCGCATTTTGTTGCCTCTACTAAAAAATGGACAAACTAGTTCCTATATGTTATATCAAAGAACAAAGTAGTCATTCTGTTAAAAATTCCATCCATTTCTATGGTTAAAAATTGGTCCCAACTTGTAACTGTCTTATTATTCGTCAGTCACGCCAGTTTTTAATAGAAGAATTTGATGGGATTTTTAATAGAAAAGACTCTTTGATCTAACATACAAAGATTAATTCATTCATTTTCTGAGTAAAGGGGGCAAAATGCAATTTAACTCTTAGTATAGGGGCCTCCATTGTACTTTTACCCTTTTTAGCTGAGCTTTGGGCTAAACAATATGGTATCTTACGCTCTGCATTACTAATGAAGAATTTTGTGAACGAACTTGATTTCTCTAACATTTTGATACCTTTTAAAAACGATATATCAATCTAAAATGATAATGTGGGAACTGGTATTATATTTTCGTGCACGAACATGCCTTGCCATTCAAGCTTTCTAATTTTCGAGGGTGCTGGTGACCTGCAGGCAGGAATGGGAGGAGGAACCGGCACCGGTGGGGCTCCAGTAGTTGCTGGCATAGCAAAATCAAAGGGAATCTTAACCGTTGGTATTGTTACGACACCATTTTCTTTCGAGGGCCGCAAGCGAGCGGTCCAAGCTCAAGAGGGAACTGCAGCCCTTCGCGAAAATGTGGACACACTTATCATTATTCCCAATGACAAGTTGTTGGCTGCAGTTTCACAAGCCACCTTAATGACTGAAGCATTTAATCTGGCCGATGATATACTCCGGCAAGGTGTTCGCGGTATCTCCGATATAATTACGGTCTGTATTCCAAATAAAAAAAGGATATTTTTTATGCCTAGCACAAAATTATATCAAAAGAATAGATGAAAAAGGAGACATGTCCGGTAGAGGTTTCCTTGCATTCATCTTTTCTTATTCTGATTCGGGTTTATCAAATCAGATTCCTTCGTCGATTCCATTCGGCACTTTTATGTTACCGTCTGCCTAACGTTTTAGAAAACTCATATGCAGATTCCAGGCTTAGTTAATGTTGATTTTGCCGATGTGCATGCTATCATGAAAGATGCAGGCTCTTCCCTGATGGGAATAGGTACTGCAACTGGTAAGTTTTAGCTCTATAAGATAATTGATTGCCATATCTCTCGGACTATGTTACTTGGACTTGCATTCGAGAGTCGGATATGGATGTATATCCAATAGAAACTATTATGGAAGCCCTTGCACTAAGAGCTAGATTGTATTTTGCCCCTCTATTAAAAAAGTGAGCAAATTAATCCCTGTATATTAGATTAAAGAGCAAATTGGTCACCAAAAAAAAAAAAAGAGCAAGTTGGTCATTTCTGTTAAAAATTTCATTTGTTTGTACTATTAAAAATTGGTATGACTGATAGAATAAATAGATAGTGAGATATGGTGTACCACGTATATCTTATGCTGATGTACAATGATCAATTTTTAACAACAAATATAGATGAAATTTTTAATAAGACCAATTTGCTCTTTGATCTAACATATAATGACTAATTTGCTTATTTTTTTTAGTAAAAGGGGTAAAATGCAATCTAACTCCTAGTATAGTGGTTGCCATGGTAATTTTACCACATATCAACACAGTTATAACTAATAACATTAAGCTAAGTTGCAGGCAAAAGTAGAGCCAGAGATGCAGCATTAAATGCCATTCATTCGCCGTTACTCGACATCGGGATCGAAAGAGCTACCGGTATTATCTGGAATATAACTGGTGGAACCGATTTAACTTTATTTGAGGTAAGCCATAGCCTTTTGGTTTTGTATAATGTGCAAATTTTGTTGTGGGGGATTGAAATGTTAGCCATTTTTTTTTCTTGTAGGTGAATGCTGCAGCAGAGGTTATATATGATCTTGTAGATCCTAAAGCAAATTTAATATTTGGAGCAGTGGTAGATCCATCACTATGTGGCCAAGTAAGTTTCAATTTGTTAGAATGATACAAGCATCCATTTTGTAACTAGCTTAGTCTTATAGTTAGTTATACACTAGAGAAAATAAGACATGAAAATGGCGGTACTAGGATGGTGGAGGATACGGTGCCGAAGGGGAACATGGAGGTGGTATGGATGTGCCAAAAGGTCACATGGATATACCTGTTGAGGGGAAAATGTGATGGAAGCTGATGTGACGGTTCATTTGGTGGGTTGAGAGCCGTTAGGTGATGGTGGAGCTGGTTGGAGAGGGGATCCTTTGTTAAGGAGTAGGAGAGGTGTATGTCCTGATTGATAGGTTTGTCGGTCATTGGTCCATAGGTTGACAAGATGATGTGATGTTATCAAGGTGATATTATTAAGTTGAAGAGCGTGTGAATGATAAATGATTGATATTTTATCGAAATGATTAAGTTATTAAAAATAGTTGATTTGTGTATTTTTGACAACCTAATAAAATAATTCCCTTAGTGAAAGAGAAAAACACTAATGAATATATAAATGAATGTTGGTAATAGACAAAAGCTTCCTTGTGCTTGTAGGTCAGTATAACTCTGATTGCCACCGGATTCAAGCGTCAAGAAGATAGCAAAGGCAAGGCAAGTCTTTTTTACTTTACCTCTTTCCAACATTTTGGTCTCACTTCGGATTAAACTTAAGCGTGATATTGCTCTTATATATGTTTGTTAAAGTCCGATTTAACCTACCAAAAATTCTAAATGGGTAAACTAAGTATCAAGTTCATTTCTTTTTCAGGTCAAATTATGCTATTAATCTCTACTATGCTTAAGTTATAGGTTTAGTGTATTTACTTTAATTTAATCAATTTTAGTTCTTATATTTTTCGAATTTTAAAATTTTAATCTCAATTTAAAAGGTAACGTATAAACTCTACTATTAATCTTGTACTATGCATACAGGTGTAGATTCAGTATATATTATCTAATTTTGATAATTTTTAGTCTCTATTTTTCAAAACTTGAAATTTCAGTTTTAATGCAAATTAATATATCATTACACATATGGTAATATATCTTAATGGATTTAAAAACTGCCAAAAATATTAAGAACTAAAAATGATCAAAATTTAAAGTATAAAAACTAAATCCACAACTTATGCATAATATATAAACACAAACACTAATAACATAATTTAATCATTTTTTTCCTAATTTTGAAAAATATATTTCTAGACTCGGGTTTAAGCCCTTGAGATATTGAATCCCAACTTTGTTCAAAATTAAAATTTTTAATCTAATATTTATATCTAAATTCTCTCTAAGAACTTAGAAGGGTAATCTGATTGTTGAAAAATATGCAGGAAAATGAAGGTGATGTTTCTAATAATTTTAATAAGCATTTTCCATTAACCATGGATGGTTCATCAGAGGTTCCCAAGTTCTTAAAGAAGAAAGGCCGTTGAAGTTCAGGTTATTTAAATCTCTGATTTTATTTTCCTGAAAATATCGTAAATAGCTTCTCCGCTTTCTCTAAATTTTTGTTCTTTTCAAAGGATTGGAATAATATAATGAAGTGTCGAATATGAATGTTGGATATGAATATATATTTAACATTAGTATGTTTATTTTCGTTTTTATGGTTTTTTTTATATCAAATAGATTGAGTTTTTATTAAATAAACATTCAGCCCAAGATAAAGATTGAAGTCTCTGGGTTTGAGTCTTACCATATGCTTTTGCGATGTGTGGGTCTCTCCCACCATGAGTACTATGCCTTGTGTGGATTGTTTTTGCGATGTGTGGGTCCCTCCTCACCATGAGTACTATGCTTTGTGTGGATTTTGTCTAATTTTTCGTATGCTATACATTGTATTGATTGATTCTACATACTATTATAATTGGTTGAATACGTATTTGTATTGTTTTGTATTAGTGACATTTTCAAAAAGAACCACTTAATAGCTAATGAAGTTTTGGCAATCTTGGTAAAGGTTAAGACTTCAACACCTCGAATATTTAGATTTGAGTTTTATTATGCGCAAATATTACGAGTAAATTTTTTTCCTAATTAAGATTTCAAGTCTTGAAACAAGAAAGTTGAAATTTTAAAATAATGATGTTTTAAGGTGAAATATCACAATATATTTTTTTTGATTAATTTTATATAAAATATAAAAATAAAAAATATAATTTATTTTATAAAAAATTATAGTTAGTAATTTTCCAACTGATTTTCATATCTATAATTATAATTTTATTACCACTAAGAAAGCAACTCCTTAAACCCCGCCCGGCATCATACCCGTGTTCTTTTGTTGGACCGAATTTAAGATGGCAAACGTTTGGTTAAATTCTATTAAAGGCCCCTGTATTATGTACTTTTTTTTGTAAATTCAGACTTTTCATTATAATTTGATTTTTTCCCACTTATTGAAATGTGTATTTTCAGTATTGAAGCTAGTTTCTTTTGGTTAATTTCACCAAAAAAATTTATGAGTTTTTTTTCTTTTTTATTATCAATTTTTTGGTTAATACTCACGCACACATGATAGAGACATATTCACATCACATATGTAGACATTATGTTAAAAAAGAGAGCTGCTCAAATAAAAGATTATCACTTGCTCCTTCGAAAGTTCGAGCTTGGATGAGTTCTTAATTACATAGCATAAATTGGTATTTTTTTTATACAATTAGACAAATATTATACATTTTTCTTTTTCTTTTATTCTTTTTAAACATGCAAAAAAATAATTATATATATTACATCATCACATATTTAAAAAACTAATCACATCAAATTATTTGATGGAATTTTTGGAAAATAAAATTTATCTTAAAACAGAAAATATACATTTAGAAGAAATAGGGAGAACAAAAACAATCAAATTATAGTAAAGAAACGTATCAGTGCAGTGCATTTAGTTTTTTTTTCTCACGTTATAGTATTTAATCTCACCGTTATCGCTATTTTTATACTAATCGTAGATAAACGCATCGCTTATCTAAGAGGCCCTAAATCTATAAAAAAAAATTTATTTAAGTACTAGTTGTAGAATTTGGAACTTTAATATAAAAGGTCTACCCTTTTTTCAGTTGTGATGACAAGTAAATATTTCTCATATAAGTGGACAAACTTTTTCCACACAAAAAAAAATATATATATATATATATAAAATACACATTATGATAAATATAAAATGATGAGAACTTTATGCAAGCCGACCTTAGCTCAGTTGGTAGAGCGGAGGACTGTAGTGGTAACCATGGCTATCCTTAGGTCGCTGGTTCGAATCCGGCAGGTCGGAAATTTCTTTTTCCAACTTTTTAGGTTACAATTTGTTACTTAACTTTCTTATCTCAATTAAATACATTTATTTTTATTAAAACACACTTAATAAATATTCATTGAGCTGCATACGAATTAATACATCAAACGTTTTTAGCTCAGTTTGGAGGGCTTGCTGGTTTCTGACGCTTTACCTTTCTAGGAGGTTTTTTTTGTGGTGTTAAGTTTTTTTTTTTTTTAATGTTTTTCTGGTTTTTCGTTTTTTATTAGTTGGGGTTTTGTTGCTTTTGACTGTTTCTGCTTTATTTATATTTTCAAAACTTTGTATTGATTTTCCACCTTCTAGATTAATGGAAACCAGCTATTTATCTCAAAAAAAAAAAACATGCAGCTAGTGATTGGCCATTTTGCCGGTCAACAAGTACCAAAAGCCAAAAACCCCTCCAAACGCACCAAGAGAGGTTCACTACAACCCAACTCTCTCCCTTAATTTATGCATTAATATGTATACATATACATACATAATGAAGTTGGCAACTGAGTTGATCCGATCCTCTCAACATCACACTCACTTTATTTAGGCTTCCCTTTTTTTTTTTCAAGTCTCAAAGAAACTTCGATCCCTTTGTATTCTCCGCTCATACCCCAAATCCCCATACCCCTTCTGTAAGCCCTCTATCCCCTTTTCCTTCATCTTTGCTTATATGATCTGTTCTTCTGCTTTTGAAATCTGGGTTTTCTTCCTTTTTCCTTGTTTGATCTTTTACAAACTTTGGGTGCTTTTTTTTGGGGAAAAAAAGTTTGAAACTTGAAATGAAATCCAAAAGGAAATAAAGGAACAGACTTTTTTTATCTTTGGGGTTTGATTAATTGATCCATTTTCATCATTATCAGTCAATTTATTTATTGTTTTATGTTAGTGAAGGGTGAAGAAGTTTTTGTATTGATTCACTAATCATTTATTTTGTCTGTGACTTGTTTGCCTATGGGGGTTGATGAAATTGTAGCCTTGTTTGATGAGTTTAAGGTCTGTTTTAACACGGATTTCGGCTAAGTGTTGGATACAAGTACATGTTCATGTCGGATAGATATTAAGAAACCTCTACTTCGGTTTACTTATGATGCATTTCAGCTTCTTAATTGGTTGTAATTGTTCTATTATGTTGCTCGGGCTCCGGTATAAAACACATGGTTCGCACCTCTTGGCATCTTGGAATGTTTATAGTTCTTAGAGATTTCGAAACCGAATCTTACACATAGCTTCTTAACCATCTGGTAAATGCCATTATGTTGCTAGTTTTAAGACTTAACAACATATCACAGTTGCTGATAAATGATCTTAATTCATTAGTCATTATTTCACAACTTGGAGCCTGAGTATTAGCTTATTATGTTGCTCGGGCTCGGGTATAGAACACATTGTTCACACCTTTTGACATCTTGGAATAGTTATGCTTCTTCGATATGTTGAAACCCGATATCGTATAAGCCTATATGCCATTATGTTGCTTGTGATATTTTAAAGTAACAGCATGTCAAAATTGCTGGTAAGTGATCTTAATTCGTTAGCAATTGTCTCATAATTTTGGAGCCTGAATATTAGCTCATCGGTCCCAGTTTTTCTTTTAATTATTGCTATTTGCTTAGCTTATATGCATGAATGTGTGTGTGTTTGTGTGTATGTGCATGTGTATGTGTATGTGTATGTATGTATATCTATCTGTGTGTATGTATGTACGTATGTATGTGTTTGTGTGTGTTCATCAGTCATTGTTTCATAGTTTGCTTGCCTTATATGTATATATACATCTGTATGTAAGTAGGTACGCATGCGTGCATGGATGTTTGTATATGCACATATGTATGTATGCATATATGTTCGTATGTGTGTTATATGCTTGTATATGTGAACCACTTGACAAACTGACCATTGTTATTTAGGTTCAACAGCAAAGATGGCAACTGTGCGGGTTACCTCCTTTAGTATCGTTCAAGCTTCGATCCCAAACCGATTCACGAGTGCCATTGTCAAGGCCCCGACATCTCTTGGATCTTTTAAGAACATCTCTAAATCATTTGGCTTGAAATGTTCCTCCAATCACAAAACATTAATGGCAGCTTATAAGATTAAGCTTGTAGGACCGAATGGTGAGGTGAGCGAGTTTGATGCCCCTGACGATCAATACATTTTAGATGCAGCCGAGGAAGCAGGAGTCGAACTGCCATACTCTTGCCGAGCTGGAGCTTGCTCCACATGTGCCGGGCAGATGGTGTCAGGTTCAGTTGATCAATCGGACGGATCCTTCCTTGACGAAAAACAAATTGCCGATGGTTACGTGCTGACTTGTGTTTCGTACCCGACCTCGGATTGTAAGATCCACACTCACAAGGAATCTGATCTTTACTAGGCATTTTATGGTTTGAAATCAGTAGAATCTATCTGAAAGAGTTTGGTGGAAAATAAAGGGTAAATGACTGAATGTTTATGAGGGACAAGTTGTTGCTTAATATGCTTAGTGTTTGTTCTAAAGTTTGTAGCTGAAAATGAGGGCTTCAATAATATTTGTGGATTTGCCATGGTTGAAATTGGTGTGCTCTTAAAATAAATACCAATATTATCTTTTATGATCTAAACCAATCTTCAAAGTATCATTCTAATGTTAAATCCAAATTGCTCATGTAGCAAAGTTGACATGTAACATTTAAGCTAACAGTTAAGTTAATGAAAAAATGTGATTGATATTCGTAAATTACACTAATATTCGTACAGTTAATGTAAAATGTAATAGTCAAGTAAATTACACTATCAAGGAAAAAAATTAAGTTGAAATCTCAAAAAGTTATATTTTTAGAGAAAGAAACTCAAATTATTAAGAGGACAGACACAAACTTAAAAATGACATTATTCATTCACCAAAATAAAATGACATTATTAAAATATGTAATAATAATTTTCGAGAACATAAATTTTAAACATAATTACAATTTTAACACAACAAATGTTCCTTTCCTACCCTTTGTAAAAACTTGAATCCTAAAAAATAACAAATAATTCACCACATATCCAAAAAATACTTATATTCGAATTACAACCAATATTTGAAAAATACTTGTATTATCCCAACATTCGCGTAAAATACTTGTATTCAACATATATCCTAACATTCATGTAGAATTACAACTTCCACATGTTTAAAAAATACTTGTATTCGCATAGAATTACAACTTCCACATATTTGAAAAATACTTGTATTCGACACATTCGTAGAATTATAACTTCCATATTAAAAAGGAGTACATTTTTACAAGAAGTTGAAGTTAAACAACAAACAATCTCATAATTGGGTTTGATATTACACAGTGGCATCAATCAATCAATCAATCATATGAAACAAGAAATGGAATGACCAAAGTCATGAATGAATCGTACGAAAGCGTTGCTGAACCTGTATAACCTGGGTCCTTTTCCTTGAATTTTTCGGTCAATCCCTGAAAATTACAACCATCATCATAAATTCATACTCCCATTTCTTAACCAATACCAAAATCTTCAATCCAACAATGCCAAACTATTTCCGATCCGATTTTATCATAAAAATCAACAATTTGAGCCTTACCAACTAGAATCCAAATCGACCTAAACTCAAACAAACCCAAATTTAAACAATCCGAACCCAACATGGCCTAAACTTATGCTCGGACTCTTTATTCTGGTTGAAGTACCCAGCTTAGATCCTCTGTCCGACATATGGATATAAGAATATGACCTCCAAAGATCTTTCAACTACATGAAAAATCTTACAAAAGTCTAACCATACCCATGTGAAATACATATCCATATCCAATACACACACACCTGTGTTCAAGTAATATAGACCTGAACAAACAACCTAAAATGATCTGAAATTAAACCAAAAGTGACTAGAACTCAAAATACACCAAACCTATAATGACTCAACCTAAAAAAACTTAGACCTCAAACCTAAATGACCCAAACATAAAACAATCTTCAACAAAATTGGCCCTAACCAAAAAGACCAAAAGAATTTAAAACTAAATTGACTCGATCCAAAGTCAACCTAATCTGCCCAATTGACAAATCTAGTTAAACCCTATAAGTGGGGCAAAACCAATTTCGATCTCCAATCCGGTTTTCTTAACGTTACTAATAATCAAGAATTTTCCAGATGAATGAAAAGAGTTTAAAAATAAAAATAAAAAATAAAAAAGGAGATGAAAAGGGAGTTAGCAAATAAACCTTGACAATCATCCCACATCTGCAGATCAAAATAGAAGATGAGAAAACAACATCAGTCAGATCATAGATTATCACATTTCAAATCATTGAAAGGAAAAAAAAAAAGGGAAAATGAAGAGAAAAATGTTGCAAAGAAGAAGCCTTACTCAACAAAGCTATCGAAATTTAGTCCATTATCATACTTGGAAATTAGAACTTGAAGAACAGAAGGTGGAATTGCATATCCAAGACTGTATAAAGCATCCCTTAGTTCCATCAAATCAATTTTCCCACTCCTATCTCTATCAAATCTCTCAAATACAGCCTACAAATTTCATATCCATGAACATTAATCAAGTGACTAAAGATGATGTTAAATCGATGAATGCTATGTTGCTTGGACTCGAGCAGATTGGATGCAAGTATATTCCAACATAAGGATATTTATGTATTTGAAAAGTTCTTAAAAGATAGTATCTTCGCATGTGTATGGAAAATCAGAGCAATATTTGATCACTTACCCACCAATGACCAAGGCAGCTCCAGAGTGCAGCAAACTCCATGGGACCTGAAATTGAAAATTTTTGCAACAATCATTTAATTGAGCTGTTTTCAAAGAAGTTGAGACAGCTAATGAGTGCCTAAGAACTACTTAAAAAAATTCTTATACTGATTACGTAGCATGATTTAAGTGAAAATGATAAAGGCTAAAGTGACATCACCGTTTCTTATAATCTTTTCTCATCAAACCTGAGCTTATGTATGATATCAACATTATATATATTTGTTTAAGTTAGGCTCAAATTACAAGTTCCGAAATCTGTTCAACCTTTATCCATATTTATATTTGGATAAACTAAACTGTTTAGATTCATCTGTATTACACAAATAAAAAAGGACTGAATTTAAATAGGCTGAGGCCCTAAATGTTTGAGTATATAATGTATAAATAAAACCAACATATTATATAATTAAGGGTAAAATTAGTATTTGCTCCTGATCTTTACAATTAGGTCACTTCGGTACTTAAACTTAGCAATTAGGTTTTTTTTTTTTGGTCTTGAACTTGAATTTCGTCAAGATTTGGTGATTGCATGACACAATCTCAAGTTGTCATCATCAAACGATCAAATTTAGGTTCAAAACGAACTTGGTTTCCAAAATGAAAAAAAAATACAGATACCAAAATGAAACTAGTTGCTAAGTTGGGAAGAAAATTACATTAACCCTGTAATTAAAAACAGAACGAATTGAATCAAGCTCATTGACTGTGAATAAAACTTTGCGATATTATTTACTATATATATAACTGAAAAGGCAAATTTCAAAAGCTAAGAATCCAAAAAGTAAAAGAAAAGTAGCAAGTGGTGACCAATATTTCATTGAATGGGACCCGGAAATAAAACAATGCTAAAATCCAAAAAAAAAAAAACCATTGGAATGCAATCATACTCAAATTTGGATCTGATAGCTTTGCATTTAAGCACATTAAAATAAGCAAATAAATAAAATAGCACCACGGCAGATCAATTCAATCAAAGAGTTTTGTGGTAAACAGTGATTTTAAGACCATAATTCTTTGATTCAAATCTCAATTTATGCAGACAATTTCTTCAATTTTATGTTGAAAATAGTTAAAAAAACAAATGAAATTAACTTACCAATTCTGAGTGAATCATAAGGATTCTTGAACAAGAACAAAAGAAACCTTATAGTCCTAAGATTAAACCTCTGGTAACCTGAAGACAGTGCCTGCTGCAACTCATATTCATCGATGAATCCACTTCGATCCCTATCTACCATTTGAAACGCCCTTATAACATCTGGATGTGTTCCTGCTGGAAATCCGCCACCACTCGGCCTATAACTAGACGATGACGAAGGCGGCGGAGACGGCGTCGGGTACTGTCCGTAATAGCTCTGGTGCTGCTGCTGCGTCGGCGGCGGCTGGTGGTGGTGGTCGTATGACTGTGGAGGCAGCTCCGGCGCCGATGGAGCCGTGGAATGAGATGAATAAGGCCTCGAAGTTGCCATTTGATTTCAAATTTCAAATACAAAAGAAAAATTCAATTTCAAAGATCTTTGCGCAGAAAGTAGAATTTCAAGTTGGCGGTGGCTTATATTTATACTAAGGGCTAATTACACAAGCTTCCTAAACTATTATTTAAATTTTAAATTGATTTCTAAATTTTAAAATATTTTTAATTAAGTCCTTAAAGTATGGAGATTGCACGAATAAGGTCATATCAAATTGGATATATCTATGGGTATCTGATAAATTGAAAAAAGAAAATCCAATTTCAAGATCTTTGTGCAATTTTCAGTTGGCGGTGGGAGGTGGCTTGTATTTATACTACGGTTTAATTGCAAAAACCTCCCTAATTTAAAATTTAAATTGATTTATAAATTTTAAAATTTTTTAATTAGGTCCTTAAAGTATCAAGATTGCACGAATAAGACCATTCTACTAGTTCAATTAAATATCAATTTGGATCTGTTGTATAATTTTTTTAAAACATAGTTAAATTATAAATATTGAATATATGCATATCAATCATATGATTAATTTGGATCTAAAATGTTAAAAATAGATAATATCATTAAATTTTAAAAATATAATTTTTAGCTCGTCAAATTGAAATGATGTGATATTATTACTATTTTGAAATTTTAATTGAAAATATTTTAAAATTTGAGATCAATTTAAAATTTTGCTCATGATTTAAGTATCTATAATGAAATTAACCCTTTTAGTTAAGTAATAATAATGCAAAATAGATAACATAAAATATAAAGTAAGGGGACGCGTGGTGAAGAGGACACATGATTTACGTAAGCGTGTATGGTACTTGCGAACAGGCGGTGGCGCTTAATTTCTGTCTTGAAGAGTTTCCTTTCTTATTAATGTTGTCTTTTATTAAAAAAATTTAATTAGTAAAATTAATTATTATTTTATTCTTGTAATGAATTAGTAAAATTATAATAAAGGGTTTAATTCGAAACTTAAAAAGAAAAATATGTTTTCTAGCAAACATCATTATTGTTATAGCAGCTTAAACACTTAAGTGATAATAATATTTTGTTTAATTAGTTGAAAATTGAGGAGATTTATAGACAGTTTAAGAATTATACTTAATCACTTTAATTAATTTTCTTTTAGCTTGATTGGGATGGGTATTGACAACGTGGGTTCGAATATGTTAAATTGTATTATCCTCTTATTTATGAAGAAATTATAAATAATTTTAAATATTATGTAAAAAAAAACAGATATAATCAAATTCTATTATAAAATATTATAAAAAAAATGTGATACTATTAATTACATTATTTAGAAAACCAATCACCCACTCAAAACAAGGATAAGTAACAATAAAAGAAAGGTACGGATTTCCAGCCCATTCCTTTTTCTATTGGGGGTATTGAGGTATTAAGTGGGGAGGGGATATCCATTCCATTTTTTTTTTCTATTGGTTAAACTCTATTATTAATTCCCATTTTGTTATAAAAATTGTAGATTTAATTTTTTTATTTTAATTTAATTATTTTTAATTCATATATTTTTTAAATTTTTAAATTTTTAATCTTCACCAAACAATAACTGTTAGATTAAATTATGTTATTCTCAAAATTTGATTCACCAAACATATCATTATATATTTTATATCATGTCAACTTATTACTTTCACATATTGCTCATTAAAGATCAAGTTAATATACTAACTATTTTTAATTACGCAAAGATTGAAATTGAAATTTTAAAATTCGAAAAATACAAGGGTTGAGAATAATCCAATTTTAAAATATAAATCAAATCCACAATTGTATGCATAGTGCAAAAATAAAAACTTAAGAAAATATGAAAAGTATAAACTAAAATTAACCAAATATAAAAATACAAAAACTTCAAGGATTAATAGCAAAACTTACATTTTCTATTCCTATACTGCAACTTTTTTTATGTATTATGCTTAGATTTGACCAAAACCCAACAACCCACTCAACCCATGAACATCTCTACTAAAAGATAAATTTTTTTTTGATCTAACATATAAAAATTAATATACCTATCTTTTTAGTATGAAAAAATAAAATACAATCCAACTTTTAATAAAAAAACTGATCAAAACCAGTGAAATTACCCCTCTCTCTATATATATGAATATCAACAAGGTCATAAAGATTCAACATTTCAACTTAGATGATTTCATGCACAATCATTTTCCTACAAAGAAAAAAAATTCCCAATCACACAATCTTAAAAAACTAAGCAGTTAGGGTTTTTTTTAATAGCTTAAAAATTAACAATTTGTGGAGATTGCAAAGGAATTTTGATTAAATAAACATTCCATCCCACCAATTCTATAATCCATATTCTAATCAATACGGCCGATACCGCCTACTGCTGCTGTCGTTGCCACCATGTTTTCCCCTACTGCTTGAACTGCTACCACTCTTGCCACCACCTCGATTACTACTTTGATGTATCGGCGGGCTTTGTAGTTGCGATCCCGGTTGTTGCCTGCAGCAATAGATTATCTAGGTTCAATCCTCAGGCAAGCATCATATCTCAGCTGGTTATTAGATGATATACGAGAACTCCGGCCTTGTATGGAAAGAACGGGATACGGATTTTAAGAAGTATGAAATATTGGAAAATAATATGCTAAAAGTACCATGAGGCCCTTGTAATAGAAGTCTGAATGTATTTTACTCATTTACTCAAAAAATAGGCAAATTAGTCCATGTATGTTAGATTAAAAAACGAATTAATTTTTTCTGTTAAAAATTTCATCCATTTCTATTAAAAATTGGTGTCGCTGACGGAATAACCTGACAGTTACATGTAACGTGCCACGTGTATAATAACCTGACAGTTACATGTAACGTGCCACGTGTATCTCACAGAGACGTACATAGACTAATTTATTCTTTTTTTGATAAGAATGGGCAAAATACAATTTGACTACTAGCATAAGGGACTCCATGGTACTTTTACCAAATAAAGTTATTGAACTTACAGAACATATCCAACCCGGCCATCAGGTAAAAGCATCGGCATCATTGACATGCCAGTAGGTGTCGGTCCTCTTCCATAGATTACGGGCTGTAGGAGACAAATTAAAACAAAAAGTTTTAACCATGTTCAACAATCTAATGAACTTTTGCCTCTTTTCCTCCAGCACCCCATTGACAAACGAGAAAGGAAGGAAAAAAGCAGTAGGTTTTTCAAACTTAGAACCGAAAGCAAAACTGAAAACCCGAAAAGAACAAACTAATAAACAATCACCTGCAGAATATCAAGAAAAAAATAATGAAGATATGGATGGAAGCTGTTTAACACATGATCCTATACATGTATGGACGAGTATCTCACCTGTGGAAGGCCTGCAACACCATATCCTGGACCTAGAGCACCATAGGCACCCCCAACGAGACCATACCCGACCTGAGGTGGATAACTAGGAAGAAAACCGGAATTCTGAGAACTTGAACCCCCCGAGGCCTTTTGATCAGTTTGTGGTTTTGCAAGAGAACACTCTACAACTTGGCCTGAAAAAACGGAATAATAACATTCGGAATTACATCCATTAAACAAAAATGTAAAATGGATAAGAACTCGATAATCACCATCCAATTCATATTTTTCTGTGTTCTTGAGTGCTTTCATGGCACAAGATCTCTCTGCAAAGTGAACAAAACCGATTCTATTTCTCTCTTGTCCGAGTTTTGCAGGAGGCAGAACCACCTTAGTTATCTTTCCATGATGTTCAAATAGCTTCTTTAGCTGATCTTGTGTTACGTCCTTTGGCAAATTCTTCACATACACGGCCTTTACCTACGCAAGATAGGTTATCTTAGATTAACAAATCCAAAATATGATAGATGACACTGACGTTACCAACATGCGATATACAAAATAAAGTACGCATGTCAGCTTCAAAGGAAATGAAAAAGAAACGTCCTCAAATGAGACATGCATGAAACGTAAACTACCAAAAGAATCCCGCAAGAAGCTAGAAAGTGAAAGAGAGCAACTTAACTTTACCTGAGAAGCAGCAGGAGAATCGGCATTCTTAGGATCAGCCCAGCTCACACTAGGAGCATTATCACCAAGCCTGAATTCCGGGTTCATCATCTTCTGCCTTGAATACTCGGCACATGCATTGTTATAATACTCAACAAAGGCAAAACCCCTGTTACTACTTGAGTTCTTCATATCCTGCAAGCACAAAAGCAAATTCACAATACGACATTACCACTAAACAGCCCCTTAGAGATCACAAGGAACCAATAATAGGCAAAAATGCACAAGGTCATTAAACTAACCTTCACTAATTCCAAACCTGTAACTCCGGGACCAACCTCTGACACAACCTTCCTCAAGTCTTCCTCCCCCCAGTTTCTCGGAATATTACCAATAAACAACCGATGCTTTGATTGGGATGTAGAACATCTAATTTTTCTACCCTGAGAGAGAAAGATAGAAGCTACAAAGTTACTTAACAACCAAAGAAACATGAATGGTGATATCAGAAACAAATAGAACACGGAAGTGGGTACTCCCTATGAGATAATAGAAGACTTGTCACCTTAAATTCGGCATTATTTAGCTCATCAATGGCTTTAGAGGCCAATTCTACACTTCTAAAGGTCACAAAAGCAAAGCCCTTGTTTTCACTTGTATCTTTACCTTTCATAATCCGAACCTACCATAATAAATTACGATGTGTCAATGTTTATCTCGTGAAAAGAAAATTAGGGTAAAAGTATCATGAACAAAAATGGACAAATTAATCCTTGTACATTAAGTCAAAAAGCAAATTGGTCCTTTCTAGTAAAAGTTTCATCCATTTATACTGTTACAACTGGCATGACAGACAAAATAACTAAACAGTTACATGTAATGTGTACCTTATACTAACATACAATGACCAATTTTTAACCATAAAAATGGATAAATTTTTTAACAAAAAGGATCAATTTACTCTTTGATCTAATGTATAAATACTATTTTGCCCATTTTTTGAGTAGAGAGAACAAAATGCAATCCTGCTCCTAGCACAAGGGCTTCCAAGATACTTTTATCATAGTTTCTCACTATAGCAAAAGAAAATACCTCAGTAACCTCTCCAACAGATTCACAAAAATCCTTCAAATCCTCTTGAGAAACATCATGTGGTATGCCTCCAATATATACTTCCGAACCATGAGGAGGACGAGCAAGAAGCTCAGCACGTTTCTTCTTTTCATCCTCACCTTCAGCATCATCATCCCCATTAGCATTTTCGATATCTTGATCTTCCTCTTCTATTTCTTCTTCTTCCTCCTCCTCCTCCTCTTCTTCTTCTTCCTCTTCTTCTTCTACCTCCACTTCTTCATACTCCACCTCTTCTTCCATAGTCTCCTCGGGATCGTTATCTTCTTCATCAAGATTGATCCTCTCATCAGATTCCGCAGGCTGTTCAGGCTCATTTGGTCCCTTTGGCCTCGGCATCTTATGTATCTATTTAAACAAGCTTGCAAGGCAATTCTGAAGAAGGCACAGAGGCCAGAAGAATTCAAGGGAAGAAGTACACACATATTGAAAGGAGGAAACAGAAATGATGGCCACAAGGATTTTCAGATATGTATCTCAATTGAAACCCGTGTCACGAGATAAAAAGATTCAAAGGGGGTTGCAAGGTATAATTATGCAGTCGATTTTAAAGAGAAAGGAAAAAAAAAAAAGAAATTTCCGAATGATAGTTAAGAGGCTTATGTAGTTGGTGCAAGTTTTCAAGGAATATGAACTTGCTCAAAATCAGAACAAGAGTCACAAGACTTCTGTCGAAAAAACAAACAAAAAAGCAAATATTGACATGTTTAAGCTTAAGCCAGCTTCATACGAAACGTAACACAAAGTTACAAAACAAAATGAAAATATATATAAATCAGGCATGACTTTAATGGAAAATGAAAATCAGGCATCATATATATAACCTAATGACCACAAAAAAAAACCAGTCTCAATCTAAATACACAATCACTATACCCTGGTAATAACTTTACATATAATATAAGTACCAAGATTCTTACAGGTACCGTAGCTCGTCCCGTAAAAGTACCATGGAGACTCTTGTATTAGGACTCAGATTGCATTTTGCCCCCACTACTCAAAAAATTGGGCAAATTAGTCCCGTTAAAAATTCTATCCATTTATACGGTTAAAAACTGGTTACTATATGTCGGCATGAGATACACGGAACATGCCACATGTCATTATATAATTATTCCGTCAGCCATGCCAGTTTCTAACAGTACAAAAGGATGAAATTTTTAACAGAAATGATCAATTTGTCCAATTTTTTGAGTAGAGGGGGCAATATGCAATCTGACTCTTAGTACAGGAGCCTTAACTGGTCCGGCTTGACTATCAATAAAACAAGTTTTATGATGGTTCAAAATCTCTCAAAGTTATAGAGAGTGCAACCCAATCAACAAATTCAAGAAATTTAGGAAAAAGGCCAATAAAACAACACAAAAGTTCTAAGAATCTGTCTTCTGGTATACTAATTGAGGACTAATTGCAAAGAATGTCATATCTTCCAAGCTACTTATTACATTTCTTAGCAAATCTCAGCATATACATAGCCTCAACTAGGAAGCTTTTTTTTCCCTTTTTCCCTCATGCCTAAAATAAACTCTTCGTTCCACTAAAAGTTCAAAATTGAAGTTAAGAAGTTTTCAAAAAACCCATTGAAATTCAACAAATACCCACTTCAAATCAGCTCAGAATTAAACGAAATGAGGAAAAAAAATTAAATCCAATCTTTTTTTCCCGAGAAACAAGCAGAAATTAGTAATATTTAAATCATGGGTTTTAAGAGAGAAAGAGAAAAATACCCGAGTTGGAGCTGTAGAGAAAGAATCTTAAGAAGCTTCGACAGCTGAGAGAGAAAGTGGCTAAGCTTTAAAGTGTAAAGTTTGGAAGTAATAAAAGGAAAAAAAGAACTCCTAGATTTTCTTTTCCTTATTTTCTCGGGAAATAAGCATAATATGGGTTGAAAGCTTGAATGTAGAGAAACAAACAAGCCCTAAAAAAGCTTTGATTGAAGAAAGGTTGTACTTTTCTTTTAATAATCCATTTTTTTCACATTTTTTTAACAAACCATGAACAAGTGAATTTGAAGCAGATCTTTATTGTTTGTAGGAAATTTTATTAAAGGTACTCAACTTTCTTGTCATTTAATAATATACCACTAATAATAATAAATATTAACTTATGGGTTTCCTGGTTTAATTACGATAGAGGTCTTTGTACTAAAAATCAGATTACATTTTACTTCTTTACTTTAAAAAAAAAAGAAACCAGTCATTATTTCTTAGATCAAGGAGCAAAATGACCCTTCTATTACAAATTTATCTATTTTTATTGTTAAAAATTAGTCTTCGTACATCAACATAAGATACATGTGATAGGCCACATGTAAGTGTCTAATTATTCCATCAATTATATCAGTTTTTAATAGTAGAAATAAATGATGTGAAAACTAATTTATTCATTTTTGAATTAAAAAAATAAAATATAATCTAATTCTTAATACAGGAATTTCTATATTATTTTACTGATTTTTCCTTTTAAGTCATCCCTTAAATTATGCTGCTTTTTTTTTAACTTTGGTTCATTTTTTCCATCGTTTTATTACCTAAACTATCATCTTCAAACTAATTTACTAAAAAAAGTTATCAATCAAATCGTGACATGTAAAATATTTTTATTGAACACCGTTAATTTTTTTTTAAGTTATTTTTCATTCCTTTCAAATTACTCGTGTTATTCAAACTTGTGTTTGATATAATTAAATCGAAGTATTTAAGTTCTTTTATGTATTTAGAATATTATTCTCAACTTCACTATGTATGTCAAATTTAACTTTTAACTATTTTTTTATCAAATTGATCATTTCAAAAAAAAATAATTGTTATTTTTAATATAAATACGGATTAAAACATTAAATTTTTAAATATAATAATACACATGTATTTCATGTTAATTTTTTTATTTTTAATTTTAAATATTTTATAATTTTCAAATTATTAATTGACATTACATATTAAAAAATGTCATTTTAAAATACACATGAATTGTCACTTAAGTTTCCATCTCAACATCATTAAAAATTTAATGTTTTGCTCAACATTTTCCTTAAAAAAAAGTTGTTTGATTCTTTTTAAAAAATTAATAATTAAATTTAACTAAAAACTAAATTATTGAGATTATCATTCTTGAAATCTCTACATTCCTCATTGTTTTTATTCTCACTCAAAATGGCAAAATAAGTGTTCCTCAAAATCAAAGCCTACATTTAAGTTTTACAAATTAAAAAAAAAAGTACATTTCCTAATAGCAACCATTTGGTTTATCAGAGGCAAAGGAATTTGCTAATAAGGTAAAATAGGTAAAATGATAACAACAATCTATGTTTTACCCTTAGTTTGGGTGAGTGTCGGAGACAGATAAGAATCCAAGATCCGTATACTCAAATTTTCCGAAGTTTTCCCATATGTTTCGAAGATCAAACCCGTACAGGTAGAGCCCCGATAACACGAATCACTCGATTCCGAAAAGAGTGTAGGGAGATATCCAAAATCTTGGCAAAATGTAATCTTTTGTTTCTATTTCATGTACTCCAATACACTTTGGGTGATATCTTCAAGGAAGGATACAAAACCCATGACACTTGTTAGTCCGGTTCCGTTGACATCTTGTTCCTCGATAAGATAGTTCTCGAACACCGAGGCATCGTCTTGCCCTCCTCGGATGAATATGAGTTTGGGGGTAATACAACGTTCTTGCTTCAATTTGTTAATCGTAGACCGTAACAAACCTGATAAGTATACAATGGCCTCAGAATAAATCACAAGCTAAAACAGTTTCCATTTCGACCTGTAAAAATCGACTTGTCTGTGCAAGTGATAAAAGAGCTTACAGTCATGGGGTGGAGGAAAAGGAAGGCTAGGATCTGCTGTAGATGAGTAAAAGACGATTAATGTCGTATATGCATCGAGGAAAAATATCGGACTACCACTGGTGATCAGAGCAGCACGACTCAATGAGTGCCGTGGATAGGCTTGTTTATCTGGTGTTGAATATGATGTTAGGACTGGATAGATTGCACGGTGAAGAGAACTTGGTTCCAACGCACTGCACCATGTGTATGGGAAAAACGAAAATAAGATCAAAATGTGCGGTAAGAATACGAGTACGCATTTACACTTACGTTACAGTTAAATCCTCAACCACGTGTTTGGATCTGTTGATTATTTTAAGAGATCGTGGCATAAAGAATAACCCATATCCAAAAATGGAAGTACCATATACCTGAAAAGACATTGCACATAGATCCTGTAGTCAGGGTGAACGCCTTCTTCGTGGAAACGCAGAAGAGGGTTTCGAAGCAAAGCGAAAACCAATCGAGGCAAAGGTTGCAGTTGGGGGCATTGCGAGAAAGTAACATCGAGCTGACCTGTGATAGAACTACTTCCGTTCTTGTATTGGATAAGGTTAAAAGCCTCATTATATTGAGAAGTGAGGATTACTAGCCAATCATGAAGCAACATCCTGCCCTCTCTAACTCCCTCCTCCAAAGAGGCTAATATGACCTGTAGAATTGATAATATGCATATAAACTACTAGAGATGATACTCAGAAATAAAATGCACAAGAACGGAGTATAAATGCATGCACGGAAAAGACATAAAGAGAGACAAAGAAAGAAGGTGAACCTTGTGAACAAGCAGTGATAGAACCACTTCAGGATCAACACCATCATAAAGTTCACTAAGATTTCGGGCTGTTCCATACTGCAAAGTTCGTATCCTAAGTCTTCGTTTAATAGAATGTTTGCCTCTGCATAAAAATGTCACATCAAGCCAATCGAAAAAGTAGCGCCAGAAAGTAATATTGTCGATCAAATATGGTTAATGATTTGAACTTCTAGAAGATTTTGTATGAATTATGATAAACCGAAGTCTAAGTTCCTCAACCTGCAGATGAGGCTAGAATATTCATGTCCTCATGAATGACACTCGCAAGTATACTTACAAGGTTTTTCATATTTTTAGACCGACAAAGCAGGTAAGAGTGATCTAGGATCAGAATTTCCAATAGGAATAATATACCTACTAGAAGAAAGCAATTCAGAGCCAGGGAGTTCCTCGGGGGGCACGACAACAGTGTATTGAAATGCAATCTGCACCATAGGTTGTTCAGATGAATGTCTGTAAAGGAGGGGGAAAAAAGAGTGATTATAAAGTCTGAATATATTAACATTGATGCTCTTCAAATGGTTATCACTGAAAATAATATGGAAGAAAACAAAGAAAATGGAAAGGGGGGATGTTTCAAGCATTCAGGTGGTTCCAATTGGACCATACAAGAAATTAACATAATGGAAAGATGTAAATAATATATAATCAAAATAAAGATAATTGTCACTGGTCTATTCATACCTTGAAAAGCCAACATTATTAGCAAATTCAAAGTCATAAGCATATGTTGCATACGAATCACAGCAAATAATGTGTTGAACATTTTCATATTGCGGATCTGGGAAGAAGTGACCATACTGCAAAAGAAGGGAAAAAGAAGTGAGAAAGCAAGAACTGATATATAAAGTTCCTTAGCAAGATTATTTGAAAGAAGTAAGAGGCAGTTACGGAATGGCCAGGCTTGAATTCAGTAGATGTCCTCAATCTTAGTACACAATTAAAAGCATATGGTCGACTTAGCATTCGATACCTGCAAAATAGCATTAATAAAAGAACTGAATTTAGTTTTCATGTCATTAACAAAAGTAATGATGAAGTGCTGAAACAAAAATATGCATTAAAATCCATCTCTAAAAAAAGATGAAGAATAAATTAGAAGTGTATCCAACCTGAAAGAAAATAACTATTCTACCATCCTTTTGTTATGCTATTAACCAATAGAACAACATTTTAGTCCATTAAACCTAATGATAGAATTTGAGGAGAAAACAATTGTACTTACATGTCCTGCGGAAGTGTTGAATCATCTGTATTTGAATACAAGAACAGTGAGCCACCACTTTCTATGCTAAGAAATTTAAGAGAAGCCAAATCTGTGTACTCATTTGTAACAGCAAAAATGTCCACACAAACACCAGCTTGAACAGCCACAGCAGCCTGTAAAATATGTCAAGGATACATTCTCAACCCATACAGCTAAAATTAGAGAAACTGAATGTCAATCCAAATCTACCAGATCTTTATAGAATGGTGTCTGCTCGGGAAGTAAAGCACGGTCTGCATCCTCTCCTTTACTGGCATATTGCTCACCATACCTTCTTGTATCAAGTTGCCCAGGTCCATGATCAGGAGGACCCGAGAGAAAGGCAAAGACTCTAGCTGCAGTTATGCACAGAGACACAACAGTATGTAGCACATTACATAGATATTTATGATGCTAAAAAGAAAAAACAAGAGATAAAGATATTGCAATTCAGAAGACCTCTATGCTTATCGCACATACCTAATGCAAATGTATTTCCATATTCTGACCCAAGGTAATTGCAAAGAGCTTCCATTGCCATACCAAAACCTCGACCACCCATCAATACGCCATCTAACTCTTGACCTGTTCCTGGGGGCGTTCTCTCCCATGAAGTAGTTGGTCTGAGAGTTTCAAGCGCAGATGTGATACGATCCTTACAAGCATCAACCTGTATAGGTTATTGATTTCAAGGAGACCAGTAAATACTAAATTACATAGAGGGTTTGATTGATATAAACAAGGCAAAAGAACAATATCATAACTAAAAGCTACTACCAACTAGGCTTTTACCAAACACAGACAGATATACCTCCCCCCTCCTTTTCCCAATTCTATTCTTATAGAATAACTATTTCATTCTTTATATATACCATTCAGAGAATCCAATGTGCCATCCGTAAGTTTTATAAAGGGCTGTGGCAGAGAACAAAAATAAAGGAAAACAATAAGTTAAGATTACATACTGGAGCCAGGAACTGTAACAAAGGCATGACATCTTCTAGCTCAATTGGCAAGGTATCCTCTGCATCTTGAGGTATAAAAACATTCTTTACAACAGGTATAGGTCCTTGAACATCATATAACCCTAATTTGTGGCTGAAAGTGGCAAGGCCAAAAAGGGACTCGGGTGCAAGAGCTGCAATAGAAATGAAAATGAAGGAAAGAATCAACCTTCCAAGAACAAAAATCAAGAATAAACAAAATCAATAAATAATTTTTATCCAACATTAGAGAACCTTCCAATGCTGCCTGCAGTGCACTTTTAGTAAGCTCCAAAAATTCTTCAGAAGCTGAAAACAAAAAGGAAGTTTTATATAAGTCAATGTAGATTAAAGAATAGAAACAAGAGCATAATGTAGTCATCATGCATGATATCTGCAAAAACATTAAGAGAAGACCTGAGTCAAAGACCAACTGCCTTTTAATTCAGTGGGTATTT
Source organism: Gossypioides kirkii (assembly GCA_005610355.1). NCBI lineage: Eukaryota > Viridiplantae > Streptophyta > Magnoliopsida > Malvales > Malvaceae > Gossypioides > Gossypioides kirkii. The sequence continues at coordinate 691,835 of CP032250.1, forward strand.
CCCGTGAACATCCTACTACGAGCAACATAAAATCTCCTATTTTTCTCCTACCATCTTTCAAGCATTGAGGTGGAAAATGCCATTAAATGTATAATAAGCCAATTACACAAAAGCAATCTTTGTTAAAAGTTAACTGTCAAACAACTAATAGATGCCCCCATAGTCATGTTTACTATATATACACAGAGGAGCCGCATGTAAACATGAATTAGTATAAGAAAATAAGGCATATAGATTGAAACCTGAGTGTATCAAATAACATAAAATGTGCTTTAACACTTTCTCACTATCAACTACTGCATTCAATAATCTTTTCAGTTTCTTATAAAATCTTTGTACTTTTCACTCTAGAAATGGTCTTAACTACCTAATACTCAAATCCAATACTTTAACTTCTGTAATAATTTTGATCATTCAAGACTGTCCAATTCAAAATATTTCTTCCACGCAAATTTGCAGGAAAGAATTAAGACTCAAAAAAAAAAATCCATTTCGTTACCATAAATTCAGCACAAATAATTTGAAATTCAGATAAAAATAATCACAATATTAGAACATTAAAACAAAATGAAAATCTCACACGACAAATCAACGGCCGCAACATACACCGGACGAGCATGCAGAATTTCCTCCTCCGATCCTTCCACTACACAGAAACAATAAAATCAAAGAGTTAATGTAGTAAAAAAAATTCATTATCCCTCATTTTCTTCATCATTTTTTCTGAGCAACCAAATCACACTTACAAGGAAACTCGAGATCGATAAAAGACGACATCATTTCAGCACAAGACTGAGGTCGAGAGTATCTAGCGATGGCTTCAGAAGAGAGGCCGTTGAGCGTGCCGCAAAGAGAGCAATTCCATGCCCATTGATCGAGCTCGCAATAGGTGTTGAAATAGGCGTAGCAATTCTCGCATCGAGGTAAAAGATGTCCGTCCGATCCATAGACCGGAGCTTGACCGTTCTCATCTTTAGCAGCGAAAGGTGTTACCGTTAATCCCCAAGGAATGCCACAAGCTTCTTGTGCATCGGAATCGACCGGGAACCGTGACACCGTCGCACGAACCGCCATGGCTTTTCCGTATCTTTTTTTTCTTTTTCTCTCTTTCTAAATTTTCCCGGAAAATAATGTGATCGTTTTTCTGCGGTGTATGTTAGCAAAAGTGATATTCGTGGAGATAACCAATAAGAAACCGAGAATATGCCACGTTGGAATTTGGGAGATGACGTGGCAGATCTCCATTTATTTTTAATTCGAGTTTTCTGACTTAAATGACTTTTCTTTACTCCTAAAATGTCAACTCAATTTGAACAAAAAAAAAAAATCAACTCAATTTCCAAAGTATATATATTACTTTTTGTTTTTAATATGATTAATGTTATTTTTAATTAACTAAAACAATCTTTAATATTAAATAATTAATAAAAGTATATTAAATTAATGAAAATTTTAATATAAATTTTTAAAAATAAACCTTATCAATTATAGAAGGTATAATTCTAGTTTTAATTTTCTATCATGCTATAAATGAATTTGATCTACATAAATTTGATTAAATTAGTCCTTTTACTATAAATGAAATTTTTTGTTTAAAATTAAACTGCATTGAAAAAATAATAATTTTAAAAAAAAATTATACAATAATGATAACTCTTTTACAATTTAAACTTATAATTTTTTTAATAGTAAAGGGACTAAATTAATATATTTAATAATAAGACCAATTTGACCCAACTCCTATAATACAAGGACCTTTCAAATACTTTAACTAAATTTTAATTCTATTTTAATAAATCCATAAGTGATGGTGTGAATTTTTTTACTGTTATTACATCATTACTTCAATAATGACTTATTAATTATTAACATCCAAACAAACTAATAAAAGGACCCAATTGATATGATATTAGTACTTTTAAGGACTTAACTATAACATTTCAATGTTTAAGAACCAATTTTAAATTTGAATCATAGTTTGAGGATATCTGATACAATTAACCTCAACTGCGGGTAGAACCCTTCAAGTGTCCTATACTCAAGGTCAAAATGCAATGCATGAAATTGTACTATTTATGCCATGGAAGGAACATAACCAACTGGTCTCAAAAAAGTTTGGTTTATTTTCAACTATCTGTGTCATGTTTCGGTTCTAAAATCCGATCGGTTTCGTGTTAACCTCAATCCTGGGTTTCTTTCTTCTTATCTGCAGATGTCATATACCATCCCAAAGCACTTGCAAAGGTTACAACACCAGCAAGAACTGCATAGTTTTGATACTTATCAGTCGATACTTTCTCCGTCAACGAAGCTCTTGATGTTGACGCAGAGCTACTAGGCTTAGCATCAGTCACGGAACCCCCTGAACCAACAGCTGGTTTCTCCTCCGGTTTCGGTTCCTGAACATTTCAACAATTCCTTCAATACTAATGACTCGAAATTTACGCATTCACGAGCGTAAACACCTTAATCGTTAACTTATTACATGACCTAATTACTCACTAAAACTAGTCCACACAGAAATCGCTATAGCACATTGGCAGCTAATATAAATTTCATCACATGAGATGAGATTGAAACCATAGCTTTCGACATTCAACATGCTCGACAAATGAAATACGAAGCATCATATCGGCATGCATAGTTACAAGTGTTTTCGCATGTAATATATCAGCTGTTGCATAATATGGCTTGTGGGAATAAAAAGGTGGATTCGATTAGTATTTTGCTTGGATTATTTAAAAAAAACCCTTTCAAGCATCTAATCTGAATTCTACGATTTTCAGGTCAAAATCGATCAAAGACTAAAACGATAAGAGCTTACCTTGCGTGCAAGTTTCTCCAATTTCTCTTTCTCGGTTTTCTGCAATTATACAACATTTTGGTTAGTACATTAACAAATTGTAACAAAAAAAAGAACATAAATTCTCATGATCGTGAGGAGTGGCGAAAAGAGTGGAAGGGATGCAACAGGGATACAGAAAGAGAGTATGAAAGATGCTTAACGAACTATCACTGATACAAACTTATATAATGCATAATGTAAATATAACACACGCATATACATACCATTACGAATTACACACCACTTGAGCATCACAGATTGCTTTAAATCCATAATATTTTCTATTTAAATTTCGAGCATACGAACTTGGTAATGAGCAAATAAGCTGGGAGGATATCCACATTATTCGACAGATGATAGCTTTGTTTTTTTTTACTACTATTGCTAGCAACGCGGAAAAATTTTGAAGCACCGTTAAAAAGAACAGGATTATGTAATCAGAAAAAAAAGTTATCGTCTTAAATGGAGGATTTAAGCCATATTAGAAGCAAAGAATATTTGTTTATAGAGTAGAAAGGGGCACAATCTGCATCACAAGTGGAAAGAGCTTAAGAATGTGTGTTTGTCTCTTTCGGGACTAAACTAAACTGGTATCAGATATATTAGCTACCAGAATGACCCAAATAGCACAGTAGGAGGCATTCAAAAGTCTCTGAACATTTCAATCTTCGAAACTATAAAAAACTACTATAACTATTTTCACATTTTTTGTTTAATAGACCAACATATAATTGTGTCAAGAGCCTTAGATATCCCTAGTCACTGCTCGGCCAAAAACAGTTGAACCCCGTTTTATTCATCGAGACCTTTAAACCTTATAGAGAATGATTATGAGCAACATAAACTTACTGATAATCCCGAGTCAGATACAATGAAACAACTATATTTACATTCAAGTGATAAATGAAAACAGCAAGAAGAGAATGTGTACCTTGATGAAAACATTTTCAGCAGCTTTTTCCTCCTCACTTAGTACTTTCCCACCACTCGAGAACCTTCTAGACATGTATCTAGCAGCCATTTTGGTAGCCATAGTTGAACTTAACTACAAAAAAACCCGCAAGGCTGCAACACAATCATGTAACCAAAATATATGGACGTAATTATCCTGTATCACAGCCATCACACGATATCTCTCAACGCAAGGGTCGATATCATCAAATTAAAACTACATATTACATAACCATGATTCATATATAAGTAATTATCCTGTATCACCGCCATCGCACGATTTCTCTCAAGGCAAGGATCGAATGATCAAATTAAGACTACATATTACATAACCATGATTCATATACAAGTAATAATCCCTTATCAACACCATCACACGATTTCTCTCGAGGCAAGGATCGAATGAGCAAATTAAGACTACATATTACATAACCATGATTCATATTCAAGTAAATATCCCATATCATCGCCACCACACAATTGCTCTTAAGGCGAGGATCAAATGATCAAATCAAGACTACATATTGCATAACCATGATTCATATACAAGTAATAATCCCTTATCACCACCGTCACACGATTTCTCTCGAGGCAAGGATTGAATGATCAAATTAAGACTACATATTACATAACCATGATTCATATACAAATAAATATCCTATTCATCGCCACCACATAATTTCTCTTAAGGCAAGGATCAAATGATCAAATCAAAACTGCATATTACATAACCATGATTCAAATACAAGCAATTATCCCGTATCATCACCACCTCATGATTTCTCTCAAAGCAAGGATCGATACAGTTTAATCAAAACTACGTATTACATAACTATGATTCATTTACAGTCGAAATTCAAATCAGCTTCGAATGAAAGCTTGAAAGACCTCAATGATTAAACCACTAGAGAATCTAATTCAAAAACGTTATAAATACCCAATTATTATCTCTGAGCATTTTAAACTAAAACCCAGATTTTGTTTTCCATTTCTGAGTTCATTTCATTAAATCCTATGGTAACCCTGTAAATGATTGAACCCAGCATTATATTCTATATCACATTAAATTAGGATATAAATAAGCAAATAATTTTCCATATAAAAACCTTGCCCATCACTTCGATTAAACCATCTAAAAAGAAGCACAAAAGCGTTACTAAAGAAAAAATGAGCTAACGAAAATGGCGAGAGAGAGAGAATGTGCTTACCAAGCAGCTGAAAACTGGTGAAATTGAAAAGCGATTGTAAGGTTTTATAATCTGCTCGGGTCGGGTTGGTTTTCGATTAGGTCAATTTCGATGATCAATTGTGTCAATTTAATTTTAATTATAAAAAAAATTAATTCTTAACATTTGCATATTATGAAATTTAGGTTTTCTTTCTTTCTTTTTGCAGTTTTGCTTTTATTATATTTAAGATTAATTTTTAAAAATAAAAAAAATTATTATTATCTAATATTTTTGGATGTTCACTTTTTTTATATTTTCAATCAAAATTAATTAATAATTTTTTTTAACTTTTTAGATAAAAAAACCGAACGAATGGTTCTGATGGTTAAGAGGATGTTGTTTATTTTAAGATATTTGGGTTCGAGCACTTATGTGTGTAAAGTGTGTTTTGTCAAAGGGTTAAAAAAATATGAACGGATACTATCATGTAATCATATCAATATATTCAAAAAAAAACTTTTTAGATACAAGAGTCATAAAGAAAAATAAAAATTGCACAATTTGTAAATGCTGCGAGTTAAATTTTCAAAATCAAGGTTAATTTGATATAATATATAAATATTAAGGGTTAAAATTATTATTATGCCAATTTTAAAAATTGTCACATTTAATTGTTGGTGACTAAAAAAACAAATTTAAATAGTTTGTAATTATTTTATAACTTTAAATAGTTGAGTAACAAAAAAAATATTAATAATTAGATAATTGTTCGTATAATTTATCCTAATTTTTAAATTTATAGAATCAAAGATTTACCAAATCTTATTTGTGCAAATAAAATTTTTTTTATTATTATATTACTTTTAAAAATATACTAAATATAAATTTTCAATAAAAATTAAATTAGAACTTTATCAAATTAAGCTTAATTTACCCATAAATCCCCAACCTTTAATTACAACTTTTTGCATAATTATAATTTGTATTGTTATATATATATATATATATATATTATGATATTTTTCACAAAAATAAAATAAAATTCGTATTCATGCAATATTTATAATAAAGATAAATTAACTAAACTGAAAAATTATCCTTTTAACTATTTTCCTATTACATTTAAAATTTAATTAATTCTCGATTAAGTCTTAATTCGAATGGCATAGTATTATTATCAATGTAAGAGGATGTAAGTTAAAGTGCGTTGAAGCGCATTATACTTCTATTTATAAGTTGAGGAAGAATTATAAATAATTTTAAACATTATCATAAAAAAAACATATATAATCAAAACATATAAATTAATTAATCTAATTTATATTATATTATATTATATTATATTATATTCATAAAAAAATAAATATGATTAGGTGATTAAGTTTTTATTTAGCATAAATCAAACATAAGGTTAGAACATTGATTAAACAAAAGGTTAAGTTTTGATTTTTGATGCTTCTAACATATTTGTATATTTTAATTAGACATAATTTAATCTCTTCGCTTTTATAATATCGTGACTTAGTTCACATAGTCAATACCATTAACTATTATGATTAAAATATCAACAACATTTTAATCAAAATAATTGATGGTGTTACTATTTAAACTAGTATACAATATTTTAAAAGTAAATTTTATAGTAAAAAATTCATAAAGATCCTTGTACCATGAGTCGAATTGCATTATATTATTTCAATTCAAAAAATAGATAAATTAATCTTTATACGTTAAATAAAAAAATAAATATCTTTTTGTAAAAAATTCAATCCATTTCTAATATTAAAAATTGATCTTTACACATCAAAAGGAAGTACATGTATAATGACACGTATAATTATTTGGTTATTCCGTCAATCACACTAATTTTTAACATAAAAAATGAATAATTTTTTTAACAAAAATAACAAATTTACTATTTAATTTAACACTCAATGAATAATTTACTCTTTTTTTAATAAAAAACAAAAATATAATTTAATTTTTAATATAAAAACCTCCATAATATTTTTACCATACCATATTATATAGAACTAAAACCCAAAGACCGAATCTCAAATTCAAGCATAAAATAAAAAGGGACCAAAACCAACTTTGACCTTAAAACAAAAACAACAATAGGATCATCAAGCAAGAAAAATCTCCAATTGAGATCTATTTTCCTGATCAATCACATCAAGAAAAACAGGATCAATGGTAATATGACTATCCACGTGGACTTTAAACCTATGACCCCACCACAACACCTTAGCCTTACCACCAATATCCACTTTCGCATCAAGAACCATCTCTCGTTTCGCCACGTCAGCAAAGAACTTCCCGGCGTGATGAGCCAGCTCCACTCCATCAAGCCGAGTCGGCAGCTTCAACACTTGACAAGACCGAGCCCGTTGTGATCCGGCTTTCACCTGAGCCGCTCCGAGCAACGTCCCTTCGTAAAATATAGACATGGCGGTCGAACCGTAACGGATGGGTGTGATGTTGGGGTTGGTGACGTGGACAGTCAGGATTAACTCAGCGTCCACGTGAGGAAGGTTGATCTTAAAAGAAGTGAGCTTGATTGAAACTAAGTGGAAAGTTGGGTCTTTTGGTCTTGCACTGAGAAGAGTAGCCACCGCCGTCGCCGACGCAGCTCCGACGAATGCCGAGGTCCAGCTCCATTTTACCTTTTTGCCCATCTTTTTGGTGGGAAATTACAAGATAAACCTTATCTTATTTTCTGGGTTTTTTGGTCGGAAAATGGAGCGAAGAGTGGCGGATGGGAAGTGGAAAGTGGAAAGTGGAAAGTGGAAAGGAAGTTAAAAGGTGGAGGACGATGCTTGAAATTACGATATTATCCGTATATTGTAAATTATTATTTGGATCTACAAGGGTGTTTTTGGAATTAAAAAAGTCAAGAAGGAATCAAGTATGGAGATGTCTAAAAGCATGTTTTTGGGAAGGTAAGAAACGTGGCTATAATAAAGAATGTAAATATAAATGGGCCAATGGTAAGCTGACACGGTAGTGATGTAACTAATGATTGGATTTACAGCTCCTATAAAGAAAACATGTGATTTTCATTGTTTTAATGCTACCTACATGCACTAATAAAAGTAGCTTTAAATTTCTGGACAAAGGAATTTAATTTCAATTTAATGAACAGGAATTTTTTTCCAAACAAGAAAAATGAAAATAAATATATCTACTAGAAACAGAGGTATTCAACAACTACTTCTGTTAACATGTGTTTGGGAATTTGAATATAATTTAAATTGACTTTCAATAGAAATGAAAGGTTATAACTGTTTGTAGAGAATCTACTGATTATTTTAGTTAGTAGTGTTTAATTTATTATTTTGTTACACATCAAAAAAATAAATAAATAAATACATTTATTTTTATTATTAGGATCACATAATTTTTTTCTCGTAAATAGATTGATTTTGATACTTGAATTTGATTCTTAAATTTGAAAAATATAAAAACATTAATATCGTGACACTTTGATATTGTGTCATATGATTATCTAAAAATTTAAAAATTATATAAACTTTTAGGTGATTACATGGTACAATCTAACAATTAAATTATTGGTTGAATTGGTTAAACCATCGATTCTCGATTCAATTAGTTTGATCAGTTTAACTTCTAAACCAACAATAATTAATTAATTAATTAATTAAAAATTAAAAAAATTATTAAACCTATTCAGCTTTGTTCAACTATTGATTTTTGTCTCAATTTTCGATTTTTATCATTTTGAGCCGTTTTTTCTTCAATCGGTTCAACCCCTTTATTTGGACTAGTATATTGATCGGTTCTCAATTCGATTGACCAATCTGGTCATATTTCAATAACACTTTTCAAATCATCAAATCTTGATAGAATCAAAGCCCAGTGATCAAGATAGATATAGTTGCTAAGTTGAGGTACCAATATGAATCTAATTGATAAGTTTAGAGCCAAAAATTATATTATCCCTCTCTATTATTATTAAACTTTTTACCGAGTTTAATGGACGTCAACTTAGTTGAGTAATGACAAAAATGTCCTAAATTCTATAAAGTAAATTATATTATTTTGAAGATATTTTTTTATCATTTTATATCTTTTATATAACAAAATAGAAATATAAATACACAAATCGAAATTTGAGTCCAAATCTTCATAATTTTCAACATTTGTATCTCGTTTGTTATTTATATAACTTTTATAAATATATTTATTATATAATTATGTTTCTATTTTGTCCTGAACTTTGTAAAAAATGTCAAAAATAAAATAAAAGAATCACAAGGTTTGAATTTTTTATAAACATATTTATTATATAATTTATAGGTTCATTACAACATCATTATTTTAGTTACATTATTCTCGAGTGTATTTTTTAATTTTTTTAAAAAACAATAGAAAGATTAAATTTCATATTTGAGAAAAAGAGAATAATGCGCTTCAGCACACTCGAATCTATGTCTTCTTGTATTGGCAACAATACCAAATCGAGCTAAGACTCAATCTACAAGTCTATTCATATTTTAACCTATATACATTCATATATTATCAATGCATAAAATATAAATAGCACAAGCATTATGTATATCATCTTTGCATATTTTTTTAACATTAATCTCATTACAAGTTCTTTATCATATTGTTTTTTTTTTATATATATAAAATATCTAGAACTACTCATGGTTACTCCCCAACTCTTAAATAAGAGAATAATTAGCTTCAGCGCACTCAAACTCACGTCTTCCTGTACTAGCAACAATACCGATAAAATGTATACATATTTTAACCTATGTACATTCATATAATATCAATGCATGAAATATAAATATAAATTATATTACACTCTCCACCCTAAAATGTTTTAAACAAAGAAGGTCAAAAGCTTAATAAGGTAAGAGATTACAAGATCCTATGATTCAAGTTTACAACATATCACCCACTTTACGAATATACAAAGCAGGAATATGTGAAGATGACTAAAACCAAACCACTCGAGGCAATGTGATTAATGGTATCACTACTAGACCCACTGTGGTGTTGAGTTTGTTGACGGTGACGACGGTTTTTGTTCATGGCACCGGCTGTATACACGGGAATTAGCGCTCCTCCGCGCTTATTGGATAACTTTGTCTTTCGACCACCAGCGGCAACTATGACGCCATGTTGTCCTCCTTTGTTGCCGCCGTTTGCAGCAGTTCTTTCTATAGCTTTGGTATCATGTTTGCCTACTAGATTAACTGAGTGTAACAATTTCCTCGACATTTTTGGTTCTCTACTAATGTTACTTTCGTGACCTGAATGATCAACTTTAAATTAATTCGGATTTTTTAAATGTTAAATTATTTAATTTTTCACATATTTAGATAATAATATCTTTAATAAAATACATACAAATATTTAAAAATAAATTATCACACCATCACTTTAATGATAGAAGTTAACGACGTTATTAATTTAAATCAACTAATAACATTATAAAAATAAATGATCGTTTTATATCAAATTAAATTTCAAATTTCAAACATAGTAAAAGAATTAAAAATGTAAGGATAATTATTTAGTCCACTAACAATGGAGTAAAATTCTCCCCAAACGGGTTATGTTGTTAAACAAGCAGAGGTGAAGTCACGAATTTTTTTAACGAGTTAAAATTTTTATTAATTTTTTTTATAAACACTAAAATATAATTTTTTTTCATTGTAAGCTTAAAACTTTATAATTTTTAAAAAGATTAAATTACAAATTTATTATTTCAAGGGGTCAAAATATAATTTCACCATTATTAATTTATAATTTTTTAAATTTTAGAATGGTTAAAACATCATCCCATATCCATCGGAATTTTTTTTTATTTTTGAATATACTGATGTGATTACATGGTATTATCTGTTCATACTTTCTTAACTCTTTGACAACGCACACACACCTTGCACATACAGGTATTCAAATCCGAGACCTCTAGGATGAACAACATCCTCTTTACCACTGGAACCACTTATTAAATTCATCGGTGAAATTTTTTACTTCACTAATGATAGGCAGAAGAATAATCCAAAGGAATAAATTAACATTTGGTCATTGAAGTTAGTAACTTTTTACAAATTCGCCCCTGAACTTCTTTTTGGTTCACATTAATCACGACCTTGGTAAAAAAAAATTCAAATTGGTTCCTAAACTTGAATTACATTAAAGTGTGATGACTGACACTTGAGATTTTGTCACTTCATTACCTAAATTTTTTTAGTATTACATATTTAGATTTTATACATTTTATTAGAATTTCCAAGTGATGACATGGCACTTTAAAAGAGTGACACATCATCACATTTTAATGGAATCTAAGTTTAATGACCTAATTGAGAAAAAATTTCAAGTTTCTAGACTAATGTGAACTTAAGAAGTTGAAACACCATATTTAAAAAAAGAATAAACTACATTGATAGTCACCCAATTATGCAATTTTATCTTTTTTGATCAAAGTTGTTAAATTATCACCAATTATGAAAAATTACAAAATAATCACAAAATTATGCGACCTTTGTCAAAGTTGTTGAATGGTTAATTGAAAAATGACGTGACAACTAAAATTAGTATAATAACAACTTTAACTCTTAACATTTATACATTTTATCAATTTAATATTGATTCTAAAAAATTTAACCTTCAATGTTTATATATTACATAATTTAATCTTTTTTAATAGTTTTGCTTTTTTTGTGGCTCCTTTCACTTAAAAAGTTTAAAAAACAAATTTATCATTTAATTTGATAAAAAAAATATACCAAAAATTTAATATATTGATTTTTCATTTTTTTATTCTTTTAAAATTAACTTTCAATATTATAAACAAAACCAAAACTAAAAAAAATTTACATAATATGTAAATGTTAATGACTAATTTTTTTTAAAATCAAGACTAAATTGACATAATATATAAACTTTAAAATTTAAAGTTGCTATTATACCAATTTTAAAAACTACCAAATTATTTGTAAGGTAATTTTTTTTATTAATAATTAAATGACTAACAATATAATTTATATTTTAAAAATTGCTAAATTCAAAAATTAAATTTACTTTTAGGCTAAATTAGTTGAATATATCGGGAAAAAAATTAATTGGTAAAATAGGTCGATTTTTTTTTTAAATTTAAAGAAATAAATCGTTTTTAAGGAGAGTATGTGAAATTCGTATAATTAGGCACACTTTCTGCACAGTTGATAAGAAAACATTCTCAACTGGACAAGTTTTTCTACTAACATGATAAGAAAAACACGTCCAGTTGAACCCGCGCTTTCTTTGTAATTATCGAAAAACGTGTTCAATTGAACATGCGTTCCCTAAAATGTAAATAAAAAAAATTCACCCAACTAATGTACTTTCACACACTCTATCAAAAAATGAAATATTTCTATAAATTTTAAAAAAATTGACCTATTTTATCAATTAATATTTTTTATGATATATTTGGCTAATTTAACCTTCTTTTATCCCTCTTTCAAATTAGAGCTTTGGTTTATATACATACAAGAAGACAAACATCCATTCAATGAACCGAAAGTAGCCGGTTCAATCAGCCAAAAGGAGAAGACCTTTTTTTTTTGTTATCTTCTATCAGAAATAGTTTCAATCAATTTCAACTCATTTTGACTCATTTTTTTGACTTCCAGATCCGATTTTCTTTTTCCTTTAAATTCATCGAATCAACAGCAGAAAATCAAACAGAAATTCGATTCGAAAACAGAAGAATTACCTGAAACAACAACGGAATCTTGAGGAACCGCAACAAGAAGATGAATCTGAAGAGAGATCAACAAGGAAAAGAATAAAAATCGGAGATTTTTGAAACCGATCGGTTTCACTTTCAAGCTTCTTTCCATCATCAATTCAAATCTGTTGCCAAAAATAGAAATAAAATCGAAGTTTTAAGCTTCTCAGGTATTATATCTTCCCGAATTTATCTGTCTCGTAAAAAAAACTGTAAATCAATGTCGACTTTCCCATTTATTTCCTCTATAAAAAGCGTTTTCTCTTTCCTGTTGTTTGTTCCTGTCCACTCACAATAGTAAGTAGTGCGTGTTACTGTCAATGGGGGGTCAAGTAAAGAGATGGTACTGAAAGTTAGATCGCCATCTTTGAAAAATAATTGAATTAGATTTGATTATTACGTTTATCTTAATGAAAATTATTTGAAGTAAATCTTCTTTGTAGATTTAGAATCTTAACGAATCAATTTACCAGAGAATAAAATATCTTAGTGAATTAGCCGTATCGCTTTTTGGGTTAAAATATGCTTGTGCATGTTAAACCTTTGAAATTTAGTTATTTATTTATTTATTTATTTAAGAATTTAAGCTCCTTTGTTTCCTAAACCAAACTTTTTTTTAGTTTTCTTGAATAATAAAAAACAATCAAGATAACCGATTAAGTTTTAATTCGATTGAAATGAACATTATTATCAATGCAAGATAATGTGAGTTCAAGTGCGTTGAAGCACATAATCCTTCTTATTTATGATTTGGGGAAGTGTTATGAGTAATTATACACATTATGTCAAAAAAGTAATGATTAGAACCTATAATAATATTGTTTAATAAAAAAACAATCAAAATGGATTGGGGAGGGGTTATTTCAACAAATTTATTCTCTTTTACTTTTCAATTTTCAATATTTAGGTTTAATTTTTACAACTATTAAAATTATTTTGTTAAATTCAGATTCATTACTTTGTCATTTTTTAGTTACAAAGATGTCAAATGAGTTTTTTTTTTAAAATGTCACACTCATACCATTAAATTTAACAAAAAAAAATCAATGTTAATAATTGAACCTAAAATTTAAAATCTTAAAAATAGAGGAATTGGATTTTTAAAATAAAAATATAGAGACTAAATTCTAAATTTATGAAGTGCGTAAAAACTTATAGAATAAATAAACCATATTTTTTTTATCAGTGTTTCATATATTAAATCTGAATCCATATAAATTAAAAAAAATCCTCATGTTTCTATTATAGAAAAACAATTACCAAACATATTTTGGTTATTAAAGATAATTTTTTTATTTCCATTTATATATCAAATGTGATTTTTAAGTTTTAAATAATAAAAAATGGATTATTTTTTAAATGAAAATGAAAAATAAAAATAGAAAATATTGTAAAAACCAAATGGAAGCAAAGTTTATTTAGTTTTTAAATTTAAAATGCAAAGTTAATTATTAACAACGTTAAATATTTTCTTCTTTGATGTATAATTATTGAGTGATTTTATTTTAATTTTAAAATGTCATTTTGATGAATTTAATTAAAAACTTTTAACAGTATTAATAATTGTATTTAAACTTTGAAATTTGAGCAGTAAAAAATTAAGATTCGGTTAAATTATTAAAAATTAAATTAATATTTATTGTTTTAGAAAATTTCTAATTGGATTAGGTCTCCTTTTCTATTGATTACAGATTAAGCTAACTTCTATTATTATCAAAATGGGTAATTAAAAGCCAAAATTCAGATTCTTGTAAATTGAGTTCGCTGTTTCTTTTTCTCAAGCCAACTTTTTAAAAATAAAATAAAATTATGGAGATTTTTAAAACATTAATATTTTAAAATTTATCATTTAAAATGTTAATAAATATAATTGCTTTGTTTGAATAAATATTTTTTATAGAAAAAATAATTATATCAAAAATAAATAATATCAAAATATTCAATATAAATATCATTAGATTTATAAAAATTATAAATATTTTTATTAAAAAAATGTTTTTGAATTTAAATATTTTATTTTATAATAGCAATATGTGTGTTAAATAAAATAAAATTATAAAGAATTTTAAAAAATCACCTGTACATGTGAAATTAAAAAAAAAACTATTCAAGTCTGTTTTAAAATTCTTTACAAATATTAAAAGTCTTTGATATTTCCAACCAACTCACAACATGTTTGTCTTAAAAAACGATTGAATTAATTTTTTATTTTTAATATTACTTTATAATAATTTATTTAATTAAATTAAAAAAACTTATTGAACAAAAAAACTAATGGTTGATCACCAACTTGATTTTGAAAATCTTATTTTTTTTATTGAAATCATTTCCGAAATTAAAACCAAAAATCTTAAGAACTAAATCGATAGTCAAAATTTTTTTATCAATTCAATAGATTCATTCAAATCAATTAGATAAGTTATTAAAAAATTACTAAAAATAAAAAATATTTATAAAAATAAATTAACTGATTTTTTAACCTAATTCAACAACTTATAAAAATACACAAGACAGCCAATTTGATGCCTTTTCCAACTTGATACGCCAACCAATTTGATAAGTACAAACATCCATGATGAAACAAGAGTTTTGTACGAATCAAACCCGTTTTGGGTTTTTTTAATTTAATTAAAATAGTTTTTTTTATTTTGTTTCATCTGAATAAATTCCACATCAGCATTAACTTGTAAAAATAACATTACAAATAGAGATGTTCAATTAAAATCAAATTAACCAAAAAAATTAATAATTTTAAAATTTTAATTACCAATTAATTCAATTTAAAATTAAATAATTAATTAAATTAATAATCGAACCAACCTGATTACAAGTTACAATTTTTTTAAAAAGATTACATTCTTTGGGGACTACTTATGATATTGACAACAATGATAGAACCCACAAATTTTTAATAACAGTGTCACCATACCATTTTCATTGAACATCTCTACTTATAACATGAGATTCATATAAAACCTTACCAAAAACATGAAAAATGCGATTGATAGATTCATAGTTCATTATGTTCTACATCTCCAATATAAAATATACCAATTTGGTTTTTTTTTTAAGAACTATGAAAAAGGGCTCATAAAGAACAGTTTTTACCAAATAACCAAATGTCAATACCACCAAAACTAACACTCAAGGATAGAGTTGCTAGAACATAATGTGCTTTTTTATAGCCTTCTCCCTCTTCTACCACCCTTTCTTCGGGTGCTATCGGTCGGAATGGGCGTCACGTCCTCTGAAAAAATATACAGAATAATACCGTAAGGGTTCACCAGTAATATGAAGGGGCAAGCAACTTTCGGTTTCAACCCCAAAAATGGAAAAACTGTCAGTTTCGACCTCGATTTAATTGCTTAATTCAGTTGGTTTTTAATCCCAAAACCGAACTGACTGAAAAAAGACTTATTTGATATTATCTTAAAATTATTTAAAATATATTTATATTTTATAACATATAATAGATATATAACCATATAAGTCCAACAGCTCAAGGTCGATAAATAAATAAAAAACAACAGAACGCACCAAATCAAAGTCAATTTGGTTTGGTCAATTTTCTCGATTAAAGTCAGTTGGGTCAATTTTCACATGTTAAATAAACCAATTGCTCTTCCCTAGTAATATGCAAAATAAGATTGTTTCTCAGCATTTTAAAATAATTTCAATTAGTTGTGGCCTTACCGATACGGCCAATTTTCATCCCAGAGCGAGCAAGAGCCCTGAGAGCTGATTGAGCACCCGGACCAGGGGTCTTAGTTTTGTTACCTCCTGTAGCACGTAATTTGATATGGAGTGCCGTGATTCCAAGTTCCTGCTCAGTATAAAGGTTTGCAATTTGTCAACAATAATATAAATCCGGCAGTAATGTCGGATATTGTATGTCTTAAAGTAACGAGTTAATGTATTGAAATGTAAAGTGACGATTTCGTGTTTTTCTTAAATGATAAAAACGAATGGAATGGTATATGACCTTGCATCTCTGGGAAACATCTTGTGCTGCAAGCATAGCAGCATAAGGTGAAGATTCATCCCTGTCAGCTTTCACCTTCATACCACCTGGATTTATTCAAGAATTTCAAACTCAATCTAAAGAACAAATGTTCAACAATACAAATGTCAGGCTATCTTTAAGTACCTACAAACTTGCATCTAACACATATTTATATATGGATATACATAAGTCCACAGTTTAATTTTTGTTTTTATAGACATTTCAAAACAAGCCCTTTCCACTAGAATATAAAAACTGGCAGCTAAATGATATGTTAATGCAATCTTGATATCTTACCTGTAATACGAACCATAGTTTCTCTTCCAGACAAATCAGTAACATGCTATCATTGTCAAAATACCAAAGGAAAAAAACGAAGTCTGATTAAAATTCATTGCTTAAAAAAATTATATTGAAATAGCAAGAAATATGTGTTACCGAGTAAAAGAATTCAAAGACCATGTAACTTACAATGAAAGTGTCATTAAACGATGCAAAAATGTGGGCGACACCGAAAACATGCTCTCCATCTCGTACAGCAGGGCCAAGGGTCGTAGTCTCTTCCTTTGGCTCCCTAACCTTTCTCCTCGACTACAAAATCACCAACATAATGAGTTTCATGTAAAGCATAAATAGAAGTAAATCCCCAAAGTTCATAAAAAGATTCAAGCAAAGGAAAAATAATACCATTGCTAATGATAACCATAGTATACATTTAGCTAGACTTGATATATGGATGTTTCAAAATCTAAATTAAATTTTATCATGATATGGAAAATACACGAGCACAAAGTGCATACACGAATTGACAGGTAAATACTCAGGCATTAGACCCCAAAATCTATAAAATTATAATAAGCCCCCAAGAATTATAGAATTCTAGTTTAGTCCTAAAAACTATAAAGATATAAGCTAATACAATGGTCAAATTGCATATTAGTTCTCATAAAAATATATACCCTAATCTCGACACTCAAAAACAAGTTCCTGGCTTCGTCCTTGTTACTTTACAAAATAAGACTAAGATTTACACACAATCTTAATTTTCTTCAATGTTTAAGCTATTGATCTCAAAATCAAGTGTTTTGTTCAATTAAACTGATTGTAATAAGCTTACAAACTGACATAAAAACGCTTTCTTTCTCCCCAATCTCATCCTCATTTTCTCAGAAACCAAATAGAACTTTTCCAAGTAAATTCAAATGCATCGAAATGAAAGTCTAAAGCTTCTTCAAATAGTTTCGTGTATATATATAACAATGATAATCTAAAAATGATAAAATTGCATTTTAGCTCTCATAGAACATGATAAAATTGCATTTTAGCCCCAGTTACTATACTAAATAAGACTAAGATTTACACATAATCTTAGATGTGAAATGAAAAATGCATTGCTCTAAGCATCTATTAATACTTTATTAGTTTACATTCCATTTTAATTTTCTTCAGTGTTCAAGCTATTCATCTCGAAATCAAGTGTTTTGTTCAATTAAACTGATCATAATAAGCTTAAAAACGAACATAAAATATTAACGCCATCTTTCTACACGATCTCACTCTCGTTTTCTCGGCAGCCAAACAGAAATTGTCAAAGTAAATTCAAATGAATCGAAATGAATGTCTAAGGTATCATCAAATAGTTTCGTATATATAAAATAAAATCTAAAAATTTAGAAAAATTATTATATTAAATAATCTAAGGGTTTTGCTTACCATGGCTGATGATGCGATAAGCAGAGGCGTCGATGGGGAACGAGATTTCAAATGACGGAGAATATGAACAAAACTTTAAGCTTTGGCTTTTATAGAAGTGGAAAGGGCTAGCTAGGGTTTACGGGGGGTAATTTACATAATTTTACTATTTGGTCCTTGATTTCTTTTTATTTCTTTTAAATGGTTTACGTACTTTTCTTTCTTTTCAATTTAATCTTTTAACCCTTGAACTATACCTTCATCGCACTTTGGCATTTTAAATTATTTTAGCCCAATTTAGGTTAAATTTCATTAGTCCCTGAACTTTACAAATGTTTTGGACTTAGTCCTTATGCTTTTATTTGATCACTTTTAGTCCCTATACTTTTCAAATTTTAAAATTTTAGTACTGTCTCAAACAGTACCTGTTAAATCCGTTTGGTTAAATTCAATTACTAGTCCTGTACTATGCGTATAGTTGTAGTTTTAATTCATGTTCTTCAATTGGATCATTCTAAATTCTTATACTTTTCGAATTTTGAAATTTTAGTATTGATGTAAATGAGAGTTGTTTATTCATTAACTAAATTTTTAGTGAGTAATATGTGGAAATAATAAGCTAACATGACATCAAGGGCGAACCTAGGGAGGCTGGTAGGGTCCTGCCCCCCTAAAATGAAAAAAAATTCATTTAGATCCTTTAAAATTTTAAATAATTTAAATTAGTAAAGGTAAATTGCATTTTTCCCCCAAAAATAATAAAATTTTGATTTAATCCTTTAAATTTTGCATTTTTACCATCGTAAAAATTATAATTTAATTTTGACCCCTAAAAAATTTTTTTGACTTCACCCTTGCATGGCATTACACATGATAATATGTTTGACACATCAGATTTTGGAAATAATAGATATTTATGTGATAAATTTACAATTATTATTTGGTGAGAAATGAAGTTTTAAATGAATCCAACGAGTGATTTCAGTGAAAAAGAAGATGATATTCATCTTAAGAGACCCGAGTTCGAGCACTTATGTGTGCCTTATCAAATGATTAAAAAAAGTATGAATAGATATTACTACGTAATCATACCAGTTTATTCAAAAAAAGAAATGAAGTTTTAAATTTAAAAAAATATAAAAATTAAAAATTACCAAATAAAATACAGGGATTAAAACTAGAGGTTTATGTACTTATCTCCAAAAAAAAAAATAATCACTCCATCAAATTAGAGTAGAATATTAATTGCTTTGAGTTAAATCTATTAAATGATTGAATTGTTGAAACTCGAAATTTTAATTAACATTTAAAGAATTTAAATAAAAATATTAAAAAAATATTATTTTGTACGACTTACTTAAAACATAGGTTATGAACTTTAATATTCAAGATCTAAATTTAATTAGATCGAATGTTATTTAAAAGTTTATAATACGTTATTTCTCTTTATTTAATTAAAGTAATTTATATTTATTATTTTTTTATTAAAATAAAAAAAATGATATGAATGAAGTTAAACGAATTTGAATTAACAATTTGTAAATAATGTTAGCTTCAACTTGATTAAACTTGTATATATTTTATCAATGTAATACATGATTTCGAGTTAAATTTCACCCTTTCATGAACACCTTTAATTGTAAATTAATTAATTTAATTTGATTTAAATAAATTTAAAATTAATTAATTATAAACCATTGATTAATTATATTTGTATACATTTCGTGAAGTTTTTTGTACAGGCAAAACGAGATAATTATGTTTTACTCCTCTTAAAACTTAAAAAATTTAAGATAACGCATGGCAAAATTATAATTTATCATCTCCAAATGATAAAATTTTGATTTAATCATTTTAAAAATTACATAGATACATATCAATACAATAATGAAATTACACCTTAGCTATTAAAAAAAATATAATTTTGCTCTAATTTTTAGATTCTAAAGCGGGTTAAGAGCGTAATAATGTCATATTTATTTATATAAAATTTTATTTTTTATTATACCGTCTTGTATGGGTGCAATTGAGCCGAACCTGAATACTGCCAAGCTTAAGTTCAACTTGAGCTTCGAAACTTGATTAAGTTCATTTATCAATTTTATACTCAAACTCGACTCGATAATTAAATTTAAAATTAAAAATATATATTAAAAACAATATTATAATTTAATCATATAAAAAATAAAAAGCTGATAAAACTCAGGGATAGTTGAAATCAAATATTACTAATCTTAAATTTAATTTATTTCAATTTAAACTCAAAAAACCTATCAACAATAATATATTGAACGTATTAATGAAATTTTTAAAACCCCCTGATTTTTAATTTAAGTCAATTTCGGTTTTTTTTTTTTAATTATTCGGTGGATTTTCTTTTATAAAATAATTCTAGTTGCTCAATTAATTTTTAATTTCCAGCAGGCAAAATTCCCTGTTTGGTTCAACTCGTCCCAAAACAAAAAGTCCTTTTAAGACTAATACCCAAAATTTTCGCATAAAACACCTCTTCGTTGCCGCCCCCGCCATCTAATTTAGCTTTGAAATCAGTAAAAGGAAAAAGGAAGGTTCTCGATGGCGATTCTTTACGCCGTGGTGGCTCGAGGCACGGTGGTTCTAGCGGAGTTCAGTGCCGTAACGGGGAACACCGGTGCGGTGGCACGACGGATCCTCGAGAAACTCCCGCAAGAAGCCGATTCAAGACTCTGTTTATCGCAGGATCGTTACATCTTTCATATACTTAGATCGGATGGCCTCACTTTCCTCTGTATGGCTAATGATACCTTTGGAAGTACGTTTTCTTCATTATTTTTTTTTCTGAATTTTTGGTCTTTTTAACCTTTGTTACGAGTTTAAATTTTTAGATAAATGAAGTAGTAAAAAAGATGATCGTTACTTGAAATGGGCGCTTCATTTTATTTACTATATAGAATTTGAGAAGATATGCATAAATTAATTGAGATTCAAGATCCTTGTATCCTTGTTGCATAAATTAAGGTTAAACATGATTATGTGTGTGTATATATATATTTAGTAAGAGGTAAGAGGTCGGGATTGTATCGAACCCGGGACTGATGATCACAAGTCCTTTGGCACTCCACCTATGTCAGTTGACAATTATGTATAAATTAGTTGAAATTTGATATTTGCCTTGCACCTGTCCGGATGAGAATGCAAGTTCATCCTCTGGGAAGTAAACTTGTTGGGAGGGTTTTAGCTGAAAATGTTATTGGCTTGCCCGGATTTAATCCCTAAGTTCAATGTGACTTGGGATACCTTGGGATTACACTAAAGGGTAAAAAAAGAAAAAAAGACAGAGATGATTATAATTATGAGTCACGATTAATTATTGTGGTTCAACTTTCAATGCAGGGAGAGTTCCATTTTCGTACTTGGAGGATATTCACATGAGGTTCATGAAAAATTATGGTAGAGTGGCTCGTTATGCACCGGCATATGCAATGAATGATGAGTTCTCACGGGTGTTGCATCAACAAATGGAGTTTTTCTCCAGTAGTCCAAGTGCAGATACTCTCAATCGTGTTAGAGGTGAAGTGGGTGAGGCAAGTATCTTGCATTGGTTGGAATTTCATTTTCTACATTCTTTTTTTTGCCTTGGACCTCTAAATGTGTTTATTGGTTGCAAATTGACTTGCTTTTCATACTAAGTCAAGTATGCTCATATTTTTTACTATCCACTTCCTAAGCCATAGTCAGTGTAATGTCTTGTATATTCGAATCTATAGTCCTTGTTGAGGGGAGAAGTCTTTGAATTTGAAGTGTCGTTAGCTGAGCAGCCGATCGGACCCTTAAATAGTGGAGGTATTGTGCTTGGGATGTTTATGCACGGTTTTTGCCCCGAGTTTTGTCTCTCGGCTCCGAGAAGAATCCAACGGGTTCATGGAGTTTAGGGGCTAAAACCGAACAATGACACTCCGGGCACAATACCTTCACTGTTTGAGGGTTTGATTGGCTGCTCGGCAGACGACACTTCAAATACTTCTCCCGAAAGAGAGTTGAGCTCCCTCAACTGTCCTGAATGTGGCAGCTTTCCAACTTTACAAACAACATAATTGTGTAATCACTAGTTTGGCTGAGAAAAAAACCATCAATTGCTCAATATCTATTCTGAAAATGTGTGTGCTTGTTATTGTCTGTATTGACATCATTGTGCTTCATTAAATGGAAGCATATCAAGTGATCAATGTGCCCTGAATTTGTTATTTTTATTTAATTTTCAGATACGTTCGATCATGGTGGAAAACATTGAGAAGATACTTGAGAGAGGTGACAGGATCGAGCTTCTTGTTGATAAAACTGCTACAATGCAAGATGGTGCATTTCACTTCAAGAAACAGTCTAAACGCCTTCGTCAAGCACTTTGGATGAAAAATGCCAAACTCTTGTAAGTACATCTAACTTTTGTTAACTGATTATATTTACAGAAATATAGACAAATAGCCAATTTACGAGTCCTCTTATCATCTATAATCTTGGAGCAAAAGGGAACTAAATGGAGCAATTTTTATTTTATATCTAGAGATTTTATTTTGCCACTGGCCTTGTTCAAATTGGTTTGATCAAAATGGTCAAATGTCACTCCTCTGGTACATCTAATGTGCATACCGTGTACAAGGCTCATTATAGAAGGATAATCAGACAAACCGAGGAAAACATCACTTTTAGCTTTGATTATTATTGAAGGATGTTTTTTTGAATAGTCAATTGAGTAGCCCCCGGTTTTGACCATTTTTGTGACTATTGACACTGAAGACTTGTCTGATTGTACTTTTAGCTTCCATTTCTTATTATCCATGCACATGAATAGAAAATCATCCAAAAATTGGAAAAAGTATCATGGCGGCTCCTGTATTGGGAGTCAGATTGCATGTTATCTCCTCTACTAAAAAATTGAGCAAATTAGTCCTTGTATGTTAAATCAAATAGCAAATTGGTCTTTCTGTTAAAAATTTCATTCATTCCTACCGTTAAAAATTGGTCCCTGCACATCAGCTTGAGCTACACATGACACATCATGTGTCACTGCCAATTATTTTGATAGCAGTGCCAGTTTTTAATAGTACAAATGAATTAAAACTTCAACAGAAATAATCGATTTATTCTTTGATCTAACGTACGGGGATTACTTTGCTCAGTTTTTGAGTAGAGGGGGTAAAATGCTATTTGATTCCTAGTATACGGGTGTCCATGGTACCTTTACTTCCTAACATCTAATTAATTACACGAACTGTAAACTGCTCACATCTTTGGTGCATGTTGAATACCACACAAGGAAACTTATACATCTACTTTTACAATAAACAGGGCCATGCTAACATGCTTGATCGTGCTGATACTCTACCTAATAATTGCTGCTTGCTGCGGTGGTATCACTCTACCATCATGCAGATCCTGAGTGACACACTCACTCGTTTAAATTCCTCTACTAAGGTATGCATCTCAAGGATTATTTTATGCAAGTTTGTTCCAATAGTTCATCAGCTTCGAGGTATATTTGTAAACATAGTGTCTATTTCGATACTGCTCTAGAATCCCAGCAAAATATCTATCTATATAGTTCACAACTCTTCCTGCACCTCACCACCTAGATATTATAGTCTTGGAAGAATGAGTTGCCATTAAAGTTGCTGTGGATCATCTTTGTATTCTGTAAATGCATGGAATGTATGTAGTAGTGTATTTGTTATTTGTTTTCAGGGTTCGAATAAATGCTTTTTTGGACTTTACATTTTCATGTATGTTATATATCCTAGAATCCATGTATGCATTTCTTGGTTTCAATTTGTGTGTGTTCTGTATAAATATAAATTAACACATTATTAATGTGTCATATTAGTCGTGTTAAAAATTTGATGTTGTTTTTTATTAGATTAAATTAAAAATAAATATTAGGTAATTTTCCTACAATTTCCATTTATATTTGGGAAATTCTTTAACATTAAGTATAAATCGGCCTAAAAGATAATTTCATAATGATCAATAAATAATTTAATCATCGGTTATTGACATTTCAAGCATAAAGAGACACTAATCGCAACGCTAATGCCTGCACATCAAAAATATATTTTTGGTAAAAACATTAAAAAGTTCTTATATATACTTTGTAATATAATTTATGATATGATATATATGATTTTGTACTTTATTTTATAGGAGGGTTTTTATTCGAACATGGTAAGTTCACTTTACTGGATAAGTTTGATGGACGACAATTGGCATCATCTTACATCGCCCCGCGTATTCTTTTGAAAATGATGTTAAATTTTTTCAATATGAACGTACTTTTTGTGGTTTGACAATATATATATTTAAAAGTATACAATTCAATCGAAGTTTAATGTATGTTGTGCACATTAGAGTAAAATTTATGTATAAGTTTGATATTTATTTTTATTTTTTATTTTATAAATAGTTATGAAAATTAAATATAATATATTATAACGTGAATATTGAAAAACTAAAAGAAAGGTAAATTATATATATTAGTGTGATTATATAGTACTATTTGTTTATATTTTTTTAATCTTTTGACAAAGCATATACATCTTGCATATATAGGTGCTTGAATTTGAGACTCATAAAATGAATAATTTTTTTTTATCGGAGTCATTTGTTAGGTTCAAAGGTAAATTACACTTAAAATTATTAAATTATTAATAAATTTATGTTTTGATTATTTACTTTTTAAAATGTTACAAAATGATTATTGAATTTAAGGAATATTCTTCTACTCGTCTATAGGTATTACTCTATTGTATCAATCGTCGAATCATCATTTGAATCATTTTTTAATTTTTTGAAGTTGAATAATCAAAATATAAATTTTAATGCTTTTAATCGTTACTTACCAAAAGAAAAAAAACAATCATAACAACAACTCGGGACGAACACAAAGGGAAACCTTGGCCCAAAAATGATATATTTGAGATTTAATCTCGAAATTACATGCTAATAAAATAGTAAAATTGCACATTGACTTCTAATAATTTATGATTCTTCTTCTGGCTTGGTAGCTGCACTCTCCATCTTCCACAAGCAGAGATATACTTAAAGCAAATAAAAGGTCAATATTTTCCTAAAACATTGTTCGGAATGAATTTGTTGAAAATGGAGCAGTTTAACACCAGCACTGCAACAACAACAACAACTCCAATCCACAACCTAAAATGGCAGAATCAAATATATATATATACATATATCTAATCCATTAACCATTTCATTTTCATCCCCTATATAAACCAACATTCCACTAACCATTTTTCTCATCAAAATCTTAAATTCCCATTTCTCTTTTCAACAAACAAACACATATATATTCTCTCTCTCTCTAATGGCGACGGCTGAGAAAAGCGGTGAAATAGCAATCAACATGTCGGAGACAAAAACCAGTACTAAAGGAAAAGCTCCATTGTTAAACTCTTCCAAAGCTTTCGCCGTCGTCGAACCACCGAACCGAGGAGCCAAAAAAGGGATCGCCATTGGTGATTTCTTTTTGAGACTATGTGCCCTTGGAGCCGCCCTCGGTGCCGCTATATCAATGGGGACTGCCGATCAACTTCTCCCTTTTACAACTCAGTTCCTCCAATTCGAAGCTCAATACGATGATTTTGATACTTTCCGGTATATATATATTTTTTATAATTTTATTTATTTTTTTTCGAGAAATTAACATTTAAACTCGTTAATTGTTTACAATTTGGCTCTTTAAAAAATGTTTGGGTCCACATTAATTTTGGAGCTTTGTAGATTTTTCCCCTCAATTTATCTTTGAACTTTGATTCTGTTACGTTATACTCTCAGATTGTGTATGTCATTATTTGAATTTTTTTTTAGAAATTTGTATAACTTTTTTGTATTTTTTATTTGATATAAAGATTTTAAATTTTCAAATATGTTGGAAAAGACCCTGGTTTCTTTAAAATAAAAAAAAATTATGTTTTAACCTCTTTAAAAATTTAAAAAATTATAAATTAATATATAATAAAATTATATTTTGATCTTTAAAATAAAAAAAATTATGATTTAATTTTTCTAGAAATTGTAAACTTATAAATTTACAATGAAACTATTTCTTTTTGACTCGTACAAATTTTGAATTTATTTTCAATCCTTACAAAAAAAATTTCCTAATTTCATCCCTGAATGTTTTAAGTGAATATTTTAATATATCTTAACTATTTGAATAAAATAATGAATTTCTTTTAAGAAAAGCTAATGAAAATATTATAAAAGTAAAAAGAATTAAATTATATCAAATTGAAATGTAATGATAAATTCTCAAATTTAAACATAGTAAAAGGATCAAAACCGTAAATATGTGTTATCTAATTTATATATATATTTATTTAATTATGTAGGTATTTTGTGATCTCACTTGCCATGGTTACTGGTTATCTTCTCCTTTCATTGCCATTCTCCATAGTCTGCATCATTCGTCCACTTGCAACAGCTCCAAGGCTCTTCCTTGTCATCTTTGATAGTGTAAGTTCAACTCAGGAATTGATACAGATCAATAGAACTAATCAAAAAATAGGTTGAATCGGTCAATTAAATAGAATCTTTTAATAATTTATTTAATCGAATTGGACGAGCCGATAAATTAATGATATGATTGGTTCGATTATTGATCTGGTTTTGAAAACGTTACATATATATATTTGATTTTGTCATACTTTTCTAGGGTTAATTTCATTAAATGTCCCGAAACTATTCCTGCATTCTAAATTGGACGTAAATTTCAAAAGTTCTAATTATGTCTTCAAAGTTTTAGTATTGTAACAATTAGGTCATTCTGTAAACTTAATTGCCAATTTAGGCATTAATTGTCGATTTAAATATGAGGTTTTATTTTTTAACATGTCAGATGAAATCACGTTTTTACAATTTGATCCATTTTTTTTATAAATATATTCCACATAAAGTTCAAACTAGTATTTAATGTTCAAACTAATGACTCGATTGATATTCGATACTTTGAAAGTTTAATTAGAATATTTTGAAGTTTTGGAACCAATTTAAATATTTGGGTCATAGTTTAAAGATATCTAGTGCAATTAACTGTTTTTTTTTTTAAATATTAGGAGCCAGAGGTGACCCCTTCAAAAATTTCAAAAATTGGCAATAAGCTCGTCAAATTTTTGAAAATTTCAATTAAACCTTCCCCAATTTAATGTCACATTCCGCCACTGATTTTCAACCCAGATCGAAACATGAATACGGGGATTTAACCCTCATACCAAAATCTCAATAACATTTAGTTACCGAGTATAATTTATTTATCGTTATTTTATGATTTCAAACTTCGATGATTACAGATAATGGGGGGTGCAACCATAGCAGCAGGGTCAGCTGCAGCATCAATTGTATATTTGGCTCATACAGGGAACCCAAACACCAATTGGCTTCCTATTTGTCAACAATATGGTGATTATTGCCAAAGTGCAAGTGGAGGAGTGATAGGTTCTTTAATTGCTGGTGCAGTCCTCTTCTTTTTAGTTATACTTTCAGCTTTTGCTCTTAAAAGAAGCTGAAATACCACATCCCCCTATATATTGAAGTCAAGTTTCCATTGATTTATGAATAGTGTGTGTGTTGTGGGGAAAAAAAGCATTTGAATGATTTCATTTGCTTTTTTGGTGTGTAATTTTATGTTCCCAACTTCCTTTTTAAATGTTGAATGTAATACACTTTCATTGTATGTAAGTCATTATGCTTCAAGTCCCTCTACTCTTCAAAAATTTAATTACAACGTTATTCTTTTTGTTTCATAGTTAACAAGGGAGTGTTTGGTTATTTCAAAATGTCAAGTCGATGAATTCAACAAAAGAAATTTAATGGTGTTAACAATTGGACTTGGATTTTAAATTCTGAAAAGTAAAGGGACCAAATTCTTAAAAATAAAAGTAGAGAAAATAAATTCCAAATTTCTAAAAAGTATAGTTACCTAAAGCATATTTTAACCATTTTACAATGTAAATCTGTCATTCAATGTTCTTACTTACCATGTTTTTTTTTATACAATGTCTAGAACTATCCATATTCCCTCCACAATCCATAAATAGGAAGATAACGCGTTTCAGCGCACTTGAACCCACGTCCTCCCGTATTGACAACAATACCAATACCAATTGAGTTAAGACTCAATCAGCCTTACTTCCAATGGTTATATATCAATGTTTCAGCAAATTTTCATTATAAAAAGTTGTGCTCTAAACCAAAATTTGTGTACGTATTAAAGAAATGAAAAATCATTATTAACCTGATCAAAGGGCTTAATTGATATAACTTAAAAGTTTGTAAGCTTAATTAATTTTTTTCATCAAAGTTTTGGGGTTATATATCCTTTTAGACAAGTTTTATTTTTTCAAATATTAAATCAAACAAATTCAATTATTAATCCTAATCAATTTAGTCCAAATTCCATTAAGAAAACAATTTGATCCAAATTCGAAAATTCTATTTTAATCTCAAAAAATTGAAAGAAATTCAAAATCCCCAATTTAATAATATCAAGGCCAATAAGCTCAAACCAAAATAGAATTTTAAATTTTTTTGGTGAAATACAAGAATAGGGCAAAGCTCGAACAACAAACACAACTAATGCAACTCAAACTCAAACCACACTTGAGATAGTGAACATTCTAACCATCAAACTATTACATGGGGCTCCATGATGTTTTGGGTTTTGAATCCTATAATCTTCATCATGTGAATGTAGTTTTCTAAATTTATCAAAATATAAAAAGACATAAATACACTAAAAATAATATTTGTTATTTTATAAAAAGAATGTGCTTTTGGTAACTTCACAATTGAGTTATGACTTGATTGATGGATAATACAAACTCAGTCAAACTCTTAATATTTAGTAATTGTAATAATTATATAGGATAGGTATTTATAAACATGTATTTATGTAATAAATATATTTATAAAAAATTGTTATATAAACAAATAAGGCTTTGGTTGAAATGTGATAAAAATAAAGATATATTATTGTTTTATATATAAATGATGTAAAAGGATAAAAACACCCTCAAAACAATATAATTTACTTTGTAAAACAATGATATTTTAGTCATTACCTAACTTAATATGTATATTTTCCGTCAATCAAATGAGGGCAGTTTAATCAATACGCTAATAAATTGATAAATTTTGATAGAAAATACTTACGATTTTAATAATTGAAATGTGATTTTTAAATCAAAACAATTGGAGGACTTAATTTTTAACTTTTTAAGTACAATGACTAAATATCAAAATTTGGCAAAGTACAAGGACTAAAAAATATTTAAACCATTAAAAAACTACTCCATCTTCTACTTTCCTTGCATGATTTGTTGGAAATGGTGCAAGTAGCAAAAACAACTCCAATCTTACATAATAAATAGATACCGTACCAAATACAATATGAAATATATCTCTAACTACACCTAGTCAACTCTATATTTTATATTATTTATTTAACATTACATTTTTATTTTTATTCAATTTCATCCCTCTATATAAACACAACATTCATCTTTAATCCCATTCATCTTTCAACAAAACACATATTTCTTTTATTTCCTTTGTAATCTCTCTTTAATGGCGACAGGCAAAAATGGTGAAACAACAATCAACATGCCAGAGACAAAAGCCAGTGTTAAAGGAACAGCCCCATTGTTAAACTCCTCGAAAGCTGTCTCCGTGGTCGAACACCCGAACCGAGGAGTGAAAAAAGGTTCGCCGTCGGTGACTTTGTTTTGAGACTATGCGCCCTTGGAGCCGCTCTCGGCGCCACCGTAGTAATGGGGAATGCTGATCAAGTTCTTCCTTTTTTCACTCAGTTCCTCCAATTCGAAGCTCAGTATGATGATTTTGATACTTTTCGGTATGATTTTCAAGTCATAAATGATAAATTAAGTCCTTAATATTTATATTTTTTTTGTCAATTTAACTTTTATCTTTTTTAGATAAATTTGGATTTCAACCTTCTGAAAAATAATCGAATTTATGTTTTCTAATGAAAATACAAATTAAAATGTAAAAAATTTAAATATAGAATTTTGCATGGTAATCTAAGTCTACTTCATGCTAATATATTTTAAATATTTATGATTTTTTTATAATTATTTTTGAATTTTATACAGGTTTTTCGTGATGGCAATGGGCATGGTTTCTTGTTATCTTTTCATTTCATTGCCATTCTCCATAATTTGCATCATTCGTCCCTTTGCAACAAAGCCAAGGCTCTTCCTTGTCATCTTTGATTCCGTAAATTCAACTCACACTTTATATATATATTTATGAATTCTTTTAGAGTTAATTTCGATCAGGTTAGCCGTTAATTTCGATATTATTGAGTATGTTTAAAACACACTGATCAAATTATAAACACACATACTTACTGCATGGATTTGGTGTGGATCAATTTCTTTAACATGTTTGATCCAATCGTGTGTTTATAGTTTGATCTGTGCAGAGACGAGTACAAGGGGATAGGCAAGGGCTTTGACCTTCAATGAAATTAAAAGTTTTTTTTTTGTAAAGTTTCACATTGACCCCCTCAAAAAATAAAAAAAAAATCTATTTTATCCCTTCAAAATGATGAAACCATAAGTTGATACATGATAAAATTGCACTTTTATCTCTCAAAATTTTCATAACTCAATTCCTACCCCTAAAAATTTTTTGAATTCACCTCTAGATCCACGTATTTAAAATATATTACTCATTATATTCAAATTGGTATTTAATGCTTAAACTAATGGCTTGATTGATAACCCATCTTGAAACACGAATAGGTAGATTTAACTAGAGGTGCTCATGGGCTAGTTCGGGTTAGGTTCGGGCCGAGTCTAAGTATAATATTAACATACTTTATGCTTCCTCAAATCCGACCCGACCCGAAATATGAGTTTAAAATTTTGTTAAAACCCGCCCATATTTGCAAAATACTAATCCAAATCCATTTTAGGTCAACCCATTTTGTATATTTTTTTAATATACTGGTGTGATTATATGGTAGTATCTGTTTATACTATCTTAGCCCTTTAACAACGCACACATACTTTGCACATACAGGTGCTCGAAATCGGGTCTCCTAAGATGAACATCATGCTCTTTTCTACTAGAACCACTCGTCGGGTTCACCCATATTATATTTTAAATTATTTTAAAATATATTTATATTATATTATTTTAATATTTAATAAATTTATATATTTAGTATAGGTATATTTTTTAATGTGTTCTAAATTATATAATATATAAAAATAATATAATATAAAGTATTATAAACTTAAAAACGGGTTGGACCGAATAGAGCTTGGGAATTGAATGTTCAAGCTCGAACCTGACCCATAAATTAAATGGACCTAATTTTTTTGTCAAAACCTATTTTTCGATTATAATATTTTTACCTAAACTTTTTCAAATTTCAAATGAAACCTCAAATTTAATCAAATAATCTTACCCATAAATAGGTCTAGGTTTAACTCTCACATACCAATCAAAAGAATATTAAATTAGTGGGTATAATGCATTTGGTTGTCATGATGGTTATTTTATGGGTTTGAAGGATAATAATTAGTTGTTGGATTGTTGCAGATGATGGCAGCTTTAACCATAGCCGCAGGTTCAGCTGCTGCATCGATTGTGTATTTGGCTCATAATGGGAATGACGACGTGAACTGGCTTCCTTTTTGTCAACAGTTCGGTGATTTTTGCCAAAGTGCAAGTGGAGCAGTGATAGGTTCTCTATTAGCTGCTGCAGTCCTCTTGCTTATAATCATCCTTTCAGCTTTTGCTCTTAAAAGAAACTAAGAAAATCACACCCCAAAAATTAGAAACATTTGTTGTTGTTTTTATTATTGGAGGTTAGTTTTCATTGATTTATGAATAGTGTGTGTTGTGGAACAAAGCATTTGATTGATTTCATTTGCTTTTTGGTGTGGAATTTTAATGTCAATTGTTTTACACTATGTAAAATCATTTTATTATACATGTAAATGTTTCATTTCGTTAGTGTTACAACTTTCAATTGTCAAATATATATATTATTATCGATTGAGTATTAGTTTGATTGATATGAGCATTGCTGTCAGTATAAAAGGATGTGGGTTTGAGTGTAGGGGTGAGCATTCGATCGAATTGAATCGAATCGAATGAAAAATTTTCGAGTTAATCGAGTTTTCGAATCCTATTTCATCATCCTAACTTGATTTGAAATTTTTACGAATCGAATCGAATGAGATAGAATTCGAATCGAATATATTTGTTCGAGTTAAATTAAAAAATTAATTTTGTGTTGTTTAATTTTATATAATTTTTTAAACATATTTTTATTTGAAGTTTTTAAATATGACTATACAACGAAAAATTGAAATAAATAAGTGAAAAAATCCAAATAAATAATGACAACACAATAAGATTATAATAAAAAAATAAGCAAAAGTTCAAGTAAATAACATAAGTCCAAGTAACAACAATAACACAACAAGATAATAAAAAAATATAAGCAAAAATTCAAAATAAAGTAAAAATCTACACGGCAACACCAATCCAAACAATAAAACAAAAAAAAACAACAAAATAAAAGTCAAATAAACGAACAGTAATAACACAAAACCATTATAGAATAACTTAAACTTCTTCTTTTAAGGGTTTTAATTTAAGGTTTTTTTAGGAAGAAAAAATAGATTTTGGGTTTACAGAGTTAATATATTCAATTTATTTTTCAAATAAAAATTAAATAAGTACACCTAACCATAATAATAATAAACAAAAATGAACAATAATTTTAGACACGAAAAAGAGTTGTTTATGAGTGTTATTTAGGAATAAAATTATATTTGGATTTAAAAATATTTAGGTTTAGTTTGTTGATGAGTTTTA
The DNA here is from genome assembly GCA_005610355.1 of Gossypioides kirkii. Classification (NCBI taxonomy): domain Eukaryota; kingdom Viridiplantae; phylum Streptophyta; class Magnoliopsida; order Malvales; family Malvaceae; genus Gossypioides; species Gossypioides kirkii. Next base: position 725,158 of record CP032250.1, read on the forward strand.
AATATTAGGGGAAAAATTAGGTAAGATAAAATAGTTTGGGTTTTGGGGGAAAATGGGTATAGTAAATTAGGCCTGGATATTGGGTTTGGGTAATATAAATTTAAAATTAAAAATAATATATTTTTATTCGGTTTATTCGAATTATTCGAATAATTCGAATTCGAAAATTAAACTCGATTCGAACTCGAAATTCGAAAAAAAATTCAACTCGATTCGTTTAACTCAAATAACTCAAATAACTCGATTCGAATAATTCGAAATTCGAAATTTTTTTCGAATTTTTCGATTCAAATCGAGTTTTACTCACCCCTATCTTAAAGCGCATTATCCTCCTATTTAAGGGTTGGGAGGGACTATGGGTAGTTCTAGATATTTTATCAAAAAGAGCAAATATGATCAAAACTTATAATAAGATTGTTCAATATATATATATATATATATTTACAAAGCCTAGAACTACCTATAAATCTTCTTCAACCCTTAAATAGGAGGATAAATGCACTTCAACACACTCGAATGCACGTCCTTATGTATTGGGAACAATATCAATGACAATCGAGTTAAGGGTTATAATATATTTGTATAAAAAGATAATATCATAAATGGTACTGGAACTTTGATTGAATATTCAATGTGATACTTCTTTTTTTAAAATGTCTATTGTGGTACATGAAGTAGAGTTCTTTCTTGGTTGATCCGATATTGGGGTGCTTTGGAAGTAGTTGATAACCACATTTCGTACTCTAAAATTTATCAATCAAGGGCGGATTATTTAACTAAATGCTTGACGGTTTTCATCATAATAATATAAAGTATAATTAAATATTTAGGTGAAAGTATACTAAAGATCGAATCCTAAAAAAAAATCGAGTTTTAATCAGCAAATTGATCATTTTAGTCATTTAATCCTATACTTATTATTAAAATTATTTCTACTTCTTCTCAATATCTCGATTCAATTCAAAATTTAAGAATTGTTACAACATTGTAGCTTTTACATTTAAACCTAGCACAGACATGATCTTTTGACTCATTGATGCTTTAGTGAGTTGGTTAGGCTTAATAAATTAGAGTCCAATGTCCTCGTTGCCGAGGATTGCCTAGTTGGCTAGTGATTGAAAGCCCTTTGCCGCTCACTTCTCCTTTGCCGGATTCAACCGTTTTCCAGTTTAAAGGGTTTTTTTTAGAATAATAAACCCCCATGAATCGGCGGCAGCTCGAGTTTTATCGAGTCCATGGTTACTCATTTTTTCAAGCCCAACGGTGCTCGATTAGCTCAAGTCCACAATGACTTATTTTTGTACACACCTGACTCGAGGTCAATATTGTTTTATGTGGATTCACAAGTTTCACCAGGAGAGAGATGACCATTATTTTCAAATCCAACACACTAGCTCGTGAAGGTTTGGTCGCTAATTAAAATCGAGCTCTTAAAAATTAGTCTTTCTAAATTAGATTAAAGAGTAATTCGGTCCTATGTTAAAAAAATTATCCATTCGTACCGTTAAAAATTGGTTCTTGTATGTCAAAATGAGATACACGTGGTGTGCCATGTGTAACTGTTTGGTTATTTTGTCAACCACGCCGGTTTTTAATAGTAGAAATTGATGAAATTTTTAATAGAAATGACAAGTTTGCTCTTTAATCCAATATACAAAGACAAATTTACTCATTTTTTAGTAAAACGGGTAAAATGCAATCTGATTCATAATACAAGAGCCTCCATGATACTTCTATCTACACACAAATCAAATTGTAAATATATATATTTACTGCATCGATTAGACATGGATATTTACCGATGGACTTGAATACATTGATGGCTTCATTATACACTTTTTTAACTCAATTAGACATATTCATGGGTTGGATTACTCACCCAAGCTTATAGGCTCGTCGATAATTTAAGAGAGTTTCGATAAAAATATTAGGTCCAAAAATTGAGCTTAGACAAAAAATTAGGTTCGTTTAGAATATGAGTTGGATTTAAGATTGGACATTCAAGGCTCGACTCATTTTTATGTAATTTGTAAGACAAAAAATAAATCTATAGTAATATATAATATTATAATGTAAACATGAAAAAAATTAGATAACCTCTATAAAATTTTAACAAATGAAAAAATATATAATTATTAAATATTAAATTAAAGTAATATAAACATTTTTCAAATAAATTTAGAAAATATGGGCGTACATAAAAATGAGTTTGGATTAGTAATTTACAAATATGGGCGAGCTTAAATAAAATTTTAAGCTCATATAATGGGTCAGGGTTAAACAAGTATAAATTAAATTAATATCATGCTTAAACTCAACCCGGCTTGAACTCAATCTAAGAACACCTCTAAACCCAATTATCAGGTAATAATACATCCGATTCTGAAATAATCATACAACTTGGACTATATTATCCAAATAATTTGATAGAACTAATATACCATTCATGTCCGTTAAGATTTATGAAGACTAATCTTTTAAAATTTGCGATTATTTACCTTAATAATATCGTTTTCGAAATTCGAGTTATAACCATATATTTTGCCATGTTGTGATGTTTATTTATTCATTTGTATGATCTCAGCTCACATAGAAGAAAAAACCTACTCCATCTTCCATAACCCGAGATCTTGAGTACAAAACCAATATTTTCCTTAAAATTTTGGAAACGGTGCAAGCTAACATCAGCATGCCAACAACTCCAATATCTACATATATAGGTTAAAATAAGTTGTTAGTCCTTATATTTTGATAAAATTTTAGATTTAATCCTTATACTAAAAAAATTTAAAATTTATCAATTTAAAATTTTGATTAAACTGTCTTCATATGATATGGCATATGATTGATAGAGAATAAACATGATAAATTTACCAACAACAGATTTTTAAATTGAAAAGGAGGATTAAAGGACTAAATCTCAAATCCTATAAAAGTACAAGGACTAAAAGATATTTTAACCATGTATAATTTCATCCCTATATGAAGACAAGATTGTACTAGTGATTTCCACATCAAAATCCTATACTCCTTTCATCTTTCAATAGCTATCTTTTTCATTCTCTAATGGAGGCAGATAAAACTACGAGGGAGACAACAATCAACTTGCCGGAGACAAAGGCCGAGTCTAAAGAAAATGCCCCATTCTTAAACTCTTCCAAAGCTATCGCCACCGTCGAACCACCGAAACGAGGAACGAAAAAAGGAATCGCCATCGGCGACTTCGTTTTGAGACTGTGCGCCATCGGAGCCACCCTCGGTGCCACTGTAACAATGGGGAATGCTGATGCTGTCGCTCCTTTTACCACTCGGTTCTTACGGTTTGAAGCTCAGTTCAATGATATTCCAACTTTCGTGTACGTCTTCTTTTTTCATATGATAAATCTTTGGAATTCAAATAATTAAATATGTATGTATGTATGTATGTATGTATATGTAATGGCTTAATTTTACAGGTTTTTCATGGTGGCAAATGGCATAGTTACTGGTTATCTTTTCCTTTCATTGCCATTCTCTTCAATTTGCATCGTTCGTCCACTTGCAAAAGCTCCGAGGATCCTCCTTCTCATCTTTGATACTGTAAATTCAACTCACTATTATCTCCGAATCACGGCGAAGTAAAAAAAAATAAAATGTTAGAGACCAAAATTAAATTGTAATTTTTACGATAGTAAAAACATAATTTAACTATTTGAATAGTTTATATATTTTTTTAATTTTTTAAATGATTAAATCAAAATTTTATCATTTTTAAGAAAATTAAAGTGTAATTTTATTTTTACTAATTTAAAATTTTAAAAGTTTTAAAGAGCCTAAATGAAAAATTGCTCTGAATAGAATTGTTCATCGACAGAGTGGTTTGTCTGACCTAGCCCGATCCGTTTTGGGTTAGGCTTCAACAAAAAAATTTTTGTCCACAAACAGATGAAATGCTTTTTTAAAATATTCTTATTTAATTATAAGAATATATAAATATTAGTATAAAAGTATATCTTTTATTATTTTTAAATAGTAATATGGTTTTTTGGGTGAGCTGGACTTGATCTCGAGTTTGAATTTTTTTTTAAATTAAGGTTTTTGCCTAGCTTGACACCCATGGACATCTCTAACCCCAAATATCTTAATTTATTTTTTGATATAATAACAAATTTAGTCTTTAATATTTGTATTTTTTTGTTAATGTTACTTTTATTCTTTTAATTAAATATCGTCAACCTTTTAAAAAGAATGAAATTGTTATTTTTAATAAAAATACTTAATCTTCCAATGCTTATTTTTTCAAACTTAATTTTTCAGTTATGCCAAATTAAGTACAAAGACTAGTTCCAAATTTAAGTATAATAAAGAAACCAAAATTACAATTTAACTAAAATTTGATTAACCTAAGATTGTCGAGTCGTTTTGATTTTTCAACTTATATCAACATATGAACACGAGGATTTAATCTTCGCACCCGAATCTTAATAACATTTAATTACTCGGTACAACATGGGCGAAATCAAAGGGGCGGGCAGTGGTTTTTCCTAGCTCAAATTTTTTTTATGAAATTATATGTTAGTGTAATAGTAAAATTACATTTTGATTTCTCTAATAATTTATGGTTCATTTTTAACTCTTTAAAATAATTTTTTGACATTATCCCTACGGTATAATGTATTCATTATGATCGTTATTTTATGATTTCGAACTGAATTGTTGCAGGCAATGACAGGTTTAACTCTGGCTTCAGCTTCAGCTGTTGCATCAATTGTGTATTTGGCTCATTATGGGAACCCAAACACCAATTGGCTTCCTTTTTGTCAACAATTTGGTAATTTTTGTTCAAGTACAAGTGGAGCAATGGTGGGTTCTCTTCTAGCTGGCACACTCTTCATGTTTATAATTATACTTTCAGCTTTTGCTGTTAAAAGAAATTGAGAAATAAAAAGTAAAAAAATTCTATGTTTTTTTATTATTGAAGTGTGAGAAAAAAGGAAAGCATTTGAATGATTTCATTTGCTTTTGGTAAGTAATTGTATGTTCTAATTTTTTAATGTAAAATGTTGTTTTACATTTTTTTTTTGAATTATAAAAGGAGAATAAAACTCTAACAATAACGCGATTAGTCTAATTTAAATTCAAACCACATTTAAGACGGTGAACACCTTGACTATCAGGTCAACACATGAGATTCAAAATTTTGTGTTGCTTTCATTGTATGTAAAGCTTTGTACACATATTAATGTGTTATTCAATGTTCCAACTTCCCATGGTTGATTGTATATTAACTTTTCAATGGATTGATTGAATTTAAGTTAATTGTAAAATCTTTAAACTATGATCCTTATTTTAAATTGGTTTTTGAACTTTGTTTGTTATAATATACGTTAATAATGGTAATGAGAATGATTGCAAAGTAATTAAAAAAAATTAAGAACTAGAAAATTTTATGTGGAAAACCTTTATTGAAAAAAACCACAGATAGAGGATGAGAAATTCTACTAATGTTGAAAAACAACAATACAAGAGGAGTTTGACTACACCTATTTTAAGGGTTAAATAACCCTAACAAAGACAGGATTCAGGATTCCCCTATTTTTGCCTCTCAATTTTATTTTTTTAACAAGTGACGGGATTAGAGTCACACAACTCTCCCATACAATTACTGTCGAAACCATTTTTTTGAAAAATATGTTTCGAAAATTATTTTAAAATTAAAAAATGAGAGTCGCCACCAATCCTTTATTTGGTGTGATCGGATCACCACAAAATGTTTAAAATCCGTTTTGAAAAATATTTTGGTCTTCGCAATCCAGAAAACAAGTTCGGGAGTCGGTTACGCATGAGGAAGGGTTAGCACCCTCATAAGTCCAAAATTGGTACCACATTGATTACTTTCGGGTCTTGATTTGTAAAATTTAAAAAACTCGAATAAATTTTAAAATACGATCATTGAATGCATGAATTACATTTAAAAGAAACCGATTTTGTTTGGAAGTCTCACTATTTCAAGGTGATCGAGAAAGAAAGCCACGTCCAGTGAGTTAGGACATAACATTTCGAGATCTAGAAATAATGAGCTTTCCTTTGTTGTAAACTTTTTAAATTTTGGAAAAGGATGTTCGATTATCTCGATTTGAAGAAAGGTTGCACCTAGTAAGTTAAGGCACAAAATTTTCAGAATCGAAGATAAGGAAACATTGCCTCGATTAAGGGTATTCGATTATTTTGATTTGAAGAAAAATTGCACCTAGTAAGTTAATGCACAAATTTTCAAATCTCGAAATAAAAGAATATTGCCTCGATTTTAAAATTTTTATGAAAACAATTTTGAAAATAAATATGTGAGTTTAATATGAATGAGCAGTTAACAATGGATATTAGATAACACGAAGCAAAATAATTAAGCAGATAAATGTTATACAAAAATAAAAAAATATGAAATACGAAGGCATAATAATTAAAATTTAAATACAAATATTGATGAGGAAGAAAAATAAAACAATTGGAGTTGAAAATGAGAATTTTGGATACCCGAGGGTAAAATAGTAATTTTGGACACTCGGGAGCAAAATGGTAATTTTGGAAAAGTTTGGGGTCAAAAAAGGAATTTTTGAAAGTTTGAGGGTAAAATGGTAATTTTTGGAGAAATCATGGTCAAAAATGGAATTTTTGGAAGTTTGGGGGTAAAAATGTATTTTTTGGAAAATTTGGGGTTAAAAATAGAATTTTGGAAGTTCGAGGGTAAAATGTAATTTTTGGAAAGTTCAAGGGGTAAAATGGTATTTTTAGAAAAATCAAGGTCAAAAGTGGAATTTTTTGAAGTTCGGGGGTAAAATAGTAATTTTTGGAGAGATCGGGGGTCAAATATAATTTTGAAATAGTTTAGGGACCTTCAAGGCAATAAAACCAAAAACAAATGACACGTGGCAGACTCTTAGGTGTTTAGAAGTCAAGGGACTAATTTGAAAATCATGAAAAATTTCTGGGCCAAATTTGTAATTAAACAGAACTTGATTTAAGGATTAAATTGAAACAAATTAGAAGTAAGAGGGACCATTTGCAGAAATAAGCCAAAATATGACACGTGGCAAATCCTGGTGCTTTCAAAAGGTCAAGGGGTTAAATTGAAAAGTATTAAAAATTATTGGGCCAATTTGAAATTAATTAAAAGTACAGAAAGGACCTGATTGAAAATTTGAAAAAAAGCAGAAGGTCCAATTGCATATATATACCATCCTTCGAAAACATGCTGATCCTTGAGGCGGGTCAGGTTAAATCAAGTCAAACCATGGGTCATAGCTCAAAATGACGTCGTTTTGGTGTTGAAGTTCAGCCCTCAAAACGACGCCGTTTTGAGGGTCAATATAAGGCCATTTTTAGGGTTTTTTTTCATTTCTTTCTTTCTTTTCTTCAAAAACACGCACTCTCTCCCTCGCACCCTCTCATCTCTCTCCTCTTTCCCCCAAGGTCGGCCGGACTCCGACCGGTGCTCTGTCAAGGCCATGCCGCACACACCTCGTCAACCGTCGTTCAACGCCACACTCTGTTGGCTCCATCGCCCACGCGCTGTCGTCACAGTTAAAAGCTTCTCCTTTTCTTTCCCTCTTTTCTTTTGTTTTTCATTTTAAAGGTTGATCTGGGTATAGATTTAAACAAATCTAACCGAGATCTTTGTAAAACCATTTAAAAAAGATTGAATCCACCCCTTTTTTAGACTGTTTGTATATATATCTTTTTTAAAAAAACCTGTTTTGATTTCTCCCTTTTTTTTGTTTTCAAGCTTTCGATTTATTTTTTATGAAATGTTATGTTGTTTGACAGATCTTCCACACTTGCAGTATTCCTCACGATCACAGACGAAGTTCGAGGGGCGACGATTGGAGCTATGACGACAGTGGTGTTTCAGATCTTGGGTATGCCCCTTTTCGACCTCCCTTTATTATTATTATTATTAACTATTATTATTAATATTTATTATATTATAAATAATATTATTAAATATTATTAATGTCTTTATTCAATGTTTTGAAAATAAGAAAATAATGACTAATAAATGTTGGCAGTGAAGTGGTTAATATATGTTAATGTATATTATTAATTTAAAGCATTAAAAATTCAGTTATGAAAGCATATATTGGGAATACCTGGGCACTTAATGCTTAAGACTTTGAATCTGACTTGAGATGTTTGATATGCTTGCCCGAATGTTATCTGTTGAATATTAATTGCTCCTGTTTGGACTTGCCAACTGCTTTGAAAATTTTATCTTCTTATATTAATTTGTAGTAAATAAAGAGAAGTTTTTTCCCCACTTACAAAATGTTCGATTCTGGCTTTTATAGCCATATTTACAATGATTTTATTTTGTCTATTTTCACTTAAATGCTTGGCTTCTCCTTTGCAGGTTGCAGTGGAGACTGTACCAGTTGGGCGGTGCAAAAGCAAGTTGCCTGTGGTGGTGCAACTATTGCTGACGTGGCGCGCTCTGGTTGGTCGTGAAAGAGGTGATGGCAGCACAAGTTGGAGCGGCAATGGCAATTCCAGTAGTCTTAGGGTTTGACCTTATGTGTAATGTTTGGGCCATTTGGGCTTGTTTGGTGTCTAACCTGTATTTGGGCCTAGTTGGGCTTTTTAAGTTTGTAATTGGACTATTGTAATTGGACATTAAATCTTAAAATTTTATTTCAAAATAAATTTAAATTTAAAAAAAATTTAAACTTCAAATAAGCTTAAATTTACAATAAATTTAAACTTAAAATAATTAAAAATTAAAATCTAAAATTGGGTTATTTTTTATCCAAATATTGGGCCCGATCAAAATTGGGCTTCAACAATTACAATGAAAAACTCTTCCTATGAAAGCTTAGTGTTGGACAACTCACCTATTTGTTATAACCATTTTATTCCTTTTGTTCCAATAGCCAGTGTTTGGAGAGGCTGAAGCTTGATTCAGATTTTCTTTCATTTTCACACATTGGTAAAATAATTTAATTATACAAAATTCACACTAAAAAGGTTCATCTCAGTGAACATATAAGTGCATGCTCAATTGCACACATTTTTTTTTTCTTCTGTAAAACGCAACATGAAGGGGCAGTCAGGGCCTTCCCCCAAATGAAAAAAATTCTGACCACCACAATGTCGTAACCCAGGTGCATCCTGCTAGAAAGGTCAATGTTTGACCACCACAATATCACCAATTTTCTTACCATAAAAGCATGGATAATATTTTATATATAAGGATTATCCAAATCTTTTTTATTGAATATTTTATTATAAAATAAAACAATAAGAAAATCGAAAGATATCAAAACAATAAGAAAAGGAAAAATAAAACACACAGATTTTACATGGAAAATTTTTTCGAAAAAAATTACGGGCAAAAAAGGAAAAATTTACTAATGTTGAAAATCGAATAAATGTAGTTCTATACGGATTCTACTTGTGCGACATGGTTCGTATAGTGGGAGCTCCACCTCTGACCCCTGATGCCAATCTCGGTATAATTTTATGCTTCGGCCTTTCACCCCCATAAATCCATTTATTTTATCACTGTATTTTATTTTTTTAACAAGTGATGAGATTCGAGTCATACAACTCTAACAATAATAGTTGTATTATTTAAAACATTAGTTTTCTTGCTATCAACAATATCCCATTTTACAATTTAGTTTGTGAGTTGCTACACCATCGTAACGATTAACAATGATTACCTTTACTATCTACATATTATCTAATACGCCAAAGGTTCTTATTCTAGATTCCTAGAATATACATCCACCAAGGGAGTAGTCGAAGGGTCAGGTAAGGATTTTCGCGTCATTAACTAAATGATTTAATTTCTATTTTAGTGCTTTCAAAATGTAAATAGTTCAATTTACATAAATTTGCTATTTTTTATCCTAAATCCCAAACCTCGAACTCAAACCTGAATCTCATTAAATAATTGGAAAAGGACCATAATGACGTGGTGAGAAGGGTTTATAAAATAATTTCTCAATTTTAGGGGATGAATTACTCTTAGAAAAAAAACTACCAAACTAAAATTGACCAAATTGAAAAATATAAAGATTAAATCTATAACTTTCATAAAATTTAGGGACTAATAGCAAAAATTAACATTTTCTATTTCCATATTGCAACTTTTCTATGTATGTTGGAGTTGTTGCCATGGTGATGTTAACTTGCACTATTTTCTAGCATACACATGCGAAGATATATATATATATTGCTCGAAGATCTCAGTTTATGGAAGATGGAGCAGTTGTGTTATTGGTCATATGTAGGCTGAGATAGTACAAATGAATAAATCATTAGCATGACATGCCAAAATATATGTGTATAACTCTCTTTCCACACTTGATTAGTCTCTATCAGTCCTCAAATTTAAATAATATATTTCTTTCATATCGAGAAAAATTGTATGAAACACAGATACCACATCATTTGTATTCATTTTTTAATAATTTAATGTCATATTAATATTTTCATCTTAAAAAAAATCAAATCCAAATGAAAATCATGAAATTCGAGATAAAATTATTGATGTGACATGAAACTATTAAAAATGAATAAAATTTTTGTTTTATACTATCCTTTCTCGATATGAAGGGAATATATTGTTCGTGGACAGATAGAGACTAATCAAGTGTAGAAAGAGAGTTATAAACATATATTTTGCCATGTTATGCTTGTATTATCTCAACCCACATAGGACCAAGAACACAACTGCTCCATCTTCCATAAATTGTTATCTTTGAGCAATATATATATATATATATTCCCATGTGTATGCTAGAAACTAGTGCAAGTTAACATCACCATGGCGACAGCTCCTAAATACATGGAAAAGTTGCAGTATGGGAATAGAAAATGTTAAGTTCTGCTATTAGTCCTTGAACTTTATGAAAGTTGTGGATTTAGTTTTTGTATTTTTCGATTTGGTCAAATTTTAATCTCTATTGGATATGTTTGAACATATAATGATATGTTTGGCGAATTGAATTTTGAAAACAATATAACTTAATTTAACAGTTATTGTTTAGTGAGGATTAAAAATTTAAAAAATTGAAAAATACATGAACTAAAAATAACTAAATTAAAGTAAAAAGATTAAATTTACAACTTTTGTAAAACATAGGGACTAATAATAAAATTTAACCAATAGAAAAAAGAATGGGATGGAAATCCCTTCCCCCACTTAATACCTCAATACCCCTCCATAGGGAAAGAGAATGGGATGGAAATCTGTGTTTTTTTTTATTATTATTATTTTGTATAATTTTTTACGGTGTATGTTTAGGGTTCGTAGCTACCCTTCTCAATGTAAATAATAGCACAAATTTTTTTTCTAAATGGTAAATAAATTATCTTCTATGGCAAGAAAGTGTTTTTAAAATTTAAAAGAAATGGGTGATTTCTATTTTTTTTTAACTGAAATGGTGGTCAAGTTAGTTAGGACATTTGTCTCACCCATTCGATTAAAATTTATTAAAAATAAAAAAAATAAAAAAATTGGTTCAATCACTTCAATCAATTCCTATCGGTTCACTGTTTAATCTGTTCAAAGTCAATTCTTAAACCGATATCTCAATCAGTTCCCGATCCAACTAATTCAAAAATCCTTAGGGATTTCTATAAAAAATTACATTAAAATTTAAAATCAGATTGAATTAGATAGTTGAATTGCTTGGACTGAAAATTGATGGTCTAATAGATCCAACACATTATATGGAATCATCCCTTGGTATAGTTGGTAAAGGCTTGGGTAAATGTGTACGTAGGTTCGAGACCCATTGTGTGTAATTATATGTGGGTCTCCGAATCTTACAATATTTGTGTTGCCATGTATGAGTTTCATTTCAGTTAGACAATTTTAGTTTGTTTTGGATTCTTAGTTTGTTTGTGTTGTATCAATTTGATTTTACACTTTGTAGTTACTTGGACATGTACTCGTATTTGTACTTTTATTTTATCTACAAAGTTAAAAATTTAACAGTTATAGTTTCGAGAGGACTAAAATTTAAAATTTTAAAAATATAAAGACTAAAAATAACTAATTAAAATATAAGGATTAAATCTATAATTTTCATAAAATACAGGAACTAATAGAAGAATTTAACCAATGAAAAAAGGAATGGGATGGAAATCCCCTCCCCCAGTTAATGCCCCAATCCGTACGCCCTTTAAAATAATAGCGCCACGTCCTTTTTATTGTTGTTGTTGTTGTTGTTGTGCAAACTCAAAAAAACAAAAAGCTTAGAAAGAGGTTCTCATATTCAACACGCGTCTACCTTTATCCTCTTCTAAAATTTCTCGAATCTCTACCAAACATATACAAGGCTTTATCATTCGTCAAAATTATTGCCAACGCACCTATTACTTGATTATTCTATATACCACAAAAATCATTTGTTTTCACGTGATAAAATATGTTGAATTCTCTTAATCAATAGTGAACTCGATTTAGTTGATTAACTATCACAATGACTTTAATAATCTCGAAATTATCAGATTAAATGATGATCTTATCATATCATTGTTTCTAAAGCATAAATAAACCATCTAAGATATTTCATAACTCGACATTAAATGCCATACACTTCTCCAAGAACCGACTATATCCCAATAATCACTTCCCGTCCCATCCCGTACCACTCATAAACCAGTAATTATCTATACAATATCATCAGTATTGAGAAAAAAGCACATTGAAGTTGACTGCTCACATAAAAAAAAACTAAATAAAAAAACTCAAATAAACTCGATTCATAAGAATATTTTAGTTTTCTTTGGTAAGCAATATCATAATTTATTAAGAATAATAAAACAGCAGAGTTGCAAGCCCCATTTTTTAATATTACTAAAGATTTAATAAGGGTAAATTTTATAAAAAATCACTAAACTATTAATAAATTTACGTTTTGATCACTCCACTTAAAAAAACTATAAAATAGTCACTAAGCTATTCGATTGTTTTCATTTAAGACATCGAGTTATTAAAATCGTTGTTATATGGCCTTCTTCATTCCCACCACTAGCACCAATCGAAAGTTCTTCTTATCTTTTTTTACAGTTTAGTTTTTTTTTTCATAAAATAGCTTTAAATGCTACGAATTTGCAAATAAAAATTCAAGCAAAAAACTAGTTAAATTGAGCGGTTGAACCGATTGGACTGGATTTTTAATATTTTTTACTTTTATGAATTTTTAATGATTTATTTTATCAAGTTGAATGGATCAATTAAATTGATGACATGATTGATTCGACTATTGGTTTGGTTTTGAAAACCTTGAATCAACTTGGATTTAAGATATGTTCTTCTACTTGTAAATGTGTATCGTTTTACTATATCAATGGTTGAATCGTCACTAGGAGCTCGTCGACCAGGCTTTAAAAAAATTCAATAGTCCAGTGACTTAAATAAAACTTTCAAATAATCAGTGACTATTTTGTAACTTTTTAAAGTTAAATAACTAAAATATAAACTTATTAATAGTTCAATAACCTTCTGTATAATTTACCCATTTAATAACCATCTTCATCCCTATTTAAGGACAAACACTCCACCAGTGATATCCACATAAAAAATCTTACACACTCCATTGAATCATCTTTTATCTGTAATGGAGACCGACAAAAGTGTAAAAGAGACAGCAATCAACATGCCGGAGATAAAGTCCGATGATAAAGCAAAAGCCCTATTATTAAACTCTTCGAAAGCAGTCGCCGTCACCGTCGAACAACCGAACCGAGGATCAAAGAAAGGAATCGCCAGCGGCGACTTCGTTTTGAGACTGTTCGCCATGGGAGCCGCCCTCGGTGCCGCTGTAACAATGGGGAATAATCAACAAATCCTCCCTTTCTTCACTCAGTTCTTTGAGTTCTTAGTTCAGTACAATGATATTACAACTTTCGTGTATGTATTTTCTTTTGGGGTAAATTGCATTAGTAGTCACCTAGCTATGTTTTTTTTCTTTTTGGTCATCTAACTATGAAAAGTTACAAAATGACCACTTAACTCTTAGTAAATATCTTTTTTGATCACCCAACTATGAAAAATTATAAAATAGTCATTAACTATTTAATTTTGTCTTTTTGGTCACCCAACTATCTTGGATTTTTTGGTATTTTCATTTTTACATTAGCTAGTTGGTGACAAAAAAAAAAAGATAAAATTGAATAGCTGAGTGACGATTTTGTAATTTTTCATAGTTGAGTGACCAACATAAAAGCTATAGTTAGGTGACCTCTACTATAGTGTACCCTTCTTTTACTTTTCTTTTGGGTAAACTATACTAATATTCACTCAACTATAAAAAATTACAAAATGATCACTCAACTATTCAATTCTATCGTTTTTTATCAACTGACTCTATTGAAATTTTTGGTGTTTCCATTTTTATGTTAGTCAGCTGACAGCTTGTGACAAAAAGACAAAATTAAATAGTTGAGTGACCATTTTGTAACTTTTTATAGTTGGATAGTCAAATAAGAAATTTACTAATAGTTAAATAACATTTACTGTAGTTTACCCTTTCTTTTATTTTATTTTTTATTTTTTATTTTTTCATATAATAAATATTTGGGATTCAAATAATTTAGCATTGATTATCTAATGTATAATATTTATTGACATGATTTTACAGGTATTTCGTGACTGCAAATGCCGCAGTTGCTGGTTATCTTTTCCTTTCATTGCCATTCTCTGTGATCTGCATTAATCGTCCACTTGCAACAATGCCGAGGCTCGTTCTTGTTATTTTTGATACTGTAAAATCAACTCGCTATTTATCTCCATATCTCTTGCTTTATTATTATTTTTTATAACTATAGTTGTTTGAACCGGGTCGGAATCGTATTGGCCAGTTGGGTCAGTTGAATCGAAAATCGATTAAGATATTAGTTTGAATAGAGGTATCAGACTGATTGACCCACAAACTAAATCGAGCCTAAATATTGGTAACCTCAAGCTTGATACATAGCTTGAGCTCGACTGAACATTTTTTTAAGCTTGATCTAAGCTCGAGTTATAATTAAGCTACTCGAGCTTGAGCTTGATTTAAGCTCATGTATATTCGAACTCGAGCTTGGCTTGATAATTAAACTTGAGGTTAATAATATATTAAGGGCAATAGCATAATTTAATAATATGAAATATTTAAAATGTGTACTAAAAATGAAAAAGCTCGTGAGTTGTTCGAGCCGAGTATTTACTAAGCTCAAATTTGGCTCGATCGATAGTTTGAGCTCAGCTCGATAAGTATCGAATCAAGTTGGATTTTTCTTTCGAGTCAAATTGAGTAGCTTGCTAGTACTAATGTCTCATTTACACTGTCGACCTTTAAATCGGAGGATAATACATGTTTAAGTGTGCTCGAACCTATGTCCTCAGTTGTTGCAATAGTTGAATCTATGTTTTTTGTTTCTTTAAATATTTGATATTAACATCCCTCATCAATGCATATAATGACAAAAAAGTTTAAATTATTAAAAGAACCCTTCAAGTAGTTTACTTTTATTCATTAAGCTCTTATTATTTTATTTGTATTTAAATTAGCCCTTATTTCAAATAAAATATTGATTTATATTAAGAGTATTATTTAGGTATAAACTAAAAGTTAGGGGCTCATTCAAATACAAATTAAAAAGTAGAGGCTTATTTGAGTACCAATTAAAGTTTATGGGTTATTCGAGTATACAAGAGTATAAAGGCTTATTTAAATAAAGTAGCAAAGTTTAAGGGCTTATTTAGTATATTAGCCATGAAAAACTTAAAAATGAACATAATTGATATTCGAGGCTTATTTGAATACCAATTAATGTTTATGGGTTATTCAAGTATACATGATTTTTTTTATGTGCATTTGAAGGGAAGTTTTTAAGGAAAAATCCAAGTCAACATTTTAATCAAAGTATTGACGATATTAATTATTTGGACTAAATAATGACAATATAAAAATATAGGAACTAAATTATGTCAAATTAAGTACAAAGATTAAATTCAAATTTGAGTAAAGGGACCAAAATCAGAATTTAATAGAAATTTGATTACTATTGACTAGCTTTGGGACTTTTCAAATAGGAATAAAACAACATTTATTTCTTTAACTTGATAATTTTTCCCAACTTGGTCCTAAAACCTCTTTTTTTCTAAACTAATCTGGACAAAAAAAGGTTAAAGGACCAAGTTGAGAAAATACCAAATTCGAGGACTAAATGTTGCTTTATCCCTTAAATACTAGCTATAAGATAAGTATTGCAATATTATTTTATGGTTTGGAACATTAATTAGCTCTTAGATTGTTGTAGGAAATGGTGCAATTAATTTTTTTTTAATACAATGCCTACTCCTACCCATAATCCCTTTATCTTGAAATCAAAGGGAAAATGTGCTTAAGCACGTGTAAACCTACACCTTCCTTCTTGTTGCAATGGCAACAATACCAATTGAATTAAGACTCAATCAATAACTTTTCTTTTAAGCATACATGATTGATATCGAAAAATGAATACAGAGATTTAATATTTACACTCTAGTTTTAATAACATTTAGTTTACCTAGTGTAATTACCTCGTTATAATTGTTATTTTATGATTCCAAAGGATACTTAGTTATAGATTATTGTAGGTGATGATGGGTATAACTATAACCGCAGCTTCAGCTTCAGCATCAATAGTGTATTTGGCTCATAACGGGAACCAAAACACGATGTGGCTTCCTTTTTGTCAACAATTTGGTAATTTCTGTCAAACTGCAAGTGGAGCAGTGGTGGGTTCTCTCGTAGCCGGCACACTCCTCATGTTTATAATTATCTTTTCAGCTTTTGCTCTGAAATGAAATTGCGTTGAAGCAATAATTAGAGCTCTTGTATGATCTTCAAGTGACACGAGTTCAAACTTTGTCATCTCCCTTTTTTGATATTGTATAATATAAAGAAAGAAATAAAGATTTATTATTATTATTATTGAAGTTGTAAAAAAAGGGAGATCAATTTGTAATTTGATACATGAATTTTGATTTAGTACAATTATATACATAAAACTTTAATTATGGTTCAAATGTATATATGAGACTTTAATTTTAATTCAATTATAACCATTTAAATAAACGAACACATCAATTTATTTTTATATTAGTTAAATATAATTATTTGTATATATAAAATATAAATATAAAATGATGATATTTAATAATGTAAAAATAATTTGTAAAGATGGGTGCAATTCAAATTTTTATATATAAAATTACACAAAATCAAAGTTTATAAATTCTATCCCTTGCTTTTATCCCTTAATATAATGTTTAATAAATCATATTAAAGTAATTGTACAATATTAAAATATTGTATTTTTTGTAATAGAGTTAATCATGCACTGCACTAAGTCAAGGCCCGATTTTAAAATATTTTCAAGGCACCGTTAGTATTTAAGCGATCAAACAACATTTAATCTCTAAATTTGATAAATTTAGTTTTTAATTTTTTTCTACATTAGTCTTAGAACTTGATAACTTTTTCTAGTTTTGGTCATGTAATCACTTGTCATTGAGATTGTATTATGTCACCACCTAAAAAATTATAATTATTTTATTAAAATTTTTAGGCTATGACATGATACAATTTTAACGTGTCACGTCATCATATAGACCAAAATCAAAATTACATTAAAAAAATTGACAAATTCAAAGACTAAATGTTGCGTTCTCTCGAAATTCTAATGGTATTAGGGCTATTGATACTTTAACAAATTGGGTGTTGAAGAAGATATGGGCCAAATGGAGCAAAGAGGCGGTGAAAGTCATATTGGATCAAATGAAGATGATTTGGGTGTTGACACTTTTATTAGAGATAATGTTGTTCAATAGACACAATTCGCTAAATGACATTTCAACAATTCAAATCCAACATACAACAAATGCCCTTATATAAAGACCAATGAGCAAGTTTATGTACTACCTATTGGTCAACCTATGAACATACTTAAAAACCACCAAATCAAGATTCTTTGTTAGAAGTGAGGTTTGGAAAGAGTGGTCTTAGAGACGATTACAACTATTTAAGATTAAAATTTAATTGGTACAAATTCAGTATTGGTAAGAATAATTTTTCAAATTCTACATGGTTTTGAGAAATGATGTTAACGACATGTTTTTAGGAAAGATAATAAAGTTACAGATTTTTTAATTAAAATATCTTCTGTCTTGAGATACCTACAAAAATGGTAGATGTTTTGAATGTTAATATTTAGTACTTTAATGTAATTGTTTGGTTTTTTTTACTCAAAAGAAAACAATCAAATCAAAATAAGAACCAAATCTATGAACTTCCTCAATGATTTGACTCTACAACGAAAGGAACCATAGTACAACTATCTAACTTAGCCACTAAAGCATAATTGTCAGGTTCAACGGTGATGCGTATAAAACCATGCTCCTTAGCCAGAGTAAGTGGCCCGGTGACGGCAAAGCCCACATCCAAGAGCGCATCAAAGGCTCCCTCCATGCTCTACGCACAGCCTAACTGGACCAGACCATTGTTGAAAATGGAACATTGCTAGTATTAAGATTTTTAGAACGTTATTGAATCTATCAAATCAATGATTTTTAGTTTGATTGGTTCAAACAATCTAATCAATTTGTTTAATTCAATTGAATAAATTATTAAAAAAATAAAAAAATAAAAAAAATCAATTCAATCGATTCAACCAATTTAATCGACCAATTTAACAAATTCAATTTATTCAATTAGTACCTTAACTGATTCGGTCCAATACTAAAAATAGTGACAAATATTTTAAGGAAATGTGGTTTTCGTTTTTCTGTTTAATATAGGTACGTATTGTGAAAGAGTTGTGGGTTTTAAGGTTCTTCGCTTGTATAATGTTGTATTTTCATCTTGCTATTCAATATAATAATTTTTAAGTTTAATATGCCATTTGGTATTTAAGTTTAGTTTTAATGTTTAATTTAGTACCTGCTTTTTAATATTAATTTGGTACTTGAGTAATCGAGTTTGGTTTCTATGTTCAATTTGATGTTCAAACCAAATGACATCACGTGGCCTAATGGATATTTGGCACATGTACTCTAGTAAAAAAAACATAGGTACTTAATTGGGACAAAAAAAACTCATGTACCAAATTGAACATTGAAATTAATTACTCAAGTGAGACAAAAAAAACTCAGGTACGAAAGTGAGACATCCAAGTTGACATTTAAAACCTATTTGGATTGTCATGTAGGATTGTTGTTAGGGAGAAAACATAGCTTAACGGCAAAGCAGTAGCGAAGCCAAGGGAGGCAGGCAGGGGCCCAGTCCCCCTAACCTAAAATAGAAAATTTTCTATTTAGGTCTTTTATCATTTATAAAATTTTAAATTAGTAATGTTAATTGCACTTTGCCAACCCATATAATAAAAATTTGATTTAATCCTTTAATATAAAAATATAGACTATTAAAATGGTGAAATTTCATTTTTATTATCGTAAAAATATACAATTTAATTTCGCCCCCCAAAAATATTTCTGGCTCCCCCACTGCGGTAGAGTGACCATTTCGTAACAAAATAATAATGTAAGTGACTAAAACGTAATATTTCAAACATAAGTGACTAAAATGTAATCTGAGGCAAACAAAAGTGACTAAATTTATAGTTTACCCAAAAGAAATTGAAACATATCTACTCAGTGAAGCTGTTACTAACAACTACTGACTACATCTTCCTCGAATTGATATCCTTCAGCAAAATCTTCACATCTTGGCATGAAATTGTTGATAATGGAGCAAGTTAAGATCACCAAGCAACGACTCCAATCTGTATGCACTAAAATGGTCGTACCAAATATATATATATATACTACTAGATATCTTCATTCCATTCATCTTTACAACATATATCTGTCTCATTGTTCTTTATTTCCTTGCAATATCATCTCTCTAATGGCGTCGGATAAAAGTGGTGAAATAGCAATCAACATGGCGGAGACAAAAGCCAGTGCTCAAAGAACAGCCCCATTGTTAAACTCTTCGAAAGCTATCGCCGTCGTCGAACCACCGAATCGAGGGGCTAAAAAAGGGTTCGCTGTTGGTGACTTTGTATTAAGACTGTGCACCCTTGGAGCCGCCCTCGGTGCAACTGTAGCAATGGGGACTGCTGATCAACTTCTCCCTTTTTTCACTCAATTCCTCCAGTTCGAAGCTCAGTATG
The DNA here is from genome assembly GCA_005610355.1 of Gossypioides kirkii. Lineage (NCBI taxonomy): Eukaryota > Viridiplantae > Streptophyta > Magnoliopsida > Malvales > Malvaceae > Gossypioides > Gossypioides kirkii. Next base: position 745,348 of record CP032250.1, read on the forward strand.
ATGATTTCGATACTTTCCGGTATGTATTTTATTTATTTATTTATCTGTTTATATATTTAAGTGCTAAAAGTATCATAGAAGAGTTTTAACAAGAAGTTAGATCGCATTGTGTTCCCTTTTACTTAAAAAATGGATATATAAATACTTGTATGTTAGATCAAAGAGTAATCTAATTATTTCTATTTAAAATTTCATCTATATTTATGGGTACAATCCGGTGTGGCTGAAGAAATAACTAGACAATTACACATTCTTGCCACGTGCAAGAGCATAGCTAGGAGGGTTGGCAGGGGTTTCGACTCTCCCTAAAATAAATTTTTTTTCATTTAAGCCCTTTAAATTTTTTAAAATTTTAAATTAGTAAAGATAAAATTACACTTTACCCCCTAAAATGATAAAAGTTTGATTTAATCCTTTAAAAATTATAAAGATATAGACTATTAAAATGGTGAAATTGTATTTTTACTGTCGTAAAAATTACAATTTAATTTCGGTCCCCCTAAAAAAATTTTCTAACTTCGCCCCTGGCCATGTGTACCTTATATGACATATAGAGACCAGTTTTTAGCAGCCAAAATAGATGAATTTTTTAACAAAAGGATAAATTTACTCTTTGATTTAACGTGCATGGATTATTTTACTTATTTCTTTATCAGAAGAGGTAAAATGCAAAACAACTCTTAGTACAAGGTCTTCGATGATACTTTTACCGTATCTAAATATAATCAAGCTCAAATAAATATTCGATGATTTGACCGTATGTTGACTATAATTATACAGGTTTTTCGTGATGGCACTGGGCATAGTTTCTTGTTATCTTCTCCTTTCATTGCCACTCTCCATAATCTGCATCATTCGTCCACTTGCAACAACGCCAAGGCTCTCCCTTGTCATCTTTGATTCCGTAATACCAACTCACTATATATATTAATGATCTTTTAGGGCTAAATTGTTATAAACTTCAAATGTTATGATATTATATATCAATTATATCGTTCCATCAATTTAGCAGTCAGTTAAGGCTTAACTATCAATTTGGATTTTTAAAACGTATGAATAAAATTATAAACGCGTGTATTCTTATTGCATAGATTTGACGTGGAACGATTTCTTTTTTATTTTTTATCATGTTAGATGCAATCATATGTTTACAATTTGATCTTAATGTTCCAAATATGTTCTAGATAAGATTGGCTCGATTCTCGAAACATGAATAGGTGGATTTAACCCTCGTACACGAATCAAAATAATATTAAATTAGTGGGTATAATGTAGTTGTTGGATTGTTGCAGATGATGGCGGCTTTAACCATAGCTGCAGGTTCAGCTTCTGCATCGATGGTGTATTTGGCTCATAACGGGAACGATGACGTGAATTGGCTTCCTTTTTGTCAACAATTTGGTGATTTTTGCCAAAGTGCAAGTGGAGCAGTGATAGGTTCTCTAATAGCTGCTGTACTCCTCTTGATGATAATTATCCTTTCTGCTTTTGCTCTTAAAAGAAACTGAGAAACTCCCACATTGAAAGAAAAGGTAAAAGTAACATGGAGGCCCATGTATTAGGGGTCGAATTATATTTTACTCCCTTTATTAAAAGAAGGTAAATTAATTTTTGTACATTAGATCAAAGAGTAAACCGGTCTTTTTGTTAAAAATTGATACCTATACATCAAATACACATGGCATAACACATGTTATTACGTGATTATTTCGTTAGCCTTGCTAATTTTTAACAGAAAAGACCGGTTTGTTCTTTGACTTAACGTATCTGAATTAATTTACTCAATTTTTTTAATAAAAGATGCAAAATACAATATGAATCCTAATATAAAGATCTCCATAATACTTTTATATAAAAAAAATTCTATTATTACAACATTAAAATTTTATGTTAGTGTTCAAATTGCATTGGTTTCTAAACTTTTTGGTGTGTAATTTTATGTTGCAACATTTTAAGGTGAAATCTTTACATCTTACATATCCCTCACAACAAGGGATAACTTTCATCTTGATAGGGTTAAAAACAATTATTCTTCTCATCAAGCTAAATTATTCTCCAGAACACAACATAGACTACTTGTTACCATTTTAAGACCGAAACAATACATATCGACTAGTATAACTAGTATCGGTACGATATTGACTACCATGACTAAAACACTTGACAGAATGAATGTTCAAGTACCAAATTGACAAAAAAAAATCATGCTATCAAACTGAAAAATTTTGTAGCCAAAATAGATATTAAGCCTTGAATTTTTAGTAAAGTTTCTAAAAGAAAAATGGAAAGAGATAATTTTTTCCAAAATTACACATTAACTTTAGTTTAACATGTAATGTTATACAGGAAATTTTATTTTGTGCAGTTTTAGACATGCAATTAAAATTTTTTAACGTAATTATTGATATAATATCAGGTTTTATATATTGCATACATAAATAATTATATTTATTTAATATGAATATAAATTGATGTATTTGTTTAAATGTATATAACTGAATCAAAATCAAAATTTTATGTATATATTTGAACCACAATCAAAGTTTAATGTGTATAATTGTACCAAATTAAAGTGTATGTATAATATTGAGATTTATCTCAAATAAAAAAATTGTTGCAAGTAGGTAGAGCATTCAGTTTTTTTTATTATTTCTTATTAAATCTACTTAACTGACTATAATCTACAAAAATCGATCAGATCAAGTTAGAGCTCAAGTACCAATGTGACCAAAACGATTTTAGGTTGATTGGTTCAATCGATTAATTGACTTTAGTTATTGGACTTGAGTAATATATATTTATGTTATATATTATAAATTATAAATATATTTTAAAAAAATTTTAAAATTTAAATCAAGTCAAATTTTTTGATCGAGTTAGTTGAAAATTTAAAAACCAATAACCGATGAAATAACCAACAAAACCAAACCCATAATCGAAAAAACTACCTAAATTGAAATCAACTAAACAAATTAAATCTGTTTAGTCAATTTTCTTGATTTTAGCTGAAAATTGCTCTTCCTTAACTATAACTAGAGGTTTTCATGTATCAAGTATTGACTTAATTCGATATTTTCCAACCCTAAATCGACTTAACCTACCCTAGCCTATTGTATTGTTTATAAAAAACAAAAAATATATTATATTAATATTTAAATATTTTTAAAAATATTAAAATGCAAACCTAAACAGGTCGAACATAAAAATAAAACCTAAAATAATTTTAAATCGAATGTCGACCCAATCCGACCCGACTCAACTCAATTCCATCCAATCGATCAAATAAACAAATAGCTTGCGTAAGAAGCTGAGTTTGGCTTTTACCATTCACATTTTGCCTTCCATTTTCCCTTCTATCGTTTATTCCTTCCTTCATTCTCTCTCTCCATTAAAAAATAAGAATTTTAATACTAATTTTCGTTCCACATTTCAATTTATCCCAATAAGGGCGAAAACGCTGTTGAAATCCAGCTAGGGTTTCTCAATTTAATTTCTTAAAAATCATTTTGGAAAAAGATCCAAAATGTCGCAGCCGCAATTCGGGAAATTAATGCCTAATCTTGATCAACAAAGCACGAAACTCCTCAATTTAACGGTTCTCCGTCGCATCGACCCTTTTGTCGAAGAAATTCTTATCACCGCCGCTCATGTCGCCTTCTACGAGTTCAACATCGATCTTAGCCAATGGGTAATAGGCTAATTTCCTGTTTTTTTAAAGCCCTTTTTGTTAATTTAAACACTAAATTTGCTTCTCTTTTGTTGTTTCTGCAGAGTCGAAAAGATGTCGAAGGATCTCTTTTTGTTGTCAAGAGGTAACTTTGAAAGCCATTTTTTTAATATATTTTGAATTTTTACTTTTTCAATTTTTTTAATTTAAGATATTTATTTCGGTTCATAATTCAGGAATACGCAGCCTAGGTTTCAGTTTATTGTGATGAATAGACGCAATACTGGTTAGTTCAAAGCGATTCTTGATCTTGTATCGGTGAACTTAAATCGTGAAAATTGCTTGATTTGATTTTTACAAATTGCAATTACTGCCGTTTTTGGTTTCTTGATTTATTATAATATGTTCTATAATCGATCTTTTTTTTTTTTGCAAATTTTGGTTAGAATGATTATTAAACTAAGAAAAATAGCCTCTTAAGAAAGTTTTTATAAACAGATAATTTGGTGGAAAACCTCTTGGGAGATTTCGAGTATGAAGTTCAGGATAAATATCTACTATACCGCAATGCTTCTCAGGAAATAAATGGTATTTGGTTCTACGATGCACATGAACTCGAGGAGGTTGCGAATCTTTTTAGCAGGTACTGATAATTTTTGTCATTTCTTTTGCTTTTTATGTGTTTGGTTGCCAAATTCGGGTCATTGGTTGCTTTTGTGTGTGTGTGTGTGATGAAAATTTTATGATGTTTTTTATTGCTTATTTTTGCCATTTTATTTGCTTTGGCATCTTCAGGATTCTTACTGCATACTCAAAGGTGCCCCAGAAGTCAAAGGCAACATCGACAAAAGGGTAAGCATTATAGTAATATATTCCCCACCTTTCTATTAGCATTGTGCTTAGTTATCAGTATATACATCATTGAGTTGAAATGTCTCTCGACTTTTAGTACCTTATAATTGTGATATTTGAGTTCTTCAATCAGCATTGCAGTTTTCAAGCACTAAAAATTACTTCATTAGTTATATTCTGCCACCTTTTAACTTATTTGATTCTCTTCTTTGACCATATCCATCACCATCCTTAAGAGATGTTAACGTTTTTGATGTTTTCTAAATTGCCTTACCCGAGTCTATTCTCGTAGTGAACACTTCAACCCTTCGATTTTCTTCTACCAAATAGGTGCTGGATTATTGTATTTTTTGTTATTCTCAGTGTTTGTTTTGGTTTTGTTTAGTATTTGAGTTTCTGCCCAATCTTCAAGCTTTTTTTTTTCACTGGTAAAATTTAAACTGTGATGAGTGGTAATTATTCCAATTGTTATGTCATCATATTTGCTTGTAAGCTTCCAATATGATCCAGTTTTCCTTCCTTTTTTGCCAATTTCCGAGTAACAATATTAATCACAAATGCAGTGAGTTTGAAGAACTTGAAGCTGTCTCAACAATGGCCATCATGGATGGTCCCTTGGAGCCATCATCATCAACTGCACCCAGTGCCGCAGATGTCCCTGATGATCCTGCCTTTGTGAATTTCTTCAGTGTATGCATTTTTCTGTTCAAATTCTGTTCTCTGATTACATGCAATACATTCCAGTACATGTAGAAAATTTAATGTGACCCTATCACTATAATTTTGTTTTCTCATGGGTTACTTTGTCGTAAAGTGGGCTTTATCATGACTGATCTTTTGTACTTAGTTAATGAATGTCTTCCTCTCCCTTGCTTTCACCGCTAAGATAGGACGTAGTTAACTATCGTTGGATAGCACATCAAATCTAATTGTTTAGTGAATCATGTTTATTATAAGCAGGTGATAGGTAAAAATACATTGAAAGTCCCTGTACTAGTTGTCAGATTGTTTTTTGCCCCTTTACTTAAAAAAGGGGAAAATTAGTCCCTATGTATTAGATCAAAGAGTAAATTGGTTCTTTCTGTTAAACGTTTCATCCATTTCTACTATTAAAACTTGCATGGCTAACAAAATAACCAAATAGTGACATGTGACAAGGACCAGTTTTTAATAGTAAAATGGATGGAATTTTCAACAGAAGGACCAATTTATCCTTTGATCTGATGTATAGGGATTAATTTGCCCATTTTTTTAGTAGAGAGGGAAAATGTAATTTGACTCCTAGTATAAGAGCCTCCGTGGTACTTATACCGGAGATGATGGCATCCTATCTCATGAATTATGTTTAATATGTTGTCAAGTATTTTCCGTAGTCCATTCTCTCTTTCTGCATGTCTGAAGTTTATCCGCTGAGATACATTAACAAGCATTGGTTTTTTTTTCTTTATTTTTATGCCCCTCTTGTTTTATTAGATATCACAACTAAAAGAAAGAACAAGTCAACATGCACTAAGGGCTAAGCGGTATCATTATTAAATGGTTGATTTGATTAAATTGTTTTTGGTAGAGGTTCTGAGGTGTACGCATATTAGGTATTGGTACAACATTTATTTATGAGGGCTTATATCTTGTTCCTTTTGTTACATGTTGCAGACAGCTATGACCATTGGAAATGCTTCAAAGGCGTCGAATTTTGTACAACCATACCAATGTTCTGCTGCAATGCCTGCACCTTCTAACCCACCCATTGTTGCGTCCCCTACAGTGCCAGCTTTGCATTTTCCATATCCTCTTTCGTCTTCTACTCCATTGATGCCACTACTAGATACCCCTGAATCCGGAAGCAATCACACTAATCTCGTAAAGCCCTCGACATTCTTTTTGCATTCTTCCTCTTCTTCACAGATATTGCCACCTGTCTCTACATCTTCACCGACTGCTCCTCTACTTAACCCTCCTCTGAGTCTACAACGCCCACATGGTGCTCCACTTCTTCAACCTTTTCCACCACCTGCTCCCTCACCATCGCTCACACCTGCTTCCGTTCCCACGCACAACTATGGTTTAACTATCAGTAGAGAAAAAGTTCGAGATGCACTTTTGGCTCTCATTCAGGTAAGTTTACCATCCATCAGCAACGTACCATCATTTACTCATTTTTCCTGTGCATCTATCTAACCAACATCGCATATTTTTCAGGACAATCAATTCATCGACATGGTCCACCGAGCACTGCTAAATGCTCATAATTCTTGACCACCAAATCGAAAATGCTGGTATTATACTTTTTCTTTTTTTGCTATGGTTTTGTTTTTGGGGTTTATTGTTTTAGGTGGTTTTGGTTGGTCCTCCTTTTGTCACCCTTTACCAGGAGTTAAAAACACAAAACTCTATCAATTTGTCTTCCTCAATGGATTTGGTTGGCGCTGGTGTTATTATTCATTATAGTATATATACATATAATATGATTCTGATTTTTACCTGGGTAGTGTAAATCAACTGTATCTATCTATATCTTATATTATTTAAGTACTAATTGAGTTGGTATAACGAGTCAATCCGGTAGTTATATACAAAATAAGTTATATGATTATGAGGGTGTTTGTCTTTTTATATAAAATTAATAAAAACTTACACATGATGAGATTTGTATTTGGGATACAATGAATTTTAAATTTTAATTTAACCATTTCAATTAAAGCTTCATTTAATTTTTCTATGAACTTGTAATACATAAATTTTTTACTTGCTTCATGTTTTAATATATATTCTTTTTGTTTTTTTAAATAATTTTTAATTATAAGTTTTTAAAGTTATTTTCATTAAGTTAGATCTAAAATATTTATATTTATATTATAAAAATTATAAATTAAATAAAAACAGAATTCAGTTTGATTTGATTTGATTGCGGTTCTTAAAATTGAAATTGAAAATCGAATCGAATTCAATAAATTTAAATAATGATGGAGTTAAAATCGAGGTGAATTGAGTAAAAAGAACTGATGGTGTTTAATTTTCTTGGTTATTTTCCTCAGCCATAGTGAGGACATACTCCAAATCTTTCCTGTGGGTTAATTAAAATAAGTCTAAATCGTAGATTTTGAATTTGGTGATAATTTTTAAACAAATAACAAGAGAGGTGAACTCAATTGTTGATATTTTAGTTGGATTAATGAAAGATTTTTTTTTTATAGGCTTGAGATTTTTTCATGTTGCCTTTCCACAGGTCGATGATCAAAGCTATGCTATTCAATTTAGATATTACTGTTAGCGTGTAATTGAAATTTTTTATCTTGTTAAAAAAATATATTTTAACAAAATTTTTATCATAATTACTCGAGGAGATTGAGATTAAAAACTAATAAAGTAACTAAATATGTTTTAAAAAATATATTGAAATTTAATAAAATGTATTTCAAATAATTTTACAATTAAACATAAAAAATTTGCGTTTTATGTCCCTTTAGTTGCTTCAACGATCAATTAAAGAGCGTGGCATCGAAATAAATTGATCCTTTTAAAAAACGAGGTTATTATTTTGTTTGTGTCAGTCTAATTATAATATTATTTTTTTAGTATAATTTTTTTATTTTAATTTGACATAATTTAATTTTTTAACTTCTATAATGTTATTGAGTAGATCTTAAACTCTCAGCTTTTGCAGAAGTTAAGTGAATTTTTTTTTTATTTCGCCACGCAGTTAAGATCATGAAAATCCAGTCCAATCATGTTTAACAAATAGAAAATTTACATTTTAACCATATGCCTAAGGTTATTTAGAAAAATCAAGTCATTATATCAACAACTCTACTAATGATATTATCAAATTTGTACTTACTCTAAACCATCTCAAAGTAAAGTAAAGAGATTAAATTCAAACATTATTATAATAGAAGGACTAAAATCAAAACTAAACTAATACTTTTATCTAAGGAGCCCGACCGGACTCGACCGAACCAGTCTGCTTTGATGGTCTAAAAGAAAAACCAGTACACTGTTATTGCCGCCAAAAGAACTAGGGTTGCATCCGCCATGGCTCGCTTGACCAAAGAGCATGTCTTGAAAGCCAAGAAGACACATGATCCCGCCACCATCACTTCCCTCTCTCTATCCCACAAAGCTCTCTCCGATGTACGCCTCCGTCGCTGTTCCTCTTTCTCTCATCGCCTTCCGGTTCCTCTTTGTCTAATCTCTACTCTATTTTTTCCTATTTTCTTTTTAACAGGCTTCTTGCTTGGCTGAATTCAAAAACTTGGAAAGACTCGACCTTGCTTTTAACAATCTCACTTCGCTCCAGGTTTTTTTTTACATTTCCTGTTTTCGCTTATTTAAGTAATTTTTTTAAAAAAATGAAATGTGATTTCAATTTTAAATTTCAATTTTATAGGGATTGAAGTCTTGTGTTAACTTGAAATGGTTATCGGTTGTTCAAAACAAATTACAAACATTGGAAGGAATCGAAGGACTCACTAAACTCACTGTTAAGTTTTTAAAGCTCACTTGTGTGTTTTTTCTTAAAATTCCTAATTAAATTGAATCAAATTTATGATTCGATTTTGGTTTTTAAATTAGGTGTTGAATGCTGGCAAAAATAAGCTTAGATCAATGGAAGAGGTTAAGCCTCTTGTTAATTTACGCGCATTAATTCTGAATGGTAAGATTTTGTTATAAAAAAAAATGCATCACTTCGCATTTATTCTTTATCTTTTTGTACTTGTTAATTTCATTGTTTCTTCCGCCATGTAGATAACGAGATTATTTCCATACGTGGACTCGATGATATGAAAGATTTGAACACTCTTGGTATGAATTCAAGGACCGTGTTTCAAAAATTAACTTAGTTTGCATTTTGTGTTTGAAATTGAAGTTTGAGATCGAAGTTGTTAGGACCAAGGTTCTGTATATTCGGGAGCGGAGTGTTGGGATGGGAAGCACTTCCTGATTGGTTTGAATTCGTAATCTTAAAGCATCATGTTTCGAAAGTTAACTTAGTTTGTATTGTGTGTTCGAAATCGAAGTTTGAGATCAAAGTTGTTAAGAATACAGTTCTGTTTATTTGGGAGTGGAGTGTAGGGATGGGAAGTATTTCCTGATTGGTATGAATTCGTAATCATAAATGATCGTGTTTCGAATGTTAACTAGGTTTGCATTTTGTGTTCGAAATCGAAGTTTGAGATTGAAGTTGTTAAGAATATTGTTCTGTTTGTTCGGGAGCTGAGTGTTGGAATGGGTAGTATTCCCGATTGGTATGAATTTGTAATCATAAACGATCGTGTTTCAAATGTTAACTTGGTTTGCATTTTGTGTTCGAAATCGAAGTTAAGAATCCGGTTCTGTTTATTCGGGAGCAGAGTGTTGGGATGGGAAGTACTTCCCGATGAACACCTCTAACCATGCTTATAGTCATCCCATTATCTGACCTCGTTTCTGTATCCTTTGCACTACTCGATCTCACAACCTCTAAGCTGGTGCTTTAGAAATCACTTACATGATTTTAACTCGGATTATATCTCTGTCTGAAATTTTCCTTCAGTACTTTCTAGGAATCCCATCACCGAAATCGGCAATTCTCTTGTCAAGCTGAAATCTATCAAAAAGGTATCAAATCCTTCTGTTATTCATATATATCCTATACGATTTAACTTGATTATTACTCCTAAAGCTTTTTTGATGTCTCTTGGTTCTAGTTCTCTGCCTCTAATTGCCAAATTCAAGCTATCGAGTCGTCACTCAAGTGCTGTGTTGAATTAAAAGAGCTTCGACTCGCTCACAATGATATCAAGGTAAGTTCTTTTACACAATGACTATCCGAGTAAAGCATGTTCTATTACTCATTTCAGCCTCTTTGATGTATCGATTAGATGCTTTTGTTATTATTTCCTATATCTGTACCATACTTGTTCACATGGGTGAATTGTCCAGAGTCTCCCGTCGGAGTTGTCTTGTAACAAAAAGCTTCAAAATTTAGACTTGGGAAATAACTTAATCTCTCAATGGTCGGAATTGAAGGTTTGTAGCAACCTAAAATAATTTATTTTTCCCCGATTCTTGTGATTTTTTTTTTCATGGAAATGCATTTTCTGGGTAAAAGTATCAAGAAGGCTCTTATACTAGGAGTCGGATTGCACTTTGACCCTCTACTCAAAAAATGGGTAAATTAATCCCTGTATGTTAGATCAAAGAGCAAGCTGGTCATTCTGTTAAAAATTTCATCAATTTCTATTGTTAAAAATTGGTCACGATATATTAGCATAAGGTGCGCATGCCACACCATGAAATTTTTAACAAAATGATTAGTTTGCTCTTTGATCTAACATACAGGGACTAATTTGCCTATATTTTGAGTGGAGGGGTCAAAATGCAATCTGACTCCCTAGTATAACGGCCTCTATGGTATTTTTATCGCGTTTTCTGCGCTGTTTGTTGACTACCAACTGAAAAACAGGCACTGGATTCATTAGTCCATCTGAAGAATCTCAACCTACTAGGAAATCACATAGCTGAAAAAGATAAATTGGCTAAGGAGGTAAAGCATGTTTTCGCTCTTACAATATTTTTTTTTTGTGTTATTTGAAGATGTGTTTGTTTACGTTTTTCTCGTCTTAGTCTTTTGATATGATTTCCGGAACAATAATGCTGCAGGTTAAAAGGTTACTGCCTAACTTACACATATTCAATGCAAGACCAATGGATAAAAGCATCAAAAACAAAGAGGGTGAGATCGTCAACATTGCTTTGCATAGTACAGATATTCACACGGAGGAGAAAACAGGTCAGAAAAGAAAACAGAATCCTGAATTTCTAGCGTCGGTTGAGAAACAAGACGTTAATCATGATAGTAATGCTACTGCTTTTGATACCGAGAAAGAATCGAAGAGGAAAAAGAAGAAAGGAAACGACAAGCTGTCGACAGAAGTTCCCATTGCTGTGGACGACATCGTCGTTGAAAAGGAAGAAAAGAAGAAAAAACCGAAGGTCGAACAAATAGGAAGGAAAACAAATGATAAGCTCTCAAAGAAATTAACTTCAATGCATGAGGATGGTACCACGGGTGAAGAGAAACTGAAGAAGAAGAAGAAACTAGAGAAACGGGCTGACCTAGACATTATCGACGATGCAGGTGCCTCGTTCACAGAGCTGTTCGCAATTGATGTTTCTGATCCGATACACGACGATAAAAGGAAGATAGTTGATAGAGCTAGTCAAGATACAAAATCGTCTGATAGCTTAGTTACCTACCCTGTAAAAAAGAAAAAAAGTAAACATGCTGTGCTTGCCGAACTTGAGTTGACCCCAGCAATTGAAGTCGGAATTGGTGGCGCGTCAACTTGGGGTGACAAGTGAAGCCGGAATCAAGTTATTTGAGGTAATTTTTTTGCTAAACTTTCTAACGCCTTGGGTGAATTTTGGTTTCACTTTTATCTTTGCCATTTATGTACTAGTTTCCTTTACGAAAATAAAAAAGTATTTGCAGTCAGTTCAAAAATTCCTTCAAAAAAAAAAAATATATATATATTAATGAGGTATGCTTATTAGTAGAGGTGTTTATGGTTGGGTCGAGTTGGGTTGAAGCTAAGTTTATGTATGATGTATTTTAATTTAACTTTTCACAGTTTATATGGGGTTTTTTTATTAAAATTGTAAATTTAGAAATCTATTTTGAAGTTTACATAGTATTGTATTATTATACATTTAGTTTTATGTGATAAATTACATAATATATATAAAAATATAAAATTTATAGGGCTCAAGCACAGCAAGAATTTCAAATAAGTTTATTTTTTCATTTAAATTTATTTTTTGAATCTTGTATTTTCGTTCAAATCTTCTCAAAAGGGTTTTTGAGTCAGCAGTAGAGTCGCTTATATTTTGATATTAAGAGACCCGACATAGTAAAATGTTTGTCCATTTAGACAAAATATATCGTTTTTATTGAAATAACAGATAGTAGTCATGTGTCATTTATATGAGGATCTTTATTGCTTTCAGGTTTAGAGTAGTAAATGTGTTTTGAATATTACTCTGAAAAAGTCTTAAAAATAACGGGAATTTCTTTCGCAGTTTAGTTATCCAAAACAGTTTCAAGGGTTAGAGGACGAACTCTTGATAAGTTTCGCTTTTCGTTATTTTTATCGGATATGACTTTGGCTTAAAATTTTTTTAACATTCTCCCATTATCTTGATTTATCTAGCTTTCTGTCAATTTTCGTTCAGAGTTTATAACACTCCTTTGGCACGAATGTTTTAGATATGTGGGGATTTTTTTTTAAATTTAATGCGTAATGAAATGCAATACAAATAAATGATAAAATGCATGCAAAGAGATGTTGATTTTAGTGCAATTTTGTTAGAACAATTTTTACTAAAAAACAAGATTCTTTACATATGGCAGATAAATATATGGTCGTGCCTCAATGTTCGAAGTTTTAGTCTTCTTAAGAAGCCAAGTTAATTTTTGCCCTGATTCGATTTCGATTTCGATTTCAGGTTTAAAACGTTAGCTTGAATGGTTAGGGGCCCCAAGTGGTTAATCGTTTCTCATACTTGGGTCAAAGCCTCACTCGTGACATTGTCCTTAATTCTAACCTGCCCTTAAGAGCGTTGAAGTTGTTCCTCGTTTGTTTCTATTTTTCTTTGGGGATATCTTCTCGTCTTTGAGCAGTCATAAATTCATTTTTCAGAAACAAAATAAAAATGCGGAAACACCAGGGGCGTAAACAACCTCTTTTTCAAAAACATGCGGATTCTCAATAGTTCGGGTCAAGTGGCCCAAAACGACTCGTTTAGTATTCATTATATAAGTTAATTTTTTTTAAATCACATTTCTTCCATTTTATTTTACAAAAAACTGCTTTTCTCTCTCATTTTCTCTCAAATCTACCCCACAGTCGGCCTAAGCGGTTTGTCACGCTCCCGTCACACCTCCGTCATGGCCACCGGTCGTCGACGACGGCGAACACCGTCTCCGATGGTCGAAATTCCAAAAAAAGGCTCCTTTTCAATTTTTCAAATCCCTAAATTCAGATATGGGGTTAAAACCTTCAAATCCGACTCCAAAAATCCCAAAAGTATAAAAACATATTCGACCTTTAGGGTTTTTTTAAGGAGTTTTTCTTTATTTTCCTTTTTTTGAAGATCTCTCACGGATATGAGGCTATTCGGGGGTTCCTCACACCGAAAAATGCTACCCTTCATCGGGGGCAAAGACCTCAGCCACCCACGACAACGGGGGCGCAACCACAAAGGTAAAAACCTAGTTTTTGTGTCTTTATTTTTATTTATTTTCAAAAATGAAAAAATAATAATAATAAACGAAAATAAATAAAAAGATTACCTTTGAAATTTTTATTTTTTATTTCGATTGTTTTTTTTTTGTTCGTAAAAAACAAGGGTTGATTGTGACTTTATATAGCCAAATCTGTTTTTACACTTTGTTTGTTTCCTTTTGTCTTCTTGCTTTTGTTGTTTTTCTTTTTGTCTTTGTGCTTGCAGGTTCTTTTCGGCGGTAGCAGAGGCGTGGGTAACCTCGGGCGTGGTGGCTGATGTTGCAGCAAGGAGCGGCAGCTGTTGGAGGCTCCTCTAGATTAGGGTTTTTTTGTTAATATTTTGGGCTTTGTGGGCTCTTTGTAATTGGGTTTTAGGTTGATTTGGATTGGGTTGGATTATTGGATTGTAATGGGTAAAAGGGCATTTGGGTATGTAAATGAACTTTTAAATCAATGGATATTTTGGGTTTGTGTTTTTTTTTCTTTTAGTTTCGGTTTTGGTTTTGTACCGGACAAAATTGGGCCCTTACAAAATTTATAAATGTAATGGTTTTTAAAATGATAAATGACCAAAATAAAAACCTATTAAAATTGGGTGACTAAATTGAATGTACAATAACATTTAATTAACAGGGATGACCAAAATAAAAATTTATGAAAGTTGGGTGACAAATAAAAATTGTTGTTAACAGAAATGCCCAATTTGCAATTTTTTTTAGTGCCGAAAATGAAAATTTATAAAAGTTAGATGACCAATTGTGTAGTTTACCCTTAATAATAATTTTAAAATAATAAAAAATTAAAATATGATGACCAAAAGATAAAAGAGTAAAGAGTATGAAAGATAGGGAAAATATGATCATAATTTTCACCCATCCAATATTAATTATAAAATTTATTTAAATTTAAATATAAAAATATAAATATAATTAAATAAATTTTTATTCATTTATGCTTTTGACAATAAATCGAATTCTGGGTCCATTTTAATTAAATTTATATTGGAAATTAAAAAAAATCTTATAATTTTCGCAAATTTTAAAATTCAGGTCCAATTATGTTATATACTTCCTAATTTAGACACGTAACAGCACAAGAGGAAGTTTAGAAGGCACCCATTGATAGCCCTTCGTCTTGTATCATCGGTAGTGATCACCAAGCTAGTCATGTCACCCACATACCTTACACCATCTGTAGGAGGGCCACCAACTTTCATCCACTCGTTACGGATTGTCCATGGGAACCATTGAGGCATAACAACCTCGTACTACCTCATTATAAAAAATGTTGGAGTAAAACCACATAGTACTAGGCTCAGCAGCACCTAACATGTAACAGACCTACCCCCTGGTCGACCATACGAGTGAGCCACCATCCGTATTATCAGTGACACAACACTACGTGACAAGGGGACCTCCCCTATATATACCCCAACACACAAAGAGCAAAAGGTCTTGTCCTTCCTCCTTAAGCACACTACATGATAACCTAAACAACCTCCTTCTCTCCATATTCTCCTAAAGTCTTCTTACCTCTCCTTCTCTCTCCTTTGTGCTTTCCTTTGACTTTTCACCTGTCATAAGTGAATCGACCTCCAAGCAGAAGAGAAGCTAGAAACTTTTTTAAGGGAGATCGAATTTAAATTGTAATTATTACAATAGTAAAAATACAATTTCACCATTTGAATAGCCTATATTTTTATAAAATTTAAATTATTAAATAAAAAATTTAACAATTTTAGGGAGGTGTCAAAGTTAAATTTTACCTTTATTAATTTAAAATTTTAAAGGCCTAAATAGAAAATTTTTCATTTTAAAGAGGTTGGAGCCTTTACCAGCCCCCTAGATACGCCACATCCTCCAAGCAACCATCACTTTCTCCTCTTTATCTCCTCGTTAAACACCAATATCAACAAACTAGTAACACTGTTAAGATTATTCCATTAAATTTAGGTTCATTACAATATATTTTTTTTAGTTGCATTGCTATTAAGTAAATTTTTTTTTATTTCAAAATATCACACCAACAAATTTAATATAAAAAAATAACAGTATTAACAATTAAATTTTAATTTTAAAATCTAAAAAATAAAAAGAATAAATTCCTAAAAATAAAAATATATAAACTAAATTTAAAATTTGTGAAAAAAATAGCAGTCATTGAATCTATACATAATTAGGATCATCTACTGCAATTACAAATATATACAATAAATGTTATTTACTAACTTTAGAGTTATTTACAACGTTATATATATTTTTTATTTATTTTTATCTTAAAATAAAAATAAAATACAAATTCTGAATTTAATATGCACGTGCAAATTTATAGCAATGACTCGAGAATTTAAACCCTACAGTTGACACTTCAAATTTGATACATCCTTTTCTGTAACATAAATGTGATAAATTTTACATTATTTACAATTAGAAATTTTATCACACATGCAGGGGACGAAATCAGAAATTTATTTTAAAGGATTGAAATTAAATTATAATTTTTACAATAACAAAAATATAATTTCATCATTTTAATAACTTATATTTTTATAATTTTTAAAGGATTAAATCAAATTCTTATGTTTTTAGGGATCAAAGTGTAATTTTACTTTTATTAATTTAAAATTTTCAAAATTATAAAAAGCTTAAATGAAAAAATTTTCATTTTAAGGGGATCGGAATCCTGCCAACCCCCTAATTTCACCCCTACAAACTCGTATATGTGTGAAAACCATAAATTTAAAATACAAATATCAGGATAAAACTGTCAAAAACTTCAAATCCACTTAACTAAATGGTAGAATAAATGATCACTGACGTAACTAAATTGGAGTATAAAAGAATATATGACGATAAAGTTAATAAAATATTTACCATATAAAAATTATTAAAATAGTTTTACGTGGATCATCCCATATATATATATATATAAACATATCTTCTTAGAAACATCTTATTTCCCACTTTATACAGCTAGAGGGTCACCGAGCATGTCAGTTTCTCCCCCGAAAATATCGCCAGAAAACTCATGCTTGTCTTCGGAAAAGGCGGAGGAGGAGGTGGAGTCGATGGAGTCGGTGGTGACGATGCGATACCATCCCGAAGTAACGCCGATGCCGCTAGTGGGATGTCCTCGTTGTCTCATGTATGTTATGTTATCCAAAGTTGAACCTAAATGCCCTCAATGTAAGAGCAGTGTGTTTCTTGATTTTCTTAAGGAAGAGAAGGCTAAATGGGCAAGCACTTGAATGAAGGGAACTTTCTAGGGTTTTCGTTTCTTTCCGAGAATATGGTACGGTAAGGGTTGCAGATATCCAAATTCAAACTTATTGAATATTGCGAAGTATGATTACGTAAACTAATTGAAATAATTCCCGAATTTAGGGTTTTTGTTAATTTTATGTGAACGAAGGTTTGAAGTTTTATGTTAATCCTATATATTTTGTTTTAGTTATTTTTATTGGTCAAATTTTAGTTATAGTCCCTATACCAAGTACTGTGTTTTCGAGAAAATTTTAGGCTAATATTTTAATTGGAATAATTAATTGTATTAACTATTTTAATTAATTAAAAATATTATAAAAAAATGAAGGGGTCAAGTATGCTAATATAATAACTAAATTGTAAAATTGAGTATAATATAAAAACAAAACCATAATTTGACTTTTTTTCTTAAATTTTTTTGAATTATTATTTGAAGCATCTCTTTGTCTCTTTTTATAGGTTTTGGATGGACGGTGTGGTGCGTTTAAGTTACTTTTTGTCTTATGCTATAGTATCGTTACAATATATAATTTCACCGTCACTGTTATTTTTACACTAATCACAGTAAACGCACCACCCATCCAAATCATCCTTAACTACGATGTAAGAAAAAGAAACTTTTGTAATCATATTTGGTTTTTACTTTCCACCTTTCTCTCTTAATTTGCAAATTGCAACCAAAGGAAAAATTGGGTTTTCATTTTTTTAAGAAAATGTTTTCAAAAAATTAAAAACTTAATTCAATGTTTAAATACAACCAAAATAATATTAATTTAAGTAAAGGAAAATTTGGAAAAAAATATTCACGAATAATATTACTTGATAATCATGTGATTAATTGAATGTGATGAATTGAATATAAATATAAATAAATACAAACAATATATAGGAATAATAATAAATTTAGCTTCTAATGTTTACATTTTTTAATCAATTTGATCTTTATTTTTTTTTTGAACTAAATTTGACAATTAATCTTTTAAAGATATTGGCCTGATAACCCGCGTGATAATTCATGTATGCTAACATGACATTATTTATTTTATATGTCACATCAATAAATAATTTAAAATTTTATAAAATTCATAAATTAAATTTTTAAGAAATAGTAATTCAACTCTTTTTGAAAGATTGATGATCAAATTCGACTCTTTAAAAAGTTGAGAGTAAAATTTAATTTTCTAAATAATGAAAATGAATCATCAAATTCAAATTCAAACAATAATCAAATTTAAACAAAAGGAACAATTCTCAAAATTATACATAAACTTTAATTTAGTGCAATTATACACATGAAACTTTAATTGTGGTTCAAATATATATATATAAAACTTTTGTTTTGATTCAATTATACACAATACATCAAATTATTTTTATATAAATGATGACATATCAATAATTGTGATAATAATTTGTGAGAACTGGATCAAATTAAATTTTCATATATAAAATTACACAAAATCAAAGTTCATGTATAAAATTATAAATTAGATCAAAATTCACGTATAATTTCGAAATTAATCCTTAAATAAAAATATTTAAAAGCCAGAAAAAGAAAAAGAAAATGTTTCTCCATATTGAAATAAATAATTTATGATATACATAGAAATTGCCTCGAGGGATACAAACATAGTTGCTATCGATTTTAATGCAACCAACTTAGTACAACATAGTTGAACAACTTTAAGGGCATTTATTTTAGGTTAAATATTATAATTATACCTAAATTTTGATTTTTGAGAATTTTTTAATTTGGTTCAATCAGATATGTCAAATTTGAATTATTGTGGTTCACATATATATATATATATATATGAGATGTGTCTCGCATTTATCAGATGTTTTACGGACACTTAGAAAAACAAGGAGCGGGTAACCTCGAGCGTGGTGGCTGACGTTGCAGCAAGGAGCGGCAGCTTTTGGAGGCTCCTCTAGATTAGGTTTTTTTTGTTAATATTTTGAGCTTTGTGGGCTCTTTGTAATTGGGTTTTAGGTTGATTTGGATTGGGTTGGATAATTGGAGTATAAAAGAATAAATGATCACTGACGTAGCTAAATTGGAGTATAAAAGAATATATGACGATAAAGTTAATAAAATATTTACCATATAAAAATTATTAAAATAGTTTTATGTGGATCATCCCATATATATATATATAAACATATCTTCTTAGAAACATCTTATTTCCCACTTTATACAGCTAGAGGGTCACTGAGCATGTCAGTTTCTCCCTCGGAAATATCGCCAGAAAACTCATGCTTGTCTTCGGAAAAGGCGGAGGAGGAGGTGGAGTCGGTGGTGACGATGCAGTACCATCCCGAAGTAACGCCGATGCCGCTAGTGGGATGTCCTCGTTGTCTCATGTATGTTATGTTATCCAAAGTTGAACCTAAATGCCCTCAATGTAAGAGCAGTGTGTTTCTTGATTTTCTTGAGGAAGAGAAGGCTAAATGGGCAAGCACTTGAATGAAGGGAACTTTCTAGGGTTTTCGTTTCTTTCCAAGAATATGGTACGGTAAGGGTTGCAGATATCCAAATTCAAACTTATTGAATATTGCAAAGTATGATTACGTAAACTAATTGAAATAATTCCCGGATTTAAGGTTTTTGTTAATTTTATGTGAACGAAGGTTTGAAGTTTTATGTTAATCCTATATATTTTGTTTTAGTTATTTTTATTGGTCAAATTTTAGTTATAGTCCCTATACTAAGTACTGTGTTTTCGAGAAAATTTTAGGCTAATATTTTAATTGGAATAATTAATTGTATTAACTATTTTAATTAATTAATAATATTATAAAAAAAATGAAGGGGTCAAGTATGCTAATATAATAACTAAATTGTAAAATTGAGTATAATATAAAAACAAAACCATAATTTGACTTTTTTTCTTAAATTTTTTTGAATTATTATTTGAAGCATCTCTTTGTCTCTTTTTATAGGTTTTGGATGGACGGTGTGGTGCGTTTAAATTACTTTTTGTCTTATGCTATAGTATCGTTACAATATATAATCTCACCGTCATTGTTATTTTTACACTAATCACGATAAACGCATCACCCATCTAAATCATCCTTAACTACGATGTAAGAAAAAGAAACTTTTGTAATCATATTTGGTTTTTACTTTCCACCTTTCTCTCTTAACTTGCAAATTGCAACCAAAGGAAAAATTGGGTTTTCATTTTTTTAAGAAAATGTTTTCAAATAATTAAAAACTTAATTCAATGTTTAAATACAACCAAAATAATATTAATTTAAGTAAAGGAAAATTTAGAAAAAAATATTCACGAATAATATTACTTGATAATCATGTGATTAATTGAATGTGATGAATTGAATATAAATATAAATAAATACCAACAATATATAGGAATAATAGTAAATTTAGCTTCTAATGTTTATATTTTTTAATCAATTTGATTCTTATTTTTTTTTTGAACTAAATTTGACAATAAATCTTTTAAAGATATTGGCCTGATAACCCGCGTGATAATTCATGTATGCTAACATGACATTATTTATTTTATATGTCACATCAATAAATAATTTAAAATTTTATAAAATTCATAAATTAAATTTTTAAGAAATAGTAATTCAACTCTTTTTGAAAGATTGATGATCAAATTCGACTCTTTAAAAAGTTGAGAGTAAAATTTAATTTAAAAGAAAAATACAATGACCAAATTCACCTTTGTTGGGGGCCAAGGCCACTACCTACCCCCGATTAGATTAGCTTATGAGCTATTGTTTAACAAATTTAATATTTTTAAAACTTTTATGGTTTTACAAATGAAATATTTTGTTCAAAGTTGAATTGCAAATTAAAACTAATAATTTTTATGTGATCTTTTAAAGAATAAATATTCGCGAATTTCGAGTTCGAATCGAGTTGAGTTTTCGAATTCGAATGATTTGAATAAATCGAATATCAAACTATAATATTTTACGTTTTTATCCCAAACTCCAAACCTTTTTACTTTTCTCCCAAAACTTTTACTCTTTCCCACTTTTGCCTCAAAACTTTTACTCTCCTTCCATCTCACCCTCATTTACCCCAAACCCATTTCCCCTCAATATTTTTAATATTTTCCCTCCAGAATTTTACTCTCCCATTTTTTTTTTCTCAAAAACTCTCAAAACTCTTTATTTCCCCCCAAAACTTTTACTCTCTCTCTCACTTTTCCTCTAAAACTTTTACTCTCCTCCCATCCAACCCTCCATCTACCCCAAACCCATTCCCCCCTCCCAATTTTTTTTTTTGAATATTTTCTTTCCAAAATTTTACTCCCCTATTTACTTTCCCTCAAAATTTTACTCCCCAAAACCCCCAAAACTTTTTATTTTTCCTCTAAACTTTTATTTCTCACCCTTTACCCCCAAATAAAAAATTAAAATCATCCAAAAAATCTCTAAACTTAAATAATAATAATTTTATTTATCTACTATTTATATTATCAAATTAAAATTCACATTTTGTACTATTTATAATATTGAATTGTTTAATCATATTGAATATTTATATTAAAATTGAATTATTAATGATGTCATAAAATATTTATGTTAAAATTTTATGTTGGTATCAATTTACATTTTATCTTTAAAATAAGTTTATTAAAAAAATCACAAGTTTAAATTTAATATATATTTTTAATTTCAAAATACATAGTGGCAAATTTGATTACGATGGGTGACAAAGGTTACAAGGACCCAAAGTTTTTTTTTAAATTTAACTCGAACAAATATATTCGATTCGATTCGAATTCCATCACTCTCGACTCGATTCGAGAAAATTTCAAATTGAGTTAGGATGATAAAATAGGGTTCGTCAACTCGATTAACTCAAAATTTTTTCATTCGATTCGATCGAACGCTCACCCCTAGTCAAGGGTGTTCATTATCTCAGATGCGACTTAAGTTCGAGTCGCGTCAGTCACGTTGTTGTTAGGGCGTTGTCCTCCCCTTGTAATTTACCAAAAAATTGATTTATTTAATAGTAAATGGACCTATTTGATCTAGCCCCTATAATAAAGGGACCTAATAGGTACTTTCACCGACAATATGAGTAATTTGATGTGTCAAATTGTTGGTTGAACCTAATTAGATATATAGTAAAAATATAATATATATGAGATTTTAATTAAGATTTTAAAATTGAAATTTGAATGAGTAGTTACAATTAACCTTTATAACTTTTAACCATACTTTGAAATTTGGATTCAAAAAATAAATAAATATTTTTCAACCTATTACTGTACTATACTATATAATTAATTCTATTTAATAATAAATAGACGTGAATCAATACTATTAATAATTAAGATAATATTTAATTATAACTAAAAATAATATTAGGTTTAATATATTATCTGATATTTGAGTATATATTTTTTTAAATAGGGTACCTGTGTTATTTTTGGTTCAGTTTAGTACATGTATTTGATAAAAAGATATATATTTTGGTACCTGAAGGTAACGATGTTCACTTTTTAGTGTTTAATTTGGATTTTAGGTTGATTTGATGAAAGTCAATAGCTAATACTATATTTGAATTTGTTAATAGAATAAAATTAGTGTTAATTGTGAATTTGTGTAATTTTGCGTTTAATTTGTCAAATACAGTCCAATGAAAATGTCCTAATTCAAGTTTTAGGGTCAATTTAATGAAAGTTAATTGCTAATGTTATTAGCTAATTATGAATTTTTATCAAATCAACTCTAAAACCCTAATTGAATACTAAAAAACTAACATCGTTAGCTCCAAGTACCAAAATATATAATTTTTGTCAAATACAGGTACCACATTGGACCAAAACATAATACAAGCACTACATTAAAAAAAAAGTGCCAAACTTAAGGACCAAATTATGTATTAAACCATAATATTATATAAAATCTTTAATTTTCTAAATAATGAAAATGAATCATCAAATTCAAATTCAAACAATAATCAAATTTAAACAAAAGGAACAATTCTCAAAATTATACATAAACTTTGATTTAGTGCAATTATACACATGAAACTTTAATTGTGGTTCAAATATATATATATAAAACTTTTGTTTTGATTCAATTATACACAATACATCAAATTATTTTTATATAAATGATGACATATCAATAATTGTGATAATAATTTGTGAGAACTGGATCAAATTAAATTTTCATATATAAAATTACACAAAATCAAAGTTCATGTATAAAATTATAAATTAGATCAAAATTCACGTATAATTTCGAAATTAATCCTTAAATAAAAATATTTAAAAGCCAGAAAAAGAAAAAGAAAATGTTTCTCCATATTGAAATAAATAATTTATGATATACATAGAAATTGCCTCGAGGGATACAAACATAGTTGCTATCGATTTTAATGCAACCAACTTAGTACAACATAGTTGAACAACTTTAAGGGCATTTATTTTAGGTTAAATATTATAATTATACCTAAATTTTGATTTTTGAGAATTTTTTAATTTGGTTCAATCAGATATGTCAAATTTGAATTATTGTGGTTCACATATATATATATATATATGAGATGTGTCTCGCATTTATCAGATGTTTTACGGACACTTAGAAAAACAATCGACGATTCATCAAAAAAGAGGTAAAACAAAGACAATGCCACGACGTCGCAATGATGCAATGAAACCCCAAATGAACGCGACGGCAAGGTTACAATGAGCATGCATGGGACATCACGACGTCACAAAGATTTCTCCAAGTTATACAATCGTGTTTTAGACTTCAAGCAGGACTGCTTTTTCCAGTCAAACTCTGATTATTCCAAAGATATTTTAGTATTATTAGACCTCTAATCTTAGCCTATAAAAAAGGGCCTTGTATCACTATTTTAATACGCCAACTAGCAAGGGCTTTTCTTGAGGGTGACAAGCTGTTATCGTGTATGGGTTTTGGTGAGAGTTTCGTGATAACTATGGAGAGAATTTTATTTTCGAGTTAAGGTTTTGCTTTCGGGGTTTGATATTGTATGTTTAGTACATTTAAGTTTATTTTCTCTATATTGTACTCTCGTTTGTTTAGTCATTTAGTGAAAAGTCGAAGCCGAAGTCTCCTTTATTTGTGTTTTTTATCCTCTTCGGAGGAGTTTTTCACATAAAATATTTGTGTCCAATTTTCTCGATTTTCGTTCATGTTTGTTGTACAATTCAGGCTTGACCCAACAATATATATATATAAACTTTGATTTTGATTCAATAAGATACATTTAAAGAAATGAATACATATATTTAATTTCATATTGGATTAATATAATTAGTTGTGTATGCAATATATCAACGTAAAATGGTTTTAATTTGATAATGTTGTCAATTATTTTTGGAAATTTCATGTATAAAATCACACAAAATCAAAGTTCATGTATGACATTGCATATTTGACCAAATTTTGAATATAATTTTAGTATTTATCCTTTTAATTTGACAAGTTGTATATTTATGTCATATTCATACATTTTATATTCATTTTACAGTCCATGAAGATTTCATTTTTAGATTCGTGATTGTTTCTCTAAAAGTGCATCGCGTCTTAACTATTGCACCTAACACTTGTTGGTAAATATTTATATGAGAAAATATACATTTTGATTCTTGAACTCGATTTCAAAGTTCATATTAGTACTTAAGGTTTTTTTATCCTATTAAGTACTTGAACTTGAATTTAAGATTAGAGTGCGCTTAAGTGCGTATTGTCCTCTGATTTAATGTTTTGGGAGGGGTATAAATAGTAGTAATAGTTGTATAAAAGCATGTAGATTTGAATATCTATAAATATACACATATATGTCTAATTATTAATTTCACCCTTTATTTAATAAAAAAAAAAGAGTTAATCTCTCTAATTTACTTTGTTATAATTTAGTTTTCGCACCTTAAGAAAACTAAATTAGTTCAATTGTTGATAAACAAATCAACTTGAACCGTTGATTGTTGTTAATTTGTTGCATATAAGGTTGAACTTCTATTTTGCTAATTTCTTGTATATAAATTGAACAAGTTACCAATAATAATTAGTAATTTTTCTCACTTAAATTAATTTCTCAATTTTTATAAAGTAAAATGATGAAATTCATAATTATATCGCATATATTACACGACGGACAAAATCGAGTCTTGATTAAGTAGAATTATTGTAATTTTAATTCTCATAAAAATTAATTATTCAATTTAAACTTCTTTTAATCATTTGAAATAATTTATGTTGTCTCCACAAAAAATAATAATTCATTTTTCTCATCCCCCCCCCCCCCAAAGATTTTAACTTCATTTTGGATCTGCATTTTTAATAATTTTTTTTATATTTTTTAGTTTTTTACTAATTTTCTTAAAAATTCTAGTAATAAGATGGTCTTTTGAGAGGTTGTTGGTTAAAAATGACTAAACTATTTGATAAAATTTAAGTTCAAAAATTAATGTGAAAAGGAAAAATTCAAGAATTAAATTTAAAAAAAGAAATTGTCAGTCATTAAATGCAATAAATTGGTCCCATCCCTTCTCTTTCCTTGAATTTCCCATTTCTCAGCTAATAAAGATATTTAGAATCCATAAATACACCGTACCTACATTCAGTATACAAAGTCTCAGTTGTACAAACTGAGATTAAAAACTCACAAATATGCAATAATACACGGTGAGACTCGAATTTAGATATTCAAAATCCAAAACCTCAATTTTTATTAATAATGTCAATAATGTCAATTTTTTGTTCAAATTGGACCCTAAACTTGACAATAAATTGAGATCCCTTTTAAAAAAATTATAAAATATAATACAATAAAATAAAAAAGTTGGGGTCCCTTTTATTTTTTTTTATTTTTTTTCTGCCTGCAATGAAGCGTCGATCAAAAGACTTAAAAGGTTGAAGACTTTTTTTTTTTCACATTCAAAGCGAAAGAAAAATTTTTAAAACCCTTCTAGCCTTGGGTCTTGAGCGACCGTACTCTCAAATTATCTTCAGGGCCGAGCCTGTTTTTACCAAGAGTGCCAACGCTTTATTAACTATATATATAAGGGTTAAATCACTTTTAGTTCTTGAACTAAGTTACTATTTTCATTTTAAAGCTTGAACTTCTTTTTTATTCAAGTTGGACCTTAAACTTGACAATTGTTTTTATATTAGGATTTGAATTTTTTCTTATCCAAGCCAACCTCTGATATTTTTAAGTGTAAGTCTCAATATGAAAATTATTATCAAATTTTAAAACTAACTTAAATACTAATAGGAATTTAAATCTCAATGTGAAAACAATTACCTAATTTAATTGCAACGTAAACTTAAGTGAAGGTGAAGGTGAAGTAAGAATCTTTTAGATTCTAGAATGAGCAATGACAGAACGACAGCTTATGTTGAAAAGATAGTTGCCGTTGCAGAGCGTTATATAAATTAATGTGTGTAATAACGTTGCATGGCCAGTTGACGAATCCTATTTTTGCAATTGAACTCAATTTGAATTTTTTCAAATCGAATCAAATCGAGTCAAAAAATTTCAAATCGAGTCGAGTCGAGTTAACGAATCTTGTTATTTATACTCAATGTTGCGTTTACACGGATTGATTATTTAACTAGTAAACGAAATGCAAGATTATTTAATTATATAAACAATATAATGGTTTTGCCTTTTAACTTAATGGATAAACATTTATCAAAATGATATAATTTTACCTTTTAACTTAATGATTTTGACTTTTAACTTTAGAAAGGATAAACATTTATCAAAACGATGTAATTTTACCTTTTCTTATTCGAAGTTTCGGATAATTCGAATTGTGTAATTTATATCCAAGTTAAACCGAAAAACTTAATTTTTTATTAGAGTTGATCCGAATAACTCGATTAACTCAAATAACTCGAACTATTGAATTCAAAATTTAAATTTTTTATCTAGTTTTTTAAATCGAATCGAATTTTGCTCACCCTTATATACTGATATGGCAATTTATAAATAATTAAAAACATAGTCCACGATTAAAAAAAACAGAGTCCACGATAATGATCAAAATTTGTGTGACTATTCAATCCACGGTAATGAACAGAGTCCACAGATTTGGCAAGTTATTAACTTTTTGTATATTCACTACTTTTTTTTCTATTATTAACAAAAATATCTTATATAGAAAAAATATATTAACCTCTTTATTCAATTTTACATCAGATTAAATATTGAAGTCGGTATAGAGTCATAAAATATTTTTGGGATGTCAGAATTAAATTGTATATTTTTATAATAGATGTAATTTCAGTATCTTAATAATCTATATCTTTATAATTTTTAAAAAATTAAATTAAATTTTTATATTTTTTAGAATTTAAATATAATTTTATCATTATTAATTTAAAATTTTATAAATTTTAAAGAGTTTAAAAAAATGAAATTAAATATATTAACCTTAAAAAGAATCACAACCCTTAAATATGTATAGGTGAAAGTACTAGGTAATCCCTCTAATCATCATATCAAATTAGTCCTTCTATTATTAAGGGTAAACTACTTAGTTAGTCATCCGAAATGAAATTATTGCAATTTTTTATTCAATTTTTAGAATGTTTTCATTTTAATCACTCAACCGTTAAATCTCTATCGACGGTTAACTGTAAATATCATATCATCAAAATGAAAAATAATTATTTTATATTTCTTAATTAAAAGCAACTTAAATAACTCATCTTTAATAATTTTTTATGAAGACCATAATTTTTTGATTCGATGTAAAATAACTAATTTATCTATTTTTTGAATAAAAGGTACAAAATATAACTTGACTCCTAATATAATTACCTCCATGGTACTTTTACTCACAATTGCGATATATGGATCTCCAAGCTCATTATGCATGCATATCATGTGTGGGTTTTTGTCCTTGACATTCAATACATATATTTTACCATTTACAAAAACTAATCATTTTGAAATTCATAATTACTCATCACCACAATGTCATCACCAAAATACCAACTTAAATTCTCTCCTCATACTTTTATAACAAAATTAACATGCAATATCCAGTGGCGTATATAGGGGGTTGGCTAGGATCCCGCTTCCAATAAAATGAAAAATTGTTTATTTAAGCTTTTTAAAAATTTTAAAATTTTAAAATAATAATGATAAAATTATACTTTATCCCTTTAAAAATAATATTTGATTTAATTCTTTAAAAGTTATAAAGATATAAACTATTAAAAATTACAATTTAATTTCCACACCTTAAAAAAAAAACTTTCTGACTTCACATCTGATAACCCCTCTTTTGCTAGCATTATGCAAACCCTTTTCTCCACTAGTGAAAATTAAATCCAGTTCATTGTGCTAATCTACAAAGGGAGTGTACATACATAACTTAAGTGCAGGTGCTGATATTAGGACCCAGAACAGCAGTGATGAAGCTTTTAGAATGACAAATGGAGATCAAGCTTTTGGCCTGTTGCATGTAATGACTACTGTGTCGGCTAAAATGGTTAGGTATAGCAATGAATGAAGAACAGCTTTTATTCACAGTATCTCTCTTCTTATATGTGTGCTATTAGTGTGTATGTATATATATATATATAGAATTTTATAAATTTTATCGATATGACTTTCGCTTAAAATTTTTTTAACATTCTCCCATTATCTTGATTTATCTAGCTTTCTGTCAATTTTCGTTCAGAGTTTATAACATCCCTTTAACACGAATGTTTTAGATATATGGGGATTTTGTTTTTAAATTTAATGCGTAATGAAATGCAATGCAAATAAATGATAAAATGCATGCAAAGAGACGTTGATTTAAGTGCAATTTTGTTAGAACAATTTTTACTAAAAAACAAGATTCTTTACATATGGCAGATAAATATATGGTCGTGCCTCAATACTCGAAGTCTTAGTCTTCTTAAGAAGCCAAGTTAATTTTTGCCCTGATTCGATTTCGATTTCGATTTCAGGTTTAAAACGTTAGCTTGAATGGTTAGGGGCCCCAAGTGGTTAATCGTTTTTCATACTTGGGTCAAAGCCTCACTCGTGACATTGTCCCTATTTCTGACCTGCCCCTAAGAGCGTTGAAGTTGTTCCTCGTTTGTTTCCATTTTTCTTTAGCGATATCTTCTCGTCTTTGAGGAGTCATAAATTCATTTTTCAGAAACAAAATAAAAATGCGGAAAGACTAGGGGCGTAAATAACCCCTTTTTCAAAAACATGCGAATTCTCAATGGTTCGGGTCAAGTGGCCCAAAACGACTCGTTTAGTATTAATTATATAAGTTAATTTTTTTTAAATCACATTTCTTCCATTTTATTTTACAAAAAACTGCTTTTCTCTCTCATTTTCCGTCAAATCTACCCTACAGTCGGCCTAAGCGGTCTATCACGATCCCGTCACACCTCCGTCATGGCCACCGGTCGTCGACGACGGCGAACACCGTCTCCGATGGTCGAAACTCCAAAAAAAGGCTCCTTTTCAATTTTTCAAATCCCCAAATTCATATATGGGATTAAAACCTTCAAATCCGGCTCCGAAAATCCCAAAAGTATAAAAACATATTTGACCTTTAGGGTTTTTTTTACGGAGTTTTTCTTTATTTTCTTTTTTTTGAAGATCTCTCACGGATATGAGGATATTCGGGGGCTCCTCACACCGAAAAATACTATCCTTCATCGGGGGCAAAGATCTCAGCCACCCACGACGATGGGGGCGCAACCACAAAGGTAAAAACCTAGTTTTTGTGTCTTTATTTTTATTTATTTTCAAAAGTAAAAAAATAATAATAATAAACGAAAATAAATAAAAAGACTACCTTTGAAATTTCTATTTTTTATTTCGATTGCTTTTTTTTTTTGTTCGTAAAAAACAAGGGTTGATTGTGGCTTTATATAGCCAAATCTGTTTTTACACTTTGTTTGTTTCCTTTTGTCTTCTTGCTTTTGTTGTTTTTCTTTTTGTCTTTGTGCTTGCAGGTTCTTTTCGGCGGTAGCAGAGGCGTGGCTAACCTTGAGCGTGGTGGCTGACGTTGTAGCAAGGAGCGGCAGCTGTTGGAGGCTCCTCTAGATTAGGTTTTTTTTGTTAATATTTTGGGCTTTGTGGGCTCTTTGTAATTGGGTTTTAGGTTGATTTGGATTGGGTTGGATAATTGGAGTATAAAAGAATAAATGATCACTGACGTAGCTAAATTGGAGTATAAAAGAATATATGACGATAAAGTTAATAAAATATTTACCATATAAAAATTATTAAAATAGTTTTATGTGGATCATCCCATATATATATATATAAACATATCTTCTTAGAAACATCTTATTTCCCACTTTATACAGCTAGAGGGTCACTGAGCATGTCAGTTTCTCCCTCGGAAATATCGCCAGAAAACTCATGCTTGTCTTCGGAAAAGGCGGAGGAGGAGGTGGAGTCGGTGGTGACGATGCAGTACCATCCCGAAGTAACGCCGATGCCGCTAGTGGGATGTCCTCGTTGTCTCATGTATGTTATGTTATCCAAAGTTGAACCTAAATGCCCTCAATGTAAGAGCAGTGTGTTTCTTGATTTTCTTAAGGAAGAGAAGGCTAAATGGGCAAGCACTTGAATGAAGGGAACTTTCTAGGGTTTTCGTTTCTTTCCGAGAATATGGTACGGTAAGGGTTGCAGATATCCAAATTCAAACTTATTGAATATTGCGAAGTATGATTACGTAAACTAATTGAAATAATTCCCGAATTTAGGGTTTTTGTTAATTTTATGTGAACGAAGGTTTGAAGTTTTATGTTAATCCTATATATTTTGTTTTAGTTATTTTTATTGGTCAAATTTTAGTTATAGTCCCTATACCAAGTACTGTGTTTTCGAGAAAATTTTAGGCTAATATTTTAATTGGAATAATTAATTGTATTAACTATTTTAATTAATTAAAAATATTATAAAAAAATGAAGGGGTCAAGTATGCTAATATAATAACTAAATTGTAAAATTGAGTATAATATAAAAACAAAACCATAATTTGACTTTTTTTCTTAAATTTTTTTGAATTATTATTTGAAGCATCTCTTTGTCTCTTTTTATAGGTTTTGGATGGACGGTGTGGTGCGTTTAAGTTACTTTTTGTCTTATGCTATAGTATCGTTACAATATATAATTTCACCGTCACTGTTATTTTTACACTAATCACAGTAAACGCACCACCCATCCAAATCATCCTTAACTACGATGTAAGAAAAAGAAACTTTTGTAATCATATTTGGTTTTTACTTTCCACCTTTCTCTCTTAATTTGCAAATTGCAACCAAAGGAAAAATTGGGTTTTCATTTTTTTAAGAAAATGTTTTCAAAAAATTAAAAACTTAATTCAATGTTTAAATACAACCAAAATAATATTAATTTAAGTAAAGGAAAATTTGGAAAAAAATATTCACGAATAATATTACTTGATAATCATGTGATTAATTGAATGTGATGAATTGAATATAAATATAAATAAATACAAACAATATATAGGAATAATAATAAATTTAGCTTCTAATGTTTACATTTTTTAATCAATTTGATCTTTATTTTTTTTTTGAACTAAATTTGACAATTAATCTTTTAAAGATATTGGCCTGATAACCCGCGTGATAATTCATGTATGCTAACATGACATTATTTATTTTATATGTCACATCAATAAATAATTTAAAATTTTATAAAATTCATAAATTAAATTTTTAAGAAATAGTAATTCAACTCTTTTTGAAAGATTGATGATCAAATTCGACTCTTTAAAAAGTTGAGAGTAAAATTTAATTTTCTAAATAATGAAAATGAATCATCAAATTCAAATTCAAACAATAATCAAATTTAAACAAAAGGAACAATTCTCAAAATTATACATAAACTTTGATTTAGTGCAATTATACACATGAAACTTTAATTGTGGTTCAAATATATATATATAAAACTTTTGTTTTGATTCAATTATACACAATACATCAAATTATTTTTATATAAATGATGACATATCAATAATTGTGATAATAATTTGTGAGAACTGGATCAAATTAAATTTTCATATATAAAATTACACAAAATCAAAGTTCATGTATAAAATTATAAATTAGATCAAAATTCACGTATAATTTCGAAATTAATCCTTAAATAAAAATATTTAAAAGCCAGAAAAAGAAAAAGAAAATGTTTCTCCATATTGAAATAAATAATTTATGATATACATAGAAATTGCCTCGAGGGATACAAACATAGTTGCTATCGATTTTAATGCAACCAACTTAGTACAACATAGTTGAACAACTTTAAGGGCATTTATTTTAGGTTAAATATTATAATTATACCTAAATTTTGATTTTTGAGAATTTTTTAATTTGGTTCAATCAGATATGTCAAATTTGAATTATTGTGGTTCACATATATATATATATATATGAGATGTGTCTCGCATTTATCAGATGTTTTACGGACACTTAGAAAAACAAGGAGCGGGTAACCTCGAGCGTGGTGGCTGACGTTGCAGCAAGGAGCGGCAGCTTTTGGAGGCTCCTCTAGATTAGGTTTTTTTTGTTAATATTTTGAGCTTTGTGGGCTCTTTGTAATTGGGTTTTAGGTTGATTTGGATTGGGTTGGATAATTGGAGTATAAAAGAATAAATGATCACTGACGTAGCTAAATTGGAGTATAAAAGAATATATGACGATAAAGTTAATAAAATATTTACCATATAAAAATTATTAAAATAGTTTTATGTGGATCATCCCATATATATATATATAAACATATCTTCTTAGAAACATCTTATTTCCCACTTTATACAGCTAGAGGGTCACTGAGCATGTCAGTTTCTCCCTCGGAAATATCGCCAGAAAACTCATGCTTGTCTTCGGAAAAGGCGGAGGAGGAGGTGGAGTCGGTGGTGACGATGCAGTACCATCCCGAAGTAACGCCGATGCCGCTAGTGGGATGTCCTCGTTGTCTCATGTATGTTATGTTATCCAAAGTTGAACCTAAATGCCCTCAATGTAAGAGCAGTGTGTTTCTTGATTTTCTTGAGGAAGAGAAGGCTAAATGGGCAAGCACTTGAATGAAGGGAACTTTCTAGGGTTTTCGTTTCTTTCCAAGAATATGGTACGGTAAGGGTTGCAGATATCCAAATTCAAACTTATTGAATATTGCAAAGTATGATTACGTAAACTAATTGAAATAATTCCCGGATTTAAGGTTTTTGTTAATTTTATGTGAACGAAGGTTTGAAGTTTTATGTTAATCCTATATATTTTGTTTTAGTTATTTTTATTGGTCAAATTTTAGTTATAGTCCCTATACTAAGTACTGTGTTTTCGAGAAAATTTTAGGCTAATATTTTAATTGGAATAATTAATTGTATTAACTATTTTAATTAATTAATAATATTATAAAAAAAATGAAGGGGTCAAGTATGCTAATATAATAACTAAATTGTAAAATTGAGTATAATATAAAAACAAAACCATAATTTGACTTTTTTTCTTAAATTTTTTTGAATTATTATTTGAAGCATCTCTTTGTCTCTTTTTATAGGTTTTGGATGGACGGTGTGGTGCGTTTAAGTTACTTTTTGTCTTATGCTATAGTATCGTTACAATATATAATCTCACCGTCATTGTTATTTTTACACTAATCACGATAAACGCACCACCCATCTAAATCATCCTTAACTACGATGTAAGAAAAAGAAACTTTTGTAATCATATTTGGTTTTTACTTTCCACCTTTCTCTCTTAACTTGCAAATTGCAACCAAAGGAAAAATTGGGTTTTCATTTTTTTAAGAAAATGTTTTCAAATAATTAAAAACTTAATTCAATGTTTAAATACAACCAAAATAATATTAATTTAAGTAAAGGAAAATTTAGAAAAAAATATTCACGAATAATATTACTTGATAATCATGTGATTAATTGAATGTGATGAATTGAATATAAATATAAATAAATACCAACAATATATAGGAATAATAGTAAACTTAGCTTCTAATGTTTATATTTTTTAATCAATTTGATTCTTATTTTTTTTTGAACTAAATTTGACAATAAATCTTTTAAAGATATTGGCCTGATAACCCGCGTGATAATTCATGTATGCTAACATGACATTATTTATTTTATATGTCACATCAATAAATAATTTAAAATTTTATAAAATTCATAAATTAAATTTTTAAGAAATAGTAATTCAACTCTTTTTGAAAGATTGATGATCAAATTCGACTCTTTAAAAAGTTGAGAGTAAAATTTAATTTAAAAGAAAAATACAATGACCAAATTCACCTTTGTTGGGGGCCAAGGCCACTACCTACCCCCGATTAGATTAGCTTATGAGCTATTGTTTAACAAATTTAATATTTTTAAAACTTTTATGGTTTTACAAATGAAATATTTTGTTCAAAGTTGAATTGCAAATTAAAACTAATAATTTTTATGTGATCTTTTAAAGAATAAATATTCGCGAATTTCGAGTTCGAATCGAGTTGAGTTTTCGAATTCGAATGATTTGAATAAATCGAATATCAAACTATAATATTTTACGTTTTTATCCCAAACTCCAAACCTTTTTACTTTTCTCCCAAAACTTTTACTCTTTCCCACTTTTGCCTCAAAACTTTTACTCTCCTTCCATCTCACCCTCATTTACCCCAAACCCATTTCCCCTCAATATTTTTAATATTTTCCCTCCAGAATTTTACTCTCCCATTTTTTTTTCTCAAAAACTCTCAAAACTCTTTATTTCCCCCCAAAACTTTTACTCTCTCTCTCACTTTTCCCCTAAAACTTTTACTCTCCTCCCATCCAACCCTCCATCTACCCCAAACCCATTCCCCCCTCCCAATTTTTTTTTTTGAATATTTTCTTTCCAAAATTTTACTCCCCTATTTACTTTCCCTCAAAATTTTACTCCCCAAAACCCCCAAAACTTTTTATTTTTCCTCTAAACTTTTATTTCTCACCCTTTACCCCCAAATAAAAAATTAAAATCATCCAAAAAATCTCTAAACTTAAATAATAATAATTTTATTTATCTACTATTTATATTATCAAATTAAAATTCACATTTTGTACTATTTATAATATTGAATTGTTTAATCATATTGAATATTTATATTAAAATTGAATTATTAATGATGTCATAAAATATTTATGTTAAAATTTTATGTTGGTATCAATTTACATTTTATCTTTAAAATAAGTTTATTAAAAAAATCACAAGTTTAAATTTAATATATATTTTTAATTTCAAAATACATAGTGGCAAATTTGATTACGATGGGTGACAAAGGTTACAAGGACCCAAAGTTTTTTTTTAAATTTAACTCGAACAAATATATTCGATTCGATTCGAATTCCATCACTCTCGACTCGATTCGAGAAAATTTCAAATTGAGTTAGGATGATAAAATAGGGTTCGTCAACTCGATTAACTCAAAATTTTTTCATTCGATTCGATCGAACGCTCACCCCTAGTCAAGGGTGTTCATTATCTCAGATGCGACTTAAGTTCGAGTCGCGTCAGTCACGTTGTTGTTAGGGCGTTGTCCTCCCCTTGTAATTTACCAAAAAATTGATTTATTTAATAGTAAATGGACCTATTTGATCTAGCCCCTATAATAAAGGGACCTAATAGGTACTTTCACCGACAATATGAGTAATTTGATGTGTCAAATTGTTGGTTGAACCTAATTAGATATATAGTAAAAATATAATATATATGAGATTTTAATTAAGATTTTAAAATTGAAATTTGAATGAGTAGTTACAATTAACCTTTATAACTTTTAACCATACTTTGAAATTTGGATTCAAAAAATAAATAAATATTTTTCAACCTATTACTGTACTATACTATATAATTAATTCTATTTAATAATAAATAGACGTGAATCAATACTATTAATAATTAAGATAATATTTAATTATAACTAAAAATAATATTAGGTTTAATATATTATCTGATATTTGAGTATATATTTTTTTAAATAGGGTACCTGTGTTATTTTTGGTTCAGTTTAGTACATGTATTTGATAAAAAGATATATATTTTGGTACCTGAAGGTAACGATGTTCACTTTTTAGTGTTTAATTTGGATTTTAGGTTGATTTGATGAAAGTCAATAGCTAATACTATATTTGAATTTGTTAATAGAATAAAATTAGTGTTAATTGTGAATTTGTGTAATTTTGCGTTTAATTTGTCAAATACAGTCCAATGAAAATGTCCTAATTCAAGTTTTAGGGTCAATTTAATGAAAGTTAATTGCTAATGTTATTAGCTAATTATGAATTTTTATCAAATCAACTCTAAAACCCTAATTGAATACTAAAAAACTAACATCGTTAGCTCCAAGTACCAAAATATATAATTTTTGTCAAATACAGGTACCACATTGGACCAAAACATAATACAAGCACTACATTAAAAAAAAAGTGCCAAACTTAAGGACCAAATTATGTATTAAACCATAATATTATATAAAATCTTTAATTTTCTAAATAATGAAAATGAATCATCAAATTCAAATTCAAACAATAATCAAATTTAAACAAAAGGAACAATTCTCAAAATTATACATAAACTTTGATTTAGTGCAATTATACACATGAAACTTTAATTGTGGTTCAAATATATATATATAAAACTTTTGTTTTGATTCAATTATACACAATACATCAAATTATTTTTATATAAATGATGACATATCAATAATTGTGATAATAATTTGTGAGAACTGGATCAAATTAAATTTTCATATATAAAATTACACAAAATCAAAGTTCATGTATAAAATTATAAATTAGATCAAAATTCACGTATAATTTCGAAATTAATCCTTAAATAAAAATATTTAAAAGCCAGAAAAAGAAAAAGAAAATGTTTCTCCATATTGAAATAAATAATTTATGATATACATAGAAATTGCCTCGAGGGATACAAACATAGTTGCTATCGATTTTAATGCAACCAACTTAGTACAACATAGTTGAACAACTTTAAGGGCATTTATTTTAGGTTAAATATTATAATTATACCTAAATTTTGATTTTTGAGAATTTTTTAATTTGGTTCAATCAGATATGTCAAATTTGAATTATTGTGGTTCACATATATATATATATATATGAGATGTGTCTCGCATTTATCAGATGTTTTACGGACACTTAGAAAAACAATCGACGATTCATCAAAAAGAGGTAAAACAAAGACAATGCCACGACGTCGCAATGATGCAATGAAACCCCAAATGAACGCGACGGCAAGGTTACAATGAGCATGCATGGGACATCACGACGTCACAAAGATTTCTCCAAGTTATACAATCGTGTTTTAGACTTCAAGCAGGACTGCTTTTTCCAGTCAAACTCTGATTATTCCAAAGATATTTTAGTATTATTAGACCTCTAATCTTAGCCTATAAAAAAGGGCCTTGTATCACTATTTTAATACGCCAACTAGCAAGGGCTTTTCTTGAGGGTGACAAGCTGTTATCGTGTATGGGTTTTGGTGAGAGTTTCGTGATAACTATGGAGAGAATTTTATTTTCGAGTTAAGGTTTTGCTTTCGGGGTTTGATATTGTATGTTTAGTACATTTAAGTTTATTTTCTCTATATTGTACTCTCGTTTGTTTAGTCATTTAGTGAAAAGTCGAAGCCGAAGTCTCCTTTATTTGTGTTTTTTATCCTCTTCGGAGGAGTTTTTCACATAAAATATTTGTGTCCAATTTTCTCGATTTTCGTTCATGTTTGTTGTACAATTCAGGCTTGACCCAACAATATATATATATAAACTTTGATTTTGATTCAATAAGATACATTTAAAGAAATGAATACATATATTTAATTTCATATTGGATTAATATAATTAGTTGTGTATGCAATATATCAACGTAAAATGGTTTTAATTTGATAATGTTGTCAATTATTTTTGGAAATTTCATGTATAAAATCACACAAAATCAAAGTTCATGTATGACATTGCATATTTGACCAAATTTTGAATATAATTTTAGTATTTATCCTTTTAATTTGACAAGTTGTATATTTATGTCATATTCATACATTTTATATTCATTTTACAGTCCATGAAGATTTCATTTTTAGATTCGTGATTGTTTCTCTAAAAGTGCATCGCGTCTTAACTATTGCACCTAACACTTGTTGGTAAATATTTATATGAGAAAATATACATTTTGATTCTTGAACTCGATTTCAAAGTTCATATTAGTACTTAAGGTTTTTTTATCCTATTAAGTACTTGAACTTGAATTTAAGATTAGAGTGCGCTTAAGTGCGTATTGTCCTCTGATTTAATGTTTTGGGAGGGGTATAAATAGTAGTAATAGTTGTATAAAAGCATGTAGATTTGAATATCTATAAATATACACATATATGTCTAATTATTAATTTCACCCTTTATTTAATAAAAAAAAAAGAGTTAATCTCTCTAATTTACTTTGTTATAATTTAGTTTTCGCACCTTAAGAAAACTAAATTAGTTCAATTGTTGATAAACAAATCAACTTGAACCGTTGATTGTTGTTAATTTGTTGCATATAAGGTTGAACTTCTATTTTGCTAATTTCTTGTATATAAATTGAACAAGTTACCAATAATAATTAGTAATTTTTCTCACTTAAATTAATTTCTCAATTTTTATAAAGTAAAATGATGAAATTCATAATTATATCGCATATATTACACGACGGACAAAATCGAGTCTTGATTAAGTAGAATTATTGTAATTTTAATTCTCATAAAAATTAATTATTCAATTTAAACTTCTTTTAATCATTTGAAATAATTTATGTTGTCTCCACAAAAAATAATAATTCATTTTTCTCATCCCCCCCCCCCCAAAGATTTTAACTTCATTTTGGATCTGCATTTTTAATAATTTTTTTTATATTTTTTAGTTTTTTACTAATTTTCTTAAAAATTCTAGTAATAAGATGGTCTTTTGAGAGGTTGTTGGTTAAAAATGACTAAACTATTTGATAAAATTTAAGTTCAAAAATTAATGTGAAAAGGAAAAATTCAAGAATTAAATTTAAAAAAAGAAATTGTCAGTCATTAAATGCAATAAATTGGTCCCATCCCTTCTCTTTCCTTGAATTTCCCATTTCTCAGCTAATAAAGATATTTAGAATCCATAAATACACCGTACCTACATTCAGTATACAAAGTCTCAGTTGTACAAACTGAGATTAAAAACTCACAAATATGCAATAATACACGGTGAGACTCGAATTTAGATATTCAAAATCCAAAACCTCAATTTTTATTAATAATGTCAATAATGTCAATTTTTTGTTCAAATTGGACCCTAAACTTGACAATAAATTGAGATCCCTTTTAAAAAAATTATAAAATATAATACAATAAAATAAAAAAGTTGGGGTCCCTTTTATTTTTTTTTATTTTTTTTCTGCCTGCAATGAAGCGTCGATCAAAAGACTTAAAAGGTTGAAGGCTTTTTTTTTTTCACATTCAAAGCGAAAGAAAAATTTTTAAAACCCTTCTAGCCTTGGGTCTTGAGCGACCGTACTCTCAAATTATCTTCAGGGCCGAGCCTGTTTTTACCAAGAGTGCCAACGCTTTATTAACTATATATATAAGGGTTAAATCACTTTTAGTTCTTGAACTAAGTTACTATTTTCATTTTAAAGCTTGAACTTCTTTTTTATTCAAGTTGGACCTTAAACTTGACAATTGTTTTTATATTAGGATTTGAATTTTTTCTTATCCAAGCCAACCTCTGATATTTTTAAGTGTAAGTCTCAATATGAAAATTATTATCAAATTTTAAAACTAACTTAAATACTAATAGGAATTTAAATCTCAATGTGAAAACAATTACCTAATTTAATTGCAACGTAAACTTAAGTGAAGGTGAAGGTGAAGTAAGAATCTTTTAGATTCTAGAATGAGCAATGACAGAACGACAGCTTATGTTGAAAAGATAGTTGCCGTTGCAGAGCGTTATATAAATTAATGTGTGTAATAACGTTGCATGGCCAGTTGACGAATCCTATTTTTGCAATTGAACTCAATTTGAATTTTTTCAAATCGAATCAAATCGAGTCAAAAAATTTCAAATCGAGTCGAGTCGAGTTAACGAATCTTGTTATTTATACTCAATGTTGCGTTTACACGGATTGATTATTTAACTAGTAAACGAAATGCAAGATTATTTAATTATATAAACAATATAATGGTTTTGCCTTTTAACTTAATGGATAAACATTTATCAAAATGATATAATTTTACCTTTTAACTTAATGATTTTGACTTTTAACTTTAGAAAGGATAAACATTTATCAAAACGATGTAATTTTACCTTTTCTTATTCGAAGTTTCGGATAATTCGAATTGTGTAATTTATATCCAAGTTAAACCGAAAAACTTAATTTTTTATTAGAGTTGATCCGAATAACTCGATTAACTCAAATAACTCGAACTATTGAATTCAAAATTTAAATTTTTTATCTAGTTTTTTAAATCGAAT
Source organism: Gossypioides kirkii (assembly GCA_005610355.1). Lineage (NCBI taxonomy): Eukaryota > Viridiplantae > Streptophyta > Magnoliopsida > Malvales > Malvaceae > Gossypioides > Gossypioides kirkii. The sequence continues at coordinate 785,899 of CP032250.1, forward strand.
CGAATTTTGCTCACCCTTATATACTGATATGGCAATTTATAAATAATTAAAAACATAGTCCACGATTAAAAAAAACAGAGTCCACGATAATGATCAAAATTTGTGTGACTATTCAATCCACGGTAATGAACAGAGTCCACAGATTTGGCAAGTTATTAACTTTTTGTATATTCACTACTTTTTTTTCTATTATTAACAAAAATATCTTATATAGAAAAAATATATTAACCTCTTTATTCAATTTTACATCAGATTAAATATTGAAGTCGGTATAGAGTCATAAAATATTTTTGGGATGTCAGAATTAAATTGTATATTTTTATAATAGATGTAATTTCAGTATCTTAATAATCTATATCTTTATAATTTTTAAAAAATTAAATTAAATTTTTATATTTTTTAGAATTTAAATATAATTTTATCATTATTAATTTAAAATTTTATAAATTTTAAAGAGTTTAAAAAAATGAAATTAAATATATTAACCTTAAAAAGAATCACAACCCTTAAATATGTATAGGTGAAAGTACTAGGTAATCCCTCTAATCATCATATCAAATTAGTCCTTCTATTATTAAGGGTAAACTACTTAGTTAGTCATCCGAAATGAAATTATTGCAATTTTTTATTCAATTTTTAGAATGTTTTCATTTTAATCACTCAACCGTTAAATCTCTATCGACGGTTAACTGTAAATATCATATCATCAAAATGAAAAATAATTATTTTATATTTCTTAATTAAAAGCAACTTAAATAACTCATCTTTAATAATTTTTTATGAAGACCATAATTTTTTGATTCGATGTAAAATAACTAATTTATCTATTTTTTGAATAAAAGGTACAAAATATAACTTGACTCCTAATATAATTACCTCCATGGTACTTTTACTCACAATTGCGATATATGGATCTCCAAGCTCATTATGCATGCATATCATGTGTGGGTTTTTGTCCTTGACATTCAATACATATATTTTACCATTTACAAAAACTAATCATTTTGAAATTCATAATTACTCATCACCACAATGTCATCACCAAAATACCAACTTAAATTCTCTCCTCATACTTTTATAACAAAATTAACATGCAATATCCAGTGGCGTATATAGGGGGTTGGCTAGGATCCCGCTTCCAATAAAATGAAAAATTGTTTATTTAAGCTTTTTAAAAATTTTAAAATTTTAAAATAATAATGATAAAATTATACTTTATCCCTTTAAAAATAATATTTGATTTAATTCTTTAAAAGTTATAAAGATATAAACTATTAAAAATTACAATTTAATTTCCACACCTTAAAAAAAAAACTTTCTGACTTCACATCTGATAACCCCTCTTTTGCTAGCATTATGCAAACCCTTTTCTCCACTAGTGAAAATTAAATCCAGTTCATTGTGCTAATCTACAAAGGGAGTGTACATACATAACTTAAGTGCAGGTGCTGATATTAGGACCCAGAACAGCAGTGATGAAGCTTTTAGAATGACAAATGGAGATCAAGCTTTTGGCCTGTTGCATGTAATGACTACTGTGTCGGCTAAAATGGTTAGGTATAGCAATGAATGAAGAACAGCTTTTATTCACAGTATCTCTCTTCTTATATGTATGGGTAAAGTGTGCTATTAGTGTGTATGTATATATATATATATAGAATTTTATAAATTTTATCGATATGACTTTCGCTTAAAATTTTTTTAACATTCTCCCATTATCTTGATTTATCTAGCTTTCTGTCAATTTTCGTTCAGAGTTTATAACATCCCTTTAACACGAATGTTTTAGATATATGGGGATTTTGTTTTTAAATTTAATGCGTAATGAAATGCAATGCAAATAAATGATAAAATGCATGCAAAGAGACGTTGATTTAAGTGCAATTTTGTTAGAACAATTTTTACTAAAAAACAAGATTCTTTACATATGGCAGATAAATATATGGTCGTGCCTCAATACTCGAAGTCTTAGTCTTCTTAAGAAGCCAAGTTAATTTTTGCCCTGATTCGATTTCGATTTCGATTTCAGGTTTAAAACGTTAGCTTGAATGGTTAGGGGCCCCAAGTGGTTAATCGTTTTTCATACTTGGGTCAAAGCCTCACTCGTGACATTGTCCCTATTTCTGACCTGCCCCTAAGAGCGTTGAAGTTGTTCCTCGTTTGTTTCCATTTTTCTTTAGCGATATCTTCTCGTCTTTGAGGAGTCATAAATTCATTTTTCAGAAACAAAATAAAAATGCGGAAAGACTAGGGGCGTAAATAACCCCTTTTTCAAAAACATGCGAATTCTCAATGGTTCGGGTCAAGTGGCCCAAAACGACTCGTTTAGTATTAATTATATAAGTTAATTTTTTTTAAATCACATTTCTTCCATTTTATTTTACAAAAAACTGCTTTTCTCTCTCATTTTCCGTCAAATCTACCCTACAGTCGGCCTAAGCGGTCTATCACGATCCCGTCACACCTCCGTCATGGCCACCGGTCGTCGACGACGGCGAACACCGTCTCCGATGGTCGAAACTCCAAAAAAAGGCTCCTTTTCAATTTTTCAAATCCCCAAATTCATATATGGGATTAAAACCTTCAAATCCGGCTCCGAAAATCCCAAAAGTATAAAAACATATTTGACCTTTAGGGTTTTTTTTACGGAGTTTTTCTTTAATTTCTTTTTTTTGAAGATCTCTCACGGATATGAGGATATTCGGGGGCTCCTCACACCGAAAAATACTATCCTTCATCGGGGGCAAAGATCTCAGCCACCCACGACGATGGGGGCGCAACCACAAAGGTAAAAACCTAGTTTTTGTGTCTTTATTTTTATTTATTTTCAAAAGTAAAAAAATAATAATAATAAACGAAAATAAATAAAAAGACTACCTTTGAAATTTCTATTTTTTATTTCGATTGCTTTTTTTTTTGTTCGTAAAAAACAAGGGTTGATTGTGGCTTTATATAGCCAAATCTGTTTTTACACTTTGTTTGTTTCCTTTTGTCTTCTTGCTTTTGTTGTTTTTCTTTTTGTCTTTGTGCTTGCAGGTTCTTTTCGGCGGTAGCAGAGGCGTGGCTAACCTTGAGCGTGGTGGCTGACGTTGTAGCAAGGAGCGGCAGCTGTTGGAGGCTCCTCTAGATTAGGTTTTTTTTGTTAATATTTTGGGCTTTGTGGGCTCTTTGTAATTGGGTTTTAGGTTGATTTGGATTGGGTTGGATAATTGGAGTATAAAAGAATAAATGATCACTGACGTAGCTAAATTGGAGTATAAAAGAATATATGACGATAAAGTTAATAAAATATTTACCATATAAAAATTATTAAAATAGTTTTATGTGGATCATCCCATATATATATATATAAACATATCTTCTTAGAAACATCTTATTTCCCACTTTATACAGCTAGAGGGTCACTGAGCATGTCAGTTTCTCCCTCGGAAATATCGCCAGAAAACTCATGCTTGTCTTCGGAAAAGGCGGAGGAGGAGGTGGAGTCTGTGGTGACGATGCAGTACCATCCCGAAGTAACGCCGATGCCGCTAGTGGGATGTCCTCGTTGTCTCATGTATGTTATGTTATCCAAAGTTGAACCTAAATGCCCTCAATGTAAGAGCAGTGTGTTTCTTGATTTTCTTGAGGAAGAGAAGGCTAAATGGGCAAGCACTTGAATGAAGGGAACTTTCTAGGGTTTTCGTTTCTTTCCAAGAATATGGTACGGTAAGGGTTGCAGATATCCAAATTCAAACTTATTGAATATTGCAAAGTATGATTACGTAAACTAATTGAAATAATTCCCGGATTTAAGGTTTTTGTTAATTTTATGTGAACGAAGGTTTGAAGTTTTATGTTAATCCTATATATTTTGTTTTAGTTATTTTTATTGGTCAAATTTTAGTTATAGTCCCTATACTAAGTACTGTGTTTTCGAGAAAATTTTAGGCTAATATTTTAATTGGAATAATTAATTGTATTAACTATTTTAATTAATTAATAATATTATAAAAAAAATGAAGGGGTCAAGTATGCTAATATAATAACTAAATTGTAAAATTGAGTATAATATAAAAACAAAACCATAATTTGACTTTTTTTCTTAAATTTTTTTGAATTATTATTTGAAGCATCTCTTTGTCTCTTTTTATAGGTTTTGGATGGACGGTGTGGTGGGTTTAAGTTACTTTTTGTCTTATGCTATAGTATCGTTACAATATATAATCTCACCGTCACTGTTATTATTACACTAATCACAGTAAACGTACCACCCATCCAAACCCATCCTTAATTACGATGTAAGAAAAAGAAACTTTTGTAATCATATTTGGTTTTTACTTTCCACCTTTCTCTCTTAACTTGCAAATTGCAACCAAAGGAAAAATTGGGTTTTCAATTTTTTAAGAAAATGTTTTCAAATAATTAAAAATTTAATTCAATGTTTAAACACAACCAAAACAATATTAATTTAAGTAAAGGAAAATTTAGAAAAAAATATTCACGAATAATATTACTTGATAATCATGTGATTAATTGAATGTGGTGAATTGAATATAAATATAAATAAATACAAACAATATATAGGAATAATAATAAATTTAGCTTCTAATGTTTACATTTTTTAATCAATTTGATCCTTATTTTTTTTTGAACTACATTTGACAATTAATCTTTTAAAGATATTGGCCTGGTAACCCACGTAATAATTCATGTATACTTCATGTATGCTAACATGACATTATTTATTTTATATGTCACATCAATAAATAATTTAAAATTTTATAAAATTCATAAGTTAAAATTTTAAAAAAAAGTAATTCAACTCTTTTTGAAAGATTGATGATCAAATTCGACTCTTTAAAAAGTTGAGAGCAAAATTTAATTTAAAAGAAAAATATAATGACCAAATTCACCTTTGTTGGGGGCCAAGGCCACTACCTAACCCCGATTAGATTAGCTTATGAGCTATTGTTTAACAAATTTAATATTTTTAAAACTTTTATGGTTTTACAAATGAAATATTTTGTTCAAAGTTGAATTGCAAATTAAAACTAATAATTTTTATGTGATCTTTTAAAGAATAAATATTCACGAATTTTGAGTTCGAATCGAGTTGAGTTTTCGAATTCGAATAATTTGAATAAATCGAATATCAAACTATAATATTTTACGTTTTTATCCCAAACTCCAAACCTTTTTACTTTTCTCCCAAAACTTTTACTCTTTCCCACTTGTGCCCCAAAACTTTTACTCTCCTTCCATCTCTCCCTCATTTACCCCAAACCCATTTCCCCTCAATTTTTTTAATATTTTCCCTCCAAAATTTTACTCTCTCATTTTTTTCCCCAAAACCCTCAACACTCTTTATTTCCCCCCAAAACTTTTACTCTCTCTCACTTTTCTCCTAAAACTTTTACTCTCTTCCCATCCAACCCTCCATCTACCCCAAACCCATTCCTCCCTCCCAATTTTTTTTTGAATATTTTCCTTCCAAAATTTTACTCTCCTATTTACTTTCCCTCAAAATTTTACTCCCCAAAACCCCCAAAACTTTTTATTTTTTCTCTAAACTTTTACTTCTCACCCATTTTCCAAAAACACGCGAATCTTGAGGCAGGTCGGGCCAGATCGGGTCGGGTCAAATGGGTCATATATATATATATTATTTTAGTCTTTTTTGCATTCATTTTCCCATTTCTTTAAAATTCCAGCTGAAACACCCCCCCATTTTCCATTTTTTCTCTTAACTCTCATGTCCGGCCAAGGCTCCGGTAGAACTCCGGCCGGCGCGTGAACGCGCGTCGCTGCCTCCCCCGGCCTCGCGCATCCGTCCGCCCGCGTCCTTGCCCCCACAGGCTGCCTCACGCTCCACTCAAATCTTCTCCGGCCACCAGAGTTTCCCCTCTGACCACCGTCCGTTCGTCAACGCCGGTGAGTAAAAAAGATCTCCTTGCTTTCTTTTGTTTTCTCTTTAAAAATCATCTCTGTTTCCATTTATTTGTTTTTGTTTTTTTAACAAAATATTAGTTTTAATCTTCTTTTTAGTCTCTGTTTGTTTAAGTCCGTTTTGGTGTTGTTTGTGCAGGTCTAACGCGGTGCAATCGGTGACGATGAGAGGGTTCAAACGGCGGCTCCGGCAACAGCGTAACCAGGGAAGTATCATACTGACCTTTCGATTTTCTTTTTTTTTTTAAATAATAATTAAAATTATATTTATTAACACTTATTAAAACCATTTATTATCCCTGTTTATTAATAACGTTTTTTTATAACATTATTTTTATAAAAACATTTAATACTATTATCAGAACATTTATTATTATTAATGTTTATTATAACAGTTGTTAGAATTAATGCTAACATTATTTGTTATTAATATTATACTTACTGCCTTTTTAATGCGTCTCAATCAATGAAAATGGTAAATAATAAAGATGATAGTAGTATAATATCTAGGTGAATGTATGCGTTTGTAACGAAGCGGTTTTGAAATGCAAGCATTAAGTATGATAAATAAAAGATTAATGCACATATTTAATTTACCTTAAGATATTGGATGTAATATTCTGGTTTGTCCCCTGCTTTTGTGCCTTGAGGCTGTCTGTATAACTGTGTTGGAATTGATTACCTCTATTCGAAAAAAGGATGAATGTATATTGATTTTGAGAACCGGGTTCCCGTACATTGACTTTGAGAACAGGGTTTGTACCCCTTATTATAGAAATCAAATTGGCTTTTACAGCCAAAATTCAATCATTCTTTTTTGTTTCATTCATTTTAATGCCTTTCTAATCCTTCTTTTCCTTTTTTGCAGGTTCGGCAGTGGCGGTTTGGAGCTGGTGGAGAAGGTGGCTGATTAGAGCAAGTGGCTGCTGACGTGGCGCACTCCCATTGGCCAAGCTAGAGGCTGTCAGTGCAAGTGGGCAAATCTGCTTTAGGCTACTGTGCTTAATTGGGTCAAAAATGAGTGTAACTGGGCTAAGGGAATTGGGCCAATTGGGCCTTGTAAATGGACTTTTATGGACTTTTAATGTTTAAAATTAGTATGTTAATTTTAATTTTAATTTAAATTTAAGGTAAATTTAAATAATTAAATTTAAATTTAAATCAATTTAACTTTAAATTAAAACAAGAAGTCCAAGCCCGGTCAAAATTGGGCTCCAACATTACCATATAATCACACTAATATATTCAAAAAAATAACTTCAAATATTTGATAATATTAACGAAAATTTTAGCTTTGGAACTAAAAATACAGACTTTGAAAAGTTAAGAAATTAAAAATGATTAAATTTTAGTAGAGGATTAGATCTATTAAAATGCATAGTATAAGGACTTTTTATACAATTTGACCCGAATCATATGCAAGTTAGTTAGCTTGGTAGGATTTTCCTTAAAATACTCCTTTCAACCCGTGATGGAGCCAAAAAAGAATTTGGGACAGAATTAAATTGTATATTTTTACGTTTCACTATTTTAATAGTCAACATTTTTTTAATTTTTAAAGAATTAAATCAAATTTTTATCATTTTTGAGAGGGGTAAAGTATAATTTTATTATTACTAATTTAAAATTTTATAAATTATAAAGGACTTAAATGAAAAAAAATCATTTTAGAGAGGTTAGGATCATTGTCAACCTCCTTTGGCTTCGCCACTACTTCCAACACCAAAACGTTATGTGTTAGAACTTAGAAGAGATGGGTTTTTTTTTGGTGAATAATAAAAAAGAGTAGAACCCCAATTTTAATCTGCCCAAGACCCAAACTGTAACACCCCTTAACCCTAAACCGTCACCGAAATAGGATTATAGGGTATTACCAGACATATCGAATAATCTTACAAATAATAAATAGATAATTAATGATCATACTATAAAATAATCATAAAATTACCTTAAATGGACCTTTGAGACTTAAAATATGTATTAAAAGGACATTAGGACTTATTTTGATGTTCCACAGATTTTTAGTAAATTTTTATTTCAAACGCGATATAACCCCTTTTATAGACATCTAACATTTCCTGCAATTTCAACTAGCAACCAAAGCAATTTATACTCAAATTCACCTAAATCATAATCATTCCATTACATATTATTCAATATTCACTCATAATTTTATACATTTTCATTCAAACAAAATGCCAAATTTCATAATATACTATTTATCATTTTACTAAATTAATACCAAAATATAGTATATACATATATTTGTAACCAACATTACAAACATAATACATGTAACTTATACAACACCTAGTACATGCCACTTTTACAAAAAGAGGAGAATTACATCACCGAGTTTATACTGAAGTCGGGATCGATCTGAATGCTGAACCAGGACCTTAATTTCTACAATCCTGCGCACGAAAACAACCGTACGCTGAGTATTTCATACTCAGTGGTATTACTATAATTCAAATTATAAATAATATAATAATCTCACATAATCGATCATATAATACATGAACACATAATATCTTAATTTATACATCACTTTCATTTCGAATCAATATCAATCAATTTAATCATTTCATTCTCATTTCTCGATTTCGTCACACATCACTTTATATGTCTCAATTTTCATTTCTATTCAATTTTCCTTTTTCGCATTGTTTACCCCTATTAACGAGACTCGGACCTTAGCGGATACACGGATCCAACCAAACACACCAGAATGGCACCCAGTGCCTCATCGGATAGTTCAAAGTAATAAAGTGACACCCAGTGTCTCATCGGCCTAGCCGAAGTAAAGTGGTACCCAGTACCTCATCGAATCTATCTGAAGTAAAATAATGACACCCAGTGTCTCATCGACTCAAGGTCGAAGTATCCCTAAACTCTTCCAATCCTATGGCATGCCAACTATATCCGACTCAGCCCGACTAGTTAATAGGGATTTTCAATTTACAATTCATATCACATTCAATTTCAATTTCACTTATTAAATATAAATATCTAAATAAACATTAAATAATGAATAATTTAAATTATAGTAATACAAACCCGGATTTCGCGATTATTCCTCGCTAACTTTCTCCTTTCCTTTTTGTGCCGATGCTTCGGGTTCTTTGCTAGCTACAAAATTTATAATAATAATTTACACTATTAATTACAACACTAATTAATAATAATAATAATTGAATTTCTATCCAATTTATACCTTAATTCCAATTTAATCCTAATTAACTCATTTATGTTTCTAACTTAATTCATACCTTATTTTTATTCAATTTCCTTCCATATTCTACTTAACTATCAAATGTTCATAATAAAACCCTAATTTAAAATTTCTTTGAATTCAATCCTTCTATCACAAAACTTATAGCTTCTTTTACAATTTAATCCCTTTATCAATTCTAACTTGAAATTCATTCAATTTAATCCCTAATTCACTCTTTTGTTCAACATGAACTATGTTCAAAGACCTTAAAACTTCCAAGAACTCAACTTAATTTCATCAAAACTTTGTTCTAAAGCTTCTAAAACATCTAAATTAAGAGAAAAGGACTTAATTGACTTACCACTTAAAGATTAAAGCTTCAAAATCCTAGTTTTCCCCTTTTCTTTTTCCTTCCCTGTTCTCCTTTCCCTGTTTCGTTTAGCTCTCTGTTCTTCCTTCTTTTATTTCTTTTGTTTCCTTCTTCTTTATTCTTTTATTTCATATACATATATATATTAGTTAATAATAATAATATTATACTAATTAAATAATAATTTATATTATTATATTATAATATTAATTAATAATAAATTTAAAAAAATCAAGAAAAATCTAGATTTTTCTCTGTTTTGCCGCCTCAATTTAGACAATAGGCATAATTGCCACTTGAGTCCCTCTTTCTTTCTTTTAATCTATAATTAGACTTTCACCATTTATTCAATTTAGTCCTTTTTATTAATTACTCTAAATTAAATTAAATTCACCTAATTAAAGCTTAATTAAACACACTTCTAAACTCATAATTACTCCTAATAATTATTTACGGACTCGGTTTACTAAGACGGAGGCCCTATCACTCACTTTTTCGATGCCCGTGAATTTGGGTCATTACATTTCTCCCCCCCTTAATAAATTTCGTCCTCGAAATTTACCTGAAAATAAATAGGGGTACTATGCTCTCATAATCTCTTCTGGTTCCCAAGTCGCTTCTTCCATGCTATGACTTCTCCATAAGATTTTTACTAAGGAAACTCGTTTATTTCTTAATTCCTTTACTTCTCGTGCTAAAATCTGAATCGGCTCTTCTTCGTAAGACAAATCAGGTTGAATTTCAATGTCTTCAGTAGAAATGATATGAGAAGGATCTGATCGATATTTTCGTAGTATAGAAACATGAAAAACATCGTGAATCTTCTGCAATTCTGGAGGTAAAGCTAACCGATAAGCAACTGGCCCAATTCTTTCTACAATTTCATATGGTCCAATATAACGAGGACTTAACTTTCCTTTTCGGCCAAATCTCAACACTTTCTTCTAAGGAGAGACTTTGAGAAATACTTTATCCCCGATTGAATACTCAATGTCCCGACGCTTCAAATCAGCATAAGATTTCTGTCTATCAAAGGCTGCTTTTAATCTATCTTTAATCTTCTTAACCATTTCTTCTGTCTCTTTAATTAATTCCGGCCCAATCATTTTTTTTTCATTCAATTCTGTCCAGCACACTGGTGATCTACATCTTCGACCATATAGTGCTTCATACGGTGCCGTTTGTATACTAGATTGGAAACTATTATTGTAGACAAACTCAGCTAATGGCAAATAACGTTCCCAACCTAATTCAAAATCAATGATACAAGCTCGAAGCATATCTTCTAATATCTGAATTACCCATTCGGACTGTCCATCTGTTTGCGGATGAAAAGCCGTACTAAAGTTAAGTTTAGTACCCAGAGAATCATGCAATTGCTTCCAAAATCTTGATGTAAATCGAGGATCCCGATCTGAAATTATTGATACCGGAATACCATGTAATCTTACAATTTCTCGGATATAAACCTCAGCAAGTTTCTGCAATGACCAGTCTGTTCTGACTGCTATGAAATGTGCTGACTTGGTAAGTCTATCAACTATCACCCAAATGGCATTCTTTTTACTTGCTGACAATGCTAATCCTGTAACAAAATCCATCGTGATGCGATCCCATTTCCACTCAGGAATATTAATAGGCTGAAGTAATCCAGTAGGAACCTGATGTTCCGCTTTTACTCGTTGACAAGTTAAACATTTACTCACAAACTCAACTATGTCTCTTTTCATTCCTGGCCACCAATATAGTTCTCGTAAATTTCGATACATCTTCGTACCTCCGGGGTGCAAGGCGAATGGACTGTCGTGAGCTTCTCGAATAATCGATGTCTTTAACTCAGAATTAGTTGGAACACAAATCCGATTTTGATATCTCAAACATCCACAATCATCAATCCTAAAATTCTCTGCTGTACTATTCGGGATCATTTCTCTTTTCTTCAACAATTTATCGTCTTCTAATTGTGTTGATCTGATCTGATCAAACATTACCGGCTTTACTCTCAATTCGACCAAAAGACTCCCATCATTACTGATGCTGAGCTGTGCAAACATCGCTCTCAATTCAATTGCAGCTTTTCTACTTAGTACATCAGCTACCACATTAGCTTTTCCCGGATGGTATTCTATAACACAGTCATAATCTTTTAGAAGCTCTATCCACCGTCTTTGTCTCAAATTCAATTCTTTTTGAGAAAGAAGATATTTCAAACTTTTATGATCAGTATAGAGGTAGCATTTCTCACCGTACAAATAATGTCTCCAAATCTTCAAAGCAAAAATCATAGCTGCTAGTTCCAAGTCATGAGTCGGATAGTTACGCTCGTGTGGCTTCAATTGACGAGATGCATAGGCTATTACTTTTCTGTCCTGCATTAATACACAACCCAGACCACTCAAAGAAGCATCACTGTACACTACAAAATCTTTCCCCGACTCTGGTAATGTCAGAACTGGTGCCTCTGTCAACATTTGCTTCAATGCTTCAAAACTTCTCTGGCACTGATCATCCCAGATAAAAGGAATATTCTTCTGTAGTAATTTAGTCATCGGCAAAGCTATCTTCGAAAATCCATTCACAAATCTTCTATAATATCCAGCTAAACTAAGAAAACTTCGTACCTCAGATACATTCTTCGGTACTTTCCACTGAACAATTGCTTCAATCTTTTTCGGATCAACTCTGATTCCATCTGTCGATACCACATGTCCCAAAAATACAATTTTGATAGCCAGAACTCACATTTGCTAAGCTTTCCATATAACTGCTTCTCTCGTAATATTTGTAATACAATTATGAGGTGCTGATCATGTTCTGACTCTGACTTTGAATAAACCAGTATATCATCAATAAAAATAACTACAAACTGGTCTAAATACGGCTGAAAGATACGATTCATGAGATCCATAAAAGCAGCTGGGGCATTAGTCAATCCGAATGGCATTACTAAGAATTCATAGTGACCATACCTCGTACGGAAAGCTGTCTTTGGAACGTCACTTTCTTTTACTTTTAACTGGTAGTAGCCTGACCTTAAGTCAATCTTCGAAAATACAGAAGCTCCTCTCAACTGATCAAACAAATCATCAATGCGAGGCAATGGATATTTATTCTTGATTGTTACCTTATTCAACTATCGGTAGTCAATACAAAGTCGCATCGAGCCATCTTTCTTTTTAACAAATAATACTGGAGCTCCCCACAGTGATATGCTAGGTCGAATAAAACCACGATCTAATAAGTCTTGCAACTGTATCTTTAGCTCCTTTAACTCTGTAGGTGACATTCGGTACGGGGGTATGGATATCGGAGCTGTACCCGGATAAACCTTTATAGCAAACTTAACCTCTCTGTCTGGTGGCAAACCCGGTAATTCTTCGGGAAATATATCAGGAAACTCACAAACTGTCCGAATTTTACTGCATTGGCTTTCAACTGAATCTGAATTGATGACATAAGCCAAATATGCTGAACAGCCCTGCTGAAGTAACTTATTAACCTTTATTGTTGAAATAAGACGTGCTGGCCCATTAATACGGATACCATTTACCTCCATCTGACCTCCATCTTCCATCTGAATACTGAATTTCTTTTTATAGCAATCCAAAATCACTCCATATTTAGATAACCAATCCATTCTCAGTATTATATCAAAGTCCCCAAATGGCATAATCAACAAGTCGACAGAAAAAGTTTTATTCTGTATAATCAACGGACATCTCGGACACACTTGATTCACTAACACTGTTTGCCCCAATGGAGTTGACACCTCTATTGACACTCTAGACACCACGGACTTTAATTTCCCCTTGTAGTAACGATACAGCACAAATCAAACATTCTCGGGGGGCACATTCCAATTGCTGTAAAATTCTTTTGGTCGACTCCATCCAATTTTCAGCCGTGGATGGATCAACTCCTTTCAGACCCATAAATTCAGTGGCACCATATTTTCTCAATTCTTTTATCGAGGCCCGTCTCTGAGTTGGTACAGAAGTCGTAGCAGGAGCAGTCCCCGCTGCTCTTTGTAATGCATCGGTAATTACTCTCAGTATATCAGAATTATCTCTATCATTTCTTCTTTCTACTCTAGGAGGTGGATTTCTTACTGGGTTTACACTAGGTGTTACTGACTCTGTCTCATTTAACCCATACGACTCTTCGTCTCCAGTGTCCATTTCTTGATCAATATTATCTATTCTTTCATCTGACATCTTCAATCTATGAAACAAAACAAATAAATAGATCAGCATCCAAAGATCCCGACTTAGTTTTGACCCAAAAGTGGCATGTACTTCTAAACTTAATTTTCGAGCTCGATTTAGTCCGAGAATCGACTAAACTTGATAGCTCTGATACCAATAATTGTAACACCCCTTAACCCTAAATCATCACCGAAATAGGATTATAGGGTATTACCAGACATATCGAATAATCTTACAAATAATAAATAGATAATTAATGATCATACTATAAAATAATCATAAAATTACCTTAAATGGACCCTCGAGACTTAAAATATGTATTAAAAGGACATTAGGACTTATTTTGATGTTCCACAGATTTTTAGTAAATTTTTATTTCAAACGCGATATAACCCCTTTTATAGACATCTAACATTCCCTGCAATTTCAACTAGCAACCAAAGCAATTTATACTCAAATTCACCTAAATCATAATCATTCCATTACATATTATTCAATATTCACTCATAATTTTATACATTTTCATTCAAACAAAATGCCAAATTTCATAATATACTATTTATCATTTTACTAAATTAATATCAAAATATAGTATATACATATATTTGTAACCAACATTACAAACATAATACATGTAACTTATACAACACCTAGTACATGCCACTTTTACAAAAAGAGGAGAATTACATCACCGAGTTTATACTGAAGTCGGGATCGATCTGAATGCTGAACCAGGACCTTAATTTCTACAATCCTGCGCACGGAAACAACCGTACGCTGAGTATTTCATACTCAGTGGTATTACTATAATTCAAATTATAAATAATATAATAATCTCACATAATCGATCATATAATACATGAACACATAATATCTTAATTTATACATCACTTTCATTTCGAATCAATATCAATCAATTTAATCATTTCATTCTCATTTCTCGATTTCGTCACACATCACTTTATATGTCTCAATTTTCATTTCTATTCAATTTTCCTTTTTCGCATTGTTTACCCTATTAACGAGACTCGGACCTTAGCGGATACACGGATCCAACCAAACACACCAGAATGGCACCCAGTGCCTCATCGGATAGTTCGAAGTAATAAAGTGACACCCAGTGTCTCATCGGCCTAGCCGAAGTAAAGTGGTACCCAGTACCTCATCGAATCTATCTGAAGTAAAATAATGACACCCAGTGTCTCATCGACTCAAGGTCGAAGTATCCCTGAACTCTTCCAATCCTATGGCATGCCAACTATATCCGACTCAGCCCGACTAGTTAATAGGGATTTTCAATTTACAATTCATATCACATTCAATTTCAATTTCACTTATTAAATATAAATATCTAAATAAACATTAAATAATGAATAATTTAAATTATAGTAACACAAACCCGGATTTCGCGATTATTCCTCGCTAACTTTCTCCTTTCCTTTTTGTGCCGATGCTTCGGGTTCTTTGCTAGCTACAAAATTTATAATAATAATTTACACTATTAATTACAACACTAATTAATAATAATAATAATTGAATTTCTATCCAATTTATACCTTAATTCCAATTTAATCCTAATTAACTCATTTATGTTTCTAACTTAATTCATACCTTATTTTTATTCAATTTCCTTCCATATTCTACTTAACTATCAAATGTTCATAATAAAACCCTAATTTAAAATTTCTTTGAATTCAATCCTTCTATCACAAAACTTATAGCTTCTTTTATAATTTAATCCCTTTATCAATTCTAACTTGAAATTCATTCAATTTAATCCCTAATTCACTATTTTGTTCAACATGAACTATGTTCAAAGACCTTAAAACTTCCAAGAACTCAACTTAATTTCATCAAAACGTTGTTCTAAAGCTTCTAAAACATCTAAATTAAGAGAAAAGGACTTAATTAACTTACCACTTAAAGATTAAAGCTTCAAAATCCTAGTTTTCCCCTTTTCTTTTTCCTTCCTTGTTCTCCTTCCCCTATTTCGTTTAGCTCTCTGTTCTTCCTTCTTTTATTTCTTTTGTTTCCTTCTTCTTTATTCTTTTATTTCATATACATATATATATTAGTTAATAATAATAATATAATACTAATTAAATAATAATTTATATTATTATATTATAATATTAATTAATAATAAATTTAAAAAATCAAGAAAAATCTAGATTTTTCTCTGTTTTGCCGCCTCAATTTAGACAATAGGCATAATTGCCACTTGAGTCCCTCTTTCTTTCTTTTAATCTATAATTAGACTTTCACTATTTATTCAATTTAGTCCTTTTTATTAATTACTCTAAATTAAATTAAATTCACCTAATTAAAGCTTAATTAAACACACTTCTAAACTCATAATTACTCCTAATAATTATTTACGGACTCGGTTTACTAAGACGGATGCCCTATCACTCACTTTTTCGGTGCCCGTGAATTTAGGTCATTACACAAACAAAAAAAACCAAAAATAAAATAAAAACAAATAAAAATCTATTTATTTTAAAATCCATTTTACAATCCAAAATTACAAAAAAAAAAAATTAACCCATTTACCCTTAACCCCATACCCAAATGAGCTACTAAAACCCAAGCTACCCAAACTTAAACCAAGCCCAATAAGCACAACACTAAACACATTTTGGAAACCCTAGTTGCTAGGGTTTCCAATCGTCGCTCTTATCATGTGTTGCCACCCACTCCTCCACGTCAACCACGAGGTTTCTGATCTCTCCTCTCCCATGGTTTCACCAAAACAGAAAGCTTCAAAACCCACCATTGTTGTTGACCTCTCTCTTGCCACCATCGTGAAAGAGCCTGCAAAAAAAAGTACAGAGACAGAAGCAAAAAGAAAAAGAAAAAAGAAATTGTAAAACGACTATAAAAGCCCCATGTTCAAATCTGTAATTTTTTACACACGAACAAGCAATAAAAATAAAAAAAATTTAGAAGGTAGTCATCATTTTTTACATATATTGTTTCTTTATTATTATTTTTTATTTATATTTTTGAAAATAAAAATAAAATACAAGGGGAGATCTAGGTTTTTACCTCTTGGTCTTCTCATTCGCCGCTATGGTGGCCCTCAAGATCTCTTCATATCCGTGTAGAGGCTCCGATGAACGAGGAAACATAAAAACTAGAAAATCAAAAGATTTTTTCAAATTTTTAGAGGCTTAGGTTTGGTTTTTGTGGGATTAAATCTCAAATCTAGACTAAGGAAAGAAAAAGGGCTGAAAAGGGACTTTTTTTTAATTTCTCGACCATCGTGCACGGTGGCCGCCAACGCCAGCAACCGGCAGTCCACGACGGAGGTCCACCGAATCTTACGTCAGCCTTGAGGAAAATTTTGAGAGAAAATAAAAAGGGTTTAAAAGTTTTTTTTTAAAAGGATAAAATGATTTTTTAAACTTATATAGGCTAGTTAAAACGACATCGTTTAGACCTAATCTCATAGGCCTCAAAACGACATAGTTTTTTACCCGAACCAACCCGTGAACGGATCCAGAACCAAAGGGGATCCACGTGTTTTTGGAAAAGCGGAAATTTACCCTTTTGATCCTTCCGTATTTTGTTTGTTTCAATTTAGTCATTTTTGTTGTTTTTAATTTATTTTAAATTCGCCCAATAATATTAAATATTTTCAATTTAGTCCCTTGATTTTGGGAAGCATAAAAAGCTGCCACATATCAAAATTTTGGGTTTATTGCCTACGAAGCCCTTGTTTTATTTTAAAATTATGTTTCGGCTCCAAACTTTTCAAAAATTCAAATTTAACTCCTGAAATTTCTAAAAATTGCATTTTGGCCCATGAACTTTCTAAAAATTTCATTTTTACACTTAAAATTTCTAAAAATTGCATTTTAACTCCAAACTTTTTGAAAAATATATTTTGACCCTAAACTTTCCAAAATTTTGATTTTAACCCCATTTTTCCTTATCTTTACATTCTTACCCTAAAACTTTCATTTTTGTTTTAATTTAATCCTTTATTTTTTTATTTCTTATAAAATTAACCCCCTAAACTTTATTTTGTTTCAAAATTAGCCCTTCCTTTTTACCCTATTTTTAAATTAATCCTTCCCTTTAAAGTAAATGATTTCAAAAATAAAAAAATATTTGTTACTCAAGGAATTTAATGAAATCGTGGTCCAACTCATGGGATGTGATTTTGTTTGCGAACTTTTGTGACCAAACATCACATTTTAAAATAAAAAAAATCACATGCCTTTTTAGTAAACCGAAAAATGGTCTTCATTCTCGAGCATCCAAAAGGTCATGTTCCTAACTTACGAGGTGTGACTTGATTTTTTCAATTTTTTCGAGAAAAAGATTGTTTATTTGTGAAATTTAATTTTCAAATAACACCTAACATACGATTTCTATTCTTAAATAATTTTATGTTCGATTATACCTTAAAATTTTCTTGATCATTCGATAAATGGTTTTTATATTTCGAGGACTTGAAATATTGTGCCCTGACTTATAGGGTATGGTTTTTCTCAATGAACGCAGAATAAAAGACCGTTTTTTCGTGAGATTCAAATTTTTATAAATCATCAAATTGTTTCTGTTTATTAATTCAAGGATCGTGCTTCAAATTTTCCTCAAGTTTTCAAATTTTCAACAACCAAGACCACAAATAATCGACTAGGTACCAATTTTTAGGCGTGTGAAGGTGCTAACCCTTCCTTACACGTAACTGACTGCCGAACCTATTTTCTGAATTTCGAAGACCAAATTATTCTTTCTAGAATAAATTCAAATGTTTTATGGTGATCCAGTCACACCAAATAAAATATTGGTAACGACTCCTATTTTCGCGCTTTTAAAATAAAATTCGACCCTTTCAAAAAATGGTTTCGACATTACTCATAGCACTAACAGGTGTTTGTCTTGCTGAAGATACCCAACCACCTCTAAAGGAGGTTTATCAAAAAGTTGAAGACTCGACTTCCAAGTAAGTCCCACTTTTGCCATCTGATCTGCGATCATATTGTCATCTCTAGAAATTAATCTAACCTTCCATTGGCCCTTGAAAGGCAATTTTCTCTGTACTCTTCGAAGTATAGTAATTCCAGCTTCCTCCGAAGGATTATCAGCCAAGTTCCTAGCAACCTCAATATTAACCGTTTGAATAGTGAAATGTCGATATCCTTTAGTTTGAAGAATTAGAATCCAATCAAGTATTCCCCATAGTTCTGCTTAAAAGGGAGAACGCTTGCCCACATATCGAGTATAGCCCAAAATCCAATCACTATTCTGCTCCCGTATAACTCCTCCCGCAGAAGCATTTTCAGATTGGCTCTCTATTGCCCCATCTGCGAACAGATGTACCTACTGCTCTTTCGTATGTTTTATGACTAGAGGTGCTTTGGGACTCATCTTGTAAAAAGTCTGGGATGACTCGAACTGTTGTGCCCAACTAACTAAAGCTTTAACAATTTCTGATGCCGCCCACAAAATTCTCTGAAAGATAAAAAGATTTCTATTCTTCCAGATTCTCCAAGCTATGAGCCCAAACAAATTCGCCCAAGGGATACCATGAACCAATAAACCCAAAAGACCACTAAGATTGAAAGATAACCAAGAGTGAAAAGGGTCAGAGAAGAACCTAGTTTGCTGTTACATGGGAACCAGAAGGTTCCAGACTTCCTTTGCTGTCGTGCAATCCCGAAGGACATGGAGAATATCTTTTGTAGTAAAGCCACAAAACGAGCACGAACTAGATTGAGCCAAACCTCTTTTGACCCGTTCTGAGTTTATGAGTAATCTCTACTTATGGACGATCCAAAGAAAGAACTTGACCCTTTGAGGACCTTGAAATTTCCAAATAATCTTACAAAAGTCATCATTTGGGTTCCACGAGGGCTGCTAAGTAACCCAGTACACACTCCGAATAGAGAACTCTCCCGATGACGATGATTTCCAAATTATCCTATCCCGTCCAGATGCATGGTGAGAAGGTGGAATACAAACGATCTTACGAGTGATCTCTCTAGGTAACCAAAGATGAAAAAGACCTAAATTTGGATCAATCAGGTAGAACCATCTCATTGAGAGAGCAATCTAGATCCAAAATGGCATGGGCCGAGATAATGGATTGGAGAGGACCCATTTTTGGGAGCCAGGAGTCCTTTCAACACCCTATACTCTTACCATCGCCTATGAACCAAGCAAGATTCGCACTAATATGAGGCAACACTTTGGCGAGGGATCGTCACAGATGAGAACACTGAGTCTTGTGAAGGGAAAGAGGAATTTTCTTTGTCATTCTGTACTTGGCACCTAGAACTCTGACCCATAGAGCCCTAGTCTTAGTCACTAAGTGATAACCAATCTTCATAAGCAAAGAGTTATTTTGATCATGAACATGTCGATAGCCCAAACCACCTCTATCCTTAGGCTGGCAAATGGAATCTCAACCAATAAGAGATATTTTGGGATGGCCATTAGTTCCTCCCAAAATGAACTGCCTAACTATTTTCTCAATCTCAGCACAAACACTCATCGAGAACGTCATAGTTTGCATAAAGAAACTAGGAATGGCAAGAAGAACGGATTGGGCAAGAGTGATTCTACCAGCAGTGGAGAGTTTCCTTGCTTCCCAAGTGCTCAACTTACGTCTCACTTTATCCACCACAAAATCAAAGGTGCTAGAAGTGACTCTTTCATGCAAGACTGGAACACCCAAATAGGTCCCAAGGTTCTGAACCTCCTAAAGAGTGCTTGACTGATAATACTTCTCATAATCGAATCAACTCCTTTGGAAAAACAAATATTAATTTTCCTTAAGCTGACCCTATGATCCGAGATGCGACAAAAGAGCTTCAAAGTATCAGATAAAATCTTAGCTTGACCCATCTTAGCTTTGCAAAATAGAATCAAGTCATCTGCAAAGAAAATGTAAGAAATATTTGGTCCTAAAAGTAAAATCATCAAAATCATGCCAAATCAAAGAAGTATATGGATTAAATCTCTTATTTGAACATAGTAAACAGGACTAAAACTATAATTTAACTAATAAAAAATTACTGATACTAAAAATTGGGTCTAGTTATGAATTTCATCCTTCTAATTTGTTAGAATTTAGTCCACATACTTTAAGAAAATTAAAAAGTTAGTCCAATTGTGTGACACTGTTAAACTTTGTTGTTAAATTGCTTACTTAGGAATTAGTAAATATCAGTAACTTGACAAATTATATGCAACAAATAAGAAAAAATCAACGATTCAAGTTTATGTGTTTACTTAAAAACTAAATTAATTAATTTCTAATGTTTTGTAAAATACAAAAATTAAATTATGATAAATTAAAGGAATTGAGCGTTTACCTTTATTTTTTGAATTAATATTTGATACAATAATGTTTTACATTGCAAGTGAATTAGATGGTGATATATCATTAAAAAATTTAAGCTGAATTCTTCTAAATTTATTTTTAACAATGAATAATAATTAATTTACTAATAATACATAAAATTATACATAACCAGTGCATTAAATATTAACGGTAAAAGTATCACGGAGGCCATTGTACTAGGTGTCAGATTGTATTTTTGTCCCCTCTATTAAAAATTGAATAAATTAGTCCTTATATGTTAGATCGAAAAGTAAATTGATCTTTTTCATTAAAAATTTCATCTATTTTATTGTTAAAAAATGGTGTGGCTAACGAAATAACTAGACAGTTACACGTAGCACGCCACGTGAACCTCATGCTTACGTACATGGGCCAATTTTTAATAGTAAAAATGGATGATTTTTTAACAAAATGACTAATTTACTTTTGATTTAACGTAAAATGATTAATTTTTCCATTTTTTTAATGCTCCATTTATGCTTCGAAGTTGGATGTCGTGACATCCATCTCAAATGTTGTGACATTTTAGGACAGTCCACTAACTCCTTGGCCTAAAACAATGTCTTACACACTCAATCAACACATTAGTCTCTCCTTATGCCCAATTTGACCTAATAGGTCATAAAACATACTTAAATGCTCATTTTGTTGAATATAAACATAAACATACTAAATAGATAAAATGCATAAAAAGATTTAAGTGTTGAAAAGAGCTCAATTTATCACAACGAATTGTGACAGATCACGTATACGAAAAATGGGTTGTTTATCTTTGATACTAAATCTATAAAATAAAAATCGAAATAAAAAAATATTAACTTCTATTAAAAACATATTAGCACCTGTTAAAAAAATATAGAAACAAAAATACTTTTTATGAAAAAATATAACTTGCATATCATATTACTAATTATCAATATAAAATAAAATATAATTACAAACTAATCTTATAAACTTGAACTTGATTTTTGAAGTTTAAAATGAAAGGCAAATATGTTAGATCTTCAAATGTTTATTTTTACCAATTCTTTTTTTCTTTCCCGATTTCTTAAACCAATTTTTCTCTCT
The DNA here is from genome assembly GCA_005610355.1 of Gossypioides kirkii. Lineage (NCBI taxonomy): Eukaryota > Viridiplantae > Streptophyta > Magnoliopsida > Malvales > Malvaceae > Gossypioides > Gossypioides kirkii. Next base: position 808,047 of record CP032250.1, read on the forward strand.
CGTATTGCTAAACAACTTTTATTAGCTCTTTTTTTTTTTCATGTTCTCTCCTCTTATTAAACACAAATCTTTTTTTTCTTCTCTTCAATAGAAATAGGATTTTTGGCATGGGGAGGCGGTTTATAAAATAGGTGGTGTTGCTTGATAGTGTCACGGGATCAGCAATGGCGAAGTTAAAAAAATTTTTGGGGAGGGTCAGAATTAAATTGTATATTTTTACGATAGTAAAAATAGAATTTCACTATTTTAATAGTCTATATCTTTTTAATTTTTAAAGGATTAAATCAAAATTTTATTATTTTTGAGAGGCCAAAATGTAATTTTACCATTATTAATTTAAATTTTTATAAATTATAAAAGACCTAAATAAAAAATTTTCATTTTAGAAGTGGTCGGGGCCCCTGCCTGCACCCTTTTGGCTCCGCCACTGAGGACTGGATTTTTAAATCGGTGCAGCCTAACACGTTAACGGCACCAAAAAATTGTTTTTTTTTCAATTTCAGCTTTTTTTCTGACAGTACTTTTTTTAAATATAATTGGTGTCGCCTAACACACTTGCGACACCATTAAAATTTTTTTTTTTGTTTTTTCCCATCATTTATACTTGCATTTTCATGAGTATTTTGATAGATACATACTGATGCCGTCTGACACAATAGCGGTACCAATAATTAAAAAATAATTGATGATTATGTGATGATTAGCTGAAAAGAAGGTGATGCCATCGATGTATCAAGAAACACCGACAAAAACGATAGAAAAAACTCATTCCCGTAATTAGTTTTTCCCATTTCATTTTCGTAATTATTTAATTTTTATATCAAGCATTATTTTAGAAATCTCCTTGCATCTTTTTTTCTTTGAAAGGGTGGGGTTATTTTTTTTGTAAAGATTTAGACGTTTCCCTAAACATTTTTTTTTTCTTTTGTTCATGAGTTTCCCTAGGAGGTATTTTATCAATGCCTTACCTTTAAAATGCAAACTAATTTAATATTTTATAAAAAAAAATTAAACTTTATTCAACTTTTATTTATTTAATTTTTTTTATTAAGATATAAAGTTTGAAAGTCAACAACAACAAGTATAAGAGAAACTGAATCAAATTAATTGTTAGAAAAGTGAGCTTTTGAGTACTTATTAAGTAAATAAATAGAATTTGGAGGTTGTTATTTATCCACAAATAAATAAATAAAATAGTCTAAACCTATTGGTCGATTGAGTATTAGCTTGATTGACATAAATATTGTTACCAATGCAGAAAGATGTGGATTTGAATATGCTGGAGTGCATTATCTTCCTATTTATAAGTTAGGAAGGGACTATAAATAGTTCTAGATATTGTCTTAAAAAGAGCAAATATGATCAGAACGTATAATGACATTATCTATAAAGAAAAAAAAATTATTTTATATTTATAAATTTAATTCAACTCATTTTTTAAATTTAATCGAGATACAATAAAATTATTGAATTTTTGTTTTTTTAACGTTAATCTCATTATAGGTTTTTATAATATCTTATCTTTTTTTATACAATACTTAGAATTATTTATAACTCATTCCCAACCCTAAAATAAAAAAATTATACGTTTCAGAGCACTTGAACCTACGACATCCTGCACTGACAATAATACTGATACTAATTGAGCTAAGACTCCATCAAAATTTTTAATTTGTTAAATATTAAATAAAAGAGTTTTGCAAATTAATGGGCGAACCTTAGCTTCCAACACTTTCCATATCTTTGAAACTAACACTTATTTAATTAATTATAATTAATTGTTATATTAGCTCGGTTTCCACGTGCCTTTCTAGCCGTCACGCCGACGTTATTTTATTCATGATTGCTAAAACCAGTTTTATATTATTCTATTATAAAATTTAGGGCAAATTGCACTACTAGTTACCAAACTATTAGTAAATTTCGTTTTTGGTCACTCAATTATGAAAAGTTACAAAATGGTCATCCAATTATTTAATTTTGTCTTTTTTTATCATCAAATGGCTAACGATGGCTACTTTTAAAATTGGTATAATAGAAACTTTAGCCCTCAACATTTATGTATTGTGTCAATTTAATCTTGATTCTAAAAAATTCTAACTCTCAACACATTGTATAATTTGGTCTTGTTTGCAATTTTATTTTTTTATGACCCTTTCACCTAAAAAACTAAAAAAAAAAAATTTCATCTAATTTTGATTAAAAGTATACAAAAAAATTTAATATAATAATTTCCTCTTTTCTCATTCTTTTAAAGTTAACCGTTAATGTTACAAAAATAAAATAAAATTATGAAAAAAATTACACAATGTATAAATGTTTAGGGTCAATTTTTTATATTCAAGATTAAATTGATATAATATATAAATATTAATAATTAAAATTACTATTATGCTAATTTTAACAGTAATCAACGTTAGCACACTAGTGACTGGAAATTATTATAAAATTTGCTATTTATAATTTTTTCTAATATTTATCAAGTCCTTTTTTTTCTCTTGACTTCTTAACCGCTTCCACAGTGATTTTTTTAGCAAACAAGTTCTGCTAGGTGCTACTGACCTTTTTTTTTTTTTTCAAAAGCAGTGACCTGGTAAATCATAAAGTATTCTAAAACTCCAAGAAAATGCCAGCAACAGTATGGGGGAGACGGACGGTGTGAGAGGAAAAGCCTACCTCAACTTGTTGATGACGGTGACTTGATAGAAGCTGGACGGTGCGATTGGTCGCACGGGTAGAGGGTAGTAGAGAGATTTTGGGGATTTCAAATTAGGGATTTTGAGGGTTGGTGTGGTGAGTGTTCAAGTGGATCGTGATTTTTATTTTTTTAGTTTTAATCTTTTAAATTTTTTTATTTATTAAATTATTTATAATTTTTAGGATTTGATTGGGTTGAGTACTTGAGTTTATATATATATTGGATTGGGTTTGGGTGGATAATGGGCTATTATTTATATATTATAATATTATTTATTAAATTCGGTTAACCGATCAATTTCGAATCGAATTAACCGTTAATCAAAAACACAAAAAAAATCAACCGATCCCCCATTGAATTCATTCAGTTAACCTATCCGTTAACCGAACTCGATCTGTTAATTGAATTATTTTGTTTTATCCGAATTATGCATACCCTTAAGTGGCGATGATAATAGTCCGCTTCTCTTAAAGAGGTATTGATATCAATAGTTGCAGCTTGTAGTGTTTTTCTTAATTGTTTCTTTAGTTTTATTTTTGAGAAGATTCAAAAGAGATTGAGTCAACCTCACATCTGTCGATTTAGTCTTAGGGACTGATTGTATGCATCACCAATGTTTGAAGAGTATTTTGGTTACCTTTGGCATTGTCATTGTTAACCGAACTTTATAGTTGGCATAATTTTGACGATAATAGGGCTATGATGCTATTAGTAGTAGTTGATCACAGTGATACATCTTTAGTAGTTTTTCTATATTGCCAATCTAATGATCATTGTTGTGCGTATCTCTCCTCCATTGGACTTTTCTAATGAACAGGGTATGCAACTGAAAGAACGACGAGAATGGGTGGTTTTAAATGTTTTTTTCTGATTTGGTTTCTTTGATTCAATATATTTTTCCTATTTATCTTTAATTGTCGTTGTTTAATGATTTGTGTTAGTCGCTCTAATTTGTTAACCCCACTAACTTTTAGTTGATTTTGGAATCACTATTTCTTAAAATAAAGGTTAAACTATATTTAAGATCACTAAATTATTAATAAGTTCACGTTTTGGTCATTTAACTTCAAAAAGTTACAAAATGATCATTGAACTATTCGAAAGTCTTCATTTAAGTCATTGGACTTGTAAAATCATCATTGCATAGCCTTCTCAGTTTGCACCTCTTGCACCAATCGAAAGCTCTTTCTCTTTTTCTCTTCTACAACTTTTTTTTTTTATATATAAAACTGTTTTGAACATCACAAATTCATGAAGCAAAATCTAAACAGTTTTCTTCTCCAATCTTCGACACTAACCGTTAAATAAACTTGAATCTAGAAAATGTTCTACTCATCGATGAGTACAAACCCACCATTCTAATCATCGCTTGAAACTTATTAAACGGGTTCTTTGAAAAATAAATTAACAAACCAGCTACTTAACAAGAACTTTCGAATATATTTAGTTGATTGTGTTGCACTAACCGAGTAATTATTAAAAATATATGTTGCCCACTTGACATTAAACAAAACGAAAAAGAAAAAGAAAATTAAAAACAGGAGTCAATAAGGATTTAGATGAAGTCCCTATAAGTTGTTTCTTTCCACTTTCCCCACTCTTAGTCAAAACAATAGAACCCCAAAACGCGTCGAAAATTGAAAACTCCCCCTCTGTTTTCATTTGCTTCAATGGCGGCACCCACACTCCATCTCTCTCTATCTCTCTCCAACTTTCACCGCCTTCCAAGCAACATCTTCATAAGCTTTCCATATACGTATATATAACCCACACACACTCACTCTCTTCAATCACCAAATATCATTTCTAAAAATCAAAGAAGAAAACAAAAATCTCTTTCTTTTGTTTGTAATTTCTTGAATTTTCCGATATGGGTTTTGAAGATTCAGATAGGGTATCGAAACCTGTGATGATAAGGGAAGTTTGGTCAGATAATTTGGAATCGGAGTTCGAGTTAATCAGCCAAGTGATCGACGAATACCCATTTATTTCAATGGATACTGAGTTCCCGGGTATAATTTTCCGGCCAAAAGTGGACCCCGCAAGGCCGTACAACGGTCAGTTCCGACCGGCCGATCATTACAAGGTACTCAAATCTAACGTCGATGCTTTGAATTTGATCCAAGTGGGTCTAACCCTCACCGATTCTTCGGGTAATCTGCCCGGATCCGAAAACGGAACCCGGTTCATCTGGGAATTCAATTTCCGTGATTTCGACGTGGTGCGAGATCCTCACGCGCCGGATTCTATCGAGCTTTTGAGGAGGCAAGGGATTGATTTTGACAAGAACAAGGAAAAGGGGATCGACTCGGTTCGGTTCGCTGAGTTGATGATGTCGTCTGGACTCGTGTGTAATGACTCGGTGAGTTGGGTAACGTTTCATAGCGCGTATGATTTCGGCTATTTGGTTAAGATCCTGACCCGACGAGATTTGCCCGGGAAATTAGACGAGTTTTTGACTGTTCTTAAAGTGTTCTTCGGTGACCGAGTTTATGATTTGAAACACATGATGAAGTTTTGTAATAGCTTGTACGGTGGGTTGGACCGAGTTGCTCTGACTTTAGATGTGAACCGGGCGGTTGGGAAATGTCATCAAGCCGGGTCCGATTCTTTGCTGACTTGGCACGCATTCCAGAAAATGAGAGACTTGTATTTTGTTAACGATGGACCGGAAAAGCATGCCGGAGTATTATATGGATTAGAAGTTTATTAATTTTTTTTGTTAATTACATTGTAAAATTATTCGAAGTACAATTAATTGTATTCAATTTATTGATTTAATTGCAGTCCATTTATGAATTTTATTTTTTTCTGTTTTAACAGATGTTTAGAAATTTGTAATTTTATTTTAATTTACTACATTTGATTATAATATTTTACAAAAAAATAAAAATTAACTTAATCGTGCTAATTAATGTGTAATAATAAACGGAAAACAGAAGCTAATAGACTCTAATAATAAAATACATTTCGCTCTAAAAAGAAAAGCTCAAGTTTAATCTGTGTCACTTTAATGATCACGATATTCATTATTTCAGATATAATTTAAATTCAAATCGTACTAATCATATTTAATATATTAATATCCTTTTTTGTAATTCTCCAAAACAATAGGTCACAAAAATGTATGTAAATCCAAACCCGAGTGACCTTCAAAAATTATTTAAAACAATGTCAGTTATGTGGTTTATGAAAATGTAAGTCAAGGTCAAAGCCACCCGAGTCCATGGAAGGTATGTTTAGTCATGGCGAGCAAATCCGAGGCTCACCCTGGACATATCTACAACAGAAAAGTAGGCTACAAGGTGGTTCATTGTAACGAAACCAGAAATCTTTTTGTAGACCAAAAATAAATTATAAATGTTTGAAGGGATCAAAATGCAATTATGCCAATGTACGAACTTATAATCTTATAATTTTCTAGACTTTAGAGTAATTGTACCATTTTTGGGGGCTCATGTTAGGAGAAAAAGTTTCTTTTCACACAAATATTACATTGTACAAAAGCTGAAATAAATGAGAATTACACCAAACAAAACCTCTTCTATGATACAAGGACGCCCCCACAATGATTTTTAAATATCATCACTCAAAAACATCATTACACCTAAAACAAGTATATATATATATATATTGTATATTGAAATTAAATGTAAATAATAATACTCAACATTGCCAACACATTTGATGAAACCACCCAACTGCTTTTACCTGCCTGCGTCTCAATATACAGGGGGAGAAGAAGCCCAAAATCGAAAGTTCAGCCACTCGTAACCAACGTAAAGCTACGGCGCAAGTTATCTGATTCCCGAACTAGCGTATTTCATATAAGGAGAGATTACAGATTTGGGAATACCTGTATGTGGCTGTATGGTCTATACAGAACACCGAGATCATCTCCTCCAGGTGGTTGCATGAACCCGAACGAGTGTAAAGAAACAATTTGGGAAGGGTATACTATACCCAAGCGAGAGAGCCTCGATCATTTGTTACTTGAGGACGACCTCTAGTGGGTGTAGGAGGTCTGTTAGCATTCAGCTCCTGACTCGTAAAAAACAAAGATTAACATGAGTATTAGAAGCAATGCTTGTAATACAATTAGCAAGGTTTTCAGAACTGAACTAGTAGTTCATCTGGTCAGGCCACTGGTCCAACCAGTTCGATTAAATAAATCATTAAAAATTCATAAAAAATAAAAAATATATTAAAAATCCAATTCAACCAGCTTAACAGGTTTTTTGCCCGGTTCAACTGGTCTGCACCAGTTCCTAGGTCAACCGGTCCAAAGCCCTTCCCTGGACCCGTACCCTGACCATTTTCTGGTCCAACCAGCCAGTCTGGTCCGGTTCAAACAACCTTGACAATTAGACCTTGCCAACAAAGAGAAGAGGGTGGCACCTGCATCCATGTATCCTCTATATGACGTTCCGATGATGCTTCTGGGGATGACATTGCAGGGGGTAAAGGATGAATGAGTTTCGGAACTACCACTAGATCTCTACCCAAAACTAAGATTGCACCAGCATTATTAGCAGTACCTGAAAAAGGCAAGTGTGACGCAGAATTTAAAGGTTTAAAATTGCCTATCGAACTGAAACAGGATATGCATATTAAAGCAGGGTCAGGGACACACCACAATAATTTGTTGCTGAGAAAAGGGTGATTAAATGTCCCTGAGCAAAGCGCTCAAAGCCATCCATAACACACTCATGAGCTCGAACAATCAACTGAAGATCATTGTTATTGCAGAACTCCATGACACGATCAGGCTGCAACAGGAAAAACCATTTACGTAAGATCAACCAGCCACAATTTATGGGTCAACTGCCCATGAAACATGCCACTACAGAAGACATCAAATGCTGCAGCTTTAAAGTAACACTCACCCCAAAAGTAACCAACCCAGGACCTCGAGCGTTCGGTCGCAACCCTTCCACACTATCATTTTCTGTTGGATCAGACCTAGAATAGAAATGGCAGTAAAAAGTAATTGGTAAAACAAAGCAATGAATCCTATATTTGATGACCAGGGCAAAACAGAAACACGAATCAGACCATAATAAATCCATTAGAACAATCGAGCCTGCTTCCATTGTAATAGGACGCTGTAGATTCTCAATCTGTTCCACATGATTTATAGACCGACCAATGCCACCATGCATACAAATGATTTTCTTTTCAATGAGAGCTGCCAGAGGAAGCCAATTGAATAAACGGTTTATGCGATGCCAAGCCCATATTCCATCTCTCTCACCCTGTTACATAGGCCAATCATATTTGTGAATAAATGTTATAGACAGAATGCAGAACAATTTTCTATCACATCTGAGAGAATACCATGCGCTCAATACACTCAATCCGGAAGCCAAAAAGTGCATTGATATCTGCAGCCTCATGATTCCCCCTAATTAAATGTACATTATTGGGATACTCAATCTGTAATGTAGAACAAAATAAAATGAAATTTAGATTCAGGACAACTTCAATGGGAAATAAAAGTAAGCACGAGAAGATTATCAAAGTATAAAAATTCTAGATTTACCTTCAAAGCAAGCAGAAGAGTAATGGTTTCCAAGCTGTGCTGGCCCCGGTCCACATAATCTCCTAAGAAGAGATAATCTATATATCTGACAGTATTTTATATAAAATCAGTATCAAGTAAATAAAATTTTGAGATTGAGAAAGAAGATGCCATAGAAGCAGATTACACATGAGAAAACAGTCATTATAGATATTAAAAAATATTAGTTGAAACCCTTTGCCATATTGTTGATGCACCACCAGCAAAACACTTACGCGATGTCTCCAGCTGTAGAAGGTGACCCATATTCATCAAAAAGGCGCATAAGATCTCCAAACTGTCCATGTAGATCACCAAAAATCTTAATAGGAGCCTTTAGCTGTAAAACAGTTGGTTCAGCTGCAAATATTCTTTCAGCACTTTCACAAAGATCTGCTATTTCATTACAATCTAAGAAAAACTGTCTACGAACTGGAGGTTTCCAGCCACGGGGCTTCAAAAGGTGTGCAATAACCTGGCATAGACACCATTATAAATTAATGAATTAATTGTTTCAAGATTCTGAAATACCTAAAAGGAGCATCAATGCAAAACCAATTCTTAGGAGGAACTTCTATCAGCCATAACTTCATCACTATCTCGGTGACCAATTGAAAAACAAAACTGAGGTTCAACCAATAAGAACTTTTACAACTATACAATCTGTTGCTTTTCAAACTGCTTCTCCCCCCCCCCCCCCCCTCTTTCGTGAACTTAGGTTGCTGATTAAGAAGCTTGAGGTAGGTATTTTGAGGAAAGGGGGGGGGGCAAAGGTCCTGCATTTACCATTCTAACTTTTCGTTTTTGCTTGAGATACATTCAATAATTATCCAAAAACACACATTGCTTTATCATGCAAAAAGTTAGGGCTATTAGTACCTTTTTTGGGACACTACTGATTGACATCTGCCTATCTAATAGTTTCCTTGCAGCAGTTGCATTTTCTGGAGTCCCATAGCTAACCCGTCTGCCTTCATTTTCAAATTGGTCAATAGAAAGCTGTCTGACCATTCCACCTAAAGCTCCACCAGTCTCAGCAGCTACAACAACCTGTTGACATGATGAAACAATGGACACACAGTTATAGGTAACAGAAATTCCAATTTTGACTTGAGACCAGTGTTGTGCAGATCAAAATTTCTGATACTAACAGCTCTATGGTGAAGCCGAACTCCCGGAGGAGCAACATCATTTGATCCAGAAGAATCAGGCATCTTAAACAAGTTAGATGTCTGTTTTCCACTAGGTGTAGCCTCTGCCCCTCGATTCCTATCAGAAAGTTCAACTTCTCCATTAACTTGCCGTGCCTTGGCAGCAGCCAGTGTGGCACTAATAGCCTCAGCTTCAGCAGCTGATGCTTCGACCAAATATTCAACACCTTTGCTCATTCTCCTGCATCATAAACCACATTGTAGCAGCTGCTAGGATTGATTGATGAAGCTTAACCATTCAATAACCATATAACACAACAAACATAAGTGGTAGTTTACCGGGATCCTTGAAGCATGGCATTCTCAGTGCTTATGTCAGTATGCATATCCCCGTTTACAGGGGGAGCAACTGGATTTCCCAGCACAACTGCTCCGTCAGGAGTTGCTTCAGGCATTGTTTCCCTTGTTCTTTCATCAACAAATCCATACCTTCCAGGTAAGCGCCCTGGATGCGCATCAGAAGCTGCAGCTGCAGCAGCAGCATGCGAAGCTGCTGTCGTTGTCTCAGCAGCAGCTAGGTCTTCAGCAACAAGCAAGTCATCAAGCAACACCCCTACAACATAAATAGAAGATATTGTTACCCTTAAGATTATCAAGTATCTATTCTCATGATTAGCACAAATACAACAGTGCCTTATCATTAGGCTTCCTCAAAAACGAGTTTGTTCCTTCTACCTCACCAATCTACACCACCATCCAGAATAATTCACTAACTCAGAAAATAAAAGCAAATTAACTAGGAAGATCATAACTAGGAAGACAATTTTATAAAACAGATGGCTCCTAAAGGACCAAGTCCAAATCCTATAATGCATCAATTAAATATCCACAAATACAACAAGTAATCAAAGATATTAAAGATTAAATTATGCATGGAGAAAAACATCTATATTTTTCAAAATATAAGCATCAATGAGCCTTACTCCTAGATTACTCACATAATGAAGTTCTAAAGTGAAACTGTAATTACGTATAACAACAAATAGTGGCATATGCATCTAATGGATAAGTAATAACTCTGTGCTGGGCTAAAAAATTTGGTTATACATATAGTAGAATTAAAGGCTATCTTACCACCACGTAAACCACCATAAATAAATATCAAGTCACCAATAGCTGCAGCAGCATGTCTGCAACGCCTTGTCAACTCAACTGAAGCATCTCCACCAGCAGCATCAGCACTGTATCTTCCCGTTCTTGGACTTGTAACAACAGCTTTTGTATCACACCAAACTCCCGCAGCAGTATCCAACACTACCAACAAGGGGGACAAGTTAAGAAGTTGTAGATTTCTATAGAGTTATCTTTGACATCAAATGGCTGAATGCTCAAAGTAATAACAATATCAGTTAACATGAATAAACAAATATAATGAAAAGTTCCTGCTTTTTTACAGAAATTTATACTGCCTGAGTTGAGGTACTTAAACCATCAAGCAGAAGATGGGTCTTGCAACTTTCTGATAAAGATTATTCAGATAACAAACAACGATAATGTCGATTTGTTACTTATAGATGGGGTATACTAATGATTTCAGATGTAACCTATCACATGAGAGAGAGAGGAACAGCAAGAAAACTCCAAGTTACAATTGGAGGATACTGAGATTGGAGAGTGGACAGACAGGTTTAAGAGCTAAGAAAAATTGCTCTCTACTTTCTACACTACCATCGAGTCATTTTCACATAAAAAAGAATAGTCCTTTTGGATAAATTCATAAATTTTGACCAGAGAACTACTTTACACCTAATTTTTTTGCAAACCCATGTTTGATGCGTACAACTAAACCAACAAGCAGCAACATCAAGAGATAAAGAAGTAAAGATATCGGGAAAAAGAAGAATAAAAAATAAGTACCTGCAATACTTGATGAGTCTTCAACCATGCGTCCACCACCAAGTGCCCCACCAGAAACATGGAGCCTTGCATTGACAAAGACCTAGAAACATATCATCTGCATATAATTCATCTAACAAAAGAAGTACTAGATCGATTAATTTATGGGAAAAGGGAAGTAGGTGAAAGAAAAGAAAATCTCACTGCTGCATGCTGATATCTAGGAGATGGTGAGACACCTGGAGCAATTGCCCATTCCCAACGACCATCCCTGTGTTTCGCAAGTCCATATGCACTTGCCAATGGCTGAGAATAGAAGAGAGAAGAAACCATGAAAAGAGAATCTAATGGTGCAAAAGGATATAAACATTTTTAAGAAGACACAATTTACATGCATCTCAGCTCAAACTTCTAAAATTTCTTCATTGCTATTATTTTCACATTCTTCACAATTCATTAGAATGCCCCACTCTCTCTAAATACACAGATAAAATGTACATGCAGAAGTATGGACATTTATTCCGATTGTTTTAACTTCTCCCCAACTGAACAAGGAAAAATTACCCAAAAGCACTAGCAATTGACAAGATAAAACTACAGGATACGAAATCTTCTGCCATATTGTTCAGGAAACTAAAAATTTTAAGGAAAAAGAAAACGAACTATGCATTTATTCACTAAATCTAGACACCACAGACTGCGGACTTCAAAACTCACCACACTGTTCGCATCCCTCCCTCCACACAGCAGAAGAAGACCATCTGAGCGTGCACTTGCAGTGGCATACCTAGTTAAACAGAAATGGCCAACAAGGAATTAGCTTACAATCACCATGCTAAACCATCATAATATATAAAAATAAACAACAATAATCAAATAGGAAGCAAACTTGGCACCATCATTTCTGAGAGCATAAGCAAGACTATGTGAGCTTTAAGCCTTTAACATAAAATATCATGTAAAAACTATAAAACTCAATAAGCTATGAAGGAAGAAATACAAAATATATACATTAATAATCATCGCACCCAACCACATGCAGAGTGAAAGATAGGCATATATCGGATCAAAAAAAAGACAGTGACTTTTGTTCATATCATTAATGCTGCTCCTTCTAACAGACCAAAAGAAAATAGAACAGACTGTCTGTGTAATCTAAGATTGGGGTTGACAGAAGAAAAGCAATCAGTTCTACATGCATGTGTGCATGAGAGAGAGAGATTACATGCATGGAGGAGGGCCATCCCCTTCAGGTTCCAATTTACGCCATTCATAAGGCTTGGCAGCAGTGTCCAGGGCCCATACATCAGCCAAAGGTCGTTTTCCTAGTAATGATGCACCAAAAATTTCAAACAAATAATTCATTAGAAAATTTTCTGATAATCTTTTAAATATAACAGAAACGGAACAGATACTTACCATCATTTCCACCAATCGCCATGAGAAACCTTTGTCCCACCAAAGCCATCACATGTCCATAGCGTGGCCCTGGCCCAGGGCCTTGAACAACAACCCTGAAATATCATTTAAATTTCATATCAATAGACCAATCTTAACAATATAAATAAGGTGCAAGCACAAGCATTGCTCAGGGTCAAACCTATGCCACCGTGGCCGTGGCTGTGTGAGGTCAAGAACGTGAAGATCCTCAGCAGACAGACCAGCTGGACCAATTCCACCCTGAGTTGAAAAGATTAAAGGAAAAAAGATCCATGTGATGAATGACTTACTGCAGAGGGAAGAAGTTCAACAAAATAATATGGTAAACAGAGAAAACATATACTAAAAATTGTTGCAGGGTGTGCTAACCTGAATAACAACCATAGTTCCCACAGCAGTTGCCACATGTGCAGCCCTTGGTGTAGGTGGCTCCCCAAAGGGTGTGATCCTGTGAAATTAATAAGATGATAAGCCAAGAAGAATTTAGGGAGGTAGAACAGCAGAAAGGTACCCTTAGTTTTAGGCTTACCTAGACCACTTATTAGTTAACACATCGTAACAGTGCACATCAGCAGTGGCACCTGCTAGTCCTGCAAAAAAAAAAAAGCATGAACATCATCCAACAACATGGACAAAGTTCGTAAGAATTAACTGGTTCAAAGGGGAGAGGGGGCAATAACAACAAGCCTTGGCATGCCATATGCTATAAACAGATTTCCAGAGGGTCCTAAAGAAAAAATCAAGCCAAAAAATGTCCTAGTTATGAATTATTACTTGAAACCAATCAAACAGTTTTACACCATAAACATAAAACAAACAAAGAGACAATGAAAAATGAAACCCAATATTATTGACTTCAAAACATGAAAGATGCTACCATAGCAAATGCCACTAGCTCATGACTATTTCAATTATAGAAGCATGAATCGTAGCAGCAGAAAGACATAGGTTGTTTTTTAATCCAAGAAAACCTTTTTATTTTAAACTAGAACTCTAAGCTGAAAACAGACATTATCTCATATGGGTAGTTTCCACTTTACTACAAAACTAGGTCAGATTAAAAAAAATCAATTCAAATTAGCATCATAAAGCATCTTTGAAGAGAACATTTGCTATTTATATCAATTGAACTTCTAGCTCTACCAGAAAAGCCTTCTCTAGAGTCACTGGAGCAAAAAAGGTTTCTGGAAGAGGGTTCAAGACTCCAGAATAAACAACTGAAAGCACCATAACAAATACTGAAACATCCAAAATTCAAGAAGACAGAAGTTACGTCACTTCTAGTCAGCCACTATGTAACACAAAATGAAATTCATTTTGCTTGCTCCAGGAGAAATATAAAATCCATTTTGAATTGAACAAAACCAAGTAAACGTAAAGTTAATATGCCACCTCCAAAATTCAAGCTACAGCAGCAATAAAATTCAGTTAACTTAGCATTCAACAAAGAAGAACCTAAAAGATAATTATATTAGTTCATCTCTTGTTCCGAAAAAGGTCTGCCTTCTACTTGCATTGGCACCCCCTACCTCTTTAGAGTTTTCATTTTTCTAGAAATAACTGATTTACTCTTTAATGTAGTTGTTCCTTAACCAATCCAATTTAAAAAGAAAACAGGTATATACATTAATACAAACAGAAAAGATGAAATTAGGTTGGCCTTGCATTAAGCTATGTTTTCTCATCAAATAAATGAACCTTTGAAGCTACAATTTCTGGGTTTAAAGAATATGCATCTTAGATTCCCTAGGTTCTCGCACACACATATCAGCATCTATACCCAAAAATTCTTTGTACCTTAAATCACTTAAACGACAGTTAAGCAAAGATCAAATCGAAATGAAAGAAAATAAGTACTGATGCCAGCGCTTCCAGCTGATGATGGAGTCCCAGAAGCAGCAGAATTCCCTTCCAGTGCCGTAGCACCACCAAACAGAATCAACCTAGGCCCAATATAACCAGGCGTCCCTTCTTCCCCTACAGCTGCCACAGCCGTTAGGGTATGCCCACACCTAGGACCAGGCCCATCTTCTTTCTTCTCGATAATAGCATTCACCACTGAATAAGGAGGCGCACACCTCGGCCCCGCCACCGTCGTTTGAGCCTGTCCTTGACCATCAGATGCAGGTGGTACAGCCTGTTGTTGCGCCGGAGAAGACAGAGATCCACCAGGTCCTGACGACGAATCCTGGTTCTCTAATTGCTGATTTTGCTGCTGTGGCTCCCTCTCCATCGGCGCCGGTAATTGCGAAGCTCCACTGTGATTCTGACCAGTCTCCGGCACCATCGACGAGTCCACATCCATTTCCTTTAAAGTTCCCTAATTAAGCCCTAAGTTAAAGAAATCGTAAACAAATTTATAAGCAGCTTATCTTTCCTTTTAACGCTAGTGCTTCTTCATTGATCATGCAAGCTTGAGCTCACTGCTTGACTTTTCTACTTAATCTACAGCGCCTTAATTGAATGCCAATGAAGTAGTTACAAAAGCAATTGAAATTGAAAGCCGAAGAAGAAAAAAACAAGCCCTACTTCTTTGAATCTTTGCCAATAGCTTTCACTGCCGGCTAAAAGAATATCTAATTAGGGCAAATCGAGATCGGCTCAGCTAAAATAAAATCAAATTCGCATCTCCGAACAACATTTTCTAAAAACCCTAGCTCAGATCGTGAATTAACCACCTCCTAAGAAAATACTATAAAACTTTCCGGGAAAATTTAATTTTTTTTCCAAGAACTAAAAAAGAATGAGAAAAAATTAGGGGAATTTTTCTCTTTTTTGTTCTTCTTTTTTTCCCTTTCCCCTTTATCTCTCTCCCTGTAAATATTGAAGCCGTCAACGAATTAGAAGGGGAAATTTTAACGAAATGGAGACATTCTCAAAGCATTTAAGCAGCAAAATTTTAATAAAAAATGAAACAAAAATATTTAAAAAAATCCTAAACTATTTCATTTTTATCTTTTATTATATTTAGATAGATAATAATTTCATGGAAAAACAAACTCGTGCTACTAAATTATTAATAAATTTAGGTTTTGATCACTTAACTTCACAAAGTTATAATATGATCATTGAATTATTTGAAAGTTTTCATTTAAATCATTAAATTATTTGAAAGTTTTTTATTTAAACCATTAGGATGTTAAGTTTTTCTTTTTAAGTTTGGCTAGCGAGTTTCAATCGATGATTCAATGATTAGTACGGTAGATTAGTACCCATTAACTAGTAGAATAATATATTTTAGATCCAAACCGATCTAACAATTAGTATCAGAGATCAAAAAAGAAAATTATATGGATTTTTAGTTCGTAAATTCGTGAAGTTCAAAGTTCTTTTATGAAAAAAAAATTAAACAGTAAAAGAGGAGAAAAAGGACTTTTATGTGATGCAGATAGTGCAAACAGAAAAAATCATACAAGAATGATTTAAATAAAAACTTTCAAATAACTCATTATGATTTTATAATTTTACGAAATTAAATAATTAAAATGTAAATTTACAAATAATTTAGTGACCTTAAGTATAATTTACCTAAAAAATCTATCATAGAAAAGCTTAATTCTATTTAAATTAAAAATTAAAAGTATTTTTTATAAAAAAACAGTCATATTTTTAATAATTTTTAATTATATTTCACTTAACTATAAAGAATTTACGAGGATAATGACTTGTTTAAACTTCTTATCTCAAGCTCAAGAAGGTGACCCTTTTACATTCAAAGTGGCGCTAAGTAAAAGCGCGTGGGTCAATGATGTAAAATATATCTGTCAAAATAGGTTTAATTTCAAAATTCGCCTTTAAACTATACTACTTTTACATTTAGGTACTTAACTCTTTTTAGGGTGAATATCTACGGAGGTGCTTGAACTTGGCAACTTGTACTTACTTGGTGCAATTTTTTTTTTTTTTAAATCTAATCAGTACCTAAGCTTGAAAACAACAAGCCAACTTGGTAAATTTTTTATCTAGCTGATTAACACCGTTAAAATAAGCTGATATGGAATTTATGACCAACAACATTGTGAGATATGATAACTTCACATTTTGACACATAATGAAAAATTAAAAATATTTAATTTTTATAAAAAGTAATTTTGTCACATATAAAAATGTGAAGTTGCTATGTCTCACCGTGCTATTCGTTAGTGTCATATCAGTGTACTTTGACAGTGTTAATAATGTACCTAAAAAAAAGTATGAATTTGACTTACCATTTTCAATTTAAATACCAGTTAGATTTAAAAAAAATTAGATACCTAATAGGTGTAAGTTATCAAATTTTAATTATTCAGTATATATTAACCCCTTTTTTATATTTTTTATAATTTTTAATATTTGCTAATGTGGCAATATGTCACGTTAACATCAATTATATATGGACATCACTTGTTGTAGCATGAGTTTTAATCATGTCAGTAAATTTAACAATCCATCTAGTCAATGATGATTTTTTAACAAATTGATTTAATTGAGTTTTTTAAGTTACCAACAATAATTCAGTTGGGTGGGAATTAAGTCGAGAGGCTTAATTGAATTTTTTTTATAAAGGCTTTTTAGACTTATAAGACAAAAGAAATTCAATATTTTGGATTGTTTATGTGTTGTATAAAAAAATTTAATTAATACAATATACATAATATTAAAAAAATAAACAAAGATGGCATGACAGTTTTTAATAGTGTCACGTGTCAATTTTGTTGACAACATGAGTTAAATTGTGTAGCGAAATGATAGTTTAAGTACTAAAATGGAGAGATGTGTATACTTTGGGGGCCAAAGTGAGCATTAAGCGAAAAATGAATGAAGAAGAAAAAGGAGGTTTAAATGTGTAAAAATGAAAAATAGATTATTTCTGCTTTAGGTTCCTTTGTGTTTTAATATAATTCAAATTAATTCCTAATTCGTTTTTTAATTTTTTTTGGCTTTAATTACTGTCTTTTATTTGATTCAATTCATTATTGAACTTAATTATTGTATGATGATTTAATATTATATACCAACCTGCTGATTGAGTTTTAACTCAATTGGTATGGGTATTATTGCCTATACAAAAGGACGCGTATTCGAGTATGTTGAAGCATATTATCTTTTTATTTATGGGTTGGAGAGAGATTAAGGGTAGTTCTAGATATTGTGTCAAATAAAATAAATATAACCAAAATATATAATGAAATTGTTCAAAAAATATATATTATATACCAACCATCTTGCATAACTTGTACTCAATTTATTATATGATTTAGTTAAATTAATTATATTTTGCATGATTTAAAAAAGTTATGGGTTTAAGAGTGTAAAAAACCCTCAAACTTTTTCAGAAAAGCAATTAAAACCTTGCTCTTCTATTTTTGCACTCAATTGAATACTCAAATTTTTTCAAAAAAAATTAATTAAGCTCCTAAAATTATGAGTTTAAGGCTCTTTTATTTTTTATACATTTTATAATTTTTATAAAATTTTATAATTTATTACAATTTTTACGATTTTTAATAAAAATTTAATTTTTAATGAATTTTATATATTATTTTAATTTTAATTTTTTTTATATTTTTTATTTTTTATAGTTTTTTTGTCACATGTCACGTCGTGGTTGTGACTGAGGGTAGCTTTAACTGAAAAAAATTAAGGATAGTTAACTTTAACAGCCAAAACGACTTTTTGATGCATTTAACAGTTCAAGTAGCCAATTGAGTGAAAAAAAATCAAGGTGACATGAGCCTCGGCCCCCTAAAATGAAAATTTTTCATTTAAGTTCTTTAAATTTTTTAAAATTTTAAATTAGTAAAAGTAAAATTACACTATGACCCCCTTAAAATGATAAAAATTTGTTTTAATCCTTTAAAAATTATAAAGATATAGACTATTCAAATGGTGAAATTTCATTTTTATTATTGTAAAAATTAAAATTTAATTTCGACTCCCTAAAAAAATTTTCTACCTTCGCCCCTGTCCAAAATGTATAACTTTTGTCAAAAGTATATACCACATTAGATAAAAATAATATGAGTAACACATTAGAAAAAAATGTCGCACCAAATTATACATCAAGTCTTAAATTATATCAAAATTAAAATAAAAGATTTAAATTTAAAATATCAACATAATAAAGGGACTAAAACCAAAATTAAACCGAAAATAAATAATAAAAAAAGCCGAGCATGCCTCGATGTAATTTCATCGAAGCTTAGCAAAAATTCTTTCAATTCCTTGGCCTCTCTTCTCGTTTGGTGGGCGACCATCTCTGTCTTTCTCTTTAAATTCACCAAAATCCAGAATAAAACCCAACTTCCCACTTTTAAATTTTTCTAGAACTTTTAATTTTTAATTTTTTTTTTACTTTTAAAACCAATTCAGACTTGTTTCTTCTTTATATATATTCTCATATTTGTTTTTTTTTAAAGTAATTTATTAAATTTGATCTGATAATTGTTTTTTTTCTGAAATTAAAAATCGACCAAGATGTTCAACGAAATGATGGATCCTGAGTTGTTAAGGATCGCTCAGGAACAGATGAGTCGTATGTCACCCGCTGAGTTATCCAGGATCCAACAACAGGTTCAATTTTGTTATTAATTTTTTTGTTGAATTTTGTTTTGATCAGAATTACAAAACCCCATGTAGGATTTAGAGAATTTGATGTAATTTTCGATCTGGATATTTTAGTTTTTTGGAATTTATGTTGGGTTTTGGTTTTATTTTTTATTGCTCAGGGATGTACAATGTTTATATTTGCACATTGATACGATGTTCTATTTTCGAGCTTAAATTGCACGTTTTTAATGGAATTAATCGTCCTTTTTTTGGTTTTCTGGTGGAAAATTAATCAATCTGCTATTATATCTGTATTTCTTGAATTTCTTCAAGAATTGGGATTGGGGAATAAAATTAATTTAGCTCATAATTCGTTAGGTTGAGTAATTAGTAATTGACTTTTAGCTGAACCAGTATAATCAATAGGCCTGTATATTTCACACATGAAAAGAGCTGAAATTGAAGAAGTAATCAGTTTATACTTTGTACTTGAGTATGTAACATTAATGGTTGCTTTTATTGTGGATTCGATGGCATTGCAGATGATGTCTAATCCTGATTTGATGAGAATGGCCTCAGAAAGCATGAAGAACATGAGGCCGGAAGACTTGAGACAAGCTGCAGAACAGTTAAAGCACACTCGGCCTGAGGATATGGCAGAGATGGGTGAGAAAATGGCCAATGCATCGCCTGAAGAGATAGCCGCATTGCGAGCACGGGCTGATGCTCAGATCAGTTATGAATTAAGTGCAGCTGAGATGTTGAAGAATCAAGTGAGTTTTTGCCACCCAAAATCACATCATTGGTGCTGGTGTTTTCAAAAGATCAGATAGATAAAAATATATTTTTAGTACATAGTTTTAAAGAATGTGATCAGTTCACCATAGGAGCCTCGAAGCTCATAAAAGAGCTGCAATACTCAAACTCTTAAGTAATTGAACACATTATAAAAGCTTTGATGAGATATTATCTTCCTAATCGGTTGTCTTAAACCATTAAGTTGCATAACTTAAACATCAGTCAAAATATTAATACGAGTTGTATGTAAAAAGTACCATGTCATTGTATTAAACTTTAATATGTAACTTTGACTCATTTGTGGAGGCAATTCATTGCTAGAGATGTAGCAAATGCATTTTGTTGTAGAACAAAACAAGACTGTCAACTGCTATTTAAGTATGTATCTAAATAACATCTGTTATACATATACTCATATATAGTGGAATAAAATAAAACTCTTGACTTTCCAGAAACTATAGGTATTGTAATTGTTAAATTCCAACATTGAATCTTAAGAAGAGCTTTTCACTATGGAACTCTTTTCAAATAAGAGTGTCTGTTAATCTTCATGCCTTAATCAAAACTTTAACCTTAATTATGGTCTGCTCTTGTTACGGTTTTGGTTTTAGTTACCATTAACCCTTATTGTCTGGCTTCTGACTGAATAAATGTCTATTTCAATTTTTCCAGGGGAATGAGCTTCATAAGCAAGGGAAGTTCAATAACGCCTCTGAGAAATATTTGCTTGTAAGGCAGCAATCTTATACCTTTGGTCTTTTTCTTTCTTTCTTCTTTTGTCTTTTTGGAAAGAGAAAAATGATTTCAACTTTGCACATAGAGTGTTTTTTTCCTATAATGGGAAAAATTTCTTGCTGCTTATTTTTATTTTTTAAATTTTGTCATATTTTGTTTGTATTTTCTTCTCATATTAATTAAAATAATCATTTCCTCTTTCACAATCTCAGGCAAAGAAAAACCTGAAAGGAATTCCATCTGCAAAAGGAAAAACACTTTTGCTGGCATGCTCACTTAATCTCATGTCATGTTATTTGAAAACAAGGCAATATGACGAGTGTGTAAAAGAAGGTTCTGAGGTATGAAGACTCAATGTTCTTTTTTATTTTCAATTTTTTTGCTACAATAGCTTTTGTCATAAATTATATCCTCGACTTGTCCCCTATCCCAAATGATGACATAAAATTACCAATAGACTAGGCTACTAATTTAATAAACAAATATATCTATAGTTTTCTAATTAGCTTTTGATTCTTTGTGATGTTTTATCTTCTTCTGGCTAAAATTATATTTTTATTTACAGGTTTTGTCTTATGATGCAAAGAACGTTAAAGCTCTTTACCGAAGAGGTCAAGCTTATAAAGAACTAGGTCAAATTGATGTGAGTTCTGTATGCATAACGGTTTTGCCAATGGTTGATTAATTGCATTTCTAGCATGTGTCAAAATTCTGCAATATCTGCTTGTGTTCTTTTGGTTTTGCTGATAACCTTTCTGAAATTACTAGGATGCTGTCTCGGACTTGAGACAAGCACATGAAGTTTCACCTGATGATGAAACAATCGCAGATGTCTTGAGGTATGAAATATTTTTTTACTTAAGATTGTGGAAACATAGCATAAGTTTTCGTCAGCTGTTTTCATACATGATGTTAGTTTATGCACCAACATTAGCCTGTCATGACCATACTTGGTTAGGATGTGATAGACGCATTGTGTTGGCACTTGGTGTTTAGATACACCTGGTATGCTGCTTAGTTATTAACCATTATTGATAAAATTGATGAGAACACACTTTTTTCTTGAATGCTTCATGGTAATTAGTGGTATCAATTGTTGATGCAGGGATGCTGAGGAAAGATTGGCTAGAGAAGGCAGTCATCAAGCACCCCGGGGTAAGTTCATTGTCATCAGTTTTGCATTTTTTGGTGGCTACTATCTCTCTTATATCTCTTTGATGTTTACACTTCTGTTTTTCTCCTTATTTCACAGGAGTGGTAATTGAAGAAATAACTGAAGAGACTGTAAGCACCTCTCCTGCTACTCTTCAAAGTTCATCTACTGAACATTCAACGAAACAGCCACGAGAAAGTACTGGAATCTCTAAGAGTGAGAATGGAAAAAAAGTTGCGGACTTGAGAACCAATTCTGAGTGTTTACAGGCTTTAAAGGAGGATCCAGAGGCACTCAGGTTTGTTCCATTATCACAAAATTACCTGTTAGGTGATATTCATTTGCTTAGTCTGGTAATATCATATTCTATCTACCATGAGTGGATTATGTCGACTATATAAAAACGACTTCAACTATCTCTTAATGAACTGAACATACAGAAACTTAAAGATCATTTATAAGGAGCTTTACTCACATTGACATCGGCTATATATCAGTTATAACTGTAGGAAGATAATGTTTTCCTGCAAAAGCTTATCGGGTCTCTCTTAGTTCCTCCATTTTTTTTGTTATGAAATCTACGCAGTATATGTTATAGTAGCCACAATGATACTTGTGCACACAAATACGATTCTCTTTGATGTCCATATGTGCTGGATAGATGAGATTATGAACTTAAAGTTGAAATGGTTACTGCTGCCAGAAGCAAAACTTGGAGGGTTAAAAGGAAACAAGTGTGACATGTTTCACCCACAGAACCAAACTTGCATCTCCACTTTTTCCTTATTTTCCAACTTTTTCGAGTTCATTCATTTATGAAATTTCATGGTCTATTACTGCAGCAATTTTTTGTGCTCTGTTTCAATTCTCTCATTCCCCATTTTGACTAGCAGGTCATTTCAGAATTTCATTTCCAGTGCCGATCCCGACACTCTTGCTGCAATTAGTGGCGGTAAAGTTGGAGAGGTGTCACCCGACATGTTTAAAACTGCATCAAATATGATCAGCAAGATGGCACCTGAAGAGCTACAAAAAATGGTTCAATTAGCTTCTTCATTTCAAGGGGAAAACCTGTATACAGGTAGATTTGGAACTGGATCTGTTCCTCCGAGTGTGACTCCTGACATGCTTAAAACCGCAACTGATATGATGACCAAGATGCCAACAGAAGAGCTCCAAAAAATGTTTGAAATGGCAGCTTCTATTAAAGGAAAAGATTCTATCCCAGCATCAACAGCTGTAAACAGTAACAGGCTCGATTCAGATGCTGAGGTAACATATCCCGCATCTCAAACATCATCCATCACCGATGAAAATGTTGGTTTGGGTGAAACTGCCTCTTCTAGTTCTAGTCGTTTTCCAAATTCAATGAACGCTCAGTCAAGTTTTCCACCAGCATCAACTGCTGATCTACAAGAACAGATGAGAAATCAAATGAAAGATCCAGCCATGCGGCAGGTACGACAAATATATTTTACGTTATAGTCTTTGGTTTTATTATTATTTGGGTTTACAGTAGAGGTTATTTAATTATGATTTTTTTTTCTTTTTTGGTCACCTAACTATTAGTAAATTTCTTTTTTCATCACTCAACTATAAAAAGTTAAAAAATGGTCACCCAACTATGCAATTTTGTCTTTTTTAGTCACCAGCTGGTTATCATAAAAATGGAAACACCCAAAAAACCAAGATAGTTGGGTGACCACAAAAGACAAAATTGAATAGTTGAGTGATCATTTTGTAATTTTTCATAGTTGGGTGATCCAAAAATAAAAAAAATATAGTTGGGTGACTACTAATGTAGTTCACCCTTATTATTTCTATTTTTCTAGCATGATTTTTACTTTTTAATGTTGAAACTTATATAGGCGATAGCTTATGGAATGTTATTGGATAAGCCCTCCTTTGTGTCCATTAATGGTTTATTACTTATGAATTAACCAGATGTTTGCATCAATGATGAAAAACATGAGTCCGGAAATGATGGCAAACATGAGCGAGCAATTTGGAATGAAGCTTTCTCAGGAAGATGCCGCAAAAGCTCAACAAGCTATGTCATCCTTATCACCTGAGGACTTGGATAGAATGGTACATTTATTAACCTCTTTTTATATTTTATTTTCTATTTAGGATTCGTTAACACGTAACATTGTAAATCATAGAACATTTATCATCATACTCTAATTGGAAGTTTAATGGGTTTGACATGTTCCATTCATTGAATTGTTGTCAAAGTTTTGCTGAGATTCTCTCTCAGGGTTCCCATCCTACACTTAAGAACCTTATTTTTCTTGAAGTACCACCGCGTCCTTTAGAGTTTGGGGTTTATCCGTATCCTTCTGCATAACATGAAAATTTTGAACCTACCTGTGTTAGAAACATATCTGTATCTGCAACAGGGGCGGAGGAGGGCATGCTGGCAGTGGCTTTGCCGCCCCCCCCCCCCTAAAATGAAAACTTTTCTATTTAGTACCTTTAGTTTTTAGGAAATCACAAGTTAGTATCATGATAAAATTACACTTTGGCCCCTTAAACCAATTTCCTGGCTTCGCCGTTGCGTATCTTACATGTATGATGGTAGCCCTTCTTAATGGAATTGGTAAATAAGCCTACACTTTGGAGAGGTTTACCTTATAAAACTGTCTAAGATGTTCGTGGCTTACTTTTTGACCTTTCATCGTTATTATCGTCCTTTGTTAGAGAGGTTCACCGTTTTAGCCGACTATGGCGAATTTTTCTTTGTGCTAACGTTTTACATCTTTGCCTCGAAACACTAACTTTTTTCCCCATTGGCGAATTATGGCAGATGCGCTGGGTTGATAGGATCCAAAGAGGAGCTGAAGGTGCGAAGAAAGCAAAGAACTGGTTGCTCGGGAAACCCGGTATGATTCTCGCAATATGCATGCTCATCTTAGCAGTGATTCTTCATAGGTTGGGCTTCATTGGTAGTTAGGAAGGAAAAATGGAACCAATGTCCATTTTTTTATTCTTAACAAACACCCTGGGAAATTCTACTCCTAATCAAAGTTTGTGTTGGAAACTAGGCATGTTTCTTGGGTTACAAGTAAGACTTGGCAATTCTCGTATCGTCTCGTGTTTACAGTTCTTTCTCTCATATCGGAAAATTATGTTTAAGATGTTATATATATATATATATATTATATATATATATAAATTTTGACACATTATGATATAGACTTAAAGACTTTTAACTTGTTTCCGTGTATTCGTATCGTGTTTTAGTTATTCAAAGGTTTAGTTTCTCAGATGTTAAGAGAGTACTTTCAAGAAGTTGGGGCTCAAAAAATCATTATATAATTTTTATCAATTATTTTTCAATATATGTATCATTACCATTCTGTGTATGGATAAGTTTACAAATAATTATGATTAGAATAAAAAAATTGCAATTCAACTTTTTTTATTATTATAAATCATTGAATTATAAATTAAAATTGCACATTTTAACTTCTTCAAAAATGAAAAAACAAATTTTTTAATTCCTTTAGAAACAATGAAATCATGATAAGAATACGTTTTAATTTCTCAATTTTATAATTTAATTTAATCACTTTTTTAAAATTTTTCCAGATTTATCCTTACAAATCAGTGCAAAAATAATGGAATAGAAAATTGAAATATATTCGAAAAATTTACAGATAACATGATTTTAACTTTGCCCTTTCAATTAATTAATCAATATTTTTTGAAACTCTAATATGATTCATTTATTTGTAAAAATTAGCAAAAATGAGATTAAATTCGTAAAATATTAATTACTTATAAATTTTTTAATTACAATTATTTAGTTTGACAATTGACACCAAATAAAATTATAAAAAAAAAAATAATAAATCGACCAAATAATTGACTCTGAAAAAACAAGTCAACCACTATTGTCACGGACTGCCACTTGCTGCTGTTCTTTGGGCCGGCGAATTAAAAATATATATTTGTGAAATATGCCACAACTCCCTTGCAAATTTATAATTTAGTCATTATATTTTTATTTTTAGAAATTAAATTTAGATCCAATTATTTGTTAAAATTATTTTTTTGAATTCAGATTCATGAAATACTATTTTTTATAGATACATTGTTATTAAGTGAGTAATTTTTTTATTTCAAAATGTTACACCAACAAATTTAACAATTTAACAATTGGACTTAAAATTTGAAATATGAAAAATAGAAAAATAAAATTCCTAAAAATTAAACTATATGGATTAAATTTTAAATTTGTGAAAATTATAGGGACTTATGAAAAATTCTAACCTTTTGAAAATTCCAAGGTTACAAATCGGTCAAAAATATTCTTATAAAATATATACTCGTGTGAAGGGAGTCGAATACTAAAATATATAAATTAAATATTTTAACAAAAACTATAAATGAATTTAAATTTAAATTTAAATTGATTTGATGATTTATTTTAATTATTTATATATCATAAAATTTAAAACATATATCAATAATTATAAATAAATATCTTATTTTAAATTTAAATTCGAGCTAACCCGAATCAGCCTCAGTTTAGAATAAAAATTATTTAATAATAATTAAAATCATTTAAATATCTTTATTTATCAACTTTAAAATTCAATAATTCTTTTGGTATAAACAAAAAAATTCCAAATTTATATTATTTTTTATCTTTATATGTAAATTTTATTAATATTAAAAATGACAAACTTTTTAATAATTTATATTTATTGTACAATGATTAATTCTTAAAAAAACTTTAAAAAATAAATGATAAAAAATGAATGGTCAAAAATATTACACTGAAGCTGCCACGCTTCGGTATCACAGACTCCACAGGACCCGACCCAGCTTTTTTTTTTTCCTTACTGGTTTTATTATAAATTACCCCCTTAACTGTATCCTAATTTTGATATTAGTCCTTAAAGTTATTTTTGGTAAAAAATATACCTAAACTATCAAATTTATCTCATTTTACCAAATTTTCAAGAAAAAAAACTTGCTTTACTAAAAGAAATTGTACTGTATCTAATAATATCTCACTTTTTAATGGTTGGTGTTATTTTTTAGGATAAAATTGATGTAAAATCGGATTGAATTGATTGGTTAAATAAAAAATTGATCGGTATATCAATTCAGATAAAGGGTTGAACTTTAGAGTGAATAGTTGGAATCAAGTTAAAAAAATCGGTTGAACTAATAATTGAACCAATTTTCTCTATTTAATATATTTCAATTTTTATAACTTTTTTAATAACTTATTTAAAATCAAATCAACTAATTAAACCAATTAAATCAATCAAACTGAAAGATAATGGTTTGGCCTATTCGACCATCGGTCTAATTTTAAAAACATTGATTATATACCATTTCCTTTAAGGACTAATTTAGAAATTAAGATATAATTTAAGAGCTAATTCACTAATAAAACCTTTTTCTTTTCACTTACCCATATCTTAAACCCCACACTCTTCATTAAAATTAATCAAAAGTCATCACATTCATCCATTATTCCAAAAAAAAAAAAAAAAACCCAAATTCAAAGTCTTCCACTTTGCCCAAATCTATACTCTTTTAGCTCCTTGTTTTATTAATCGATCTGCTGGGTTGTTTTTTCTGCTTGGAGAGGTAAAGTAAACTCTGGCTATTTCTTTGATTTAATTTTCTGGGTTTCTTTTTGGTGTTTGTTCGGTGAGAAAAATGGAGGTAAAGTTAATTCTGGGTGTTTCTTTGATTTTTCTTTCTGGGATTCTTTTTGGTGTTTGTTTGATGAGAATATGAAGGTAAAATTTCCCAATTTATGGGGGAAAAGTTTTTTCTGTTAAATTTTTATGGATTTTTTTACGTCTATTGTGAATTTAATGAAGTCCTTTTTTTAATTTTAAAGTTTTTTAAGGCTTAATTTATGTATCTTTTTTTGTTAAAATTGAGTTGATCAGTGTGCTGTATTGTATATCCAGTGTTGATTGTATATAATGAATTGTTTGGTTCCATTTTTGTGCCAAAAAACATGTTTTAGTTTAATTTTATATATTTTTTTTAATTATAGAAAATTGGGAATTGAGATTGAAAAATTAGCTTTGGTGTTTTTGGCCTTTATAGGTGATGGAAGAAACCAAATCCGAGGCGCATTTAACCTCGGCCGCTGCATTCGTTGAAGGCGGAGTCCAGGATGCTTGTGAAGATGCTTGTAGTATATGTCTAGAAGCATTCTGCGAAAGTGATCCGTCCACGGTATACATTTCTTGGAATAACGGTTCTTGTTTATTTGATATTTGGATGTACATTTTTTTGATCGTTATTTGTTTTCGAGACTTACAGGTGACCGGCTGCAAGCACGAGTTCCATCTTCAATGCATTCTTGAATGGTAGTATAATCCATTCTCGTTTTATTTTAGTTTCATGAATAGTCAATGGCTGAATTGTATGTTTTCAAGCTTGAATGTGGCCCTATGTGCTTATTGTTATAAACCGGTCTGGGAAATGACTTGGGTTATTACTGAGTAAAATACCTGAATCTTGCATTCTTGAATGGTAGTATAATCCGTTCTTATTTTATCTTAGTTTCATGATGTAGTTTTTATCAGCATATGTGAATTGTAAATGGCTGAATTTTATGTTTTCGAGCTTGAAGGTGGCCCTATCTGCAGTAAAAGTACCATGGAGGCCTTTGTATTAGGAGTCAAATTGCATTTTGCCCTCTCTATTAAAAAAATGGGCAAATTAGTTCCTGTATATTAAATCAAAGCCCGGACTGGTCATTATATTAAATATTCCATTCATTTTTTACTGTTAAAAACTGGTTCTTGTACGTCAATATAAGGTGCAAATGGCACAGTTTTTAACGTGATGGAATTTTTGACAAAAAGAACCAATTTACTCTTTGATCTAACGTACCGGGATAAATTTGTACATTTTTTAAATAGAGGGGGCAAAATACAATCTAACTCCTAAAAGTATTATCAAGTAAAATGCCCGAATCTACCTGAATTTTAAAGCCGGGATATGTTGTTTTACTATTTTCGTCTTGCAGGTGTCAAAGGAGTTCTCAATGCCCCATGTGTTGGCAGCCAATTAGCCTGAAAGATCCTACCAGGTCTGTATTTCATCGATTTATTAATGTTTGAGATTTCTTTTTTCCATGTATATTACATGGTAATGATTTTCTCTTTGCTTTGGCAGCCAGGAACTGCTAGAAGCTGTGGAACGGGAAAGGAGTTTTAGGTTCAATCCCTCTAGAAATGCAACCATATTTCGTCATCCAACTCTCGGGGATTTTGAACTGCAGCATGTTTGTATTTCTTAGCATCATCATTTTGTGATCGATAAATTGAATCAAACCCGAACCATTCTCATAGAGGGTTGGTTTTAATTGCAGTTGCCGGTCGGGGTCAATGATGCTGAGCTCGAGGAGCGCATAATTCAGCACTTGGCTGCTGCTGCTGCAATGGGGCGAGCACATCATATTTCAAGAAGGGAAGCTCTGAGGAATAGGTCATCAGCTCAAGGTCGTCGTCCACAGTACTTGGTCTTTTCTCATTCGAATGATGAACCCTCCTCGACTGGTCCCATATCTTCATTATCTCCAACTCAAAGTGAAGGTGAACCGGCCCCTCTGGTTACCATTGGATCTCCATCTTCTCCTGCGAGAACAGCCGGGGAAGGATCTCCGGCATCAATTACTCTACCCTCTGTCCAAGCCGATCAGCAGCCTGCCTCGGGATCTAGATCCAGCATTCTTTTGGTCAATGATCGAGGGAATTCCTCGAACACTAGGTACTAACTATTCTCTAACTCGATTCTCCTCTCTTTTTCGGTTATTAGGTAGTTAAAACACATTTTCAGCCTTTTTTTTGGGTAAAAGTATCATGAAGGTCCTTGTACTAAGATTCAGATTGCATTTTGCTCCCTCTACTCAAAAAATGGGCAAATTAGTCCCTATACATCAAAATCAAAAAGTAAATCGGTTATTTTGTTAAAAATTTCATTCACTTCTATTATTAAAAACTGGTCCTCACAGGTCAGCATGAAGTACATGAGGCACGCCACTTGTCACTGTTAGATTATTTTGTTAGTCGTGCTAGTTTTTCACAATAGAAATGAATGAAAGTTTTAGCAAAATGGATTGGTTTGCTCTTTGATCTAATGTACATGAATTAAGTTGCCTTTTTTTAAGTAAAAGGGCAAAATGCAATAAGATACCTATTATAAGGGTCTCTATGATATTTTTACCTTCTTTATCACAATAACATCTTCTATTCTACAGAATGTCGCCTAATAGTCAAGATAGAGCCGGACCTTCAGAACTCCAGTCATTTTCCGAATCGTTAAAGTCTCGGTTCAGTGCCGTTTCAACAAGGTATCTGTCATACAGAGACATTCGTGGTTTTAACAAGTGATGATATTTTGATTTTTTTTTCGTTTGCATGATTTATTATAAATGCGTACTCTTTTTAGATACAAAGAGTCAATTTCGAGGAGTACAAGGGGGTGGAAGGAGAGATTCTTCTCTCGCAACACTTCCATGGCAGATATCGGTTCCGAAGTAAGGAGAGAAGTTAATGCCGGCATTGCAACAGTCTCTCGCATGATGGAACGTCTAGAAACCCGAGACAATGGAACCAACCCTCCTACCATAACAACCAATTTGGAGAACAGTTCTAATCAGGAACCAAATCACTGTCAGATATCAGACACAGGCGAAGAAGCTCCTTTGCCCGACATCACTGCCGAAGCTTCACGCGCTTCAAGTTCAACATCCAAATAAGGTGTTGAAATTTTGCTTTAGATTTCAATATCTGCATATAGATTGATCTTTTATATGATATACCTTTCTATCTAAAGATGCTAGAAATTGACAATTGCTATGATATTGGTTCATGTGCTTATCATTTTCTCGGTAAAAGTATTACTGTACTAGGAGTTATATTGCATTTTGGCACTTATACTCAAAAAATAGATAATTTTGTTTCTGTATGTTAGATCACATAGCAAATTGATCTTTTTGTTAAAAAATCTATCCATTTTTACTCTTAAAAATTGGCCCTTGTATGTCAACATGAGATACACAGGTGTCACTATTTGGTTATTTTGTCAGTCACATTAGTTTCTAACAGAAAGAACAAATTTATTCATGGATTTAATGTACAATGACTAATTTGCTTAATTTTTTCTAGTTGAGGGGTAAAATGCATTCCGACTCTTAGTACAGGGCTTTCATGGTTCTTTTACCTTATTTTCTCTTATAATATATACTCTTAAATATTATAATCTTTAGTATTTCGTATATGGTTATATGATTTTGATCTCTTAGTCTTATCATACGAAGATGCTTGGTTTTGTACTGTTGTCTCATATAAAGGATTTATTGGCAAATTGGTCTCTTTAACTATACCCCAATTTCCAGAGAGGTACTTAAAAAGTTCTTTTTGTCGATTTACCCCTTCCCATCCGAATTGAGACATGACCTTTCGACAAATACGGTATCTTATACATATATGTCTTCGAATACATATTTAATCTGACATCTGCACTCGAGTCTAAATAACATAGGTGATAGTGCCTTGATGTTGCATCTTTGATTCTTAACGAACCAAATGTTTCCTTTTTATTTTCAGATATGTTTTTGAAGGATGTATTCCAAATACATGGAAGAGAAACAGTTGGTGAGTGGGAACTTACTCAGAATAAAAAGATGCTGAATAAAAGTAAATAAAGTTATAATTATTCAGAAATTAGGGAATCAGCAGATTTATGTAAATGTATAATTTTAACTATGTTTATTTTATAATTTACAAGCCCTTTATTGTTAGGTGCTCAGAACTGTTGAAGATAACGACAAGTTCTACATACTTAAATTGAACTTTTATAAAAGATTATAACATTTTGACAACTATTAACTTCAAGATATATTATTATGTGATGGCATGATACTCGGTCAGAAAAATATATTATTTCTTTGTATATTTTTGTATTTCCTAAATTTTATATTAACTTCAAAATTTTAAGAAAGTGTCAAGTGCCAATCAAAACATTCACAATTTGACAAATATTTTTCATACAAAGTTATGAATGAAATGCTAATGCTCAAGTGCGCTAGCGTTCTATTTTTTTTTTTTATTTAAGAGTTGAGTGTACTATTTTTTTTTATTTTTTTTATTTATTTAAGAGTTGAGAAAAATTATGCGTAATTTTAAGCTTTATATAAAAAAAATTAGATATTATAAGAACTTACAAACAAGATTAATTTAAAAAAAAAAGTTATGAATGAATTTTAATTGATTAATGCTTACCTTCTAGCGAAGAAATAAACAAATGGTGACCTGGCAAGAGATCAATAATAGCCTTATCAAAATGGACAGAAATGAAACCTTAAAAACATGGCCAACAATGATAGAACTGCATCAAATTTATTCAACGTACTGTAATGTAAACAACCAGTTCCATCAAGTTGCTTCCAAAAGGGAAAAATAAGTTAACTCCAAGTCCTTCAAACTCAGATGCAGAAGTTTATAACAAAATCCAAAGCATTGGACCAAACGTTATGTTTTCCACATGCCGTCATTATTTAACCAAATGGAAACCGAGTCCAGGTGCTGCTTTCGACACCACAATAAGGCTTTTTAAAGATCACCTCCGGCACTTGTTTTCCCACCAATCCATAAATTTGGCTTGAGCAGCCATTGTGTCCAACCTGTAGAGTTGATATGCGTGATTCGCGATTTCTTGTCCAAATGTCCAACCAAAAACAGCTCCTCCTACGAAAGACAGTCCAGCACCTAACAGAAAAATAAGGGTTGAGGGAGCTTAAAGTAACTTTCATTTGTATTGTAACATTAGTCGAACCAAGTTCTATTACCAATTTATAACAGCGGAAAACTTGCAACCTAAAAGTTATTTTGTTTCGTGTTCTTGTCCCCGGAAAACCCGTGTTGAGAAGCTTAAAATAACTTCCCTTTGTCTCATAACATTAGTCGAACCAGACTTCTAACACCGAATTAAAATAGCAGAAAACTCGGAACCTAGCACGTTACTTTTAATGCACGAAAGTTAATTTTCTTCCAAGTCTTTTCATGTTATTGTATCCAGAAAACCGGGCTAAACTGTATTTTCTCATTCAATCTTATCTGTTCCTATAAACCATAAGCCGCGGAACAAGCAGTAACATTCTAGTACTACTAGTGCCTTGAAACCAGCAAAGAAAGATACCGGTAAGACCTAGACAGGCCAAGAAGACACACAAAAATGTATAACAAACTAAAGAGATACAATTAACGTGGAGAATACTGAAAACACAAGAGATCATGAGTATTGTCAAGGCCAGCACATTAACACTAGATAACAGAAGTGCCTCAGACCCTTCCGGGTGAGAACTATTCAATCAGGCACATGACTGGTGCACCAACATGTGCTTATCTGTAAGGTGATAGGCATAAAAAAAAGCCCGCCTGATTGAAATTCTCCTTAATTTCTTTTTTTTTCACTTTTTCATTGGATATATACCTTTACTTTCATCCTAGTACTAGTCCAGATATTTGAGTGTTCAACTATAAACATGGACCATAAGGAAATCATGCATATTGACTAGGAAAAAAAATGCA
This sequence comes from Gossypioides kirkii, assembly GCA_005610355.1. Classification (NCBI taxonomy): domain Eukaryota; kingdom Viridiplantae; phylum Streptophyta; class Magnoliopsida; order Malvales; family Malvaceae; genus Gossypioides; species Gossypioides kirkii. Next base: position 841,588 of record CP032250.1, read on the forward strand.
TGTTATGAAGATAAAGTAGACCGCACTTCAGAGTTTATTATATGTCTTAAAGCTTATAATACACACATGCATATATTGCACTTTTTTTTTGTGCCTTACGCCATTGACAACACTGGGGATCACAAATCATTGTGAATGGTAAAACGGTTGGGCGCTTACCGTTGCCTTATGAACTTCTTTGACTACCTATCGGGAACCATAACTGAATTCCTTGTAGTGTAATATATTCATATCAGCAGTAAAAGTACCATGGAGGCCTTTGTACTAGGAGCCAGATTACATTTTGCCCCTTCTACTAAAAAAAGCAAATTAATCCCTGTACGTTAGATCAAAGAACAAATTGATCATTTCTTTTAAAAATTTCATCAATTTGTACTGTTAAAACTGGAGTGACTGATGGAATAACCAAACAATGACATGCGACACGTCACGTATACCTCATGCTAATGTACAAAGACCAATTTTTAACAGCAGAAATGGATGAAATTTTTAACACAAAGACCAATTTGCCTTTTGATCTAACATACATAGACTAATTTGTTCATTTTTTGAGTAGAGGGGCAAACTGCAATCCAATTCTAGTACAAGGGCCTCCATGGTACTTTTACCTCATATCAGCTTAATTATGACACACTCCCCTAACTATTAAAGGAACCGATATTTTGATATTCAGACCAAACCAGGTTTCAACAATTTCATCATTATAAAACAAAAACACATATGCAAACAAAGAGAATAAGCAGTATACTACCATGTAAACTCTTTGAGTATTTCCAGGCAAAACCTGCAGTTGTGATAGCTCCGATAGCACTTCCATATAAGGCGATGTTTGCTGCTTCCCTAGCAGTCTTCAACTGAAGCAATAACCGGCATATGGTTATACCTTATGGAGATAATATTCAATATTTTAACAATAACCTTTAAATCCCCCTAATAAACTTTAAAATCAATTAACAAAAATCCCCCATTTTCACTATTAGTTTCAAGATTCAACATCTTAAGACAAATAAGATTAAATCACAAAGGGTAAAACTGTGTTCATATCTAAATAATTAAATTTACAAGCTTTGCAAATTAGGGAAAACTCATTAGTTCTAATATATAAACTCCCATGATGATAAAAACATTCAACACGAACAAGAACAGTCAAAACAATAATAAAATTTGAATTTCTCCCTATAGGCTTAATACATCATTTAGTACCTGAATGAAAAATCATAAAAATTCAAACCTAGTATATTAGCAATTAACTTTAATCAAATCAACCCTAAACCTGAATTAAACACCAAAAACCAGCAGGAAAAACAATCAAAAACGAAAAGGGAATCAGTAAGAAAGGACTAATTTTGCTACAATCTAAACTAAATCAAAGAAACCCAATGCGAAAAAACAGTAGGAAAAATATACTGATTCGACACGAAAATAAAATCGCATAGGGTACCAGTAAAAACTATTAAAATATCTAAAAAAAACCTAAACTTGAATTAAAGGAACTGTAACACGAGAAAGAAATATGAACTAAATCAAAGAAACCCAATACAGAAAACCCATAAAAAACACAAAAATTAACAGAAAAGGGAAAGAAATTATTTACAGTGGGTCCATGAACCGGATCAGAAGCGATGAACTCGTTAACATCGGATTCAGACCATGAAGGAAGGGACTGTTCACGGCCGATGAATCTTGAATAGACATTAGTGAACGGAAATCGATCGGCCCAGAATTCTTTGTATTCATCCCATTGCTTCCTCAAGAACGACTTTGATGATGAATCTTCCATTTTTTTTTTCCTTCACCTCTTAAAAAAATCGAATTAATTGAACTCTCGCTTTCTCTCAGTCGAGATTATTTCCCTCTGCCTTTCTACCTTAAAGATGGGTGTTGGAGGGTTAGGGTACCGTACAATGGCGGCTTGGGCTGTTTTGGTGCACTCACCAATCCTATTTTTACGTGTCAATTTTTTCTCTAACAATAAAATTTTATTAATATTTTGGGTTGCTATGGTTGGACTTAATTTCTAGTTCGAGTCAATTTTCTGTTAGGATAATTTCTAGTCCTAATTATTTTGAGTTGAAATCATTTTGGGTTCATACCATTCGGATTAATTTTGGTTCATTAAAAGTTTAAATTATTTTAGGTTTTAAGTAATTTTGAATTTAAATTTTTTTAAATTATTTGTTGAGTTATTTTAGTTTTTAACCATTTATGATTCAAGTTATTTTGATTTCTGCTGAATATTTTTTTCTGTTTTCTTTAAACAATAAGATTATGTATTTATATGATATGATTACTATTTATTGGTGTAATATTCTAGATAAGTTTTATGCATGTCAATACATATTCTATCCTAGACTTAACACTTATTTATGCGGTCATATGCGCGATTTCATATGTGAACTTGCAGGAGAGTGTAAGTATCCTTTTTGCGAATACTTAGCATCATGCGAGCTTGATATGCGAGCTCAATTATTCGAATCATGTAGAATCCAACTCAAATCCATTTGGAACCACTAGGGTTGTAAGTCGATAATAGTAAGTATCATAATAACTTCAAATCTATTTAAATTTGAGTTTGCGTTGTTGTCATTTTATTATCAAATCGAGTTACTACAATTTAAAATTCTAGTTCAACAAATCAAATTTTCAAAATTGGGTTAGAATCCACAAGTCACCAGTATAGGGGAGAGCAAGGGAGGGCATGCGGTGGCCTTGGTCTCCCTAAAGAATGATAGATCTATCATTTAGCCCCTTAACATTTTATGAAATTACATTAGTATGATAATAAAATTAGACTTTAATCCCAAAATTTTTAATTCTACCTAAAACAACTTTTTGACTAAGCCCAAGTTACAAATTGAAATTGCTTTTAGACTTATTCATGGGTTGGGCTACCTACCTAGGTTCAAAAGTCCGTTCAAAATTTGGGAGGATTTGGATAAAAATATTAGCCCCAAAAAATGGGCTTGGACAAAAAATTAGACCTGTTTAAAATATGGGTTAGACTCAAGCTTGAATATTCAAGCCCTAAGCCCAGCTTGACTCGACCCATTTTAAGTTTATAATACTTTATATTATGTTATTTTTATATATTATGCAATTTAAAACACATTTAAAAAATAAACCTATACTAAATATATAATATTAATTCAATGTAAACATTCAAATAATGTTAAGATTATTATATAAAAAATCAATAAATAAAAAATATATAAAATAAAATAATATAAATATTTAAAAAAATTAAAAAATAATATGGGCGAGCCTAAAATGAGCTTGAGTTAATTTTTTGTAAATATGGGTAGGTTTTGGTAAAAAATTAGACTCAAATTTCGAGTCGAGTCAAACTTAAACAAACATAAAATATATTGATATCATACTTAAGCCCGACCTTGACCCGACTCGATCATGATCACCTCTAGTTGCTTCTCATACATCAAGAGATGGAAATGCCAACGAAACATATAGAATCTTATTTCCCAGCCTTTGAAGAAATAATTGCCCAATAAAAAGTGTATTATTAGGATAAAATAGAAGAAACAAGAAAAAAAAATAAAGAATAATTCTATTGAAAGCAAACGAAAGATGAAGAAATCCCTCTTTGCGTGTGTATTTATAAAAACCAACAAAAATATAGATTTTGATAAGATATTGATTTCAAAACATAGATTTAAAACCCAAAGGGACTAAATTGAGCAATAATAAGACATCATGGAGTCGAAGGCAAATGTTGTGTTCGAAGAGTTTGAGGTGCCGACTGAATGGGTTCATCAGGTTGCAGACGACACCTTAATTGCATATGTACCAGGTCTTGTTTCTTTTCCAATTTTTCATCATTTATTTAGTTTTATTGTTATTATTATTATGATAAAAGTATAGTAGAGAGGTTTTTATTAAAAGTCGGATTGCATATTGTATCTTCTATTAAAAACGAGTAAATTAGTTTTTTTTTTATGTTAGATCAAAGAGTAAATTAATTAAAGGTAAATGTAACATTTTTTTGGAGGGCAATATTGAATTATAAATTTTTGAGATCAATTATAGATTTTATCATGTATTAATTTATGATTTTATAATTTTGAAAAGACTAAATAGAATTTATTTTTTCATTTTTAGGAGCCAAAATGTAATTTTCCTTATATTAATTTATAGGTTGATAATTGATAGAAGGCTATAATTGATAATTTATAGTCAGGGCTCTTACTTGTATTTGCCCTTGAAATTGACATTTCTATTTAAAATTCTATTCATTTCTACGATTAAAAATTGATCATTGTATGTCAGCATGGGGTATACGTGGTACACCACGTGTCATTGTTTGGTTATTTTATTGGCCGTATTAGTTTTTAACAATAGAAATTGATGAAACTTTTAATAGAAAAAATTGATTTACTCTTTGATATAATGTACAATGATTAATTTACCCACTTTTTTAATAAAATGGGCAAAATGCAATTTGACACAGAGTTCCACAATTTTTTTACTCTTATTATTTCATATATGTTTGAAAAATAATTACTTTTTATTATTTAAGATTTTTTGTGTACTTTTCAACTTTTCAATTTTTAGTTTTGATCCAAAGAATATCATATAAATATGTTTGGTTAGATTCAATTACTAGTCTTATACTATACTTACATTTGTAATTGTAGATTTGATCCATTTTTTTCAATTGGATCATTCTAAGTACTTATATTTTTTTGAATTTTGAAATTTCAGTCTTCACGCAAATGATTCTCGTTAATTCATAAATTAAATTTTGAAAATAACATAACTTAATAAATTTCACAGATATCATTTAGTGATGACTGAAATTTTAAATGGACAAGGACTAAAGATAACAAAATTAAAGTACATAGATTAAATCTATAACTTTTACAAAACACAGAAACTAATATCTAAATTTGACCTAATCCTGAAACATTCACAAAAAACTACACTTTTAAAATAGATGGATTTTATGATAAGCCATTGGCATTGTTAGCATAGGTAGAGATTTTGAGTCTTTAAATATTCAAGTTTAAGTCTTACTATATATAATTATCATGTGTGACTCTCCAATCCGCTATATATGGTTGCTATAGTTTGATTATACTCAATTATATTCTGATTATTCGCCTGTTTATTTTTGTATTAATTTGATTTTATTTCATAATTATTTTAACATATATTTATAATTATAGTAGGATCATTTTGCCATTGTTATCTAAACTAGAGTTGAACTGAAAATTAGTTGGGCAACAATCTAGAAAAAAAATTTAAATTGGTTGAATCGAGAATCAGTATGGATTGATTCACCAAGCTAAAAAATTTGTTGAATCGATGATTGAACCGATTAAATTAAATTTTAATAATTTATTTAATTAAACCGATTGGACCAATAGATAGGTTGATCGAATAAAAAAGCAACCCTGAAAAGCTTCATCTCAAACAAAATGCATATTTAAAAAAATTTAATTTCAATCAGTTGAGTCTTAGCTCAATTGAGATAACATTCTTGCTAATGCAGAAGGACGTGGGTTTGAATGCATTAAAACGTATTATCTTCCTATTTATGAGTTGGAGATAAGCTATAAATAATTCTAATAATTGTGTCAACAACAACAAATATGATCAAAACTTATTAAAAAAATAATTTTGAAGCCAAAAAAATTCACATTTTGGAAAAAAATAATTTTCTCAAGAGGAATTTTTTTCTCATTGAACAGGGTTTAATAAGGAGCAACTTAAAGTTCAAATAACCAGCTTAGGAAAATTGAGAATATATGGAGAACGTTCACTCGGTGGCAACAAAATCAGCCGATTTTCTATAGAATTCCCATTCCCATCAAACTGTGATTCATCCAAAATCAGAGCTAATTTCAGTGGCGGCATGCTCCACGTTAAATTCCCCAAATCCACCATCCAAGCCGATCAAAATCAACAAGCAAAAACATCTCCAGATCCAGATCCAGAAGCTCCGCCGTCGATGGCGGGTCCGCCGCCTGCAGATTATGCCGATGCCGCATTGAAACAAAACGACGCCGTTCAACAAGCTCCTCCGGCAGATCTAAAGCCACACGCAGTTGATGATGATATTGATACTTCAATGAAACGAAAAGATACCATTGAACAGCAAGTTCCTCCTATGACGGGGATTGATACGGCGGCTAAGGGACTGAATCGTTCAAGAAAAATTGTTTTGGCTGTTTTATCGGTCGTGGTAGTTGCCGTTTATGTTAAACATGTTTTTAGGTCCATGAAGAACGAGTATAATTAATTAAGCTTTCTTTGGAATAAGATTTGGTAACGTAAGAATTGTTATAAGATGTGATATATAAGAATTGAGATAGGAATGTATCAGGGACACACAGTAATCTTCTATCCCTTTTCAATTATTTAATGATATTTCAATAATTTCTTTCACGTCATTTATATATAAGTTTGATAATTTTTTAAATTTGAATTTTGAATCTCGAATTTCGAATCTGGACTTAAATTCGAACTGTTAATCTTGAACTTGATCTTTTAATTGAGAGTTTAAAGTTTAAAATTCGAGTTAAATTTTTTTTATCAAAATTATGTATTAATGACATAAAAAATTATTGAAATATCATTAAATAATTAAAAAAAATACAGGATGACATGACATTCCTATTTTATACAATCCTTTCTTTATAAGAATTATTTTTAATATTATATTATTATAATATATATTAGATTAAGGATGGATATGTTGAAAGTTGCTTTCAAGTTGGGCTAATCTCGAAAGATAGGTTTAAGTGAATTAAAAGTTATATTTTGCGAAAGTTATGGATTTAGTTCATGTATTTTAATTTATATATTTTTTGAATTGATCACTTTTTAGTCTTAACCTAAATAATAATGGTTAAATCCATTAGTTAAATTCAATTATTAGTCTTATATTATGCGTATGATTATAAATTTAGTTTATATTTTTCAATTGAATCATCGTTAGACCCTATACCTTTCTTTTGTTCCTTTTTGTTGATACAGTGTGCATAAGGGAGGAGAACAATAAAGAGATTAAAGTGATATTGTGGAGGGTGATTTACCCAAAGAGGTCGAGAGCTGGAACAATGATAAGAGGATAAATTAGCTGAGAGGATAATCGTTCATAGTAACTTTAGGACACTAGAAATTGATCCTTTTTCCATCGTTGGTTAAAGTATTTATAGGCGAGATCTCATTGTCCATTAATGTGATGTGGCAGATTACTATAAGGAAAGTCATCCTCATTCAATGCGTGAAGGCATGTTCATGTTGGAAAAATCTGAAAAACGATTTACAATTATAGCGAAAGTTTAAAAATTTTCAAAACTGAGCTGATTTGTGATATTTATAGCAATAAACTTCTATTGAAAAGTATTTGTGCTTTGTGCGAGATAAATTCAAGTTGATCCTAACTTTCAACCAAACGATATTCTCTGCTATCCTTGTAACATGAATTGCGTCGACTGTACACTTGAGCACACGAACCAAACACAGAACAAGAAACGATATTATTACTTTTAGTAGAAAAGTAATTCTCTTAGTAAAAATTGATAAAGATTGTAATTCGCAAAAAAAATAATTTATTCTAAAAAAATAAATTATCGTTATTTTTTACAGAATAACAATAAGTTCATCAGGCCCGTTCTTAACATTTTTGAGGCCTTAGGCAAAACAATAAAATGAAGTTTTAGGTTCTTTAAAAGTTGAAGAAAAAAAATTTAAGTCTTTTAAAAGTTGGTGAAAAAAATTTTGAGTCCTTAAAAGCTAAAAATAATTTTTGAGACCTCTTAAAAGTTGATAAAAAATTTTTTGGCTTTTTTTGGCCCCTTAAAAATTAAAAAAACAAAATTTTGGACCTCTTTTAACCTTGGACCCTGAGCAATCGCACCTCCAGACGACCCCCAAGGCCGAGCCTAAAGTTCATAATCGAGAAGTATGTGTTTTAGGTTAATCGATGTCAACTATCTATAGAAATAGATAAAATAATCTTGTTAAATAAGGGTTAAACAAATAATATTATTTAAAATAAAAAACACACTCACACTTAAACTGGAGCATGGGTGTGCGACACACTCGAATAAAAACTATTAGGGTTGTCACCCCTCTCATGTAGCATGAGATTTGGGTATCTTATGTATTGAGTTCAATTATACGAGTTTATTGGACTTTTGATCAAATATTTTATAATTTAATCCAACGCATCATATGTGTACATGTCACATCTCGACATATTAAAAAAAAGTTAAATTATTTTATAAGATTAACAAAAAAAAATAGCCTTGAGATTGAAAATATAAATGTAGTAAAGTAGAATGATTAAAAATTTTAACTATATTTTAGGTTTGAACTTTGGAGACGATGTTGTTGGGAGAGACAATCACGCACTCCATATATGGACCGTAAAATAGACTTGAATAATATAAAAAAAATAAGAGTTAATACATATGAAAGTACCTAAACATTTAGCTACCAAATAAGTATAAATTATCAAGTTTGTGATACCTCCATATATGTTACTCCAAAAATAAATTTGTCAAAAACACATAACATAAGGACCATTTATAGAATTTGATCATAATTTTTAAATAATATATTATATAATATTTTCATTCAAAAGTATCAATTATTCCATTTATTATTTATATTAAAAATCTTATCTTTACTTACATTCGGCCTTTCTAAGATTTTGCTTTCATCAAATATTCTATTGTAGCGTTGTTCTTCTCTAAATGTCCAGAAACTTCACAAATTAGAGAATATTTAGATGCTAAATCGTGTACATGTCTTTTTCTTTTTTAATATATTAGTATGATTATATAATAGTATCTGTTCATATTTTTTTAATTCTTTGATAACGCTCACACATTTTGCACACACAGACGCTCGAACCCGGGACTCCTAAGATGAACGACATCTTTTTTTCCACTGGAGCCACTTGTTGGGTTCAATTGTGTACATGACTTATTTCTTTATATTCTTTGCCTATTTCCGTGGTTTTTTTTCCTAAGGTGTTTGCTAGAACGAGCTTAATAATTAATCTTTTGCATTTTGTAAATCCATTAAAAAGTAGATACTGATCACGAATTTTAAAATTATTCTATACTCACAACAAGGATCGAAATCATATTTAAAAAACTATATATCCTAAACTAAAATTATAACTACTATATATATATCCTAAACTCTAAACTTTATATATATATATATATATATGCACGAATCAACTATAATAAGAATTAACCATTACACAAGGCAACTGATTTGATATCCGAAATCATATTTTAAAAAAAAGGTTAATATGGTATACTTGGTATTTAAATTTGATTTCAATATTTGATTTGATACTTGAGTTTGATTTCAATATTCAAATTGAGATTTGAGTTTTCTCAATTTGATATTTGAGTTTTTTTTTTCGAATTAGCCTCCTAAATCTGGTTTAAATGTTCAGTTTGGTATATGAGTATAGTTAGATCCAATCTCTTGATCCCCACGGAAAGGAAAAATAATTTCACATTCTCTTTGAGAAGGGAGGATTAGGAAAAACCTATTGATTACAACCTTTTCCAAACCTCCGAAAAAGAACAAAAAAAACTCGAATGGCATAATCCCTTCGTTACCCCAAAATGAAAGGAGAGATATTGTAGTTCTTAATCTATGAAGATAAATTGTTAGGTGCTTCATTTTATTTTCTCATTGAGGCCAAACTTAAACATGTGTTCAAGAGATTGCTGCCTATATACTGATAAGGAATGTACGAATTATCAAGATTAGAGGAGCAGTGATGGTCCCCCTTTAGACCACCCAAATCGCATTAGTGAATAGAAAATTTGATTTTCATTAGATCAAGTCAAATATTCATTAGGCCACATTTCTTTGGTTGGGTATCAAATTAAATATTTAAGTTATACCAAATGATATATTAATCCAATTAAAAATGGTCAAATTGAAATATAGGGACTAATCCACCAAAATGTATACTACAAGGACCTTTCTTAAATTTTACCAAAAAGGAAAAGTAAAAGTAAACATTTGCCAGCGGGTGAGAGAGAATCAGATGCCTTACTGTATTGGGCCCAACTTTGGGCCTTTATTTATACTTGCTACCATTTTCTATTTTATCCATATTCAACGCATCACACTCTTTCTCATCATTTTTCTCCGCCATTTTTTCTCTCCCCAAACACCTCATTTTCCCGAGAAAACAAAAAAAAACAAAAAAAGCCTAAGTGAAGAAGGAGAAGTAGAAAAAGAAAATGGCGGACCAGCTTACCGATGACCAGATCTCTGAGTTCAAGGAGGCCTTTAGCCTCTTTGACAAGGATGGCGATGGTCCCTTCTTTCATCTCTCTCTTTCCTCACTAGTTTTTTTTCTTGATTTTTTTTAAAAATATGCTGGAATAATGTTCTTCGTCCGGTTCAGCTCTGGTTTGCGGATCTGAGTGTTATTTCTCGTTTTTTATGCTTATTTTTTTGTTTAATTTTTGAATTTTGCGATCGTTTTTTTTTTCGTGATTTGAAGGGTGTGACGGATCTAGGGTTCCGAATTATGAATTTACGATCTTGATTGATCTTCTTTTATGTATTTTCTTGCTTTTGATGGCTTATCGCTGATTCGCTGTAAATTTTTTCGTTCTCGTTGACCTTTCTGGGTCGTGATGTTGATTGCATTTATGACTTATCTTTGATGCTAAAGAGACTGACCTAGATCGCCATTTCGTTTCGTGATTTGCTCCATAGTTATATGTTTGAGATTTGATGTTTTATTTAATCATGATTGAAGGTTGCATTTCTTTTAAGCTCCAGGGTTCGTTGGATAGGACCTCTAGCAAATTTCTTTTGATCTATAATCCCAAACATGGAAAAGTATGTTTAGTACTTGGTAGCTAAATACTTGAAGGCTATTGAATCAGTTGATTTCTAGAAATCAATATACTTTGTTACATGTATTAGTTGATCCATCAGTTGTTAAACTTTGAATTTTCGATGTTTTGCTCTATAAATTTGATCAATTGCATTTCTGCCTGCATGTCAGTGTCGTTTTCGCACATTGGAAAATGTTAGGATCTGCATCAGTGCTTTTTCGGCTATGCCTTTGTGTCTATTTTTATTGTTTCATAGCTGAAACCATAGTCTTATTTCCTTCATTTGTTTCCGATACTTGCTATATAGGTTGCATTACTACGAAGGAACTGGGTACTGTGATGCGATCACTCGGACAGAACCCTACTGAGGCAGAACTCCAAGATATGATTAATGAAGTCGATGCCGACGGAAACGGGACCATTGATTTCCCTGAATTTCTCAACCTGATGGCAAGGAAGATGAAAGATACCGATTCCGAGGAGGAACTTAAAGAGGCTTTCAGGGTGTTCGATAAGGATCAGAACGGTTTCATATCCGCTGCCGAGCTGCGTCATGTTATGACAAATCTCGGCGAGAAGCTTACTGACGAGGAAGTCGATGAGATGATCCGTGAAGCTGATGTTGATGGTGACGGCCAGATCAACTACGACGAATTTGTCAAAGTCATGATGGCCAAGTAAGGATCTCTCCAACCAAAAAAAAAACAAAAGAACAGAGTAGATAAGTTTGCAAAGATTTCAATCTCGTAATTGGTTCGTTTTTCTAGTGTTCGATGGTTGGGTCGTTTGATTACCATTTGCAATATTTTGTTGACCGGCTTGTTTGCTCTGTTTTTTTTTAGTAGTCTGGGTTTTTATTTTTCTTATATTTGGTTTTTATTTTTATTTTTTGCTTTCTATTCTTGGTGCCTTTGAAACCTTTAGAACAATTTGCAAGATTCCAATGTTTTTCTTTTGCTTATGGCCTATGGGTGACTAATTTTTACTATATTTTAAAATTTTAAAAGTACTTATTTTCAATGGTTTGTCTGGTTTGCCTTTTCGAATGGCACTTGAATCCATGTCTTTTTAATTATTGCAACAGTGATATCAATAGAGTTAAGGTTCAATCATCTTTTGCAAGTGTTTCTTTCTCGTATTTGTCCATCCGATATTCCGGTATTTGTTTGGTTTCATATTTTCCCTTTCGTGTCTTCCTTTCGTTTTCTGTATTTTCCTCTCGCAAAACGACGATGCTCGATGATTTGATCTTGAAATAATCCAAATTCAAAGCTTAAACTTCGATAGGAAGGAATCATAGCTTTGAACTCTTTTAAAAAAAAATAAGGGTAAATATATATTATGGTACCTGAACTTGGTCTTAAGGTTCAAATTGGTACTTAAGGCTTTTTGTTTATTTAGATATTTAAACTTGGTCTCAAGGTTTAATTTAGTATTAGAAGTCTTTTTTTTTGGTTTGATTAGGTACTTGAGTTGATTTTTTGTTTCAACCCGGTTCATGAATTTGGTTTCATAGTTCAAATTAATTTAATTAAGTACTAATTTGGATAAAATAGTTGAACTCAAGAATCAAATTGAACAAAGAAGTTAAGTTTAATTACTTAATTGAACCTTAAAATTAAGTTCATGTACCTAATTAGATTAAGCTAAGTTTAGGTATCAAAATATATATTTACTTAAAAGAATATATCGAATCTAATGAAATTTTCGAATCTGATTTATATGAACTATTGAACTTTGTCCTAAATTAATTTGAATCTGAAAAATTTTGTTTAATATTAAAATAATAAATTAAAAAGTCCAGAATATTTTAGTTTTAAGTTTAGACTAAATTAGATTTTGTATATTATTTAAAATTGTTTTGATATTTAAACTTTGATTATATGTTTTTATTATAATGTTAAGCATTTATATGTTTCTAAGTTTCATATTTTTTTATATAAATTTATTTAATTTCTTCTTTTTTTTCAAAGTTGTAATCTTTTTTCTATCTAAAAAGTTTTGCTAAATATTTCTCTTTCAAATTCTTTTTTCCTCTAATAAACACAACTCAAATAGGTCAAATTGTATGTTTCAAAAAATAATTATAATTTTAATTCGCCAAATAAATTGATGTGAAATTCTTTTTTTTTTTTAAACATGTAATGGCATGACGTTACACCTTCACATTTTTTTCTCCGATTGCACAATATTTTTTTCATATATAAAAAAAAGATAAAAATGAAAAAAAAATCATATTATATCAAATTGTACAAAGAAATTATCCATTACACCATTATATCTTCTTCTATTTTAAAAAGTCACATTAAATTGTTTGACAAAATTAATGTGAAAAATATTAACTTAAAATACACGTTAAATATACTAAAAAATAGAATGATTAAAATTTTACCAACTCAATTAAAATTTATTATTTTTTAATTTCATGCATTGTATGACATACATATATAATTTATTGTTTTTTAGTACTTTTTTAACTATATCGGTGTATTGACACACTTATACTGTGAGTGAAAAAAAAAGCATATTTAAAAATAAAAAATATTTGTTTTTCCCTTCAAATATTTATAAAATTTTAAATTATTTTGATTCAAGTTAATTTGGACTGGGTTGGTTTGATTTTAAATATTTTTTAATAATCTCATTATATGTCCTGATCATATCTACTTGTTTTGAATAATACTTAGAACTACCCATAATTTTTTCTCAACCCATAAATAAGAAGATAATGCGTTTCGACGAACTTGAATCAATGTCTTCCTGCATTAGCAACAATGCCATGTCAATTGAGTTAAGATTTAATGGCAACTTTTAAATTTTATTAAATTACTTTCTTTGAATTATTTTTGAGTCTAAATTTATTCATGTTTGAATTAATGCAATAAGAATGTCAATTGATTCGAAGTTTAGTTACTATAAATTAAAGTAATTTCAAATTATTTATTCAAATTATTTTAGATTGAACGAATTTAAACCATTAAATTTGTATGATTTAATCAAAGTGGATCGAATTGCATATTTGAATCCAAATTTCATTTCATTTATTTAATTTTTTAACAGGAGAAGAGAGAGGGCAATGTCAGATGTGGACACCACCAGCAAGCGTAGCCAAAAATCTAAAGGAAAACGACGTCGTAAATGCGTTTTCCTATAAAGGAGAGTTATTTTCTTTCCTTTATTTATTTATCCATTTTTAAAAGCCAATCTCTAAAGGCTAATGCTATAAATCAACATCCCATATTTTGTATGTTCTAACTCTATTGTTCCAATCAACCTAATATATATATATATATATGCAATGTGTGTTTCATGATTTTGAACCTAAACTCGAAAATAAAATAAAATGAGTGTGCAATTTTATTTTATCTCGAACAATGCTAGTGAAAGATAAAAGTTTTAACCGTTTAGTTATTAGTCTACATATGTAATTACATATGATAAGTTTAATATGGTTTTAATTCGAATTCATTTATCCCACATCATGATCCCATAAAGATAACAAACCATTTTATTAGATTCGTAATTTTTGCATGGATAAAACTATAAACTTTTTGTATGAATAAATTTATGCCTTCATCATACAAAGATTCAAATTGCATCATTTCTTGTTAGGGATCTACTCGTATAAATAACAAAATAGAAAAGGTAGAGAAGATCGAACACAAATTTTACGTGGAAAACTCTTCCGAAGAGGATAAAAATCAAGGGCAAAGGAGGCTTCGACTTTTCACTAAATGAGCAAAAAAACGAGAGTACAATATGGACAAAATGTACTACATATACATTATCCAAAACCTCAAATACAAAACCCTAACTCTCATAGAACAAACTCAAAAATAAAACCCTAACTCTCATAGATCTCTCAAAATGAGTACAAAATTATCTCTATAGTTAACATGAAAACTCTCTATAACAACCCTAAATTTTGATTTAAGGAAGAAATTGAGTTTTAGTGGAACTTAGGGACTAAATTGAACTCTGATTTAAAATTATGTGGCCAAATTAAGATTTTAGGGATTAAATTGTGAAATGGATAAAGTTTGGGGGCCAATTTGGAAACCTTTAGTTTTTGGAACCCTTTGTGCAATTTACCTATTTTGCTAAGTTTTTAAACCCCATTTTATTTTATTTCAAACCCTTTCATCTCCCTTTTCTATTTTCCCCCTTCCAGCCGATTACACCCCTCCCTTTCTCTCTTTTCAGTTCGTGCTCCAGCAACCGTGTTTCCACCGTTCGTGCGTCGCACCGCCACCACTATTGCGCTCCCCATTGACTTGTGAGAACAACACTCCCTCCATTCACCCCTTCAAATGGTTGATACTAAAACCACACAACGATTGGTGATGATTGGATGGGGAGGAGTTCTGCGGAACCTTCTCCATTGTATTTGTGAGCAGGTGATTGGGTGCATTGCATTGTGCTTGTGATTCTATTGCATGTGAGTTGTGATAAGTTGTGTGCTTATTTAAATGTTTTGTGAAAATCTCTATGGTATTGTGTTATGATTGCTTGCATATTAGAGACACACTGGGCTCTTTAGCTCATACCCCTTAGTTCCTCTTACAGATATTCTTGGACATAGGCGATTTAGTACTTGGAGGATCTCTCGATTTTATATACTTCTATTTTATCAATCAGTATGGAATATTTTGTAGTTTTTTATACTGTTTTATTATCATAATATTCGGGATTGTGTTTTAAATTTAAACTTGAGATTTTAGATATTTTGGATGTACCTTTTGATTGGATTCATAGATTTGGTTCAGGTTATTTTAATAACCATTGTTACATTCGTACTTATAAGCTTTTATGATTCCTAAAGATAATAGAAGTTTTGTTTTAATGTTACTTTATTGAAAAATTATAATGAATTTATGGTTTAAGTGGTTACTTGATGGTGAAATTACAATTGTGACCTTTTGAATTCGATTATATCTTCTAGGTCGGGTAAAGCGGCTCACACTCTCACCAAAACTCATTTGCGACTACATCTTGTCGCCCCCCCCCCAAAAAAAAAAGCCCTATAGTACTACATCATCTTTAATTTCCTTTTTAAATGGCCTCACAAAATAGGGATGCAAGATCCCTTTTTATAGGTTAAGATTAGAGGTCTAATCATAATAAAATATCCTGAAGTAATAAGAGTTTAACTGAGAGAAAAAACCTGATTTATGTGGGAAACACATCGTCATGCTGCAACGTCCCCATTCGCATCGTCACGACGTCATTCGTTGTAGTAACATAAAAAAACTTCTCATCGTGACGTCGCCGTCTGTTCGTCCAAAAGTACAAGACACACCCAACATTTCTTTACTTGATTATAAAAGTTAAATCTTACTCCATCTTTGTTTATCAATCTTTACATATAAGAATTATTTTCATTACCCTTATTATTAAAAATAAAAACAAAAACTTAATATATTCACATCGAATAAAAAAAATATAGATAAGACATTAGAAAAATATATCAAAATTAAATAAGAAATGATATATTAAATTTTTATATATCTAATCAAATCCAAGAGAAAACCTTTAAATATTTTTTTATTAATAGATAAATTTATTTAGTTTTAAAAAATAAAAAGGTAAAACTTTAAGAATGGATGATTAAGTTTTAAATTTATTTATTTACTATAGTAGTAGATTGAACCTTCGTACTTTAATTTGATCTCAAATGGTAACCGATGAATTTTAAAAGTTATTTTATTTTTTAAAATTTATAGCGTTAAATATATTATCACATGTGTAATGCAATAGTAAATTATTAATTTCACATAATACTCATAAAAAAATCTGGCAATGAAATTAATGGTTGTTGTTTGATTCAAAACTAAAATTTTAGAATTCAATTAGTATCGAGATTAGATATGATTAAATTGAAAAAAACATGGATTATATCCATGACTTACATATAGTTATGGCTAATTGTAGAATCTAATCAAATTAATTTAATTGCTATCAATTGGGTCAGAATTGAAATTTCAAAATTTGAAATACACAAAGACTAGAACTAACTAATTTTAAAGAAATATACGGATCAAAATTGACCAAATTAAAGTATAATGATTAAATTCACAATTTATGTATGATACAAAAACTAATAACAACATTTAAGGTAAAAATATCATAAAGGCCTCTGTATTATGAGTCAAATTGCATTTTGCTATTTTTATTAAAAAATAAGCCAATTAGTTTCTGTATTTTAGATCAAAGAGCAAATCAGTCATTGTTTTAAAAATCCCATCCATTTATAACGTTAAAAACTGATATTTGTACGTTAATATGAGGTATACGTGGCACGCGACATATCACTATCTGGTTATTCTATCAGTAATATCAGTTTTTAATAGTAAAATGGATGAATTTTTTAACATAAAGGACCAATTTTCTATTTTATGTATTATACAATAATTAATTATTTGTTTTTTGAATAAAAAAATAAATTACAATCCAAATCCCTGTACAGAAATTTCATTCTACTTTTACCCATAACTTAGCCTAAAATCGAACATAGACTATTTATGCTTTAAATTTTCACAAAATTTTGCTAATGTCAGTATTATTTTTTTATAAATAATAAAGTTCATTTTTTAATTTTAATATTAATAATCTAATTTTTGTTTAACACGAAACGAATAAATTTCATTTTTAACATTAATAGCAGGAATGTCCACGTGGGCAATTACGCGAATTAAAAAAATGTTCGAATAGGGAAATAATAGCATAGGATAAATATTGGTCTAATGTTGTTTCTAGTCCCTATACTCTTTACATATTTAGAAGTTAATCTCTATTTTAATCTAAGAATTTTTTTTTTAACAATAGAAGTTTATTTGAAGCAAACGTGAAAAGAATTGTAAAATATATAAAAGAAATTGGTCACATAGAGAAAGTCATACCGGAACAAAAACTCAAACTCTCACTCTACTTCTTTGAAATAATGCTGAAAATGTTCAAGACTCTTGATTTAGAATCGAAAACATTACATTATTTTTTTTTATCTTATTTGATTTTTCATGCGTGTGATATTGTATACATAACTAGTTTTTAATAAAAAAAACATATAATTTATACTATATATTAAATATTTGATTGAGTTGGTGTCGAGTTAATGTAATAACAAAAATACCTTTTACTTTTACAAAGTAAATTGTATTATTTTAAGAGTATTTTTATTGCTTTTTACATTTAATATATATAAAAAATATACACATATAATCGGATTTGAACTCTTACTTTTGTTGTTAATTATATCAATTTAAAAAAATATATTTGTCATATAATTTTATTTTTCGTGTGTCATAATCCAGTCTAATTTATTAGAATTACAAATTGACTTCAATTAGAAAATCAAAAGGAACTAAATTGATGAGATTAAAACTAGAAAGACCCAATTTTAAATATGAAAAGAATACAAGACTAATATCGTAATTAGACCTAAATATTTTTCTAAATTCAAAAACAAAAAAAAAATTCGTAGATTGAATAAATAGCCATCGGTTTTTTTTGTTGATTTGTTGCTCTGATAAATTTGTTAAATTTATTTAGCTATAAAAAACTTATAATTTCTCCCGCAAAAAACGAAGAAGATCGAAGGCAAAAGAAGGTCTCTCATTGTCGGTTCTCTCAAAAAAAAATTTACACAAGTTTCTTTCAGGTCAATTCTAATCTCTTCTTTATTTTTATGTTTCTTTTTCGCTTAAATTTCTCCTATTAATTGATAGAAATTTTCGATTTGGAAGTTCTTTGATTTGATTCTTTCTTCGCGGGAGGAAACAATGTCGGTTTTGATTTTTTTTTTTGTTCGAATTAGTAAAGTTCTATACATTTGGATGCATAATTTAGATTATTTTTATAATTAAGTTGATCTCAATGCTTATATTATTGTTTTGCAACGAATTAAATGGTTTGAAAAGAGTAAGGTTAATCGGTTAGGAGGATTTAATGTTTTATGTTTGATTATAGATTTTGATTTTCAAGGAAAATTTGAATTTTTTGTTTTGTTTTGTTCGAATTAGATGCTCGAATTAGTAAAGTACAATACATTTGGATACAGAATTTAGAATTTTTTTTTTTTTTATAAATTAAGTTGATCTCAATGCTTATATTATTGTTTTGTAACGAGTTAAAAGGTTTGAAGGAGTAAGGTTAATCGGTTAGGAGGATTTAGTGTTTTATGTTTGATTCTAGATTTTGATTTTCAGGGAAAATTTATTTATTTTTTGGTTGAAATAAATGTTTGAATTAGTAAGCTTTATGCATTTGGATTACAGAATGCGGAAAATTTTTGAGTTTTAAATTTTTTTTAAGAAAAAAATCAGTTAACTAAGTGCTTATGTTATCGTTTCATAGTGAATTAAATGTTTTGAAAGAGTAAGGTTAATTGATTAGGAGGATTTAGTCTTTTATGTTTGATTCTAGATTTTGATTTTCAGGGAAAATTTGATTTTTTTTTTTTGGTTGAAATAGATGTTTGAATTAGTAAGCTCTATGCATTTGGATTACAGAATGCGGAAAATTTTTGAGTTTTAATTAAAAAATATCAGTTATCTAAGTGCTTATGTTATTGTTTCATAATGAATTAAATGGTTTGAAAGAGTAAGGTTAATTGTTTACGAGGATTTAGTCTTTTATGTTTGATTCTATATTTTGATTTTCAGGGAAAATTTGATATATATATATACACATACATTTGGTTGAAATAGATGTTTGAATTAGTAAAGTTTCATACATTTGGATACAGAATACAGAAAAATTGTGAACATTTTACATTGAAAAAAATAATTTCAGTTATCTAAGTGCTTTTTTTATTGTTTCATAATGAACTAAACGGTTTGAAAGAGTAAGGTTAATCGATGAGGAAGATTTAGTCTTTTATGCAGATTCTAGATTTTGATTTTCAGTGAAAATTTGAAATTTTTTTGTTTTGATTTGGTAAATAGATGTTTGAATTCGTAAAGTTTTATACATTTGGATTACAGAATATGGGAAATTTTTGAACGTTTACATTTTTTTGTTTTTAATAATTTCTGTTTATCTACGTGCTTATATTATTGTTCCGTAATGAATTAAAAGGTTGGAAAGAGTAAGGTTTGATTCTAGATTTTGATTTTCCTCTTTTGGTTGAATAATGCAGCGTGATAATTAGGTAGAGCGAAATGATGAGGCTGCAAACCTATGCTGGTCTCAGTTTAGTCGCGATGTTAGCTGTTATTTACCATGCATTCAACAGTAGAGGCCAATTTTATCCTGCTATGGTATATTTATCAACTTCTAAGATCAGCTTGGTGCTGCTTCTCAACATGGGGCTTGTGTTTATGTGCATCTTATGGCAAATAACCAAAAAGATATTCCTCGGGTCCCTTCGTGAAGCTGAGGTTGAGCGGTTGAATGAGCAGTCGTGGAGAGAGGTTATGGAGATCCTCTTTGCGATCACTATTTTCCGTCAGGACTTTTCGGTTACGTTTCTTGCTATGGTTACTGCTCTGTTGTTAATCAAGGCTTTGCATTGGTTGGCACAGAAAAGGGTTGAGTACATTGAGACGACCCCTTCTGTTCCTATGTTGTCTCACATTCGGATTGTTTCTTTTCTGGGTTTCCTTCTTCTTCTAGATTGTCTGTTTTTGTCAAGTTCTATCAAGTTTCTGATCCAAACACGGCAAGCTTCAGTTTCCCTATTCTTTGCGTTTGAGTAAGTTTTTTAACTCGGCACATTTTCTTTGTTTCTTGATTAATGATAACATGTATCATTGTTCTTTGTCTGTGTTAAAACATGTATTAACTACTACTTGTGAGTTTTCAAAGTTACTGAAAATACGTTATCAGCTGTACAAGGGAGTGGTGGATCTTTATTTTCCAGTTTATCTATTTTCACTCTGACTAATGTTGAATTCCTTGGGTCTAGGTACATGATTCTGGCTACGACAATAGTGTCAACTTTTATAAAATATGTTTTCTATGTGAGTGACATGCTTATGGAAGGACAATGGGAGAAGAAGGCTGTCTATACCTTCTACTTGGAGCTCATTCGGGACTTGCTTCACTTGTCTATGTATTTATGCTTCTTTCTTGTGATTTTCATGTAAGTAAACTATTTATTTTTACTCTCTGCATGATCACAAGTTATTTATTCTGCTTTTAGATTTTGAAGTTTGTGACATGTGAATGGCATAGTACTAAAACTTGGTTTCTATTACATTTAGCTGTAATGACACAGAAATCAGCTTCTAATCCTAAGAAGAGTATAATTTTTTGTCATGAGAACTTAGTCTCATCTGGCTCTGTTGCCAACTTGTTAAAGGCTGTGCTGCTAGGTCTTTAAAGGATAAGTTATAATAGAGAATGGATATACTATGATAAATTTAATAAACTTTTTCTTCACCAGCCTCAGTATCTTAATTTGCTTGTGTGTATGTGTATATATCCTACAGATTAATCAATGATATGATTGTTTATTTTTAATTTGTTTATGCAGGAATTATGGTGTACCTCTGCACTTAATACGGGAGCTATATGAAACCTTTAGGAATTTCAAAATTCGTGTTGCTGATTACATGCGTTATAGGAAGATTGCTTCAAATATGAATGACAGATTCCCAGATGCAACCCCTGAAGAGCTCGCTGCGTGTGTCAAATATTTGATTGTGAACTCAGTTTTATATAATTTTAGCAATCTTTTAAATTCAATTTGACTTGTTTTTAATTGCTTACTGATTGGATGAACAGAAATGATGCAACATGTATTATATGCCGTGAAGAGATGACCACAGCAAAGAAGTTAATTTGTGGACATTTTTTTCATGTGCACTGTCTTCGATCGTGGCTGGAGAGACAGCATACCTGCCCTACATGTAGAGCTCTTGTTGTACCACCTGAAAATGGAACAAGTTCATCTGGAGGGCAACATGGACCTTGGTCAGATGCTCAAGGACAAGGTAACCTCATTGTAACATAATCTACAACATCCTTGGAGGATTTTGATTTTCTTGATAAATTTGAACGGTTGTATGCCACCTGTTAGCAGACCTATTTGATTTTCTTGTCGAACTGCATGTAAGCTAGTTAAGGCCTGTGCCTTTATAAGGTGCGGAAATGTAAAATGATCACAGGTTTTACTCGTGCTTCAAGGGGTGTGCCTTAGTATGGTGTATATTACTTGAAGGCTTTTTCACTCCAACTCCATCTAAAGATGTTGTTCATGTTTTGGCCTCAAGTTTTTGGGGATAACCTGTCCCATATCCCAGTTATCTTATACCACTTTGAAGCTGTTAAGGTGATTCGGGTTGAAAAGAACTGGGATGTGGAAATTAAAGAATTACTTGGCTTTACTTCGATATTGCTTTGCTTCTAACTTCTATAACTTCACATTTATCAAATCGGCATTACTGTTTTAAAAACGTTAGTTAATTGTTTGAAGTGGGAACAGGGTCCGGCACAAGTTCAGCTCGACAAGGTCCTGGTGGTGACACGGCTGCTGATAATTTGACCCAGCATCAGGCCAGGCTTCAGGCTGCTGCCACTGCAGCATCAATATATGAGAAATCCTACGTCTATCCATCTGCAAACACTCTAGTTTGGTAAGTAGTTTTATGCTTATAATACTTCATGTCAAATTTGCAGTTTCCTCATTTTGCTGGCTGTTTTCCCCTTGCGATTATTTTAACTGCCAATTGCAGTGCTCTAATTATCAATTATTGCATTTTGCATTGAAATGATGGCTTTTGAAAGCTGATAAGTTGTTCATTGCTTTAGAGGCTTCTCTAGATCATCAAGGTTTCAAAGTGTTATATTGATGTCGATTCCTATACATGATCTGATCTGGCTCCAAATGCATTAGTTTTGCCAATCCCGACTGGTACATCCATTTACGTGTTACAATCTTGTGCATTTTAAATGCAGGTCTCCTGGATATGCTGTACTTCCCAAGGCTTATGGGCAACCTACTGACTCCACAATGGGTGAATCTAGTGGGGAAACCACATCCACCGGAGAACAATTTGTCATTCCTGGTGGACAAGTCAACTTGTCCTTTCCACGGTTCCCACATTGTGCTTTTGCTCCTTTCCAATTACCTCGTGTTAATGGAAACATGGGAGAGGCATCAAGTAGTAAGCTGAACATTCCAGATTCTCAGTTGGAAGCTCAGAAGAAGATCATTCAGCAGCAGATTGAGGTATCATTTATGTGTCATAAGATTGCTATTCTTGCTTTCTCCATCAGATTATGCGTTACAATTTTTTTTTAAAAGAGAACAAACTTCTATATCTTGTCCCCTACCGTGGGATATATGTACTTTTTCTTGCTCAAGACAACAACAATTGGTATATACCCCCCCTACCCACCACACACATACATAAAGTTGTGGGATCTGCTGCATGGCATGAGATTACCAATGCCATAGTCATGACCTTTTTGAGGACAGCCACCTAATAGCACTAGGATTTAGAGCTTCCATACATATGTACATGCATCATGCATGCATGTAAACATACATACATACATGATGAAAGTACCATGAAGGTCCTTATACTAAGAGTCAGATTGCACTTTGCCCTATTTACTAAAAAACGGGCAAATTAGTTTTTGTATGATAGATCAAAGAGCAACCTGATCCTTTTATTAACAATTCCGTTCATTTTTACGGTTAAAAATTGGTCTCTGTATGTCAGCATAAGATACATGTCCACGCCATGTGTAACTGTCTAGTTATTTCGTTAATCGTGACAGTTTCTAATAGTAGAAATGGATGAAATTTTTAACATAAATGATCAGTTTGTTTATTGATCTAATGTATAGAGACTAATTTACCCATTTTTTGAGTATAGGGCAAAATTCAACCTGACTCTTAATATAGGGACTTCTATGGTACTTTCCCCATACATGTATAATTGTGTGATTTGCTGCATGGCATGAGAAGTTGTCAAATGATCTCACACATTTCCAAATTGCTTTATTTGTTATTCAACATTTTTCTTTGTTCTTAAAATTGAGTAGGTGCTACAAAGTCAGCTCCAACTCCTGCAGATGCAGAAACCGAAAACTGAAGAAAGTGCGGACACTGGTCCCACAGCCTCGTCGGACAGAAAAGGGAAGACCATTTCTTCTTCTTCTTCAGGAGATTGAAGAAAGTACGTACCTCTTTCGCAACTGTAATATTTTTTTTTGTTTTACATTACATCGGAACACCGCCTTACTAACATTCTTGCCAGTAGGCGAAGATGTTTTAGGTCCTTACATGGGGAACTAGTGAATGAATGAGTAGACATAAGAAAGAAAAAAAAAAGGGGGGGGGGGTTAAGTTTAGGCGAAAATTTGTGGCATTGCTTCATTGAGGGGAAAAATTGTTTTGAAGCAACAATATTACTTTTTGAAATTTAATTTTGATGAAAAAAATTTAATTACCAAAATGTTTATTAGTAAGGAAAAAAAAATTATATGTTATAGGTGTTAATTTTTCATTTTTACATGTTTCATTTTTTTTCTTTATTTTCTTTTATAAAAAAATGTTGTGAAACTAATAATAAAATGATAAGAAAAAAACAAATAGAAAAGTGGGGAAAATTGAAAAATAAATAGTTAGGTTAGAGATGTTTATGGGTTGAATAGGGTTAAATTCGAGTTGGACTCATGCATAGTATCGATGCCATACATGATTTTCAAGCTTGGCTTGGTAACCCGATTTGAAATATGCGTCTTAAATTTTGCTTGTAATTGACTAAGTCTCGTTCATATTTTTTTTTTATATAACTTTTACGAGCATTATATGCTTTTTTTTTCTTTTATTAAAATTTTAAGTATAAACAACTTAATAATTTTTTTAATATTTATATTATAATATATTATAATTAAGTTTTTATGGATAAATCATATAATACATGAAATAAATTAAAAAAATATAAAATTAAAAAACGTTTTGAGCTCTTTATATTGAAATTCGATGAGTAATTTAAATAGATTTAATCTTTTTTATCCAAACCAAATTTTGGATCTAATATTTTTCAGTAAAACTTCTCAAATTTTGGCGGATCTTTCAATATAGACGGATAATTTAACCCTCCCTCAACTTTCTTTATCGTCTCCTCTATTCCATAAGCGTTTCATAATTTACCATTTATACTAGGTCAGTGCAATATATAATCAAACTCCTTTATGATTAACTTAACTTAGAAATTATTTAAAAAATCAATTAGAAATTGATTAAAAAACCAATATCTTACCATTAAAAAACTATTAAAAACCCAATATATTACGATTTAAATTTTAACAGATATAGTTGTCTCTTTATTTTTTTTCTCATATAATGTAGATATATATATTTTCAAAATTATTCGTCTTAAACGGAACTAAATGTACATATATTTCTTCATTGAAAAGATGTATGTTTTTCCACTCACTAGTTAGTGTTTTTCCTCGAAAAGATATCTGTTTTCCACTTAAGTGGAGCAAAACTCGATTTTATTTTAAAATTTTTGAATTTTGAGTAATCGAATTATTTAAGTTATTTAATATTTTTAAGTTAATTTGAATAAATTATTTGAGTTTCAAGTTCGAGTTCAATTGAATTTTACAATTCGAATAATTAAAATAATTAAAATAATATATTAGTATAAATATCTTTTTTGTCCCTATTAATTTTGAAAATGAGCAAATTAATTTGTCTCAACAAAAGATTTAAAAATTTAAAATAAGTTTTTAACATTCAAAATAGTTTTAAAATTCAAAATATTTATAAAAATTTTAAAATTTATATTATAAAAATATAAAAATTAAAAAACAACTAAATGATTCTAAATAATATATAAAAAGGTTAAAAATCTAAAAAAAATCTAAAATATTTTTGTTGACCTAAATAAGTAAATTAACGATTCAAGTTCATTATACTAAAGCATCTTATTATTATTATTTTATTTTGAAAGAGTTTTCAAATATATTCGATTTCAAATTTACATACTTTAACATGAAATTAGTTATATTGTAAAAAAGTTTGAGTTTGAGTTTGATATTTTTAATTTTTTAATTTAATTCGAATAATTTCACTAGAATAAATTTAATTATTTTAATATATTTAGTAAATATTCTTAATTAATAAAAAATTTTAAAATATAATTTCTAAAAAAAATCCACAACATTTAATAAATCCAGAAATTTTAATATATTAATTTTCTGATGGTAAAAGTAAAAATATTTATTAAAAAACTATTTTTTCCTTTTTTTTGGGGGGTCAAAGTGAATTCTTTTCACCCACGTAAAGCACACTAATGCTGAATAAACCGACTTCAAACTCCACTATTTAATTAAAAAACCCCCTCTTCAAATCAGTAACCGATAGCAAATTACCTAATTCTTCTGTTCTTTTTACTATTATTTTAACGGCGATGACGATGAAGATGACAATTACTCACGTTTACTGTTCTCACTGTCTCCACTATTCCAAAGCAGCCATTGAAGCTAACTTCTTGTAAGCACTCTCTCAAATTCTTGATTTTCATAACAAATCTTCTAAATTTTCAATATATTTTTTCATTCTTTTCTATAAATTTAATATTTGATTTAATATATGGCGATGAATGTGCGATTGATCGGAGTGTAGTTCTTGTTCGAGTTGTGGAAAATTGGTAAGCGACGTTAATGTCAAGGGAAATCCAGATTCGGTTGTAAAGAAGAAATCCAAATTTCCAAGGTCTAAAAGAAACAGAAAGAATTCCATGAAAATCAAAGGTGCGTTTCTTCTTGGATCAGATGAGAAGAAAGATTGAAGAAAAAAACTCGGTTCTTTAGGTTATTAATTTTTTTGGAGAATATTTGTTTGTTTTTAATAATAATAATATTATTATTTTGTTCTTTAGGTTATTATTATTATTATTATTAATTAATTAAACAATTAATATAAAATTAAACTTACGTTTTTAAAATTATTTATATTGAAATTTTAATCTATATTATTTTAGAAAAAAAATAAAATATAATAATTTATTTCAAATATGATTTTAAAAAATGATAAAAATATCAATTTATGTAATAAATAAGCTTTGATTTTGTATATTTTTATATGTAATATTTTTATTTAATTAATTTTCATCAATTATTGATAATATTATCGAATCACATACACAAACAATTATATTAATTCAATAGGAAAATAATATATACATATAAATTATAATTTTAATTTTATATAAATATCAAATCAAAATTTATATATCAAATAATTTTGATCTCTTTTCATTTTTTGGGTGGCCCAAGTCTTTGATCTTCATTATTTCTATTTCAACATTATAAACGGTAGTATTTTGGGGAGCCATGGTCACATGTAGTGCCCAAATTTAAGGCCAACATTTTTTTTCTATGAAAAATCAACCAATTCATGAGTGACCACCATATCAGATTTCATCAAATTCCATTATCTAAGTAAATGGTACATGTGGCAACAAACAATAGAATTGAGGTACTATCAATCAGCTTTAGTTATAATAACTTTCTTTATTACTGATTTATATGTAATAGGTCAAGGGATGGAGTTAGACCATGCACAAATTCTTCAATTTATTATGATTTTATTTAATTCAACTAGTTTCAATTCATCCAAAGTTGATAGGATCGAAATTTTTTATTTTAAAATTGAGTTTAAAATAGATCAAATCAAATCGAGATCAAATTTAAAAAAAAACTTGCCTGCATTTGTTAATTACAAAATTCACCTTTTATATAATATATTAATATTAGATTCTCATTGCCATTGTTTGTGCGGCTGACATTTGTATTCTTATCCCATGAAAGCCTTTTTCCTTCTTATTTTTTTTTTCCGTAATTTCTTCTGTTTGAAAGTGTTGCATAAATAAAATATAAAGACAAAAATAAATAGGAAAAAACAATAAAAAATATTTAATTTTTAGGGTGGTTTAATTTTTTTTTTAAGTTGAAGTTGGGTCATATGAGTATTATATCGGGTCGAGGCATAAAAAAAATTGACCCATCTTGTCCGATTATCACTTTTGAAGTTTTACTTATTCAAACGTTCAAAATATTTTTATTTTGTGAATCCACACCAAAATGATAAGATCAAACTAACTATTTATAAGCCTCAAAATATTATTTTTAAATGATAAACTAAATAATTTATATATTTATCTAATAGATAAATAATAAATTTTATCGATTTGGTTAAAAGAAATGATATAAATTGTCTACCTAACAACAATGAGACTATGGACATGTGAGGTAAAAGTGCTCATCAGTCAAGCTTAGGTTGGGTTTATACATGTCATATATAGATGCTAAGTTTAGTTTAACTCAATATATGAAACTTAATTTTTTCAAAATTATTAATATTTGTAAATGATCAATTTAAACTCATTTAGGTTCGCTTATTATATATACATTATTTTATTAAATCTAAACACAATATTTTTTGAGAAACAACTTAACATTTTTTTAATATTTACATTATATATTATAAATTTAAAAATCAAGATAGACTTTGATTTCGGATATTGAAATCTAAATTTAACCCATATTTTTAATAAATTTAATTTTTTTTTTCAACTTATTTTTCGGATATAATATTTTTATCTAAATTTTTTCAAATTTCGAACCCATACAAAGGGAATGAAATCCAACAGGGATTTGCAACACAAACAGTGTTTTCATACATACAAAATGTGCACTACTGTTTGATTGCAAAGCTTACTAATAAAGCATGTCTGCTTAATGTTTTTATTCTCTTTTCAAAAAAAATAACATAAAATTAATTAAATCCCTTAATTCAAAGGAATTTTTCATTTATTTATTTATTTTATTTTAAAATATATTTATTAACTGAATTTTTTAATTAAACATTATTTAAACATTTTTAATTTGTGAAAAAGATGATATGTTCATTTCAGGAGACTCAAGTTCGAGCACCTGTGTGTGTAAGGTGTGTGTGCGCGTTGTCAAAGAGTTAAGAAAGTATGAACAGATATCATGATGTAATTACATCAGTATATTAAAAAAAAATTGTGAAAAAAATTCAAAGAGAATAAAGAAAAACTATTGTGCTGTCCAATGCATCTTATTCTATAAGTTGAAATGGCTTCTCTTATGATATCATCATCACTATGGAGTATGCATAATGTCTGTTTTTTCTATAATTTCAATAAACACGATAACGATAAATATCATGAAACTAAAAATGAGTATATGTGTCGATTGAGTATTAACTCGATTGGTATGAGCGTTGCTATCAATGCAGGAGAACGTGGATTCTAGTGCGTCGAAGCACATTATCTTCTTATTTATAGATTGAGGAGGTGTTATGAGTAGTTCTAGATATTATATAAAAAAAAGCAGTCAGATTGTTCGAAAAAGGAAATAGTGTATATATACGTGTGTGAGTCATCATAATTCTTTTGATTTTTGATACTCTATATCTTGGACTTTTTTTGTTCATCTTTTTGGATGACAATGAGTGAAGCTTGAGACAACTGGTGGAGAGAATATGTAACAGCAAAGCTTTATTGGCCATTCTATAAAAATGGCTTCCATTGTGTAGATCATTAATTAAAGCTCAAAAGTCTTAGCTAAATATCTTGTTTCATCGGAGCAACTCTGGGTGGTGGTGGTGAAGAAGTTTCCAGTGACGAGGAAGGTCAAATGTTGCCGGATTCCGCTCGTAAACATGGTGGTTGGGCTACTTTCCCCTTCATTGCTGGTCTCTCTCTACCTCTCCCTTTTCTTCACTTTTTTTTTAAAATTTTGTTTATGTTGCTCGAACTCTTTATTTTTTTTTCAAAAAAGTGTTTTCGACATGCAATAAAATATGGGTTTTTGATTTTCTTAAGCAGGTATGTTTTTATAAGTCACTTTTTCGAGTTCTGCTAATGTAAGAAGTGTGTTATGAATTCTCGAAATTATACTTTACTCAAACTCTTCTTTTACTCTAAATACCCATGTTTGAAACTTGTTTTTGACACGTATTCAATTACAGGTTTTGATTGTTTTTAGACATAACACTTGCTCGAGTTTGGCTAATGCAAGAAGTGTCATGAGTTCTCCGAACTGTGCTTACTTTGCTCAATCTTTTCATTTTCTCTAAAATACCCATGCTTGATATTTGTTTTTGACATGCATGCAAGCATGGGTTTTTGGTTGGTCATGTATACTCGTATCATTCACTTACTCAAGTTCAGTTAATGTACGAAGTGTATCATGAATTCTCCGATCTATGCTTACTTTACTCAAACTTTTCAGTTTTTTTAAAATATCCATGCTCAATATCTGTTTTTGACATGCATGCAAACATGCGTTTTTTTATTGTTTTTAGACATGTATACTCATATCAC
The DNA here is from genome assembly GCA_005610355.1 of Gossypioides kirkii. Lineage (NCBI taxonomy): Eukaryota > Viridiplantae > Streptophyta > Magnoliopsida > Malvales > Malvaceae > Gossypioides > Gossypioides kirkii. The sequence continues at coordinate 871,760 of CP032250.1, forward strand.
ACTCTACTCGAATTCTGCTAAAGTAAGAAGTGTGTCATGAATTATACGAATTATATTTACTTTACTCAAACTCTTCATTTTCTCTAAAATACTCATTTATTGTCACACACATTCAAACATGGGTTTCGATCGTTTTTAGACAAATACTCGTATCAAGTACTTACCCTAATTCGGTACCGAAAGAAATATGCCATGAATTTTCGGACTAACAAGCAAATGAAAAAAAAAAAAAAAAACAGGAGCACTAATAGGATCAAGCATAGCTGTATCAGGATGGGCAAACAACTTGATTGTGTACATGATTGAAAAATTCCATGTGAGAAGCATTGATGCAACCCAAACATTCAACATTGTAGCTGCTTCTACTAGTTTACTTCCTATGGTTGCTGCGATCCTTGCCGATTCTTTCCTCGATTGCTTTTCCGTCATCTGGATATCGTCTCTTATCTCGATCCTGGTAATCATTTACTTCTATTTTCATTATGAAATGACCTCGAATTAAGAGCATAGATTCTAAATTGATTATGTTGAAGGGAGGTTGACTCTTTCTAGAGAAATATTCGAAGTGTCAATCATTTTGGAGCCAAAGGAGCCCCCAATGGCTTGGTATTGTCCTTGGGTCAAGTTGGGGTTGTCTCCTGACTTTGTTAAGAGCCCCAAGTGTTAGAGGCAGGATTCACAAAGTGGGAGCACCTTGTTGGATCACGCACTTGGTAGGATTTGAACCCTTGCTCCTTATATTGCATCTAAGGGTCTAATTCGACAAGGTGCTTCCGCTCTATAAATGTTGTCTTCGACACTCAAAAGTCTTGACAAAGTGTCGTCCATTTGGTTAATGGAAGCTCAATGGCTCGATATTGTCTCTGGGTCGAGCTAGGGTTTTATCTCTTGACTTTGTCAAGTGCCTGAGTGCCAGAAATGGGGTTCACAAAGCGGGAGCACCTTGTTGGGTTAGGTCCTTAGATGCCATATAAGGAGCAAGAGTTCAACCCTACCAAGCGTTCGAGTTAACAAGGTGCTCCTGCTCTGTGAACCTCGCCTCCAGTACTCTGCTCTTGACAAACTCAGAAGACATAATCCCAACTTGACCCAGTGATAATACCAACCTGTTAAGGGGTCCATTGACCCCAGACGAACGACACTTCAAAGACTTCTCCAAAAGTAGTAGGTCTCCCCTCAACAAGTTCGAAACTTCAAAACGTTTAATTGAACCTTTAAAGTATCATCAACATATGAATCACCGTCAACCTAATCATTAATTCAAGCATATTTAAAATATATGGATCAAGTTGTAAACACTTGTGCACATGAACAACTTGAATCTGACATATTCAAAAAAAACGATGCTTAATAAAATTTAAAAGTACTGTTCTTTTCTTTAACACGTCAGATCCAAACTACCCATATAGTATTTATGCATATATTTATAATTTGATCACAGCCCAAACTAATTTGAATACTCAATTAAAATAATTTTAACATGGACCATAGTTTAAGAATGTCGTGTTTAATATTTATATTTCGATATGTATTCAGATATAGCATACAAATATGATTCTCCTAAAATTAAAAAAAAAACTTTAAAATATTGAATATATATTCGTATCGATATTAATATTTATGCTCGAATCTCGAAAAAAAGCATTTGAGTATTGCTAAATTTATTCTATCCTGGAAAATTGGATGAAAAAGGAGTTAGCTAATGTTTGACTAACTTTAGTATTATTCTTTACTGTTGGCATATTAGAGCTTTTATCAGTGTTGCCATTAAGAATGTAATGTTTGAAGCCATAGGCATCACCAAATATTCTTCTTAATTATCCACTTTATTCGGTTCGATTTTTTCAACACTCGCCAAAAGTTTAAGAATATATCTAAATAGTTAAATAAAAAATTTTAAATCATACAATTTTTTTCGGAATAAGTTGTGTGAGCACGATCATTCCGGTTCTCCATTTTTCTTGAAAGTACTTGTATATAATATCGGTATTCAATACATATTCATATATGAATATAAATCCTCTGAGTATTTAAAGTTCTTGAAATAAAACTTTATAAAATACAAACCCTTCAAATATTAAAAAAAGAAGAAGAGTAAATGTAATTCTTGTTTTAGTCTCTCTATTATGCTAAAATTTGAAATTTAATTTAATTTCTTTAATTTGACATAATTTAGTCCCTCTACCATGCTAAAAAAGTGATGATGAGAAATTTCTTTTAAAGCTACCTTAAGTATTTGGTTTTCATGTAAATTTGTTATTTGCTAACCATGGTTAGACTTGTCCATAGAACGGGATGAGTCACGGTCCGGTTCAAAAAAATTTCAAGCTTGGGACCATTTTAGGCTTGACCTGCCAAAAAAACCATTTCATTGTTTAAAAAAACTTTAAAATATGTTCTTATATTAATTTTTCATATATTTCTATAATTAAATTTAATTTTAAAAATATTTTTAATTATTTAAATTCTATTTCTAAACCTGGCTAGGTTGATTAGATTTTTACATAGTCGTGACTGTAATCGAATTATAGCAACAAAAATTGAGAAATTAATCCAATTAGGTGAATACTATTAAAATTTGCCGTTAAATCACTTAGCTGAAAATATATATTCAACTATTTGTATCTAACGAATTAGCAAAAATCAACTATTTAAGTTTTATGAGAATTAAATTAATTTCTCGATTTTCAAATCGAATTATGATAAATTAAGAGAAACATATATTTATTTATGGATACGAGAATATGATTTACCACCGCATTTGCAGGGTATTATCCTCATAGCTTTAACGGCTATGATTGATCCCTTAAGGCCTCAACCATGTCAGCACGGATCAACAACGTGCCCGACACCATCAAAAGTTCAATTCTGTATACTTTACTCAGGCATAGCATTAGCCTCCGTAGGTGTGGCGGGCACACGTTTCACCATCGCAGCCATCGGAGCCAACCAATTCGATGATTCGAAGGATCAAAGGGTGTTCTTCAATTGGTTCGCCGTCACTTTGTACGCGTCGATGGTGTTAGGTGCCACGGCGATTGTGTACATTGAGGAAAACGTGAGTTGGGTGTTCGGGTACTGGTTATGTGTTGCGGTGAACGTCGTCGGGTTAGTAGTTTTTTTATCGGGGAAACGTTATTATCGACCTGTGAAGCCTCAGGGAAGCCCATTTTCGAGCCTTGCACATGTTGTTGTTGCAACAATTGTTAAGAGGAAAGTGCCTCTTTCATCTAGAGCTGAAGATTATTACCATACAGAAGATGGTCCTAAGGAGAAACCAGTTTCATTGCCTTCTAAAAGCTTCAGGTATTTGATCTATTTATTTCGAAATTTGATATTCCCGTAACTAGACTTGTTTAAGGATCATATTATTTGTTATTGATTAAGTGCTAATTCAGTTGGTACGGTTGTTGTTATAGCAAGTTGGTGGTCATATGTTAGAATGTATTTAAATCAAGATTGTTCAAACAAGACTAATCAATCAAACTGGTTGGATTAAGAACTGGTCGGGGTATTGATCTAAATAGAAACATTGAACCGGATTTGTAATATTTTATTATTATTAATTTTTTAATGATTTATCGATAGGACCGGTGAATAGGTGGCTTGACCACTAGTTAAGTTCTGAAAAGCTTCGTTAAACACATAATATCCTCCACTTTAAGGGTTTTTGAGAGTTTTATAGGTAGTTTATGAATTGTCTCAAAGGAAAATCAAATTATTCAAAGTCCAAAAGATCAACTTGATATTGGACAAAAATAATATGCTCAAAAAATGAGTTTGGACAAAAATAGATTCGTCTAAAATATAGGGTGGGTTTAAACTCTAATACCCAAGGCTCGAGCCTAGCCTATTTTTCATTTTTTTAATATGCTAGTTTTCTTTTCTTTTTTAACATTGATATGTTATTTTTTCATATGTTATGTATTTTATATTATCTTAAAATCAAATATATAATTTTATAATGTAAATAGAACTCTCCAAGGGCAAAGCTATTCGCACGAATGTTTGAAGGAAGTTGGGACAAAAATATTATGTCTGAATTTTTTTTTTTTGAAAAAGATTATGTCTGAAATTTAAATTTGGACAAAAAAATTAAACTTGTTTAAAATATATATTACACTCTATTACCAATATTCGAAACTCAATTTGGACAAAAATAATATTTAAGTTGTTTATATGTAAAATTTTAATATATTATATAAAATTATTAACTATTAAATAAAAAATATCATTCGAAGACGACTAAAATAGATATTTTAATCATTTACGATTAAAATTCATAGTTTGTGTTGAGTTGACTTAAGCAACTATGTATGGTGTAAATACCATACATTGACTCGACCTATCAACATATTTACTTGTAATGTTACAGTTTCGTCCTTTTTACAATATTAATGACATTAACCAATCAAGCAAATGCAGGTTTCTAAACCATGCTGCTGCAATGGAAACCGAGGAGAACAGCAAGGTAAATTCATGGAGACTATGCTCCGTACAACAAGTTGAGGATTTCAAAAACCTGTTACGAATTTTCCCATTACTGTCGAGTGGAGTATTAATGTGCACGACACTACCGGTTATAAGCACCTTAACGATCCTCCAAGCTCTAACCGTCGATCGCCATCTTGGACCGGATATGAAAGTCCCAGCAGGGTCAATGATAGTGTTCATATTAACCTCAACAGCTATTAACCTCACATTGATTGATCGGTTCCTTTTTCCGCTATGGCAGAAGATAACCTTAAGATCGCCAATGCCCCTTCACCGGATTGGACTCGGTCACTTATTTAACATGACAGGTATGGCTGTTGCTTCCTTGGTGGAATCAAGAAGGCTAAAACTGGCTCAAACCCTTAGTGTTTTGGACCATCCGGGGTCCGTTGTCCCTATGTTCATACTATGGTTAGTGCCCCAACTAGTCCTGGTTGGACTCGGTGAAGCATTTCATTATCCGGGACAAGTCACATTGTATTACCAAGAATTTCCTAAGCCGTTGAGAAGCACCGCGGCCGCAATGATTTCAGTTGTCGTTGGACTCGCCTACTATCTAAGCACTGCCGTGATTGATTTGGTTCGAAGGGTCACGACGTGGTTGCCAGACAATATAAACAGTGGGAGACTCGGGAATGTGTATTTGATGTTTGCAATGATGCAGATGTTGAACTTCTTTTATTTCCTGATCTGTGCAAAGTGTTATAAGTATCATAGTGTGGAGGGAGGAAATAAAAACAGTGATGATGAGAGTTCTAAAAGCTGATGTTTAAACCTTGAACTCGGTTTTCAGTGGAATTCAAGAAGCATTTCGAATTTTCTAGGGAAACAAACAGTGAAAGGAGGGGAATGATGATTTGTGGAAGAAAATTCAATTAGAAAATGGTGTAATGATAACCATATCCAAATATACAGAAAGCATATTGTTTACAAAGTAACTCGAACTTGAATGTAAGTGTCATACTATCATTTATTATCTCGACAACTACAGAAAATGCCGCACAACCGAGAATATGGACGAGACCGGAAAAAAATGAATGTACACCCTTAGATATATGTGCAACACACTTACCCGAGTCTGAATAACATAGTGATATATAATATAACTAACGAAGTAACAGGCTATTTTAACACGGTATAGCTAAGAAACACCAAAACATTCACTTGTTTCGAAGTTGGGGAACTTACTTTTGGTTTTCTTCGTGCTCCATGCCAACCAATAACCGAGATGATCTGCCACACACCAAGATTTCATGAATAAATCTTGATAGAAAGATGATCCTTGTATGACAATGTCGCGAATCTAATCAATGAGCTCGGTTTCAACTTTTGTGAAGCCTTGTATGACTGTAAATTCTCATCTGACAATGGAGAATTGTTTGTAGATCGTGCACTATCGAGATGGGAGAAATGATATTTGGAATACCTGTAAGCATTCATTCTGTATGCAAACACTAGTTTCCCAAGCTGACTCCGTTCTGGAAGTGAAAATTCGTTCACCGCTGTTAGCTCCCTTACTAGAGATCATCCAAGAGTTTTGATATTATCGGAACTTTTTACAATAAATAAAACCAAAAGAACTTGAAATTTCCATACTTTCAAACTTACAAAACATTAGCTGATCTTGCAATCTCCCAAGTTGTCACCAGGATACTCTTCCGAAAATGTGATGTCATTTGCGAGCCCCGAAATATAATCTTCATCCCCATCTTCTTCATCACTTTCGAGATCAGCTCTACTATACCTTCTTTCAACATATCCAAACATCTGCCGCCTCTGTAGGCGGACAACATGCATTATAACATCGGGGGCAAGTGTTGCCGGGGACTGGTCTTCTCTATTCTGCCTATTAGATTCCGTAATCTGTTCATAGAGAATATAAGTACGAGTAAATACACATTCATAAATCCTCTTAGGGTAAACTACACTAGTAGTCACTCAACTATTCAATTTTGTTTTTTTGTTGGTCACCTAATATCTTGGATTTTTGAGTGTTCCCTTTTTTACATTAGCCAACTAGTGACCAAAAAAAAAAAATTGAATAGTTGGATAACTATTTTGTAACTTTTCATAGTTGAGTAACTAAAAAACAAATTCACTAATAGTTGGATGACTACTAGTGTAGTTTACCCATCATCTTATTAACACCATCGAATATGAGGTGATACCTTCTTCAAGTTTTTAGGAAGTGCAGGAGCATCACCAGCCATTGGAGCCCAAAGCTTTACATCTTTATCAAATCCACATGTAGCTAAAAATGGCATGCAAGGATGAGGCTCTAGATGATTTACTATACGCCGATCACCTACCATTACTCGAACAAGCTTAGCACCCTTCTTCCTCCAAATAAATATATGCCCACAATCAGAACCACTCATCACATATTCATCTTTGGGGCCGAAAAAACTCACTCCTTTGACGGTTCGTGAATTTCTATGACCCGCATAAACTTGCGGCTCCTCACTTCTCAGCTGAGTTTCACACTCAAGAGATAACGGAGAAGGCCCGAGCCCCATGTTCTTTTGGAATAAATAAATCAGCTCATCATTGTAAGACACAAGTAGTTCACTTGCTTTAGAATAAGCTAATCCTGTAATATGAACATGGTTAGAGTGAAGCAGATGGCGAGGGCAAAATACGTTCACGGGTTCATCCGAAACATTAGATCCATCTGACTGATATCTTCTGATATCATAGACGCGTGCATATTCATCGGAACCTCCAATAGCAAAGTAATTTGGATTCCTTGGATCAATTATAATGGCATTTAACCTTATGTTTAAAGGCGGACTGTTAGTTTCTTTGAATGAGAAGCAATGGAATAGCTTCGAAGCCGAACCACATCGCAGATCATACTACAACACACAAAAGAGTAAAGAATAATGACAAAACCGAAAAATGATCAAAGCTAAATTAAAGTTGCACTTTCCATTAATTAACTAACATGTTGAACTAAGCCATCTTCACCACAACTAAAGAATATGTGCGGACTTCCTGGCTCGACAGCAAGGCTGTGTACACGACCTTGGTGCTTTCCCAACCTTCTTGTCTTAACTTGACCATTCTCCAAAATCTCTCCAAGCCTCACCTGATATAAAAAGAAAACCCTTTAGAAGGTCAGAAGAAAGCAATTATCAGTCTCATTAGTAGATTCTTTAGTTATGTTCCAAGAAGTTTCTTTGAATGAGCAACAATAACCTATTACTAGCATCTATATTGCTCCGACTCTTCATTTTTTTTGAAGTACACATGTTCAACACTCATGTTAGATACATTTTTGTGTAACGGTTATGGGGACATGATACTTAAAGTCCCTCCAAATATGCTAAAAACTTAAAAAAAAAATTAGAGCATCATGCTAATAACAAGAAGATATTAGTCTATCCTCTTTAGGGGCCATGAGCAGCACACCCTCAAGTGGCACCATCCTAGCACACATGACCTCTATATCCTAGAGGACACGAGTTCAAGTCTCCCAATATGCAAAGCTCTTTAACGATCATGGTTTCGTTTGACACCAGAGACAAGACCCTGAAGGTGCACTACTCAAGGCCCAAGGGCATCCCAAAGATACCAATACATTCGGACTATCAGCACGAAGCTCTAAGCCTCTAACAATAACAACATCAAATGCATACCCGACACTCACATCTAAATCCGACTAACATAGACTAGCATCAAGGATCAAAGCAAGGATAAGCAAAAAGCATAAAATATCAGCAGTAGAAGTGACTGTTCTCTTATCATCAAGGATCAAAGTAGGGATATGATGCTTAAAGTCCCACCAAATACGCAAAAAAAAAAAAAAAAAAACTTTAAAAAAAATTATAGCATCATTCTAATAATGAGAAGATATTATCCTCTTTAGGTGCCGTGAGCAATGCACCCTCAAGTGGCACCAATCGCTAAGCTCTTTAACTGTCATGGTTTCAACAAAACCTTGAAGGCACACTACTCAATGGAATCCAAAGAGAACACTACATTTGGGCCATCAGCACAAAGCTCTAACAATACCAATATCAAACACATGCCCGACACTCAGCGACAAAGACAAAGGGGGCAGGCAGTGGCCTTGTCCCCTCCCTCCCTCACCCCACCCCACCCCACCCCACCCCACCCCACCCCACCCTACCCCACCCCCAAATGGTAGATCTCCCATTAGCCCCTTAAACTTTTAAGAAATTATATATTAGTATAATGGTAAAACTGCACTTTGGCCCCAATAATTTACGATTCATCTCCAACCCCTCCTAATGCACTTTTCTGGCTTCGTCCCTAGCCGACACTCATATCCAAATCCGACTAACATAGAGAAGCATCAAAGCAAAGGATAAACAAAAAGCATAGAACATTCATTTACCTGACCATCAGCAGAAGAAGTGATTATTCTCTTATCAGCAGTTAAAGGCATAATTCTAGCTTGAAATATATTGTCCAAGTGACCAGAAGCATAACAAAGTGTTTTCGTTTTAGTTGCCCAACTCCATAACATAACATGCTTATCATCAGAACCTGAAACCAATATATCACCATTAAAGTTGAATTCCAAAGTGTTTACGCATCCTTCATGGCCATTTAGTTTCCCATAAAGATCGATTTTTTCTACCATAACCTGTACCCAAAAAATCTCACACACAAAATAATTAAAAATTAAAACCATATCAAATACAGAATAGAAATTAACTGAATCTTAAATACCCAGTTTTTCTAAGAACGAGAATTGAACATTAAATAGATGACTTATTGTTTATAATTTCATTTGATGGCGTGATCAAAATGGGGGATTAAAAGAAAGAGCAAAGAACAAAAGTATGGAACCTGTGAAGAAGAGAAATGGCGAGGAAAAGTTTGGGGGGAAGAAAGACTCATTTCACGGTTGATGATTTCTGGGAAAAAACCATGTTTGATTCTCTTGAAATTTGTCGTCTCCATTGTTTCAATTTTTCGAATCGGAATTTTCTTTTCCACGGTTTCACAGTTCAGTTCTTGTTCTTTGCTTGGCAACTTATGCTTTCTGCATTTGGGTGTAAATAACACGTTTTTTGGCAAGCTATCCGAGGTAAAAATACCATGAGACCCCGAAAATCGGATTCTATGTAGTCCCATTTTACTTAAAAAAAAAAATCAAATTAATCTAATGTGTTAAATCAAAAGAGCAAATCAATTCTTTCTCTTAAAATTTTCATAAATTTACTTGATTAAGAAAATAATCAAATAGTAATATAACGTGTCATGTATAAATATAAGAATTAATTTTTAACTATAAGAATAAATAAAATTCTTAACAAAAAATTCAAATGAGATTACAAATATATCAATTTATTCTTTAATCTACATGGATTTATTTGCATATTTTTTAATAGAAATGACAAAATAAAATTTAAACCCAGGTACAAAAATTTCTATAATATTTATTTCCAAAAATGTTCAAATGAGATTACAAATTTTCAAATTGCAATTATAGACGAAGTTAACTTCAAATACCATAGTTCTCAATGCAAACCCCCTGCAAGCTTAACTATTTTAATATATTTTAGATTATTCTCTAAAAAATTGATAATAATAAAAAATTAGGCTCAGCCTCGATTCAATTAAGCTGATTTCCAACTTAAAATTTAAAGTCAAAGTTAAATTCGAATATCTTCTGCACCCATATGTATAACGCGTGAGAATGCGTTGCACTTCTCTGCAAGTGAAAACTCGTAACCTATACGGTTCTTAGATATCCCATTTAGTTGATTTTTCGTTTTAGAGAAATTAATAATTATCCATTTTATTAAAATTTTTAAATTCTATAAACAAAATTAATCCTTATATGATATTCAAAAAGCAAACTATTGATTTCACCAAAAAGAAAAAAGCAAACCATTGATGAAATAACCATTGTACCTTATCTTGAAATACAAAAACTAATTTTTAATAGTAAAAATAGATAAAATTTTAAATAAAATAATTTATTTGCTCTTTGATCTAATATAAAAAAATTAATTTGTTTATTTTTAAGTAAATGAAATAAAATTTAATCTGACTCTTAATATAAAAAATTATGTAATACATATACGGCCACAAAAGATATAAACATTAGAGTGAACAGATAATATTATAAAAAAAAAAAAATTTAAAGCAAGAAGATAAGTTATCCAACCCCACAATGATAATACCAAGCAAGATGGAGCTATTTCTTGGAATTCTATGTTATAATAAGAATGATAAAAATGTGATTCTATCATATTACATTACCATACATTACATTACCTGCAAAATCCCCCACTATTTTTGTCAGTGTAATAAAATTCTTTTATAAAATCTACCCTTTAATCACCCCCTCAACCCATTCTCCCCAATTGAAGAAATAAAGAAAAAAATTTGAAACCCACAGCTCTTTTTTACAACTCAGTCTACTTTATCGGGACTCAGATATAAAAATAGAACATTCTCGTATCTGCCACTCACATCAAATCCCGATAACGTAGAATAACACCCTTTCTCCCAATCTGACTATTTGCAAAATCTTTTATACCAAGACCAGAAAATTTATAAAAAGAAAAAAAAGTGCTGGGATTTCAAAGTCCTATGTCAAATTTGTGTAAAAAGCACAAAAAAGATGGGATGAGAAAGCAAACCCTGGCCAGCCAAAATGTGATAATCGGGGCGATATATCGATTTTTGTGTACGACTCTTCTTCTCTTGCATCCGAAAAGTCAATAGGCAAAGATTATGGTTTTAACTAATCATCGTCATCTGTTATCAAGGCAAATGAGAAAGGTTTGAACTTGTACCCATCACCGTGGTAGAATTTGTTTTGGAATTCCACCCAGTGAAGACGTAAAGCATGAAGGAAAGCACTGAGGGTCTCCATCATGAGTAGTATGAAAGCAGTTGCAAAAGCAAACACGGCTAGCCCTATTAACCGAATGATGATGTTGTCATACCTGTAATAATCATTCCTCATGGAGTCATTACCATTTACCATAGAACGGTTTAAACGGATTAAGTAAGAAAGAAATGCAAGCTTAAACAGATAAAATGCATGAAAACATGGCACATAATTGCATGCATTCTAGTTTCAATATCATAAATTAATATTGTGCATATAACATTAGCAAATTGAGCAAGGCTCCAACAACAGAATTTACTTCGACATGTTATCCAACGAAGTTATTCAACTCAGACTCAAAAATCATAAGTGTCGTGATATGTTTTAGCTGGTTTGATTAAGTAACAACCGGCAAAGGCCTGAAATTTGTTACATCATGCAAGAAACAAAAAGTTCTTTTTTAATGCCCGGTACAGTGGTTTAGTTTTATTGTCATGCATCCAACATTTAACTATAAATATAAACCGTAACCTCGGAAGAGAACATGAATAGATGGGATGATGTTGAAATATGCTCAAAACTAGCATTGACCATGTAGAACATTAAAAGAACTCACCCCCAAGCAAGTAGTAGGACTTTCTCATAGAAAACGGTTGATAATTCTGAGTGTGCCAAGCTATAATGGCATTAAAAGCAGACATTAGCTAAACATTTATTTAAGAGAGAGTGTAAAAGATTGAAACTAAGAAAACAATAGATTCCACCTCAAAGCCCAAAGTCGAAGATATGATGCCGTGTTCGAGACAGCACCTAGAACAAACTCGATGGAGTGTATCATTTGGTGCACAAAAACCTCACTAAAGTTGAACTCCTCATGATGGTGCCAAGCAGAATCGGGTTGCACATCAAGATCAAACTCAGAGGAACCAAGCAAGCCATAGGTGCGACCTTGAAATCTCTAAAGCACATTGCAAAAAAAGTTCAAAAAATCAACAAGACATTCATCTAAATTATTCCAAGCCCAATCTAAACAATAGAAGTAGCAATAAGAAAGCAAGACCAAAGAAAGGCCGACCACATAGTACCTCAGAATGAAGCTTCTTCAAAATAAAAGGTTTAGGAAAAAGCATCCATGGAACCGCAACTAATGCCAAAAGCAGCAATATAATCTGCACAAGTTAAGCAACAATAGAAAGACTTGAAATACAATAACACTGTAAATAACAGTATGCATCAATAACCAGAAGAGAGAAAATCACACCTGAAGTGGTCTCTGCCCCCAAAACAACTCGTTTTCACCAAGATCGTCAGTGGGACTCAAAAACATATAGATCATCACATGATAAAGGTCTGCTTGAGAACCAGTGCACCACTTAATTATAATGAGCAATGAAAGATACCCAAAAAGGGAGTTGAGGAATATCATCTGTGGCACAAACTGATACCTAACATCAAAATGCAAAGTAAGTTTCAGTTTCATCCCCTAATGAAAGCAAGTTAAGAACAGGGCATAAGTCAAAGGATAAAAAGGGAAAAATCACACACCTAATATCCAGGGAGCTGCGGAAAAAACGAGCATTGAAATAACTTAATAAAATTCCTAGGTTCATCTGTGCCACACCTAGCAAAATTGACATCTTCATTTTAAGAGAGTTCAGAAAAGGCAACTCTGAACGACTTCCGCGCCAGCTTGGATCCACACCAAATGGGTACGGATCACGAAATTTAATCAAACCAGCAGAGTTTGCATCACTGAGCAAAAACAACCAGAATAACAGTGGAATAAGAAAATTAGTTGAAGATCATGAGAATTTGTTAGTCTGCCCAAGTATTGCAAATCTGAACCTCTAACATTCACTCAAAACCAAAGCTGTAAGCTAGTACATCAGAACTAGGCTATTCACCCTTTTTTTACGTGTTAAAGTTCCAACTAAACTATATGCATATAAAGGAGAAACACTGAGGAGGGTTGACCAATGCCTTAAAAACAGTGCAATAAGCCTAATTGTTCTATAAGTGCGTAAAAATAAACCTATGTCTAAAAGAAGATCTACAGAGGTTGATTCAATGGTGCCGTACAATTTATATAATAGTCAAACTCTATATCAAGTTCTACAGTAGTGCAAAGATGGTTGCGAATAGTATGTACTCAAAATATTCTTACATTAAAGAAAGAAATATAAAGCAACAGCGAAATCAAAACCAAGGAAATATTTCATCCTCGATAGTGGTTATTAAAATTAAAATTGCTTCTGGGACATTGTAGGACAGAGGATGGCATCAGATGAAAAATAACATATTACATCTTTCTTGTAAAAAACTGGTTAGTGAGATTATATAGATATCTAAAATTAATAATACAAACCTGCAGGTAACATCTCGGCATTTGTAAGCAGAAGCACCAAATATGTGAAAGGGAACAGAGAAGAACTCGTTGTAAATCAACCCACAATAAATTGAAAAGAGTGACATTAAAAGGAGTACATATCGCCCCCCAAATAGCATTTCCATAAAACTTCCAAGCTTCTGTAAGGTATCAAATGTGCAAATTAGATTACAATAATTACAAGCTATGAATAAATTTACATGCAGATCAACAGAAGAATAAGAAAGAAAGCATGCATAATTATCACAACATCAGGTCCATCTCAAATTATGTGCGAGTGCATCAATCCCATTCCTATCTCATTTCCTACTTTGAATCAGATGCTTTTCTCTTTCAATAAAAGAAAAATGAAATCTTATTGTCTTCAGTTCACCTAAGAACACAGATACAACAAGACCCTTCATATAGCAGTTTGATCATTAAGCAAACATTAATGACGGGAAAATGATATGCTATGAAATCAGTCATACCAAAATATAGCAAAGACATCAGACATTTAGAAACCCATTTAGAAGCTATTCAAAAACTTGTATTTCAGATTTTTAACCAATAAGACCACTTTCTGCAGTATGTTATCAATGGGTCAACCCAATGGTTCAAACCATCATTGAAGTAGGAATTAATGATTAACTGAAATAAAATGCAGCCTCATTCAGTGTTAAAGCCCTGCTTAACAGTCCCAATAAGAAATCATACCCATTTAAACAATATCCAATAATATTCCTATTATAACAATAACAGTTTCTCTATCATGCAAACATAGGTTCACTTGTTAGTTTCTACCCTATACAGATATGTTTGCAGACATGCCTGAGTGCTGAGCCTGCCTTCTCGAGCTATGAGGACCAATGCCCCCAATAACAAGCATATTCCATGACCCCAATCACCAAACATCACCGCAAAAAGAAACGGAAAAGTAACAACAGTGTAAACTGCAGGATTTGCCTCCTGATATCTAGCAACACTGCAAATAGTTCTAATGTCAGAATTCTGATAGGTTATATGGGTAGCAAGTAAATGTGTCACAAACAAACATATAAAATAGCTTATCTTGAAGTCACTGACTCACTCAATCATTCAATCCATTAAGAATGCATAAACTAGCGGTTATAATATGGAGGAGATACTTCAACTTTGACATATTATAGTGTCATTAAGTAAATGTTCTAACAACTAGATTGACTGTAAGGAAGAAATCATGTTGGCCACATAAAGCAAGGTGTTGCCCCCCACTAGCATGATATATTTACCATCTAAAACACAGACCATTCATATACACGAAAGCATGTACTAAGGTATTGATTAATACAACAATATTCTTACCACTGGACAATCATCCTATTTAAAGCGAGTAGTTTATACATTTTTCTCTATATTATCAACAGAAAGCATGTCAGCCATAAGTTAAAGCAACAGAGCATCATGCTAGAACTCACCCATATGCATCAACAATCTCTTGATATGCATTTGTGAAATGGTTTGTTCTGAAATATGTAGGAGGTGCTTCCACAGCATCCATCACATGAAAAATTATACCTAATTGTGAATTGCTATCAAACGTTGCCCGTTGCAATGCTTCTTGAATCTGTTGGGAAAAACCTATTTCCTCACTTCTAAGGCAACAAAGTTCTAACAGAAGATAACGAGGGCAGAGAAAAATCATAGAACGTAGATTGATGATGCATAATGAGATACCTGGGCTTTTGCAAATATAGGGCACCACCCCTCCCCAACAAGACATTTCTTAGTAACATCAAAATTCAACATATTCAATGTATCATATACAGCTTTTTCCCTTCGTACCTGGTTTTAAAAAAATTAAAAATTAAGGGTCCTAGCTGATAATATCATAGCAACAAATATATGGGATTTTATATGCTAATTTAGATATTTTGCACTTTATTATTTTAGACATTTTGCGCATTGCGATGTTCATTGCTCCAGCAAAAGACAACAAGCATGACAAGGCACATTCACTAAAACACATCTTACCATACTCGTCCATTGTGTTAGATGGTATCCAATTGAGGTCAGAGCTTTATTTCGATGGTGAATACCAGCATCCAATGTGGTCTCCAATTCAGAAAGATGTGATGTGACCTGTGAACAAAAACCCAAACATTCAACTAGAAGAATACAGATTTCCATTGTAACTCCAACTATTAACAAACATACAAGGCATACATATAGACAAGTGACGAAGTCAAAATAGAGCCAAATTAAATTGAAGTTTGGATCAGCTCTTGAAAATTCCAGAATAAAAAAAATGAAAAAATCAAAGCTGTTAGGTCATCTCCTCAAAGAATGAAGGCAAGGCATTTTAGGCCAGGTTGCGAAGATCATAGAAGATTAACAGATTTGTACATTAAATTCAAAATATGATTTGATTAGTATAACGGACACAAGAAAAAAAAAATAGTTAACCTCCATGACCCAGGACTTACTTCTCTAGTTATTTGCCTTTGTTTACTAATGTCATCAGGAACAGGATAGCAATTAGCGCCAAATGCTTCACAAATTTTCAAAATCTTTGTCCTTGCCTGTTCCCCAGAGAAATGAACTACAAATACTGTTTTCTCAACCTGCAAAGACGAACAGAAAAAAAAATTGTAAAGCTTCTTTCTTTCAGCACTGCAACAGTCTAGCTATCAAAAAGTAATACCATGACATCTTTGGATGTAGACAAACCAGAGACAGAATGTACCAAACAACAGTAAAAGCTTCCAAATCAAAAGATAGCAGAAGAATTAGCAACATAATCTATGGTGATGAGAGAGAAAATAAACCATTTCAGCAGACAGAGGATCTATAATTTCTTCACCAGCCGATGCCTGATTAAAAAGCATGTTGCCTCTGGTAGCACGAAATAGCATCCTCTCAAATCTAAGAGCCTTGGACTTACAAATAATCCCACTGATGAATCTCAAACCAGATTGGTCTGCAGGCCTCGTTTCCTGTACAGTGAATAAGCATATACTAGATGAAACTGCAGTAATAGGTTTGCAAAAAGTAATTAAATAACAGGATCAGCAAATACCTGTTCAAGTAATGATGCTGTCTCAACATAATCATCATTCGAGTATATATTCTCACTTAATTCCCTTTCCTCAGCAACTGCATGGTTACTACTTGGCAAAAGAAAACCACATGCCTGGAATTTGAGCAAAATGAATGAGAAGGCATCCAGTATTCAACATAAAGACTTTGGTTATAGGTTTCTTTTCAAAAGCGTAGCATTCAAAAAGGAAATAGAAAACAGTTTACACGGATTTGATGAGTTCACATATCTTTACCACAGACAAAAATATTCACTTCATATTGTTACTTGCCCTGTGATCTTATGATATTCCTTTCAATTTTTCCCCTTTTGTTTTGCCTAGTAATTTCCTATCATGTTTGAATGAAACAGGACCATTAAAAAGCTTAACTAGTTCTTAACAATGGCTTTAATATGAACTTGATAAAAAATACACATGTAACAGATAGAAAATGGCTTTGCAGAAATCAACCAACCAGAGGAATAACTGACTATTAGAAAACATTTAGGGGAGGGAGGAAAAAAAAGTAAAACACTAACATGACTTTGTGCAGTGAAGATGAGAAAGAAAAACAAATGCAAGAACTGGTCCCTAACACATAAATATGTATAATAACTGAAGAAATTAACCAAGAAATTCACCTTTTGCAAAACCAACTTGAACTCAAGGAGCTCATTGTACGTAACTCGAAGTTTCTCACTGTTGGAGTTCATTTCAATCAGTTCGTGCTCATGCTCAGCAAGTTGTATCTGGAATTGTAAGGAACACAAAATACAATACACACTTTATTCCAGAAAAACCACCATATCTTACATTAACTATCATGGCATGCAATAAAGTACAACTTTCTGTAACTGGAACATCAAAAGGAAATATGCAAGTCAAAGGGGGAAAGAGCGATTATTTGGTGGGAGTAGAGCAAATGTACCTCTAATTCCTCCAATTCTAGATCTGGCTCCACAACAGGGTGTACTGAAGATAGTAGACCAGCTTTACTAATTTGATCTTTGAAAAAGCGTAGCTTCCTTGACATTTCTCCGCAACGCTTCACCTGTTAAGACCTCTCAGCAATTAAAACTACAACAGATTATAATCAATAATCACTCAGTTTGATTCACTCAAAGACACGCTGTAGATACTATCAATTACACAAGGAAAGGATACATATAAAAAATCAGCAGATTTTCTCATTTCAACTTACCTTGCACCTTGATTAAATAATACTTGATATTTTCTCATTAAAATAAGTATTTAACAATAGAGAACTAAGCCTGAACATATAGCACATAATTAAAACTCTGGCTTTGGTCCATACCTGATTAACAAATGTTCGTTGGAAAGGACTTCTCTCAGAGTTTAGCTGCCACAGTAGAGGAAAAGTATTATAACCATTAGCATATTCAATTGATGGTTACAAAAGCAATTTCGTGAATTTAGTTAGCAATCAGCAACTAGCCATATGGTTATCATACCAAACACCCTTTTCACCAGAATAAGGAGAGATGACATGGTAAACAGCCTTAAGACCTTCTAAAGCAACCCCCCCCCCAAAAAAAATATATATATATATACACATACATATAAACAACAATTCTACTAATAGGACTTCTATTTAGGTGGATCAAGATCCCACCTCTACAAAATCCTCCATCCTAAATTATATAATAAAAACAGCATCTTTAACAATTAATAGTTATTGTCAACAGTATAACCAAGAGAGCCCAAAAAAAGCTTAACCCGAATGCATAGTGAAGAAAAAATAACTTGAATCGAAAAGTTGAGAGAAAGTCGCTTTAAATCCCTGATCAAACATGCAGCACATACTGTGGCTAAATTTAGTATAGTTCACCAACTAAAAAACAGAGAGTCCATCCTTCAATACTTTAGCATGAAATTGCTCCTCTAGATAATTCAAGAAATCCTATAACACCTGGCATCTTAGAACTCGTACTAATACACGCACCAAGAGCTTAATATATACTCTATTTCCAAATAGAGCAAAGCTTATTGAAATATTCAATGTCACATTATAGGCAAAACTTAAAGCTAGGTCTAAAGTTACAAAATTATTACCTACAAAAGCATAAAGTAAAACCTTCTCCAATAAGCTCAAAGCCGAGCCCTAAATAAGCTCAAATTCCAATATCTCACAAAACAAACCAGAAACCACCTTGTTATTATGCGAAAGAAAAACTCCTTCCTCAGAAATTCAATACAAGTATAACTTCCTTGGTCTGAATCTAAAGCCTCTTGTATTGTGTCTTAACAAGATCCAGCAATTCAAATACATCTCAAATCAAACAGGGGACTGATACAGAAAATTAATTCAGCCAAGATCTCACGCTCTCATAAAATCCAAACACCGGAACAACACCTAATCAATTATCATATTCGCATTGACTCCACCAAAATTTCAAATGCAGGAAAACAATAACAGCTAAAAAAAATCTAATAACAAGCTCTCTGCTTTCAGCTGAACGTAAATTTCAACTACTTAAAAAAGCGAAATCTCATTTCCTATTAATACCAAAGAAAAAAAACAAATCCGAAATTCTCCTAATCAATAATTATACAAAAAAAAAAGGATAAAAACTAAAGCAGCGCAAACAAAAAGAATCGGATCTGAGCATATAGAAACGTACATCACGAAACTGGAGAAGACCGAGTTCACCGAGATAAGAAATGGCTCGGTGAGCAGACTCGACGGGAATAATGAGTTGAACGAGCATCATTTTCTCCGACCGCATCAGATCCATCGGCGGCAAGTTATCTATGAGCTTTTCTATTCTTTCCATTTTCTCTCTCTCTCTCTCTCGAGAATCAAACAGAAATAAGTGAAGTTTGGATCTAAGTTTCTGGATCTGAGACGGTTTTGATTTTTATTTCAATTTTTTTCTTTTACGAGAGACTGAGAAATTTTGCCTTCAGTTTCCCCATCGCAACTGTCATCGAAAATTTGTAAATTTCAGAATAAATTCGCTTTCCTTTTTCAGAGTGGAATTTGAGAAAAGAAAAAAAAAATACTAAAAAGAACCTTTTAGTTTCAATTTATTTGGTTATTTCGTTTTCGCATAATTACAAAATTGGCCCCTAAACTATAAATTTTTTCACTTAGATAAGGATGGCAAAAAAAACTCAACCCAACGGGTTTTAATCCGACCCGATCCAATAGGATCAGTTTTTTTATTTTTGAAATTTGGTTTCTAGGTGAGTCGGGTTGGTCGACATTACGTTTAGGCAAAACTCGTCCCACCCCACCCTCGGATAAAATTTATATTAATATTTGTTTTAGCATAATTATATTTAGAAAACAATTAATAGTATCATAAAAAGTAATAAAGACATTAAAATATTATTATTCTATTTCGATAAAAGTTTATTGGGTTGGGTTTGAATCAAAGTAAGCTATAGTTTTGATTTTATTGGGTAGATAAATTAATATTTAATTTCCGGTGGGATCATAATGAGTTATGTTAGAGGTATATTAGGTCGGGGTTAAGACAAGCAAAAATACACCCTGTTGCGCCCTGTTTCCATCTCTGCATTTAAGTAACTAAAGTTTTTTTTATCGATAAAGAATATTTAAACCATCATTTTTGTATTATTTTATCTCAAAAGCGCAAAACATTTAATAAGATTGTAATAACTTGACAAGTCATGTCGCAAGTTCTTATTTGTTGGTATTGTCTTTTGGGTTAACTGGGATGAAATTAATAGTTTAGGTACCAATGTTGATAAAAATAACTTTAGGTACCTAAGTGATCAAGTTTATATAGTTTGAGGACCCATTTTGAATTTAATCCCTTAGTTTTGTTTTTTTTTTTTTTGGCCAAAGTTTTTTATTAGTTTAAGTGGAAAGTAACGTCAAAGTCCACTCAAGGAATTTGGTGGGCTGGGCCCAATATTGGTTGGGTTTGGATCTTAAACTTAGATGGATTGCAACAAAAGAATTTTTTTGATGTGATTTTTACATAATCTGGTTTTGCTTGATTGGGAATTAATTTATCAATGAAAAATGGTATAATTTCAAATTTAGACCTCAATATTTACATATTTTGTCATTGTAATCTTTTTTAGCTAAATTTAGCCACTAATCATTCAAAAGCAAGGCAAATATTTTTTTTAACAAAAATAATAATTAAAATATTATTTTTTTAACAATGTTGTTGTGGGAACATGCGTAGACAATTTACGTTAATTTCATGTTGATACAACACTATTTATCTTCTATATCATGTTAACAAATAATTTAAAATTTATAAAATATTCATAAAATAAAAAATTCAAAATTATAAAAAAAAAGTCATAAATTAAAAAAAACACGAAGTACATGTGGATTGTTATGCGGGCTGCCATGTTTAAAAATTTAATATTTTACTCAATATTTCAGTTTGAAAATTAGCAATTTAACACTTTTTGATAGATTGATAATCAAATTTGACTCTTTTCAAAAGGTTAAGGGTCAAATTTAACTAAAAAAATAAGGGTTAAATTGACGAAACATGTAAACATTGAGAGTTAAATTTAACATTATGTCATGAAAAATAAAGGGCTGATTTCACTAAACTTCTTAAACTATCACTCCGATTTTACATCGATCCTTAAACTTTAAAGTTTTCTAAATGAGTCCGTATAATATCACAAAATAAAAAATAAAATTTCACTATATAATATATTTAATTTTTACGAAATCACAAAATAGTATAGTGTTAAAATTTCACTTTACCCCTCACAATTTTTTATTCGCTCTTAAAACAATTTTCTAGCTTCGCCTCTACTACAAGTTATATGTAAGGATAGCTCCCCCACACCACAAATGACAAATTATTATTTTAGTCCACTGAATTTTTTTTAAATTATAAGTTAGTTTAATGGTAAAAATACATTTTGCCCCCCCAAGATGAAATATTTTCAATTTAATCCTTTTATATTTCTAAAATAACAAGCATATACAAAGATAAAATTTTACTTTGAATCTTTTAAAATTTTAAATTTTAATATTGGCCCCAAAAAAATAAACTTTTGTCTTCACTTCTACCACAAATTATAGGGTCAAGTCAAAATTTGCACATGATTTGTTGAGTGCTTCGTGAGTCCTCCCTTCATGGAGGTTAATTTCTCTATTTATAAAGCACGATCCTTGGATGTGTCACACTAGGTAGACCCTTATGCATATCAACACGTATTTTATTTTAGGGTCAACATATCCCCTTAAGTATAAGTTCGCCTGTATGATGGCACAAACCCATCAAGTGCGAATTATATGGTTTAGCTACTAAGATAAAGAGGATCGGATCGATTTTAATCAAGTAACGGATCGAAAATGACAAACACCATAACACGATTTTCTCTGTTCAAGCACTTTGAAGCATTCCAACTACATAAATTGATCATACTAAACCTCGATCAAAAACAATCATACACCCCTCAACAATATCCAAATGAAAGTAGAGTATATAGCTAGGCGGCAAGTATCGAGTCTATATCGTCACCTTCAAAGAGAAGGCGACCACACTGTCTCTATCTTAGAACAATGTCAGTGAGGAGTTCAATGGTCCACCTGCTTGATTATAATTTTTTCCTTATATTATTCAAATTTTTCGCATTAGAAATATGTTAATATAATCTTTAATGGTAATATAAAATAACATAGTTTTGCCACAAGCAACATCAAAATTTATTTAGTCAAACTCTAGGCTGTCTCTAGACTGCACCAATCACCTGTTTGATGAAATGCTTGACCGTCAGCCAATCCTATATTCAAACTTGTTTGTGGTCCAGCCCATGTTTGGCAACCCAACATTATAGCTACGGTAAAATCCCCAACTTTTGTTCTTTTCCTTCTCTATACTCGACATGATCATGCCTCTAGTGGCCCGTCCAGCCCTACTGATCCATCCTGATTTGAGTTGAGTTTAGATAGATTTGTTCATAATTAAGCTATCCACTCACTCCCTAAAATTCGTTCGAAATTTGGATAGGTTTTAACAAAAATTTTATGCTCGAAATATGTGTTTAGACAAAAAAAATCGTTTAAAATATGGGATAAGTCTTAACTTGGCCCAATTTGACCTATTTTTAATGTTTATAATGTTTTATGTTATGTTATTTTTTATATAGTATGTAATTTATAGCACAAAAATCAAATCTATAGTAATATATAAGCTAATAATGTAAACATTAAAAATCACTAAAATGATTATATGAACATTTTTAATGGATAAAAAGCATTAAATTAAAAAAAATTATGAGCGATCTTAAAATGAGCTTGAGTTAATCATTTACAAATACGGGCGAGCTTAAGCAGAACTTTAGACTTATATTTTGGACTGGGCAAAGCTTAAACAAGTATAAAATGTGTTAATATAATGTTTAAATCCGATCTAAATCTGACTCATGAACACTTCTAAATTTAGACAGATTTTTTGTCCTCATCATGAATTCATATAGAAATATACACTAAATAACATTAAACAAGACATTAACTATGATCCACTGAATTAAACTTTTCAAAACATCTCAATATTGAAATTACCCAAAAACCCTACTATATTCCCATGACATTTTCATTTTTTTCTTTACTTTAATCTAGTAATACCAATTGAAAGTGAGAGTATTGTTGTTATCAAGACTATTATGAATAAGGGTGGATCCAATCAGAATTGAATTATAAATTTTTAAAAGGTTAAAATATAATTTTATCATTTATTAATTTTTTATTTCATTATTTTTGTAGGGATTAAACAATTTTTTTTCATTTTGAAAGATCAAAATACAATTTTACCATATATTAACTTAAATTTTCATTATTTACAAATAAATTAAATTACATGATTTTTTTTTTAGAGGCCAAAACTCTTATCTACCCCTTAAATTCGCCCCTAATTATAAATAAGATTTATTTTGAATAATAGTTATTCTTTTAACAAAACCTATTTTTCCAACAAAGTAACATGAAGCAATCTTACTTATTGTGGGTTATCTTGTAACACCTCTTAACCCTAAACCTCGTCGAAACAAGGTTACGAGATATTACCAGACATATCGAATAATTTACAAATAATAAATAATTAATGAATGAACATACTATAAAATAATCATAAAGTCTCTTAATTGGACCCTCGAGGCTCAAAATACGTATAATATAGATAATATATTAATAATCAAAATAAAATATCTATAATCAAAATAAATTGATATTAAAAGTGTTTATGACATGACCAAACTCATGATCAATTCTAAAAACTTTCTAGATTGGAGCCCTCCCCATCCAAAAAAACCCATATCATTGTTTAAAAACAATAAAACACTAGAACTAGATTGTTTTATATTAATATTTATCTTTTTTAATATTTAAAAATATTTAATTTAGCCCTAAATTTCCTTCTTTTATCACGTTGGTCTTAATTTATTTTACAACTTTGATTTTCATCTTTTAAAATTTAGCTAAGTTGTGCTTTTCAGAAAGACTAATTGAACCATTAAAATTTTAATAATAGTTTACGTGGCAATCCACGTGTACTTAATAATTTAAAAAAAAACATAAAATTATCATTTTTTAAATAATTAAAAAAAACCTTAAAATTTTGTCCACTTCAATTATGAAATGTACAAAAATTATCACATCAATACCATTAAAAATCTTAACAATTCAATCAATTATTCTATTTGGAAAAAAAATAACCATAGTGCTCATTGTAGGTTTTAATCATATCTGTTCTTTTTAATATAATGTTTAGAACTACCCATAACTCCTTCTCAACCCATAAATAAAAGAATAATGTGTTTTAATGCACTCGAACTTACATCCTTTTACACTGACAATAATATCTATATTAATTAAACTAAAAATCAAGCGACAATCATAGTAACTAATTAAAATGTGAGGGAGTAGGAAAACTTGAAAATAGAGGAGTCCCTTCCTAAGCAAATTGGGAAAAAAAATTGCCGACAATGTCACAAATTGCATGTAACATTATGGCAAAAACATGGCGCCCACGCTAATTAGATTTAGCTTAGCTTAGCTTAGCTGACAGCCTGACACCACCATGCTAACCTTACATCCTATCCATCTTAATGGCTCACAAGGGATCCATCGGCCTTGATCGACATTACAATGTGATCCAATCATATGTCATCACGAGCCTAACCCAAATTTTTTGTGTAAACTACATCACAAGTTATTCGATTATTGTCTCTCTTTTTTCACTCAATTATCAATTTTTTTAATTGGGTCACTCAGCTATTGTCCATTTCTTTTTGTTCACCTAATTATTTAATTTTAATTTGGCCACCCAATTTTAGCACAAAAAAATTATAATAAGAGTCAAATTGACAAAAAAAAAATATAAGTATTAAGGGCTAAATTTGATATTATACTTTTTTTAAAGGGACCAATTTGCTCAATATAAAAATTTAGAGTGACTTGATAGGTCTTTTTACCAACTAGAATCAAATCAGTATAAAACAAAACCGAATTGAAAACTGAACCCAAAACAGAATAAATTTAGACAAAATCTACTCATAATGAAACCTAAACTCATAATAAATCTAAAACTCGAACCTAATGAAATATATATATTGATACAATGCTTAGAATTATCTATAACTCCTTCTCAACCCTTAAATTGAGGATAAATGCATTTCATCATACTCGAACTTATGTCCTATTGCATTAGCAACAATGCCGATGCTAATCGAATTAAGACTCAATCAACATAAAATAAATATATTTAAACATGATAAAACTCAAATTTAAGATATTAAAACCAAAATAAATATATTTAATATATTTAAGATCTTATATTAAATTTAAACAAAATATATTTAATATATTAAAACAAAACATCAACACATTATTTTAAATTAGAAATCATATCACATGCGAATGCATGTGGTAACCACATATTTAGAGTATAAATATGTGTTTAAAAATAACATGTAATAAACAATGAAACGTATAGTTTGAAATTAATTAATCATAATGAAACATGAAATATGTACGATATTAAAATAAAAAATTATGCATATTTAAGGTTTTACCAATCCAATTGGTGTGAGTTCAAGTCTCATCATATGTATATTTTATTGTTTTTTGTTCAAATAAAAAAACTAAATTACCCTCAAAATGATATAATTTATTTTAATTATGGAATAGACCTGATTATGGGTCGGGTTTGAGTCGGGCCGAGCTTATGCAAAATTTAGGCCTGTTTTCTAGGCTTGACTCGACCCGAAAAATGGGTCTAAAATTCTACCCAAGCTTGACCCAGATTAAAGATGCTAAACCTGAGCCAGACCCAACCCGCTTGTATTTATTTTTTAGATTATTTTTATATAAAAATAATTTTAAAAAATATAATATATCAAATACACTAAAAACATTAAAATAAATGTTTCTCAACAAATTGAAAATACATTTAAAAAAGTCTTTATACTTAAATAACAATAAAATAGTTGTAACTTAGTAAGTAAATGCCTCTAAAATAGTAATAAAATTAACAATAAAACAAGAATTGTACAATATCTAAACAATAACAATAAAATAGTAATAATATAATAGCAAAAATTAGCGAAACAATAGTGAAAAAGTATCAAAATAGTTTATTTGGGCTGGCTCGGGCCAAAAATATTGTTGGACGCCTAACCCATTTAAAAAATGGATATTATTTTTTGTACAAGCTCATTTTTTGGGGCCTATATTTTTGCCTAAACCCTCCCATTTTTTGGGTGGACCTTCGGGCTTGGATAGGTAGCGCAACTTAGGATCAAGTATGTTACTGAAGAATATTTTCATAATTTTTACCAAATTGACTTGTGATAGAAACTCAATTAAAACAAGAATTATACAATATTCAAACAATAACAATAAAATAGTAGTAATATAATAGCGAAATGTTAATAAAAAACAAAAAAATAGTTTATTTGGGTCGGTTCAAGCCAAAAAATCTTGTCCGACACTTGATCCATTTATAAAATGGACCTTATTTTTTGTACAAGCTTATTTTTTGAAGTTTATATTTTTGTCCAAATCTTTTTATTTTTTTAATGGGCCTTAAGACTTGGATGAATAGTCCAACTCATGATCAGCTATATTACTGAAGAAAATTTTCGTAATTTTTATCTGATTAACTTATGAGACCAACTCAATTAAAAACTTATTTTTTAATAACCGAAGGTGGGGTTTTGGATGCATGCACTTGTCACGTCTATGAAGCTACATAACAAAATATCTCACATGCATACGTTACTAAAATAGGGGTGATATGATGATGATGATGATGATGTGTGTTGATGGAGTGTTATAATAGGATACTGCCTGTAAAAACAAAATGATTTGATAACGGCTGTTTGTTTCGCAATTCCGTTACAGAGGATTTATTCTGTCCTTCTTCGTCAGTAAAGACAAATTTAAGTCCGTTACCAATCATCATCATTACCGTGATGTCATCGTTCTCCCACCACCGTCCATCACTCTCGTGCCTCGCGTGATGCTTTCTTTCTCTCAAATCGCACCATGTTTCTTTTTCACTTGTTAAATAAACGTTAAAGAAATAGATATAGAATTAGAAGGGTAAATTCCACCAATATCACTAAATTATTAATAAATTTATGTTTTGGTCACTTAACTTTAAAAAGTTACAATATAATTACTGAATATTCGAAAGTTTTTATTTAACTCATTATACTGTCAAGTTTTTTTTTCTTTTTCTTTTTTAAAGTTTGACTAGCAAGTTTTTAATAAAGATTCGACGATTGATACGGTAGATTAGTACCTATCCGTGAGAAGCAAACGTACATTAGATCCAAGTCAAGCTAACAGTCAGTGTTGAAAATTGGAGAACAAAACTATTTGGATATTGATTCTCAAATTCATGGCATTCAAAGTTGTTTCATGAAAAAAATAAATTGTCGTGCAAGCGATGTGAACAAAGAATGCCATACAAGAACGATTTTAACAGCCCAATGACTTAAATGAAAAGTTACAATTAGTTCAATTACCATTTTGTAAAATTTTGAAGTTGAATAGCTAAAACATAAATTTACTAGTAATTTAGCGATCTTGAGTGTAATTTACCCACAATTAAAACGATTTTTAAATATTAAATTATGTCACACTTACAATGTGAGTAAAAAAAATAAATATATTTATGAAAAATGTTGTATAGAAAATAAAAGTGACTTTGATTGAAATAATAATTGAAGGCATGTTGCAATTTTTTTAACTCCGTTTGTGGAATTAAAAAAATTCACATCAAATATTAATACTAGTAAAAATATAAAAAAAATTATGGTATATTTGTTACTTTTGTAAAATATTGGGTATTCGATAATTTGCTAATTTAGTTGGGATTCAGTTGACATCAACTTAATCAATCCCGATTCATTGGGTTTTTTTATCTATATTTCTATACTATATTTTAAGTATCTGACTAAGTCAATGGCACCCAACCAATATTTTTTAAAATGGACTGGTGGTTGAACCAATCAGATTATTGATTCATTGGTCCAATCAGTCCAATTAAAAAATGTTCAAAAATCTCAGTTCAATCGATCTAATCGGTTCAAAGCCACTATTCGGACTTGTCTCTCGACTGGATCCCGGTTTGATTCAAACAACACCTATCTCAACTCAATTAAGAAACTACCCCCAATTCCATGATTTTTACAAAGCAACAAATATTATTTTAAAAGCATTTTTTTGTCATTTTATCTTCTTATATTTTCATATAAAATCTAGAAATAATACATATACATAATGAGATTTGAACAAAAAACATGGTTTCTTTCGTTTTAACTTTATCATTTCAACTAAATCAACATTTAATTTTTATAATCTTGTTACATTTTTCTACTCACATAGTAAGTGTGTTATAATTTATTTAGTAGCTTTCGGGTGTAATTTACCCTATATTTTAAGGATCAAATTTAGATAAAAGTATCATTAAGGTCCTTATATTAAGTATTAGATTACATTTTTCTCTTCTATCCAAAAAAAGGTAAATTAATTCTTGTATGTTAAATCAAAAAGTAAATGAATCATTTTGTTAAAAATTACATATATTTCTACTATTAAAAATTGATCCTTGTACGTTAACATTATTAGCAGTTGTGAAGTGTGAATTGCAAATTGTGAACTGCGAGCTCACCAAATGTGTGAGCTCACCAAGACTGCGAGCTCTCCAAACATTAGAGCTTGCCTGTTAAAAGAAGTTAGCAGTTAAAGATTTGTTAAAGAAGTTAGTTTGTTAGACAATTTAGCAGCCTTAATATATTGTCTATAAATATAGACTTAGTTGTATTGTGAAAAGCAAATTCAAGTTTAATAAATCTTCTCTCCATTATTCATTTCTATTAGCTTTTGCTATAATAATCAAACAAGCATGAGATACACATAACACACCACGTGTAACTGCTTTATTATTTCGTCAAACACGTAAGTTTTTAACAGTAAAAATGAATGACATTTTTAATAAAAATAATCAATTTACTTTTTAATTTAACGTGCAAAAACTAATTCACTATTTTTACTGAAAAAGCAAAATGTAATTCGACTCTATTTTTACTCTCAATTTTACATATAAACCTTTTAAAAGATAAAACAATGACTAGGATTTGTTTGAAGAGGGTTGTTGTTTTTTTTTTTGAAAAATCTCATTATAGGTTTGATCGATCATATCTATTCTTTTTGATACAATACTTAAAACTACACGTTATCCCTCACCAACTCATAAATAGGAGGATAATGCGTTTCAAAGCAAACCCATGCTCTCCTGCATGCCAATTGAGTTAAGACTCAATCAACAATATTTTTGAACAATCTCATTATAGGTTCTAATCATATTTGCTCTTTTTGACATAATACCTAAAACTACCCATAATTTCTCCCCAACTCATAAATAGGAGGATAATGCGCTTCAGCACACTTGAATCCATGTACTCCTGTATTGGCAACACTACCCATACCAATTGAGCTAAAACTCAATCAACAATATTTTTGAACAATCTCATTATAGGTTCTAATCATATCTGTTCTGTTTAACACAATATCTAGAATTACTCATAACCTTTCTTCAACCCATAAATAGGAGGATAATATGTTTCAACATATTCGAACTCACGTCTTTCTATATTAACAATAATATTTATACCAATCGAAATAAGATTCAATCGTCATTTGAAGAGGGTTTTACTTGCAAAACAATGGGTTGTTATAATAATTTTTTTTTTGGTGAAAATAATGTTGTTTCTTTGTTTAGGTTAGGGTTGCTTTTTTCTCGTAATATGAAAACAAATACTTGATTTTGTTTTTTAGCAACATTCCATGTTCGGTCTTCCACCCCACAAATTCTATCCCTATGTCTTATTGTCTATGCTTTTTCTTTTGCCTTTGTCTCTCCCTTCTCTGCACCTTGTCTAGCTTTTCATTTTTCACACTTAGGAGAAATCTTTGTTTCTTTTCTCATATTCAACTTTACATTTACATATTCATCAAATTCTACTATTAGTTCTACTTGTGTTAATTAAGAGTGAGTATTCGATTGAATTGAGTGAAAAATTTTAAGTTAATCGAGTTAACGAGTCATATTATATCATCCTAACTCAACTTGAAATTTTATTGAATCGAGTGAAATTGTTCAAGTTAAATTAAAAAACTAAACATGTTAAATTAAAATTTTGTTATAGTATTAACTAATTTCATATTAGAGTACGTAAATTTGAAGCCATATATATTTGAAAATTTTTTCAAAGCAAAATAATAAAAAATAAGATACTTTAATATGATAAATTTGAATCATTAATTAATTTATTTAGGTCCCAAAATTATTATTTTAGAAAATTTTAAAATTTTTAACTTTCTTATATATTCTTTAGAATTTTTTAAATTTTTTTTAAATTTTTTTAAAATATAAAATTTAACTTTTTTATAAATATTTTGAATTTTTTAAAATTATTTAGATTTTTTAATTTTGTGTTGAGAGAGACCAATTTGCTCAGTTTCAAAATTGATAGGGACCAAAGGGGTATTTACACCAATTTGTTATTCAAAATAGTCAAATTATTCGAGTATTTAAAATTCAACTAGACTCGAAACTCGAATTACTTATTCGAGTTGACTCAAATAACACGAACAACTTGATTCGATTAACTCAAAATTTGACTTTTTTCGATTTTTTCGAATCGAATCAAGTTTTGCTCATCATTAGTGTTAGTTGTCAACAATAATACCAGTTGTAACTTAAGGAAAAACTAATAGGATATAATAATTTATCTTATATGTTGGTATGTTTAATCAACGTATCTTAATTATTTACTTATATCTTTTTTTAGGATTTTGAGCCTCGAAATTATAATTGGAGAAACTATTAGATCAAGTACCGTTAGTTTTCAAGAGTTCAAATGTGATGTACATATACAAATTTTGAAGAAGTTAAAGTCAAGTAAAGACTCTTTTGAAGACTTTCAATGTGATCACGCTTTCCTAATATTAAAAAAAGTTCATTCCATATTGAAGACTATACCGAAGGCTATTTTTGAGGAGATAGTGAAAGGTTATGATTGTTTTTATTGTGGAGATGAAGAGATAACTTATTTTGTTTAGTTAGAAAAATATTTTTCGTGCAGATTTATTGTAAGCAAATTGTTTTTGTTGTTGAGTTTGCAACTAAACTTTTAAGGGGAATTTCATAGTAGGAGAGTGATCTAGATTGTCTATAAGAGTAAAGTTGCACTTGGTGAGTGAGCTGGACTTAAATTCAATGTTTTCAAAACCAGAATGGTGGTCAAACCAGTCAAGTCATTGGTTCAATCGGTTTGATTGATTTGTCGAGTTTGATTAAATAAATCATTAAAAATATTAAAAAAACCAATTCAACGCCCTTTTTCGGATTAATACTCTAGTCGGTCCAGTCTAACTCAAACAATCTTGCTTACTTAAATCATGTATTGTACAAAGTTGATTTATAGTAGATTACTTTATGACAGTCCTCCACAAACATAGGAAGTTTTCAAACTATGTGAACAAACATCTAGTGTTCATATTTATTTTTCCTACTAGAAGTCATTTAGGGTGAGTTTGGATGAGTGATGTATTTACTTGCGGTTAGTGTAAAAACAGCGGTGACAGTGTGATTAGATATTGTAGTGATACTATAACGTGAGACAAAAAGTAAGCTAAACGTACAACACCACACTGCCTCGCATTGTCCCACCCATCCAAACCCACACTTAATCTAGCTATAAATGAATATTTGGATTAATTAATATCTGATAAGAAAAATCAATGAATCTCTTAGTCCCTATATTATACGTAAGTTGTGAATTTAGTCATTATACTCTAATTTGGTTAATTTTAGGTTATGTACTTTTCGAATTTTGAAATTTTAATATTGACTTAAACAACAACAACTACAACTTTAGGTCAAATTGTGTTGTTAGTCCTATACTATAATAAGCCGTGAATTTAGTCCATATTATCCAATTGGATCACTTTTAAATTTAAAATTTTAAAATTTTAAAATTCAGTCTTGACTCAAAACGATCATCATTAAAATAATTAACAAAAATGACTTGATTTTTTTGTCAATATTATGTGAATGACATTGCACATGAGATTTTGAAAATAAAAAAAAAATTAGTTTAACAACTTTTAATAATTATTGCTCGATCAAGATTGAAATTTAAAATTACACATTTACAGATTCAAAGATTTAGAGTGAATATATTAATTAGGAGTTTAGAGGTTCGGGCATAGTCTATAAAATGTATAAAAAATTACTAGACATTAATTAACCATTGCCTTTTTAAACCATATTATTTTTTTGTTTCAAATTGATTTTTGAATTTTTTTATTACTCTTAGTAACTTTTTTTTATTTAGTCTCTAAATTTAGATTCTGTTAATATGTGGTATTGTAATATTTTAAAATTGTGTCAT
Source organism: Gossypioides kirkii (assembly GCA_005610355.1). NCBI lineage: Eukaryota > Viridiplantae > Streptophyta > Magnoliopsida > Malvales > Malvaceae > Gossypioides > Gossypioides kirkii. The sequence goes on from CP032250.1 coordinate 904,431, forward strand.
GTTATTACTTGAAAATTTGTACATCAAAATGAAAAAAAACTTAAATTTAAAGATTAAATATTGTTTTATTCACTAAAAGAATAGATGAATTTTGTTTAAATTTCAAAACTTAAATCAAAATAATTATTTTGATTAAAGATATCTGTGAGTCTCTAGTTTCATCATGTATAAATTGTAATATATAAATTTTGCCTGATTACATACCGACATTTTATCCATTCGATTTTTTTTTTATTGATTGAGTATTAATTCGATTGATGTGAATGTTATTATCAATCTAAGAAGACGTGAATTTGATTATGGTATTACGCACTATTTTCTTTTATGTATTATATTATATTATATTTATAAAATTAAAAAAATCAGCACACAAATTGAGAGGAGAATTTTATATCTTTGAAGTGGGAATACAGATTGCTAGATTCTTTTCTTCACTGAAGATGCTATCAATTTATAGGCACAGTTTTCTATTCTACTTTCACTTTTCTTTTTCTCTTTAAAAAAATTAATTAATTTATATATTATTTAATGACTTTTTTGACTACCATAAATTTGACCAGTCAACTAAATTGATTGATTCTATATATGATTATGAACATCACATAACAAATATCCACTTGTCTCACCATTGTTTCCACAACCCCAATCACCACAAATCCATAAATCAAAAAAATATCTTGTAATAATAAAATTAAAACCATCTTTAATTATTTTCATTAAGAAAATATCTTAATTTGACTTAAGTTTGATGTATATCTTTAAAGGTGAGCATCTTTGAAGTGTTTTATTCTTTTAATGGAAGGTATTGTTTTTATGTAAGAAATTTTGTTTCTCGTACTTTAAAGAGAGTTTAAAGGGTTTGTGGAGTTTAGGAAGCAATTCAATTGGTGAAGATATGACTTACAAACTCATGAAAAAAATATCGGCATTGTGCAAAATATTAATTACTGAGTTTAGGGAACTACCAACCAATGCATTAAAGCCTTACCTTTGCATACATGGTACAACTTGGCTAGTTATCTTGTGAGCTTGCAAGTCGTATATCCACCAACTGAAGTGCTCCCTAAACTCGATGAGCCCTTTTGAGCTTTTCTTTAAGTATGAGAGACAAAACCCTCACACAGAGACAACATCTTTCGTTGAGGGAGTGAAACACTCCAACATAAAGACTTGCCTCCAACATATATAATTGTAAATTGAATCAAATTTTATGTATAATTTTAAGATTTATTCTTAATTATTCTATTCGAGTTTGACATTAATATTAAATTTAACACTAACTTTTTTTTATCTTAATTAAGTATCCATATTTTTTTTATTAGAGGATATATTTGTACTTTTTTCCTTTTTTCCCTAACATTATAGAATGATGTTTATTATCTCTTAGGATCCAAAGTATCTGATCACACAATCATTGTCAGTTCAATATTTGTTCTGTTTTCTGACATATGATGACAATGTTAGAATTTGGATTGGTGACATTGATTTTCTCGTCGGTCCAAAAATCATGCTCCCTAATGCAATAATAATATAATAATAAAAGCATAGGCTAAGCAAAGATCTTAGCCATTTTAATTTAATTATTAAGCTTAATTTGTTTGATTGATTGCATGTGAATGACAAGTCTTCTCTTCTCTTGCTAATGGATTCTTTTAAGATACAAAAAACTAATCTTTTTAATCATTATTTTTCTGATGCAACCTCTTTTGAATGATATAATTTTTGATAGAATATATATTTAAGGAATATTGTTAGAGTTACGTGATTCGAATCTCATTTGATTTGATTTGAAAAGTTTAAAGTATAATTTATTTGTTAAAAAAATATAACAGAGAAGTAAAATTGGGGATCTTGCCGCACAAGTTGAACTCGTATAAAACTATACTTTTTCTATTAGACGTTAATTATAAAATGGTTGTTTAACCCTTAAAATGGGTGTAGCCGAAGACCTCTTGTATTATTGTGTTTTCAACATTAGTGAATTTTTTTTTGTTTGCTTGTGATTTTTTCCGAAAAGAGTTTTTCATATAAAATCTGCGTGTTCTTATTTTTTTTTATTACTTTGCGATTATTCTTACTTCTATAATTGACTTATATTATAACAAATACAATTTTACATATATTAATATATTATATTTGTTTAATTTTTTTTCATGCTTGTTGTTTGAATAGTAAGAAATTTGATGTTTCTTACATAAGGTGTCGTGTATTAAATCTTGTGAATGAAAAAAAAGTATTAGGAAAATTTTATTATTTAAAGATTCAATTCGATTTGATTGATAATTTAGTTGGAACCCATATAGAGTTACTTGACACTGAGATTGCATGCTTTGAATTTTTTTTTAATTAGAAGTACTTATGTCCTAGATTAAAATATGTAGGTGTGTTAGACACCATATATTAATTAGTAAAGTCTTCTTACAATTATAAGGAATTTTAATTTTTGATTCGTGCTTGACTGATAGAGTGTAATTACATTTTAATTAAAATTAAAAAATTAATAAATAAAATAAAATTTAAAAGTCATCATGACTAATTATTTGTGTAATTCTCCCAATTACGTAATTATACTCAAATCCAATTACTTAGTGACTCACCTAGTAAAAATTTTATGTGCATCGACATTTTTACCAGTACAGGAGAACGTAAGTTCATGCGCGTTGAAGCACTTTTATCCTCCTATTCAGGGGTTGGGGAGAGATTATGTTTAGTTCTAAGCATTGTATAAAAAAACTAGTAAAATTTTTATGTTAATTTATGTAGAGACGTAGTTTTGTTAATAAGATCTGTATTTTATCATTCTTATAAATTGGAGCCTTTTATTTTAAGATCCAAACTCAAAATCTAAATTAAAAAAAAATAATTATAAAAGGGTATTGCTGCTTGAAATTCTAGAAATTTGAAGTTATTTTTAGGATCCGATATCTAATTAGTTCGAGAATCAAATTTTACATCTTTTTGGTTGTCATTATTTCAATTATGTATCAATAAAAATTTATTTGATATATTATTAATAAAAATTTTAGATTCTACAAAAAAAAAAGTTTAAAAGATTTTATATATATATATATATATATATAAATGGTATTGTTATGGTGTTTGCAATTACCGACAAGCTATCTAATTGAAACCGACTTGATCTTCTTTACAGTTCTCTCATGTGAGTTCGCATGTGGAAGCAAGGGTGTAGCTGGGGGTTGACAAGGGCCCCCTAAAGTGGAGAATATTTCATTTAGGTTCTTTAAATTTTTTAAAGTATTAAATTAGTAACAAAAAATTGAACATTGCCTCTAAAAATGATAAAATTTTGATTTAATTCTTTAAAAATTATAAAGATATAGACTATTCAAATGGTGAAATTGCATTTTAACTATCGTAAAACTTAATCCCTCTAAAAAATTTTCTGCTTTTGCCCCTGTGTGGAAGGCTCACATGTGGGTGGTGTTCGCATTGTGGGTTTGCATCACCATGCAAGTAAACCCACGTATGATGAACACATGTTAATCGTAGAATAAGGTACGTGTTGACAAGCACAAAAACCAACCTAAAATGTCACATCTACAAACTGTATTATATAAACAGAGAAATTAACTCCCTTAAAAACGGACACACAGAAATACTTAACACATATCATGCAAAATAACATAAAATACAACAAGTGAAAGATGCTACAAAATGCAATATGATATGTGTGATTAGAGATTAACAAACGTGGCCCTTTCTGAACCAATGTTTCACCATATGATTAATTTGAGTCAAGCCTAGGAAAATAATAATGTTGTGGACCAACTTATTGAATTTATATACATTATAGTATATAGTTAGTTGATAATGATAGTATTTGCATGTTTCATCCCATTTCCCTACCTTTTTCCATTCAATATTTCTTAACCACAGATTAAGAGTTTCAACTTTTTTTGTGGTTAATTTATTGATGAAAAAAGTTTCATTAATTAAGGTGACAGAAACCAATCATAGGATAGACTTTGAAATTTTTTTCAAATGTTAAAATATGTCATAAATCTATGTATTTTCATAAATTTTGAATTTAAGTTTTTATATTTTTAGATTTTAAAATTCAGATTTAATTGATGATGTTAAAATTATTTTATTAAATTCAAGTTCATTACAACGTCATTTTTTTAATTACATGACTACAAGTGATTAGTTGTTTTTATTTTGAAATGTCACACCAAAAAATATTATAAATAAAAAAATTGTTAACAGTGTTAGCAATTGGACACAAATTTTGAAATTTGAAATGTAGAGAGACCAAATTCTTGGAAATAAAAATATAGGGACTAAAATCCAAATTTGTGAAAGGTATAGGGACTTATGCAACATTTTAACCTTTTCTAATTTGGTATTTTTACATAGAAATTCATCTAGAACTCTAGGTTAAATCCGCGACTTGGACAAACTTGTGATCCTGTTCCGCACGCGTCTCTATCATTTGGTATCAGTTTTTTTTTGGGTGTTCTTTGTGCTTTTATAAACTGATTTCTAGCAAAATAACCTTAAAATAATTTTTTACCCAAAAAATTTTTTTGAAAAATATTTTCAGTTGGTAAATATTTTTCAAACTATCTCAAATTTTACATACTGATTCTTAGCACTATCTTAGAATATAAATTAAAATTCCCACAAAAAAAGTGATAGAAAAAGTGGAAAAAAAGAAGAAAAATACGAAAAAAATAAAAAATATTTTATGGGTTGAATTTCATGTTGAAACTTTCTAGATTAGATCCACATTATTTGAGGAGGCTCCACTTTAAATTTCATGATTTTGGAAACTGAAAACACCTCGAGCGAAGTTTACCAAGTTGTTCTGCGTTTTTTGGGTTTCAACAATTTTCATTGACTATTAGTCTTAGGTTTTCATTTGTTTTTACTTTTTATTGTTCCTTTATGCATTCTAACACTATTTTTATTGTCTTAGAAGGTTAAAACACGTTGCAAATTACTTCCACCGTGCAACACAAATCTTTAGTGTCTAGCAAATTTTGGACTCCTAGTGTCACTAAGTTTGCTTTGTTAGTACGGTTCTAATACATTTTGATTGATTAATATAAATATTTTTTAAAAGCCGAGTGAAAAGCCACCCGTTACCATAGAGAACCTTATTGATTTTGCGACGAAGTTGTAACAAGACCTCTTTTGAGGTCAATGATAAGTTTGAAAATATGATTGACAAGTTGCAACGAGATCTAGATGCTCGAGAGAAGCAATAGAAGACTATACTTCAAATGATAAGCAACACTTGGATCGTTTGAATGCCTAAGCTGAGCGTTTGACATGTATTTTGAGGCGATGATGATAGTGTTGAGGTTGAACAACGTCGTGCTTGTGGAAATAATGCTCAACGTGCAAATGATGAAACTTTGGTTAATAATGATCATAGACAGTCTTCTTTGGTTAAACCAAAGTTCTCTATTCGACATTGTTGTGGAAAGAATAATTCGGAGGCTTGTTGCGATTGCAAAGTTGGGCATAAATTAATATATCAATCCAAGAGGAAATGAACAAATGAAAGGAAAAATACGATGAAGATATCACCTGAAAATTTTATCTTGGTCTCTCAAAACATAATTCATAGCTTTGTCTTCACCTGAAATAACCAAAAAAGAGTAATCTTAAATGACCAAATAATGAAATGTCCAAATTTTGAAATGATATTATAATGATCCGACTTGAAATATCAAGCACTAAATCTAAATGAATTCAAATTAAGAATACTCCAAACTTAAAATTATTGAAATAATCTAAAGCTAAAATTCATTCAAATACAAAGTAACTTGATCCAATAACAAGTCTAGCCTATAGAAGTGAATTAAGCTACCAATAAAAAAAAAAAAAGGTTAAAGTAACATTTAGTTCCTGAACTTGACAAGATTTTTTAACTTAATTTCTAAGCTTATTTTTGTCCATATTAATCCAAAAATTTGGTAGTTTTCCCACTTTTGATCCTTAAACTTGAAATTTGTTAATGTAGAATGACATGATACTATAAGATTGCGACATGTCATCATTTGAAACTTTTTTATAAAATCTAAAAAAATACTAAAAATGATTAAAAATTATAAAAAACTATTTTTTAAAAAAATCAAGTGATGACACGACACAATTTCAAAGCGTCACATTATTATACATTAACAGAATCCAAGTTTGGAGACCAAATGAAAAAAAAACTACCAAATTTTGGGAATAATGTAGACAAAAAAATATTCAAGGATTAAGGTAGGAAAAGTTGCTAAGTTCAAGGGCTAATGATTACTTTATTGAATACAATAGTAAGACATATCACACTTGTAAAAAGTAGACTCAAATTTGAGCCCTAGAGATAACATTATTAAAAAGGATAACTACAAATCCCAAAACGATTAAGAAATAAAATTAATTCATAAAATTCTAAAACTAGCATAAAAGATAACTTATTTATACTGAAATAATATTGAAGCAGTTTCCAATGATGTTTGAATCAAATTGGACCGACCGATCGAATCTAAAATTGGTTGGGGTCAGAGGTAGGCCCTTAAATGAAAAAATTTTCCTTCAATCCCTTGAATATTTACAATTTTTATATTAATTTAATAGTAAAATTGTATTTTGACTCTTTCAAAAATTTAGAATTCAATTGTACTATCTCCAAAAGCAAAAATGGTATATAGTTTACTCTCTTGAAAATTATGAAAGTTCGCATTAATACAATAACAAAATTACATTTTTAGCTCTCTCTAAAAAATTAGAATCGAATTCAGCCCCTCCAAACAAAATTATGGCTTCGCCAAGGGCGTAACTAAGGGGTTTGGTAGGGATCCATACCTCCTAAAATAAAAAAAATTTATTTAAGCCTTTAAAATTTTTAAAATTTTAATTTTGTAAAGATAAATTTATATTTTGACCTCTTAAAAATAATGACAATTTAATTTAATCTTTAAAAACTATAAAGATATAAACTATTAAAATAGTAAAATTATATTTTTACTATCATAAAAAATTACAATTTTTAAAGAATAATTTTGAACCGATTAAATTAAAAATCAATACAAACCATTGAACCAACTAAAAAACCGATTAAATCAATAATTAAACTAATTAAACGAGTTTTAAACTTTTTAGTAATTTTATAATCAAATCAATTGATTCGAGAAATTGATGACCTGGATGATTCGACTACGAGTCGAATAAAAAGAATTGGACGGTTTCACTACCAAAGAGAGAAAAAGGAGGTATGGATTTTTTGTCATATTGTTTTTACGAAACACGAGGTTTCTGCTTCTACCGTTTTCAGATTTTTGTGTAGTAGTGGATTATGATCCTCTGTGTCTGTGCTGCATGCATTTTTCTTGTGGACCCCAATCATGGTGATGGTGACGTACAGTGGAGAATGGTGGTGGAGATGTGGGGCCCTTTCCTTCCAATCCCCACTGGACCCCACTGTATAGTTGCATCCAACCCATCAAGCGGGTCCCACAAAACAACAAGAAGAAAGAAACCAAGTAGCGTAACTAAAGCAATTGTAATCTAATTGAAAACATTTTGGGTTAATATAACATTTAGTCCTTAAAATTGATAACTCTTTTATATTAATCCTTTAATTTTTTCATATTAGTATTGGAACATGGCAGATCTTTTCAGTTTGATCCTTAAAGTCGGATTCCTTTAAGATTCATGATGTGGCACAATTCATCCCTAAAGATTATCAAATTTAGAGACTAAGATTTCAATTCTGAGTATTGTGGATAAGAAAAAAAACGTAAAAAAAAACTTTATTTTTATTTTAAAATTCTACTTGACTCAATTTCGAAAAGTATAACAACTATAAATGATCCAATAAAATACATGACTAATACCGAAATTGCTATCGTTAAGGTTACCACTTAAAATTCAAGAAATACAACTAAAAACTGGCCAAAATAAAATACAAAGACTAATCTACAACTTACGCATAACATAAGGACTAAAAATAAAATTTGACCAAACACTTATGAACATAAATTAAAATAAAATATTAATTTTCTTTTATTTCAAATAGGGGGTAAAGTGGGGTGTCTTTGCTTTATATATACCAAAGGGTTGCCCTTGTTTTCTCTTCACTTTCACTTTTGCTTTTGCATGCCTTTGAGTTTATTATTACCAAACACAACCCCATATCTCCTCTTCTTCTTCTTCTTCTTCTTCTTCTTCTTCTTCTTCTGGTTTCATTCTATCACCATTACTCTGCTACTGCTGTTATTAGTTCAAAGAACCCCCCCAAAGACAAGTTAGAATTCTTCCAGCAGTGTGTTGGGTTTTGCTTTTTTTATTTTTTTCTTTTTTTTTTCAGTTTCACTGTCTTTTTTGTTGCATGGATGGATCCTTCAAGCAGACAATACCAGGTACTACATATGTATGTGTGTGTATATATATAAATTTTTGTTTTAATTTTATGTTTATGTTTTTTTTGGGGGTCATCGTATTTTTCAGGCGCGTACCTAGGGCCAAATGGAAAATTTTCTATTTAGGCCCTTTAAAATTTTTAAATTTTTAAAATTTTAAATTAATAAACGTAAAATTCTACTTTGACTCCCTCTAAAAATGATAAAATCTTAATTTAACCTTTTAAAAATTATAAAGATATAAACTATTAAAAAAGTATTTTCACTATCACAAAAATTACAATTTAATTTCGACTCCTAAAAAATTTCTGGTTTAGTCTTTTTTCTAAAAAAAATTAAGTTTTAATTTGATGTTTTGATTAGCTTCATTTGGGTTTTAATTGATTAAATCCTTTTCTTAAAAACCCTTTTTTTTGCTAGTGAATTATAAAGAAAAAAATTGAATATAATCTTCAAATTTTTAAAATTTTCAGTCTTTTTGCTTCTATTTTAAGGGATTTAATTCCTATATTTTTCGAATTCAAGAATATAAGTTCAATTGTTAGCATAAGTTTTTCATAAAAAAAAATGTTCACCACTTTTAAGTGAGTATTTTTTTTAATTTTAAATATTTTTTTAACAAAGTTAATAATTAGATTTACATTTTTAAATTTGAAAAATAGAAGGACTTGCAACATATTTCAAAAAAAAAAAAATACGATTTCTGTTTTTTTTTACATTGTGACTTAAATGTAGTTATTAAAGCTTCCATGATAGACATCTAAATAAAATCAGTTTAAATTTTGTCATCCTTATTTTTCGGGACTAATATTTTATTTTTTCAGGAGATGCCTAACCCTACATTGGGAAACATGATGGTTTGCACCAAAGGAAATGAACAACAAGAGAGGAAACCAAGGCCACAACCAGAACAAGCATTGAAATGCCCAAGATGTGATTCAACCAACACCAAGTTTTGTTATTACAACAACTATAGCCTTTCACAACCAAGGTATTTTTGCAAGTCATGTAGGAGATATTGGACCAAAGGTGGCACATTGAGGAATGTCCCAGTGGGTGGAGGGTGCAGGAAAAACAGAAGATCATCATCATCATCCTCATCATCAAAAAGGACTCAAGATCAACTATTTATATCATCCAATACCAACCTCCCACCATGTGATACTAGTGAACTCTCCTTAGCCATTGCTAGGCTCCAAAAGCAAGCCAATGTTCACTTTGGGTTCGACGAAAATGAACTCCCCGTCCTCGGAAACCCTAACAGCTTCGGCTTTCTCGGCAACCAGAGCGATTTCCAGGGTTTTTATAATTATGGGTTCGAAAACAACGGTGGGGAAACAGTGATGTTACCGTACAACAATGACGAAGAAATCATCAGTGATGCAACGATAAGGACGACATCGAATGGTACGGTCGCGGCGATGAAACAAGAGATTGTTAGTGATGGTAGCAAAAGTGATGAGAATCAAAATCAATGGGGTCTCCAATGGCAACTCAATGGTGACCATGGGAATAATTATTATAACATGGTTGATTTTGACTCGGTGAGAGAAAATTGGAGTGGAATCACTTCAACTTGGCATGGACTTCTTAATAGTCCTTTAATGTAGAACAATGGGAATGAACATGTGTTAGGAGATTTGGGTTAATTTCAACAATGGTCCTTAGTATTTTCCTTTTTGTTTTTCCCTATTATTGGTTGATAAAACTAGTGATATTTTGCATGAATTTTGAGTTATTTTAAAAGAAGAGATATTTGGGGGGGTCTAATTCTGTAATTTTCTTATAGTTGGGTATTGAAAGCTGTTGTTGTTTCCTAGATATTAAATATTATATCACCATTGCTTCTTGGTCACTTTCATGTTGATTCTAGGAATATAACAACATGTTGTTTGTTTGATTATGACCCGAATTTGAAAACTAGATTTGCTTAATCTCAACTTAAATTTGATTTGAATTGAAATATAAAAAAACTCGAATCAAATTCATCAAATATAAAATGGTTTGAACTCGAAACAACTAAAACATTAATCATTCAAACTTAAGATGAGGTAAATTTGAAATGATTAAAATCCGAAATGACTCAACCTTATAATGCTCTAATCCAAAAAACTTAAGCCTTAGACTAAAATGATCCAAACCATAAATGATTTAAACTCAAAATTGAACCAAAAATTTATAAACCCAAATTGATTTGATAGGATAAAAATCTAATTGAATGACTGAAATTGAAAGAGAAAGAAATTATAGGAAAAAAAAAATCGTACCAAAAGCACAATCACAAATCTTTTTTGTGTGTGAACTATAATAGGAAGGTAAAGCCCTAACAGCAACAAAACTAACACGACTCAAATCCAAACCACACTTGGAGCGGTGAACAAATCCTTTAATCCAATTGAATTTAGCTTTATATTTATTGTTCAACAAATATGTATTGGACTGGCCCAAAATAATGAAAGAAATTATGCATGGACTTTCTGAATTTGGGCTCACCAATGGCACACTTAATATATAAGTGAAAATATATGAAAAAAATTGGTTAAAGTACCTAGGAGGTCCCTATATTATAGGGACTGAACCAAATTAGGTCCTCTATTATTAAATGGATCAATTTAGCCTCTATACTATTAAAAAGAGTCAAATAAATAATAGGATTAACATTTTTTGTTTAAAAGATATCTTGAAAATTATTTTTTTCAATTCCAAACAAAAGATTTCATTTATAGAACTATAAAAAATTTAAAAATATTAACTCTGTTAAACAGTAAATGATATATTTTTAAACAGTAAATGTTACCTCTATTCCAATTTGATCATATTTGATCCTTTTTAATAGTAGAGGGACTAGTTTAATCTAATCCCTATAATTCAAGGACCTTTCAGATACTTTCACCGAATAAGAAAAAAATTATCGAGTAGCGATTTTAAGAAGGTTAATGTACTTAAGAGGTCTCTCTATTATAGAGACATGGTCAAATTAATCCTTCTACTATTAAATGGATCAATTTAGTCCCTATGTTTTTTAAAAAGAAGCAAATAAGGCAAAATTAGAATATAGTTAAAAAAATATCATTTACTGTTTATTAGAGTTAATATTTTTAAAGTTTTTTTATGGTTCAATTAACAAATAAAATTGGCTTTTGAAACTATAAAAAAATTTCCTATTTACACCGAGTTCGATTGAATCGTTAAAATATTAATTATATAAATACGAATTTAATAATTTAGATACTGATTTGGAAAAAAAAACACCTTAAATACGAAATTTTGTGTAGCTTAAAAGGCCAATTTCATTTGTTAAGCCTAATCCCATAGGCATGTGGAAACTTTGAACCTAAACATTTAGGGATATTTATACCAAACTCAACTAGGGAATCAAGACTTTCTAGAGGCTAGACATACACAATTATTGACCTAATTCAAACTGGATCGTTTTTCATCTATTGAACTAATTGTATCGAGAATTAGTGACTTAATTGATATGATACATTAAATGAATTAATTAGAAAATCGATTTAATCGGTCAAAAATTTAAAATTAAAAATTTAAGAGTCGTCGTCATAAACCATCAGAGGATAGAAATAATAAGAATTTACGTGATTTAATCATAACAATTAGTAAATAGTAATCATAGGTGAATCAAGTATATTTCAATTATGAAATTATTAAAATATCTTTTTATTTATAAATTAAGTTAAATTTTTATGACGATATTTTTACTTTTTTTTCTTATATTATAAATCAATAAAATTTTGATCATAATGAGATCCGAACACATAACACCCATATATAATAAACATTAATTAATTTTATAAATCAATACTTTTGATTATTAAGAGTTCGATCAATTACTCGATAAATAACCGTTTAAAGACTTATCCTGAATGAACCGAGCCCCTCATCAATTCCTTTCACATGACGTTTGGTGCTTATTCATAAATCATCAGAATTATAAGCTGTGAATTAAAATTATAAGAAAACTGAAGTCATAACTAAGTTGATTTTTCTTATAAAGAATAGCGAATGGGAGAATTAACCCAAAAAAGAAAGACCAATGGGGAATTATTTTTGACCATGTATTAAAAAATTAAATTTTTTTGGTGCCCTACTTTTAAAAAAATATTAAACTATGAGCTTTTTTCAAAAGTTTAAGTCCTATAATTTAATGTGATTAACCTAAAATTTTTGTCACATATCACGTTTATTAATTAAAATTTGTATATATTTTATTATTTAATGAAGATAATTTATTTTAATATATGAATGGGACCTTATTCATTTTGCAATCGTACATACCAGGCTGGTACAAGTGGATTGCAATTTTGTACTTTATTTTTTGGTACAAAGGAGACGGAAATGGCTAATTGGTCAAATAATTCGAGATCGAATTGGTTGAACCGGTTTACACCCAATGATGAAGTCAGGGAATTGACAGGAGTTTCGGTTCTCCCTAAAATGAAAATCTTTTTATAATTTATAAAATTTTAAATTAATAATGATAAAATTACACTTTGAACCTCTAAAAATGATAAAAAATTAATTTAATCTTTTAAAAATTATAAATATAATAAAATTATATTTTTACTATCATTAAAATATATAATTTAATTTCGAGTTTTCTCAAAAAAAAAAAAAGAATTTCTAAATCCGCTAGTGCTTTCATTCCTATTCAAAGTTTAATTAGTGGGGAAGACTATTCGTACAATTCTTCTAGATCACCATCTTTGTTGCACAAAAACACTGCAACCTACTGTCTTCGACATATATATTTTTTTCCCCTCTCTGTGTTGTGTCTAAGACTTTAGGGACATATCATGAGGCTGACGCCATTGACATATATGTTAGGCATATTATTACGGGTAAATTACTATCGACGTCATTAAATTATTAGTAAGTTTACATTTGAGTTACTCAACTTTAAAAAGTTATAAAATAGTCACTAAATTATTTGAAAGTTTTTGAGTCATTGAGATGTTAAAATTGATGCTGTATGGTCTTCTTTGTTTGGACCGCCAAAGCCGTGGCTGGGGGCCAACATTTTAGGAAAATTCCATTTTTTTCTTGAAATTTTTATAAAATTTTAATTAGACCCCAAAATTTTGGAAAACTCTAATTATACCTTTTAATTTTTAAAAAATTTTAATTAAGCACTTTTAAAATACTTGGAAATTCTCATTAATATCTCACAAAAAATTTAAAAAAATAATTAGACCCCTCAATTTTTTTTAAAAGTTCTCATTAAACTCTTAAAATACTTGGAAATTCTTCTTTTCTTCTGCAGTTCAACTTTTTAGTTTAGTGACTTAAATGAAAACTTTCAAATAGTTCAATGATCATTTTGTAACCTGTTAAAGTTGAATGACCAAAACGTAAACTAATTAATAATTTAGTGACCTCAAGTGTAATTTACCCTTTATATTTTTTAGGGCCATCCATTGATGTACTTTATTTCCACCATTTTGTGTTGAAATTGCAGCATCCTTAATTTCAACATTGAAGATTGAAAAAATTTTGAAAAAAATGGCAAAAGAATTTTTCAGTTTCCTATTTAAGCTGTTTTTTAGTGTTTCGCTAACGGTCCGTATGGGAAAATAGAAAAACTCAATGCTAGCTGCAGTCAAATTAAGACCATTTTTGCCTTAAAACCGTGTGGGTCTTTTTCTATACATATAATATTAATGGACGTGGGTTTGAGTGCGCTGAAGCGCATTATCCTCCTATTTATGAGTTAAGGAGGGGCTATAGGTAGTTATAGGCATTATGTCAAAAAGAACAGATATAATCGGAACATTTAATGAGATTGTTCAAAAAATATTGTGTTGGGATCAAGATAAAATTAAAAAATTTATAGGATCAAAGCTGAAAAGTTTGGCGTTAAAATGATTTAAATTGAATAATTAATTTTTTAGAGGGGTCAAGAATGCAAATTTTCCATTTGGCTAAAGCTAAAAAGGATTCAATTGAAGTGTTTATACTTAAGAGGGATTAAAAGTGAAATTATAACATTTAGGCTCCAAGACTGAAATCAACAACAAAATAAAAAAGTTTATGTGATGCTATATGAGAACTTCATTACCTAGATTCTTTGAATTTTATAAGTTAACTACATCAAACCGTTTAATTGAGTTCACAAAATATGAGTTCGATCATCAATTTAGGCATTAAATGCTAGCTTGATGTGAGCATGTTTAAAACAGGTGGATCAAATTATAAACATGTGTGTATCTACTGCATGGATAGTTTAGATATAATGTGTTAAAAAAAACAAATGTCAATAAAATTTAAGTGATATAATGTTTATTTTTATTTTAACTCATCAAATCCAAATTATCTATGCAGTAGCTAGTAGTAGGGGTGAAGTCATAAGTTTTGTTTGGGGGGCAAGATAAGATTATAGAATTTGAGGGGAGCAAAACTAAAAATCAGGCATGAAAAATACTTAAATTAAATTATTAATTTTCCAAAAGGTTAAAATTATAAATTTTCCATTTAACCAAAAGTTAAAAAAAAAAAAAAACTAAATTGAATCTTCTAATTTTGAGAGAGCCTAAAAAGTAATTTAATCAAAAGAGCCAAGGTCGTTGCTTGCCCCCTTTAGCTATGTCCCTGGCTAGTATACACACATGTTGAAAATTTTGATCCACGTGTTTCAAACATGTTTCACATTAGATTTTGAGCTAATATTTAATGTTCAAGTTAATAAATGACCTAACAAAAGAACTTGATTGATGTATTTTAAGGATTCAATTAAAATATTTTAAAATTCAAATACCAATGTAAAATCTAACCATAGTTTGAGGATGTTTGTTCCAATTAACCCTACAACTTGGCCGACATGAAAATGTCAAATATAGATACTCAATTCTGTTATGAAAAATCTTTGTTTTTTTTCAGCTTTATCGTTCATCTTCCACTAGTTTTTGTTGGTCTTTCACGAGATCCATGCACCATACCTCCACCATACATACATACATACATTATCTTAACCGTTTCATAATAGCTCTTCGTTACGTAGTGTACATCCATCCATCCATACATACATACATACATTATTCTAACCGTTTCACAATGACTAGCCGTTACATAGTGTACATCCATCCATACATACATACATTATTCTAACCATTTCACAATGACTGGCCGTTACATAGTGTACCTAAGTTGAAATATATTGATATTGAATTTACTTTCCTAATGAGAAATCATTAGGCTAACGGTCAGTCAAATCTCGAACTTCGAATATTGATCTTAAACCGTATTGAAATAAAAATTTAGTGAAAAAGTATTAAAGTAATGGTTGAATTATCTTGTAAAATAGTAAAAATATGAATAGTGAGTTAATAAGAGATGTAGTTTTAATTTTTTAAAAAGTTAAATTACTTTTTCAAACCTTATAAATATCTATTATTTATTATATTATTGGGTTTTTATGTCTTTTTCAAATTGTGTCAGTGTTAGTGAGTTGAGTGATACCAACTCACTCTAAAGTTTTATTATAAATATTAGAAATTCTATTACACGTGTATGTGTAGAAATCACAAATTTAGAACATAAATGTATGTATTTAAAAATAATATACAATAAATAATGAAATGTATGGTTTGAAACTAATTAATAATAGTAACATGCGAAATATGTAAGATGTTCAAATGAAAAAATTTAGATTAAAAAATTATGAAAATATATTTTCGTAATTTTATAACTTATATTAATTATGGAAAGATATTTTCGTAATTTTTCTAACTAAATTGGTGACCTAAATGAGGGTAACACCGATTCAGTAAAACAATTAATAAATAGTATGGATATATAAATACTAGATTTTTGTAACATCCACAACCTGGATAAAATAAAATATTTTTAAAATTTGTTTAATAACGAATATAGGTGGAGTACGGTAATGAATTTGTATTTTAATAGAATACGTGTTTGATCTTTGAATTTGTAATTTTTTATTCTTTTATTTAAAGACGATATCAAAATATGAAAGATTAAAGCGTCATCATAATATAATAATAAATGATGTTTTAAAAAAATATTAACTCAATTAGAATTTTGTTTTATTTGATTTTTTTTACTATCACGAAGATTAAAATTTTATATTTAATATTACAAGGACTAATTTAAATCAATCTTTATTATAGAGGGACCTAAAATTACATTTACTCAAATTTCTAACCATTTATCCACTCATAGAAGTAAAAAAAAATAGATTTAAAACTAATCTATATTTTGGTAAATTTTTATTATATTATATTATATTATTAATCAAAACAGCTACAAGTAGTTAGAAAAATTCCTAATATTCCTTTTTTTTTTTTTTTTGCAATCTCGTCCACACTCCACTGCTGGCTCAAAAGAGTCTTTTCCGCGTCGACCTTAAATAAATAAAAATATTTTTTATTTATTTATTTTGGACAAGTCACCAAATGCTAGCTTTGGTTTTGCTTTTACAGTTCATATAGCTACTTGAAAGCTATTTGAGTTTGACTCGAAAAAATTCAAATTTGATTTGATCGAATTAAATTCAAGCATTTTAATACACGATTCGAATGGTTTGTGAGCTTAATCGAACTTTTCATTCTAATATATATATATATATATATATATATATTATAAAATTACATTTTTATCTTTATTACACAAAAAATTAAGTGTGAAAGAGTTCGATTAGACTCAATTAGACTTCTAATAATGAAATTAAATTTTTATACTAATCCTTATTGAGCTCCAACTTATCACTATTTGAGTTTGGCTCGATTCAATGTCACCTCACTAAAGTTGAATTTTCCCTCCTATAAAGAAAATGCACAAAGTTGTTGTTTTAATTTTGGATTGTTTTTTATTCAATTATTTTGAGTTTAAAATTTTTGTGCTTAATTATTTTAAATTTAAAATATTTTTTTAAATTTTTTTTAAAATTCAAGTTAAACGAATTTAAATTGTTGAATTTTTTATGATTAAATTGATAAAATCAAATTTTGGAGTTGAATTTTAAAAGTTTGAGTGCCATTATCATAAAGTTCATTAGGGTTAGAAATAATAGGATTTTGTATGACATAATTATAGCCCTTTTTGTCATTAACACAACTAGTAAACCAAGTGTGGACCACTTTCATTTTTGGCTGCTCCTTTTTTTTTCTTCTTTTTTAATTTATAAATTGTAAAATAGTTGCTAATTGAATTTTAGTTTGATTGGTATTAATATTATTATCTGTGCAAGAGGACATAGGTTTGAACGTGCTAAAGCGCATTTGTCTTTCTATTTAAAGGTTGAGATGAATTATGAGTAGTTCTAAGCATTGTATCAACTTAAAAACTTTCAAATATTTTCACAATTGAATTAAATTTTCAATAAATAAATAAATTTTATATATTTATTTATTTTAAATGTTTTATTGAATTATTATCACGGGTCAATCAAGCACCATCTCAATTACAAAATTACTAAAATAATTTTTCATATACATATTAAGTTATATTTTTATGATGGTATTTTAGTCTTTTTCCTTATATTATAAATCAATGAAATTTTGGTCATAATGAGATTTCAATACATAACATCCATGTATAATAAACAATTAACTTTACAATTGTAATCAAAGCATCAATTAATTTTTATATGAATTTTTAATAAATATATTTATTACATAATTTTTTTTATTTACATTGTAAGTATACCATAAATTCATGATGTCCTTCCATTTAATGCGAGAGTTTCTCTTGTCAAGGAAATAAAATTTTTAAGTAGTGAAATGTATTATTTGGTCGAATGGAGTTGAGCAGGTACGATTTGACACATGAACATATTTTTTATACAGTGTTTATTTCTATTCATAACCCCCAAACTCTTAAATCAAAAGAAAAATACATTTAAGAGTATTTGAACCCACATTCTTATTGTTGTTGCAATAACAATGGTGTCAATCAAATTAAGACTCAATGCACCCGATTAAATTACGATTTAAAAACTAAAATACTACATAAATATTAATATAAAAAAATTTAACATGTATTTTTACCAATGTTTTCTTTTTTTAGTTCTTCAAGATATTTACTGGAGCGAACTTAGTAACTAATCCTCCACATTCGGTAGACCCATTGAGGGGTAGATGTTGGTCACGAATTGTAAAACTACTCCATCCCAAGGCAAAAATCGAACCCTCGACTACTAATTAATATAGAAAAACTCATGTCATCTCATCTAACTCCCATGGTTTTTTTCAATGTTTCAGACTATGAAAATTTACTTAAATATATAAAAGAATAGTTTTAAAAAAATTTAGGTCATGGGTCATGAGGTCAACAAAGAAGGAAGAGTTTTTCAAACTAGAAATGGTCATTTTTAGAAGACAAAAAGCCAAAAGAAATGTAAAAACATAAGCAGAAAAAAATTTGTGAAAAACATAGAAAGCAGCCAGATCAGACACCAATGTAGAAATTTTTTGGTTAATTTAAAGATGTCATGTTTCCTTTTATTTTTATTTTGGATTTTTTCTTCTATAAATAATACCCATTTCAATGCAAAAAAAAAAAAAAAAAACAAACCGCACAAGATTTTCTATCAACATAGTATGTTCATCATCCCATAACTCTTCTTTCTTCTCTCATTTAAGTCCATTTCTTCTTTTACACTAAGATCTTCCCAAATGTTTAAGATGGAATATAGAGAAGCAACCCCATCCGCCGTTGCTTCTCCGAATTCTTCGAACCCATCATCCCCTTCTACACCCACGTCTCCGCCGATCGTCATTAGTCCTTGTGCTGCTTGCAAGATTTTGAGGCGAAGGTGTGCCGATAAATGCATGTTGGCCCCTTACTTCCCTCCGACTGAACCGGCTAAGTTCACGATCGCTCATCGGGTTTTTGGTGCTAGCAACATAATCAAGTTCTTGCAGGTAGTTTATTGATAGTTTTACTGGAAGATTTTCCCTGTGAAGAGTAATGGCTAGTTGTACTAGTGTGAAATGCTTAAAAGGTTTTCACTTTTCTTTTAGAGAAACAAAGGACTTTTTACTTTTACTTTACAAAAATTTAAAAAGGTTAGTCCAATTGTTGGTAAACACGTGAACTTGAATCGTTGATTTTTACTACTTTATTGCATAAAACTTATTGAATCGCTAGTTTTCAGGTCATTGATAACACCCAATGAAACTAGCTTCTCGACTTTTGTAACAAAATAGGGATTAACTTTTCAATCTTTGTAAAATAAAGAAATGATATTCATAGTTAAACACCAATAAACTCAATTCGTATTTAAATCAAAATTAAGTATAAAAAATTTGAATAGACTCGACTCAACCCAACCCTAATTAAATATTTTTATTTCTCAATCTCTTTAAATCAATGTTTTGTATCAAACAGCCATATGAAAAGCTAGTTTTGAATTGATTTGTTTATATTAGGCAGAATTACATATAGTGCATGTGCTAACGACCCCACTTTCTTTCATCAAATGTTGACACTTCCTAATGACATTTTCTTTGACTATGTCAAGAATTATACGTACCCAATTTCTCTTTCTAGATCCGATCTTTTGATATTCGGTAATTATATCATATACTAAATTAAGATTTTATAAATTTTGAGAGGACTAAAATAACGTTTTTTTAAAATTTACCCTTACCGAACCCATAAACAGAGGGCAAAGCTCTCTTAAAACGGCTTTCTCCATCCATAAAACTCGAACTCAAAACCTTACTTCTTCACTACATTGAGTTCTCTTCATCAATGTTTTTTTTTTCCCACACATTAGGGCCTATTCATTTGTTTACTATTGGTCTTAGTTTAGATATTAATTTGGGTCAAATTTAGTTTTGGTCCTTTTACAATACTCAAATATGGGATTCAGTCCAAGTACTTTAATTTATCGCAATCTGATCATTTTAATTTTATAATGTCATCTTTTAGTCTAAATGGATTAGAATATTATTGTGAACTTTCTTAAAATCCATTATAACAGGATGGGTCAAAAGGTTTAAATCATAAACTTGAGCATAAAAGAGGACCAAAACAATAATTTGACCTGTTAATAAGAAAAGTTCGTTAAAGCCTAAAGCTGTAGGTGTAGACTTTCCACTCGCAGTGACATACTGAGGCTTTGGGGGGGATAAAATGGTGAAATTTCATTTTAAGTCTTTCTAAAAATTTAACAATTCAATTTAGATTTTTTATTATATATATTTTTTACTTTAGCCCCCAATAACTTATATATATATTTTTTATCTACAACCCCTTTCAGGAACTTCCAGAGTCACAAAGGGCCGATGCAGTAAGTAGCATGGTGTACGAAGCTAGTGCGAGGATCCGAGACCCGGTGTACGGCTGCGCTGGGGCGATCTGCCAATTGCAGAAGCAAGTAAACGAGCTCCAAGCACAGTTAGCCAAAGCTCAAGCCGAAGTGGTCAACATGCAGCTACAACAAGCGAACCTCGTGGAGGCTTTGCTTTCAATGGAGGTGACTGCGTCGCCTCCTCAACCGCATCCCCAACAATTCGCCGTCGACACCTTCATATGTAGCCCACAAAGCTACCACAGCAATCCCTGCCTCATCGAAGACGGCGACAACAACAACCACCTAGGATCCTTATGGGAGCCTCTTTAGACATAATTGATGCCAAAGGTCCCATGAAACTCTTCTAAAGGAGAAGTTGAAGGACATTAGATTAATAAAGGCCACATTATGATTTTAGTCTCTCTATTATACTCAAATTTCATATTTAATCCTTGTACTTTAATTTGACATAAAATTATTCTAATTTACTTTTATAATGTCATTAATTAGTTTAAATAATTATCACCGTTAATTATTCTAGTTAAAATATTGGCATGGCTTTCTCGTAAAAGACAATTCTTTCAACACAAAATAATTCATGTTAACATGATGAGTTGAAAGGAAAGCTTCTAAAAAAAAAAGCCACATCAACATTTTAATCAGAATAGTTATGATGCTAATTGTTTGAGTTACCTAATGACGTTATAAAAATGGATATGTCAAATTAAAATATAGGGACTAAATCGCAAATTTGAGCACAATGGAGAGATTTAAAACCATGATTTGACCATTAATAAGTATTTAACCTTAATACATTGGTACTAGTAGGTTATGCTAACTTTGTATAGACGAAAAGATACATCTTTTACTTCCGATTTGTTTCTAAACTTTATTTATGTGTTAATTATGAAATAACTTTTTTCTTCGGTCAAATTCTAGTTTTGGTTCCTTACTTTGCTTAAATTTGAAATTTAGTCCTTTAATTTGATTCACTCCATTTATAATATCATTGGTTAGTCTAAATAGAAAGATATTTTTCTTAAAAATAGTTGTTCCAACTTATCATACTAATATGAATGTTTTTATAACGAGACCGATGTATCTAAGAAAAAATCCACATCAATAATTTAATCATAGTAGTTAAGGATGTTATTTATCTGGACTAACAAATAACATTATAAAAGAAGGAGGACTAAATTATAAAAATAAAAGTATAATGACTAAACCTAAAAAATTTGAGTATACTAGAAAAAAATCGACATCGATAAATGATACTATAAAAGCAAGAGGACTAACTTATAAAAATTGAAGTATAATGACTAAATCTAACAAATTTGAGCATATTAGAGGGACTAGAATCATATATTTTGACCATTTTTCTTTTGCATTAGACTCCCCCACTCGATTTTTTTTACTTACTAAACTACCGGTAAAATAACAAAATATATGTATTCAAGTCTTCAGGTAACAACGATTTTAAATTTAATCCTCAAACAACTCGTACCTTTAATAAACAATAAAAAAATATCAATATAGATTCAAAATTTGGGTTTAAACCTAATTTCAAATTGTAACAAATTTTAGGTCACCTACTAATACTATGTATGATATACTTAAAGTTATATCTGATTCAATTCCTTGTCAAACAAGTTTTTGACCTATCTCTCTTTTTATTAGTTTTCAACAATGTTTTTTGAGTCGGATTAGATTGAGAATTTATTGGTATATTGGACCGAACACAAGGGTTGGATTGGTCTTTGCACTAACGAGTCTAAAAAATTTCGAGAGTTAGAATTGAATTACAAAATTTTGAAATGTCAAAATATAATTTTATTATTTATTAATCTATTTCATTATTGTTTTTAAAGGGCTAAAATGATTTTTTTTTCTCTTTTCTAAAGGGTTAATGTGCAAATTTATCATATATCGATTTATATATTTATTATTTATGGGGTACTGAAAGGTTAATTTTATATTTTTACCCCTAGACCTATGAGCTAATTGCTCAGAACCTATAAAAATAAAAAATCGGGATGAAAAGTAAATTATTAAATCAGTTGAATTGATTTTATAATTTTTTTTAACTATTATTGAATGGACAATTGAATTGAAAATTGATTATCTAATTGATTCGGTCACGAGTCTAATTATTAAAATAAAATTTAATTTTAAAAAAATTCAAATTGAAATTCAAGATGTGTGCCTAAATCAAAGTGTACTTTTCTAAATGACAAATCATTTTCCTAATACAATGATTTTTTTTTTCAATTTTATTTTCCTAAGTTTGACTAAATAGGGTCACTAGTTTGACCTTTTTTGAAGGTTCAAGAATCTTATCTCAACTAATTCACCACCACAGATAATAATAATAATAATAATAATAATAATAATAATAATAAATTTAATTTGTTATTTAACTTGATATATGATAATTCATTTGAAAAATTCAATTCATAGAAAATTCAAATTTTTAATAAATTTGATAATAAACATTAAAAAATTAATTGGCTTATAATTGTTTAAAAAAATCTATATTAAAATCATCTTGATATTGATAGACATTCACTTAATAATAAAATGTTTTTGCGTAAATACACTTAATAATAAAATATTTATAATTATTATTACTTAATAGTGAATATTATCATAATTTATATTTTTTATCTTGATATTATACTATCATTTAAATAAAAAAATCAAATGGGTATTTTTCATTTTTTTAATATATGAATTTTATTTATTATTTAATTTTTTTAGATATTTTTTAAATTTAAATTTTACATTTCTCAAACAATATATTTATATTCAACCTAAATTCGAATCCTAAATCCTGAACTCGATCCTGAATCTTGAAGTGCAGGGATCAAGATTTGAGTTTAGGTTCGGGGTTCAAAGTTCGGGGTCGGGTTTGAGTTTGAAATTCAAGATTCGAGGTCAAGGTTTGGGTAAAAAGATTATCATTATGTGTTAATACATGAAAAAAATTTATTGAAATCTCATTAAATAATTGGAAAGAGACCATGGACGATGTTTAATGATGTTTCTCTATGGTCCGTTTCCAATTATTTAATGATATTTCAATAATTTTTTCATGTGATTGACACATAATTTTGATAATTATTTTATCCAAAACTTCGAACCTTGACCTTGAACCTCAAACCTCAAACTTCAAACCCCAAACCCAAATCTTGAACCCTAAACTTCTAAATTTAAGGTCAAATTCGAGATTTAAGGTTAAAGGTTCGGAGCTTATGTGTCGATGATATTTCTACATTAAAAAGAGATTAATTAATGATTTGATTATGGAATAAATTGTAATTAACAGGGCATGTGCTAATGTTTCAAAAACGAATGGTCTTTGATTTTGAGATTTTGTCTCCGTTTTGGTATTCTAACTCAAATCATGTGCTTTCCACGTGATTTGATCTTTAAAATAGCTACAATAAATTTGTCATTTTTTGGTAACAAAGTTTATTTTTATTTCTATTCTTTGAAAAAGACAAAAAAAAAATCATATTTTTCCCAACATGCCATTATTTTCCATGCTCAATTTAAAAAAAATCTGATAATTTTTAATGATAAAAAGATTTATCTAGTCTTTCTCAATTTTAATATTGAGTAAATTGATCCTTTTAAAAAAATTTGAACAATTTAGTCATTATCAATTTTGAAAATAAGCAACCAATGACAATTAATAATGTTTACATTTTTCGTCAGTTTATCTTACTTTTGATTTGTATAATAACAAGTTTATCTTCAATGTATACAAATTTTGTCATTTTGGTCATAATTCTAAAAAAATCAACAAATTTAAAATTGAGACCAAATTGATAGAATATATAAATTTTTAGGGATAAATTATTAATTTTTTTAGAATTAAGACAATATTGATAGAATGTGTAAACATCAAGGGTCGTTATACCAATCAAAAGTAAGAAAATTTGAGTAAAGAAGTTAACGTCATGATTAATTGTCCTTAGTTGCTCACTTTTGAAATTGAGAGGAATTAAATTGCTACGTTTTTTAAAATGGACCAATTTACTCGACATCAAAATTAAGAAGGACCAAAGAGGCCTTTTACCTTTTTTGCATCTATATAATGTTAATATTTCTTATCCCTATAATATTAATTAAGAGGGACTAAATTGCTACACTATTCCAATGCGCAAACAACAGTCAAGTTTAGGGATTAACTTAGACAAAAAAGTTCAAACCCAATATAGAAATAATTATCAACTTTAGGCTCCCAAAAAGTGCTTTAACCCTATAAGTTACTTTATAAATAGGGACAATGTAACATTTAATCCCTAAACTTGGAAACTTTTCCAAACTTGGTCCCTAATTTTTTTTTTGTCCATGTTAATCCCAACAGTTGACATGTTTTTCCAATTTGGTCAATAAAATTGAACATAATCACCTAAAAATTTAAAAAAAAATACATAAAATCTAAAAGATACAAAAAAAATTATAAAGATATTATAAAGTTTTTTTCTTTAAATTATGTGACGATGTGGCACAATATATCACATCATCACATTTTAACGGAAATCCAAGTTTAAAGATCAAATTGAAAAAAATGTCAAATTCCAAAATTAACGTGTACAAAAAAATTTCGAGAATCAATGTAAAAAAAATTATCAAATTCAAAGACTAAAAATTACATTATCTCTTATAAAAAAATATAATTTTAATTATTTTCCAATTTAATTGATAGAGATTTATATCATTTCAACATGATTCAAATATCATGTGCATTGTTCCTTAGATTTTGATGATATTTTCATGGCTGAAATGATGGGCATGCCACCAGGGCCATGGAGCTCCTCTCTTACCCATACTTTCATAACCATATAACAATGACAACCACGTTCTAACATTTATTCCATCTTTAATTTTCAAAAAAAAAAATTTAAAATTTTATCCATTCGAACTCGAATGTCTAATCGATGTTCAAGAGAATTTGAACAAAAATATCGAAAAATTAGACAACAATTAAGTCGTGTTTAAAAATATGCCTAACCCCAATCTGGTTTGTTTTCAAATTTAAACTATATATTTATTAAGGAGATAATTGAGTTAGTGTCGTACGTATGTTTAACACCCGTGTCCAATGCATAAGATCCTCCTAAAGTCCAAGTACGTGGAAAGAGGAAAAACATACTTATGTAAAACACATATCCATATCCAACACTAACATCCGAGACTGAGTAACATAGCTCTGGTCCATGGAACCTATCTAGTAAATGCACTGGTGTATTCTACCATGATGATGTACCAATGAGAAGAAAATACACTGACTTACAAGAAATTTTTCAGAGAGTAGAAATATTATGTTTATTTGGAATGTTGCATTTTATTGTAATCAAAAGATACAAGTTGCAATATTGTTCAGCCAACAAATGTTATCAATTAAATAACTACGGCCTATGTTGCTCCGACTCTTCGTTTTACTTGAAACACCTCTGTCTGATAGTCGTGTCTAATGCATATCGGGGATATGAGTACGAAAACATGACCCTTTTTTCCGGTCAAAAGAATATTCCACCTAGCATAGCAAAGAGAATCCATTGCTATCAGACCTCAATGACCTAGGTGCCAAAAACGAAGACGGGATGCTTTGACCCAATTCGTCAAGCACATCCTCTTCCTCACATGGGTGGCCACCTGGTGTGCCGCTTTATTTGCTTGTCTCTTCACAATTCAAGACTCAATAGCTCCACACGTTGTACATCTATCCTCGATTTTCCTTTTCAGCTAGCCTTAACCCTCTCTTGGAGCTGCAGCTTCACTCTTAACTGCTGAGTTTTATGTTTCTTACAGTCCCATGTCGAGCAACCATTTCAACATTCTCATTCCGAATTACAACTCCTATTCGTCCCTTTCCCACCATAAGCTCCATTGCAGTTAACTTTTGTTCAAGTAGCCTTAGGCCTTTCCCATTTAGCCTCCTCTACCTCTTTCCTGTCTAGCCTCTCGTTCCCTCCTTTAGCTTCCCGCAAAAGTTAAGTGACGTGCTGCCCGCATTTCTTTGTACAAAAAATAGAATCAGAACTTTTATTATCGAAAACTTGTCAGCATCTATGTTTCCATATTTGCCAACAAGTTATAGCAATATGAACACTAGCCCATATCACCAAATCATTTGTCAAAAGAGGTTATCATCTTCTCCTTATCCAGTTTACAACCGAGCCCCCTCGAAACCAGACATAGCGTGTCCACTCACAAGTCAAGACGGTACCAGTTGTTTCCTCTTCATGGGCATAAGGGTCGTTGTACTAGCTTCCTTCTCCACATATTCCGAATTGTTGCTATATTATTAGTATGAACTCTCCATAAAAAAACACCTTGATCTTAGCAGGCACCAATACATATCCACTTCCAAACTTTTTTATCGGTGGCACGGGAAGTAGAACAAGCCTCCCCTTTTGTTCTCCTTATTTCAGCACCCAATATCCAGACTTAACCGTATATTCCCCATCAGCCTCCAAGGACCCTTCAAATAGATTAAAAGACTTTAAAAAAAATAGAAAATATCAATGTCAGACACCTACTCATGTCAAACAAGTTATCGCATCCAAAACTCACAACTGAGTTAGAGTACACATAGACTTAAACATATATTTCACAAATGGAAAAGAAAAATTGAAGATATCAGGAATAAAGTATTTTGAAAGGTTTTCAAATGCTGCATTGATTGTTGACAACAAATGCAGCATCAAAGCTTGAACTATGATATTCCTAAATCCTTAAATCACATACATTAACATCAATTCAATCAAATGCAAATCTAGATGGAACAAACATGTATATACGAAACAAAAGGTTTAAAAAAATCATTAAAAGCATGTTTCTTGGGGTTATGTTTTTCTTTTTTTGTCGATCTATCATCTATGTCAACTAATATTAGTTCAATATCAGGACTGTCAATTCATATTATAGTGGTTCGGTTCGAATGAATGATGATGAAGTAATGATTTACGCAAATTAGGACATAAAACGTTATGAGCAAAAACTAAAATTCTTGCATGCAATACCTGATCCGGCTTCTTTCATTTCAATCCCCATAGCTATCCTCCATTGCATAAAGAAGTTTCCGATAAGTATGTCCATCAACAAGATCTTTACTTTGCAACTCTCTTAACAATCCCATGGCTTCCTCGACCCTTCCTCTTCTGCAAATCTCATCCAAAATCGTTCTATATGTTATCAAATCGGCAGACTTCCGCATTTCAATCATCTCTCTCAGATAATGCACCGCTTCTTCAACCTCTCCAGCAATTGCCAAAGCATTCACAAGGGAGTTATACGATTTACCACTAGGAGTAAACCCGCTTCTCTTCATTTCATCACACAACTCCCTAGCGTTATTCGTTCTACCTTGCGCACATAACCCATAAATCAAATAATCATAGGAAAAAGCATTAGGCAAGCACTTGTAAACCACACCCATCTGGTGAAACACACGAAGAGCATCATTGACATGAAGCGAAAGCACGTATCCTTTTATCATAGAATTCAACGTGAAAATATCAGGTTCGATCCCGTCATCAACCATTTGCCTGAACAAACACCTAATAGTTTCCATATACATATGGTTTATATAAGAATCCTTTCCCCTACTCAACATCGCGGTGAAAAGGATGTTATACGTCCTAATAGACGGCCTACAATCGAGTTTCTGATTGTTCCTCATATGCTTAAATATATTCACAGCTCTAATTAACTTCCTAGCTTCAGCAAAAAAGTAAATCATGGTATTATAAAGCGGCTCAGAACCGAACGAACGAAGTGCGAGCACTTGGTTAACAACAACATCCATTTCTTCATACATTTTCGCAACACCGAGCTTCTTTATAGTAATATGATAAGTGGAAACATTGTGCTTAAACCTAGGTTGTTGAGCAGCCCAATTGAATAATTCCCAACACACTAAAGGATCATCTTCTAGTGTTATTACATTGTAAAGCTCATCAGCAGTGAACCTAGGTGGGAGCTGTGAAATGACTTGTTGAAATTTAGCTTGGTCAAGCACAGGTTTTTGACTAGCTTTTAATCTCTTATTGACCCTCCTTCTATATGATCTTGACGGAGCTTTAGTGGAGTAAAAATAAGTGTAAAATCGATGTGAGTTTGAAGTGGGAGATGTAATGGATGATGGGTTGATTTGGGTAAAGGTAAACGGGCTGTGTTGAGGGTTTTTGAAGGTACCTAAATTACAAGAAAAAACAGTGTAAAATGGGAAATGGTGAAATGGGTACTTGTGAAAAACATTAATCAAGCAATTTCTACGAAGAGCAATCATTTTGATGTTCATCAAATGAAATTGCAGCTGGATTTATGGCAATAACAAAGAATATATATAAATTTCTGTTTGTTTCTCGGGAAAACAAGAGAAAATGGTGCTGCGAATCTAACCTCGAAACATATCGGAAAAGGCACTGAACGGTGAGCAGCACAGCATCAAAACGTAAAATTAATGGCTGTGTTTGAGCTCTATGCCCATACAAGAACAGAGGCTAACAGGAAGAAATTAAATCACCAGTAAAACCTTGAACCCTCCAAAATAGTGGTGTTGATGGCCCGGGCTTTGGCTCGGCCCAGTCCGCACTAAATATTTTTTATTTATTTAAAATAAATAAAAATGTTTCTTAAATTTAATTATAAATATGTATATATAGTTATTTTTATTTTTTAGGGTAAACTTCATCCAAGGTTACTAAACTATTAGTAAATTTACATTTTGATTATATAATTTCAAAATGTTATAATTTGATCACTAAATTTGAAAACTTTAATAAATAATCTAGAGTGAACCCATAAAAAAATTCCCAATAGTTTGATTTTTTTTTAATTGAGTGAAAACTAATTTAATATCCTAAAAGAGAGTTGACTAAAGTCGTGTTTGATAAAGTGTTGAAAAATTCAATCATATAATATTTTTAGTAATTTAATTTTTCAAACATATCTGATAACCAGGGATAAAGCAATATCTAATCATTGAATTTAACAACCTTATCCAACTTGATCCCGAAACATTCCTTTTGTCCAAAATAGTCTCAAAAGTCAAAATTAGGTAATTTTTCTCGATTTGGTCTCTAAATTTGAATTCTATTAAAGTACAATTATGTGGCACTGTATTTTTATGTCATGTCATCACTTAAAAATATATTAAAAATTATATAAAATTTAACAATACAGAAAAATATAAAATATAAAAAAGTATTAAAAAAGTTTTAATGATAAATGATGATATGACACAATTTTATATTGTCTATCATTAGAATCCAAGTTCAATGAGCAAATCAAAAGTTTCAAGTTCAAAGAACAAAAAAAAGTTTAAAACAAATATAAAAATTGTCAAGTTCAATGACTAAATGTTACATTATCCTTAAATACATGAATCAATTCTCAAACATTGTCAAAATACAGGGAGTAAAAGCACATTTTAACCTTTTAATTGAATAAAAAAAACAAGTTATACTAAAAGTTGGATTACATTTTGCTCCCTCTACTTAAAATATAGATAAATTAGTCGCTATAATTAGATTAAAGAGTAAATGAGTAATTCTGTTAAAAGTTTTATCTATTTCTTTTATTAAATTAGTTAATGTATGTTAGCATAAAGTACATGTGGCACATCACATCTCATTGTTTAGTTACTCTGTCAATCATGCCAATTTTTAATACTAGAAATAGATAAAAATTTTAACGAAAAAATAATTTACTATTTGATCTAATGTACAAAAATTAATTTATCTATTTTTTAAGTAGAGGGGATAAAATGCTATCTGAAATATAATATAAGGGCCTCCATGGAATTTTTACCAAAAACTACGCAGGATTCGCTGTAGAAACCAAGTCAGTATTGCACGACAGATCCTGCAAAACCAAAGCT
The DNA here is from genome assembly GCA_005610355.1 of Gossypioides kirkii. NCBI lineage: Eukaryota > Viridiplantae > Streptophyta > Magnoliopsida > Malvales > Malvaceae > Gossypioides > Gossypioides kirkii. The sequence continues at coordinate 934,978 of CP032250.1, forward strand.
CGATCTCCATTAACGTCAGCTCCCGTGGATTCTTCGACCATCGTTTCGATGTTTACTCGAAAACCCATTCCTTCATTAGCTCGAACAAAGGCTTTCATGGCTTCTCTTCTTCGTTCATGCTCTGCAACCCTACTAACTCCCCCCCCCCCCCCCAAAAAAAAAAAACACAAACACACACAATAATTTAGTTTAGTTTCCATGGGGATACCTGCAAACATTATGAGAATATATATATATATATAAAGAGAGAGAGAGAGAGTCTTAGAATTATCATACTCTTTAAACCGGAAAAAATGGTGGGTAATGCCGGAAACACAGAGAGGAAGGCCATGAAAGCTTAACATTGACTGCAATATTGTTTTGGTAATGATTTGTTTGAAGAATAAGAAGTCGAAGGAAGAGGAGTTTAAAGGATTGAGGGCAGTAGCGTAAACTGAAAAATTTTTTGGGTAGTAGAATTAATTTGTATATTTTTATAATAAAAATTTGAAATTTTATCATTATAAAATTTTATATTTTTATAATTTTTAAAGGTTTAAATAATTTTTTATTATTTTTTAGAGTTAATGTGTAATTTTATCATTATTAATCTAAAATTTATAAATTATAAAAGGTTTAAATTAAAATTTTATCATTTTAGGAGGAGTCATGGCTCCCTAGGTCTTTACTATGCTCTACTAGGGATGTTCATAATCGGGTACCCGAATTTTCGTGTATTAAAAATATCGGCCCATGACCCGACCCTTGAATATCGAGTACCCGAAATTTTGAGTACCCATATTTTCAGGTCACAGGATACTCGGATTAAATTTGTGTAATTTGTTTTACAAATCATACAATTTATAATGATTCAAAATGACAAACTTCAAATTTTAAAGTAGATAATAGCATTATAAAGTTTAGAAATCCAAAAGTAAAATTTATAAATCCAAAGATAAAACCATGGTTTTTTCTTTTTACGTCTATGTGTTGTAATTTCAACAGCCTTGCCCCCTTTTCTTTTGATTTTTGCACTTGTTGGAATCTCCATCACCATTTTAACCTTTTCAAGTTCCTTAAACGAACCAGCTGAGGAATATACCTTTTTTTAGTCATCATCATTTTCCCCAATCATTTACATATTCTAAAAATATATATTTTGAAAAAGATATTTAAGGGGGTGTATTAACCCTACCACCATTGGTTAAACAAATGCTCAAAGTTACAACATTAAAAAAAAAAGTTAAAATGCCAACATATACAATGAAAGGAGAAAGCAATAAAAACCATGATAACAAATACTTTTGATTGAAAATTGAACGATCGGTATTGACGGAGATGATTTGCATGGGAGAACTGAACGAGTGGGATAGTGATTTAGTAATTAGAGTAAAAAATTGGAAATCAATTTAAGTTTTAACTAAAAAAATGTAAATAATTTAAAAACAAAAAATACAAATACACATAGGTAATCGGGTCGAGTACTTGTGAAATTTAGAAATTGCTGCCCAGACCCAACTCGTGAACCCGTAAAAACCGAAAATTTAAAAAAAAATAAAAAAAAAAAACCGTTTATTTTTTTGGATCAACAGGTCGGGTATTTTTTAACACCCCTACGCTTCGCCATTGATTGAGGGTGTTGGTTTTTTAAATAAATGTCGATTTGTTTCGCATTTTGACATTGTTGAGTACTCACGAACCTCAAGCAAAGATAAAACGGTTACTTAACTTTAGAAAATTATAAAATGGTTATTTAACTATTCAAAATTTTCTGTTTAAGTAATTGGATTGTTAAAATCGTTGTTGTATGATCTCATTTGTTCACATTTCTTGCAATAATTGAAAGTTCTTTTCCCCTTTTCTTTTTATTGTTCTTATTTTTTTATCAAAACAATTTTAAAAATTATGAATTTGCGAACTAATATCTAAATAACTTTCTTTTCGTATCTCTAATGCCAACTATCAAATTAACTTAAATATAGGATATGTTTTTCCATCGTACTGATTGTTGAGTTGTTGCTTGAAATTTGCTGATCGAATTTAAAAAAAAAAAAAGACTTATAATCCAGTGATTTAAACAAAAGCATTCAAATAATTTAATGACTATTTTGTAATTTTTTAAAGTTAAAATAACCAAAATGTAAATTTAATAAAATTTAATAACCTTGAATGTAATTCACTTTTATTTTGTTAGGTATTGTATTATAAATAATTATTGTGGTATTAATTATTTGGTTCGTTTTGTAATCTTTTAAATAGTTTAATAGATACGTGGATAGTTGAGTTTTTTAATATTACAATCGAGATTAAAAAATTGTCGAATGTCTTTAATTGATATTTTTTAAAAATTTTAAAAATTAAGATAAATGACTATTTTCTATATCTTATAGAGTTAAAACAACTACAACTTCAAATATTGTAAGAACATAATCAAATTATAAATAAAAAAAACCATTATTCCCGATCAACCATAAAAAATAAAAAAAATTCAATAAATTCGGAAATTTTCATTAAAAAAAAAAGAAAACGATCATCTATTTTATAATTTATAACAATAAAATTAAATATTTAAATTACTTTAAATCCGTTTTGAACTATTTTAATTAATTTTTTATTCAATTCGATTAAATTTTACACATTCGATTTTTTTCAAATTTATAATATCAATTAAAATTATCAAACTATCGATTCAACATGTTGAATTTTAATAATATTTATTTTGTATACATTTTAAATTAATCTATTTATTCTATTTATGCTATTATTCGTATGGTCATTTTCTTGATTGAATTAAGGTTGGAACACGTGCATGTCTTGTTATATTTAGGTGTTCAATTTTTGTCTCTATCTTTTAAAGCATTTAACACGTGGTATTTTATAATTATTGTGTACTGTTACGAAAATTTGTAATGTAATCTCAATTCTTTTATTTTTAAAATTTTAATTTTTTTATTTATTAGATTTTAAAATTATAATATCATTTTTTTAATTACGAGACTATTAAATGAGTATTTCTTATTAGGGTTAAATAGTGATTTGTCCCCTGAATTATATCTCGATCATCAATATGGTACCTGTGATTTTTTTTTTCTCATTTTGGTAATTATGGTTTTTTTTTGTCAACCACTTTCCTCCATGTCATTACGAAAAGTGATGTGGTAATGTTGAACCAGTCAACAATCGACATGTGGCGCGATATTAATTAAAAACAGTTTTCTATTTTTTCTTTTTATTTACTTTTTATTTCCATTTTTGTGTTTTTTAACAAATATTGTGTCACGTGTCAATTGTTGATTGGTTCAACATTATCATGCCACTTTCTGTAATAACTTGGATAAAATGGTTGACGAAATAAAACCACATATATTAAATTGAGAACAAAAAAATCACAAGCACCACATTAAGGAGTGAGGTATAGTTTAGGGAGCAAACCACTATTTAACCATTTACTATTTTAAAATATCACATTAATAAATTTAATAAAAAAAACCTAACCATTGAACCTATATTTTATCATTTGAAAGATAAAAGAACTAAATTTCTAAAAATAAAAATATAAGGTCTAAAATCTAAATTTTTGAAAAATACAAAAACTTCTGGTATATTTAAACCTTTTTATCAACGATAAACTACACCCAACTATTGATTTTTTTTTTGGTCACCTAGTTTTGTCTTTTAAAAAGTTTTAATTTTTTTTTCATTATGTCTTTACTCAAAACACAAAATTAATTAAGTTCTCCTAACATTTTCAGAAATTCTCATTAATTTCGTAAAATTGGATTATTTATAAGGTTTAATTCACACTTCAGTTCTTGAAGTATAGCACTTTTTCCACTTTGGTCCTTAAAGTTTTTTTTGCCCACTTTAACTTTTAACATTATCAGATGTTTTTAGTTTAATCCCTAATATTATTAGATGTTCCCAATTTAGTCTCTAATATTATCAAACTTTCCCGATTCAATCCTTTGGATGTCAAAAAAATCGATTAAAATAACCAACCAAACATATACTGTCACATGTCTTATAATGACATCACCATGGTGTTATCATTAAAAAAAACCTTAAAAATCTATAAAATTTATAAAAGTACAAAAAAATATTTCGAAAATTAGAAAAATCTTTAAAAGACAACGATTTCATGTTTAAACGTTAATAAATGTGATTTATAAAACTTTAAAAATATTAAAATTTTTAACATTTTTATATTTTTATATTATTTTTGTAGTTTTATAATCTTATTTTTAATTGATTTTTTTAATTCTTATAGTTTTTCATTTTTAAACATTTTAAAGGTTTTTTAGATGATGATGTCATCACATGACACATTACGGTGGATGATTGGTTGAATATCTCAACCATTAATTTTTAACCTTAAAAAAACTAAATTGGGAACATTAGGGACTGAAATGGGAATAGTGTACACTTCAAGGACCAAAGTGTGCATTAAAGCCTATTTACAAACTATCAATGTCCAGATCAAGGATCAAAGTGAGAAAAGCGTATACTTCAAGGACTAAAGTAGAATTAACGCATATTTATAAACTATCATTGCCCAAATCAACGTCAAACCGTTGACTAATTATCTAAGCGAAAAAAAAATCCTGATCGTCCTAAATATTGCTATTTACTATTTTACCCTCCACATTTCACTCTTCTCCCCCACCTCTTTCTCTCTCTCTCTCTCTCGCAGAAATTAAAGAAAGAAAAATTCTCACACACACACACACACACACAAAAAGAAATCACATTGTTCTCCCAAAACCATGGCAAGAGGTTCCTCTCAGTCGCAAAACACCGCTTCCTCCACCACCACCCGTCCCGGCGTCATGGCTCCTCGCGGTTCTGCTGCCGCGACGGCCGGAATGCGTCGTCGCAGGGTTACGGGAGGCGCTGCTGCCACCTCCGCATCGACCACCGTCAGCTCTGGATCGACCAACATGCTCCGGTTCTACACAGACGATGCTCCGGGCTTGAAGATCTCCCCTACCGTTGTTCTTGTCATGAGTTTTTGCTTCATTGCCTTCGTCGTTGCTCTCCACGCTTTTGGCAAGATATATCGCGCCAAAGCCGGAGCCGGAGCTGGCCCGTGAATCGTGACCCGAACCCGGTCTCTTTTTTTCTCGGATCTATGACCTGTTCTTGAATCGGTAACTGAATAATAATCGATTTGGTTTTAACTTTTTAATACTGTAAATGATGGATGGGTGGCAAGCTTGTAATTAACTAATGGTGTTTGATCCAGTTAATTCTCAAAATTTTCGTTAGTGCTCTTACTTTTTTTTTTCCCGAGAAAGTGAAACTATTTTCCTTCATTTTGTACTTCTTTTTTATCAAATTGCAGGAATGGGATTTGCTTAACCTTTTACTAGCTTTAATTTAAATTTAACCGAAAATAAAATTAGCTTTTGCGAAAAAAAAATTTAGGTTAGAAATTAAATTATATATTTTTATGATAATAAAAATATAATTTTGTTATTTTAACAGTTTATATTTTTATAATTTTAAAGGATTAAATTAATTTTTGAAAAATTAAAGTGTAATGTTATCATGATTAATAAAATAATAATCACGTGTACTTTTAATGTATAATAATTAAATTTTTAATAGTAAAAATAAATGAATTTTAACAATAAAAGATTAATGTATTATTTGATCTAACATGTAGGAATTAATTTGCATATATTTTAAGTAAAGGGTCAAAAATACAATTCAACTCATATTACGAGGACCTCTATCACTAACAATTTTTTAAAATTATTTAAGGAGTTTTTGTTTTATTTTGTTGTAATTTTGAAGTTGAGTTCTTGAATTTTTGTTATTTTAATATTTTTCAATAAGAGAATAGTTTTTTTAATCCTCATGATTAGTTTCATGGGTCGTAGTTAAAGGATGTTCACTCATAGAATTCATCGCGACTATTATCTTTAGGCAAACTTTTATTTAGGGAGCTCCCTTCAGATGAAGTGTGTGTGTGGGGTGTAAGTATATCTTCACATGTGTGTATTAACCTTCTAATTGTATAGTACCAAAAACAAAATAATAGTTTTTATGATTTTTTTTAGATTCTCTTGTATTCAATTATCATATCAAATTTCAATTAAATTCAAAGTCAAGTCAAGTCGGAATCTAAACTAAAGAATAATGCTCTCTCAAATTTGTTTTCTCCACTCACAAGAATGCGATTCCTTATTATTAAGAGTCATCGAATTATTTGCCCCTTGATCCAACGCGTAAAATATTGAATTAGCTTTTTTCAAAAATCAATAAAATAATGTTACATTATTATGTTGTGGTATATCTATATATTACATAAGGTCAAATTTTGCTACTAGATCCTATAACTTGCTTAAGTTGTAGATTTAGTACATTTACTTTAATTTGATCAAGTTTAGTTTATGTATTTTTTGAATTGGTCAATTTTAGTCTTTGTACTTTTCGAGTTTTAAATTTTAGTCATGACCAAACGATAGCAATTAAATTTATTTGGTTAAATTCTGCTATTAGTCTTGTATTATGCATGAAGTTGTAGATTTAGTCTATATTCTCCAATTGGATCATTCACAGTTGATATATTTTTGAATTTCTAAATTTTAATCTTAATACATAACACAATCATTAAATCTATTAGCTAGTTTTTTTTTGAGTAATACGTAAAAATGGCAAGTTGATATAACATTACACATGCAATAATGTGTTTGTCGCCTCAAATTTTGAAAATAATATAACTTAATGAATCTAATAATTATCATTTGGTCAAGACTAAAATTTAAAAATTCTAAATGTACAGGACTGACAATGACTAGTTTAAAATATAGGGATTAAATCAAAAAATTACCCATAATACAAATACTAATAGTAGAATTTGACCTATTATATAATGTATAACACATAAACACTAAATATATAGTAATATGTCATAGTATAATGTAAATGTAAAAAAAGAAGCTAAGATGCTTATTTATAAAATTTTAATAAATGATAAATATATAAAAATAAGGATAGAGTATAAAAATAGTCACTTTTGTTTGTCTCGGGTTACATTTTAGTCACTTATGTTTGAAATATTATGTTTAATCACTTATGTTAGTATTTTGTTACGAAGTGATCACTATGCCGTTAAGTTCCGTTATCTCTCTAACGGTAACCCTACGTGACAATTCAACTAGATTTTAAGTATCAATTTGGATTTTCAAATGGAATGAGAATAAATCTTTAATTAAATAATTTAATTAATTAAAAAATTTAAACCCTAAACCTTAACTAAAAAAACCCTAAATCCATTTCCACACACCTCTCTTTTTCATCTTCATCTTCATCTTCTTCCATTTTGATTCCAATATCTTTAGTTACAAATCTGTCTCAAAGCTTGAATCTTTAAAACCCATTAACCTAAAGATTCAATATATTTGATTCCAATATATTCTTCCCGTTAAGTTTTTTTAGGTTAATGGATTTCAAATATTAAAGCTTCGCAACAGATTTATAGCTAAAAATATTGGAATCAAAAGGAAATAATATGAAGAAGATATATGTGTGGAAATGGGTTTAGGGTTTAAAATTTTTAATTAATTAAATTTATTTAATTAAAGATTTATTCTCATTCCATTTGGAAATCCAAGTTGGCACTTAAAATCTAGTTGGATTGTCATATAGTATTGCCGTTAGGGAGATAACGGAACTTAACGGCACAGTGATCACTTCGTAACAAAATACTAACATAAGTGACTAAAACATAACATTTCAAACATAAGTGACTAAAATGTAACATGAGACAAATAAAAATAACCACTTTTACAGTTTACCCTAAAAATAATTTATATTAAATTAAAAATAATATACTTTAAATAAATAATATTAGCGAATTTGAGTTAACTATTTATAAATATGAATTAATTTGGCTTAAAAATTTTAAATAATCTAAAAAGTGACCTAATTTTTAATTACTTATTGTCAACTACAAAATAGTCACTAAGCCATGCCTATATTTTTATTTTGGTCATCGAATTATTATTTTTTCAACTTAATCACTCTAACTTTTCGAAATAAAATATTTTAATTACTTTTCAGTTATTTTTCATTAGATGAGTGACAGAAAGCTGACATGGATTTTTTTTATTGGCTTAATAACAAATTTAGCTTTCTAATATTTACATATTCTATCAATTTGATATAAATTCTAAAAAATTCAATAAATTTAATCCATTAATATTTACAAAATTTATCATTTTAATTCAAATTTTAAAAATTCAATAAATTTAACCTTCAACATTTACAAAATTTCTTAATATAATTGTAATTCAAAAAAATTAAAAGGAAAATATTAAAAAAAATCATATTTATCAGGTCAGCTGCGAATCTTTTACATCTACACCAAACTTGATCTGACCCGATCCGACTCTACAGTTACCGATCATTATCAGTGCCTTTACTTCGATTTTATCCAATCACTTCCCCAAATCCCTCTTCTCTAAAATCCACTCTCAAAATCCATTTAAAAAAACCCTGAAAAGGGTGTTTGATTTTGTTTTTCCGATTTTCTCCGATTCGATTTTGGGAAAAAAAAAAGGAATCTCCGCTTCGATTTTGGGAAAAAAAAAGGAATCGCCGCTTCGATTTCAAAATTCTTGTTGAATTCGGGGTTTCAAGAAAAAAATCAAAATAATTTTACACAGGCCGTTCGAATTTGATTATTTATTTCTAACCCTTTTTCGTTACCGCTACGGAGGTCTCTTCTTCGTAGTGGTTCATCTTCTTCACAGAAGAAATCAAATTCAAATTAGGCCTTTTCAGTAATTTTTTTTTTGATTGGGGAGGGAAAAAAGTCAACGTGAAAAAAAGGTGGAGGGTTTTTAGAGCGATGTTGGGTGAGATTCGCTGTGGGTTTAATGTTGAAAGTTGTTTCTTCCATTTAGCTGAATGGCATCCTTTGCAATAGCATAGTTGATTAGGGCTTCAGGCCTTTAGAAAAAATCAGGTAATTTGAATTTAGTATTGGATTTTAATTATGTTAGGGTTTCGTTTGATTGTTTGATTTACTGCTTTTTTTTCTTTCTAATTTTACTGTTTGGAATTGTGCGAGTCAATTTATATTTTAATGAGTATTGGAATTACAGTAGACGTTTACTTATTTAATGAAATATGATTTTCCCTTTAACCTTTTCACTTTTATTTACTTCTTGATTCAATGCAGGAGCTTTCTAATTATTTTAGATTTATTGTTAAATGATCGAATGTATTATGGACTGTTAGGGTTATTAGTTATGTTTAGGGTTTAAATCTAGGGTTAGTAATAGAACTTTATTTGCTAGAAAGCGCGGTAACTTTACTTGAAAGAAAAGTCTAGTATAAATAAGTTGTAAGTTTTATGGTCAACTTGTTTGTTCAATCAAGCCACACCGATTTTTGGTGGATATTAGTAGTGAATGAAGGGAGAATGAGCTGGAAAGTAGGGGGAGAGAACTAGAGGGAGGAAGGAGAAAGGAGGAGCGAGGGAAGAGAAGGGACAGGTATATGGATGGTGAAAGGAGAAGGGAGAAGGTGCATGATAGGAGTTGGGATACGGGAACAGATAGAGATAGGACGAGGGAGAAGGAAAGAGATTGGAGCAGGGATCATAGCAGGGGTAATGACAGAGATAGAGATGGAAAAAAAGGTAAAAGAAACTGAAGAATGGAACCAAGAGTAGGAGAGGAAAAGGAGAAGTGGCAGGAGTAGGGATAAGATGGGAATATTGAAGTTGAAAATGATGGCTATGGTGATTAAGATAGGTATAAGAAATATATACAATCTAAATGGGATGTAACAGAAAGTTATCGGACAAAAGACGAAAGAATTAAACATTAAAGGTTCATGTTTCTAGCATTCATTCATTGGAAAGACAAGGTGATAAACTAAAAAGAGATGAAGAGGAGCTCGATGATTTTGAAGAAAGGATTGCATTAAAACTTGCTGAAGAGGAAGAACTCAATAAGATTAAAAAGGAAAGCAGGAAGCAAAGGCATAGAGAAATATAAGAGTCAGTAGTTGCAGCAACAGAGTATGTTGTAGTGGATGTGAATAAAGCCTAAGTATATGGGTAATCTCATATGTGTTTCTGTCAGTTCTAATGCATGATTTTTAATACTTTTGAATGATTAAATGAAAAAAAGTAACTAGCTTTTTGAATAGAAACGTGCATAAATTTTGTTTTTGAATGAATAATTATGTCTGTGTGTTTCAATTTAGTCATTTACTCATTTGTAATAAAATATTATTTTTCTTTATGTAGTATATTGATGTATTTGAGATTTTCTTAATCTTAACCTGAAAATTCCATGGGTAGTTTTGTGATAGCTATAGGTGGTCTATTGACCTAATCTTATGCTCACCTTTTCAGGTTTAAGATTTGTTGTTCATCGTTCCGAGGTCAAAGCTGCAACTTACTACCTTCAATGTTTTGAGTGCTCAAATGTTTAGTAAGAGTGTTTCATTTGCTAGAGCAATGGGGTGTTGTGGTTGCTTTGGCTTCACAGCAAGGCCCAAACAAATGTCCAGGCCCAATTGTAGATCTAACTTTAAAATTTCCCGGGAGTTTTTGTTAGATGAAGAAATAGAAGAAGAAGAAGAAGATGATGATTATTCATATTACAGTGAGGTTACTAATACTGCTCATAGAGATGAAGCGGAGTCTATAGGTCGTGCCAAGCGTTCTGAAGAAATTTTGAGGTTCAAACTTGACAATGGCTTGATTTGCAGGCAATTTCCTGTCAAGGAAACCAACAGGATTGTCCGGTCAGAGGTAAGCTTAGAAATGAATTATTATATCTCCATTTGTAGTGAACTATTATGACATATGATGGCTTTCTTCTTTATTTTGCCACAATATTTTATCTCTAATATGGGTGCTGCATAATCATTACTATCTGTATCAACTTTACAAATTGTAAATATGCATAGGTTAGATGACTTGTCACTTTATGCCAACATTAGTGTTGTCTTGTCGATGTGCTTTAGCATGTGCGATAACTTGTGTGCTTTGTATTCTGGAATTACACCAGTAATCTTCATTTCATTTTGTTATTAATTCTTGTGCTAATTTAGTTTTGATTCTTGACTTCGTTTTCAGGATGAAAATGGGAATAAGATGATTAATGAGTATGTGAGGGAATACAAGATTGGTTCTGGTAGCTATGGAAAAGTGGTGAGGATATTATTGAAAGACACTGGTAGATAATTTGCTTAAAGGATTTGAAATTAACCTGTTTTGATTGCTTTTTTGGTAGGTTCTATATCGAAACAGCATAGATGGGAAACACTATGCTATTAAGGTTAGTAGCTTGTTTCAATACGAAGTGTTCCCTTTTAGGGTAAAAATATAAGTAACAAATCAGAATGAGTGTTTTATTGCTATTCTATGCTGAACTTACGTGGTTACTTTCAGGCTTTACTTGGAGCCACATTTATTGTTTATTAACAAAATTGAAGAATTTAAAATTAAAGAAACATTTATTGTTAAAATTTTATGCTAAATTATGATTCTACCCTTCAATCATGAGTAATTTTTATATTTAAATTATAGGCTTTTCATAAGTCTCATTTGTCAAAGCTGCGAGTTGCTCTTGCGGAGACGGCACTGACTGATGTTCTTCGTGAGGTATTGACTTTATATATATATTTCTGATGTAATCACTCATGTGTTGGATCAGACTGCAGTTCTGGGGATTCAATGCTCTTTTTGTGAGAGCTCATCAACTGTGTCATTGATTTTTTTTTTGTCCTTATTCTAATTTGGTTCTCTTCTCTCATTTAAAGGCTATTATCCATTTTTTTTTGTACTTGAAAAAAATTGGTAGTAACTCAGGTCTCCAGCTCCTTTCTTTTTACTTTTTTAAATGAAAACACAGTCTTTAATGGAGAAAATGACTCAGCTCATTGTTGGTTTAACATGTTATCGGTATTTTTTTTTTCCGTCCATGAAGAGGTGGGGAAACAAGAGAATTTGTAACACTATTTGATTGATTTCCTTGACAAAACAGAGATGTTGGAAGAATTTTAAGGAGTCTACTTTTTTTGTGGAGAGAGCTGCCTTAACTTCTACCTTTTATTTTGGATGAGTGCCCATGTTTATCTGATCCATTTCCCTTGCAGATTCTAATCATGAAAGTGTTGGAACATCCCAATATAGTCAATCTCGTTGAGGTGATTGATGACCCTAGCATGGATCAATTCTACATGGGTATTTATGTTTCTTTTTTTTCCCTTAGTGATGTGCTTAAATGAGTTACTGTCATTATTGACTGCCTGTACCTTTCTCTTTGTTCAGTTCTTGAGTATGTGGAAAGCAAATGGGTTTGTGATGGTTCTGGTCCTCCTGGAGGCATTGGTGAAGATACTGCTAGGAAGTATGTGCGAGATATAGTATCTGGACTTATGTACCTCCATGATCATGTATGATTTGAAAACCAACTTTTGTGAATGGTTTCATTTTTTCTTGCATTCATTTTTTAATAAATCTTTTGTGAATGGTTGTGATAGGCCCCAACTAAATTCTTTATTAGATAGATATGATAAAGAAGAAAGTGCTGTTTTATATATATATATATATATATATATCCATACTTGTTCGATGTCTTGTGTTTCGATGTTCTGATGATGAAGGGCTTTGATCTTTAGAATTTTACTTATTTACCATTGGTACTGTGATGAAAGTTTGCACATGCTCCCATGAATTTTACGTTGTATTTGGAACATCTTGTTCACGGTGATGGACAATAAAATCATCTGTTGTTAACTTGCTAGTTTACTGTGCTTGCTTGTGTTGTTTCTTCTAAATACAGAACATTGTGCATGGAGATATAAAACCTGATAATTTGTTGATTACTAGCACGGGTACAGTGAAGATAGGGGATTTCAGTGTCAGCCAGGTGTTTGAGGTAATGGTTTTACTTCACTCGTAAATTCCCTCAAATTACACTTGAATGAGAGTGTTAAAGTGTAACGGTCTCTTGTTTGAACCGCGTCTTTCATCTTTTCCTGTTTATTATCAATTATAATCAGGTGAACCGCAAATTTTTTAATAGTCTGTTCTTCTAAGATATGAGCCAAGTGTGGAAGGGTAGTATGCGTGTGTACCGGGTAGATTGTGTGCAATTGTTTTGGTTTGTTTAAAGTTTTGTGCACTATAATTTTGTATGGCTTAGACTTGAAGGCTTTGCTTGGCTGAGTAGAAAGAAAATTGAAAAGATGGAAAATTGTAAGAGTAGAAAAATAGAAAGCAGTTTATCTTTTCTTTCCTTTAGCGTGCTTGGGAGGAAAGATGAAAAAATCGAAAGAAAAAGTAAATTTTCTTTCCTTTCATTCTTTGGTAGAGTTGAAAAATGAGATAAAAGAAAATGAAATATAGTTTTTTAATTTTCTCTCTTATCATTTCAATTTGGAATGATTTGATTTTATCCATTAGGATGGAAAATGGACGTATTTCTTATTTTCTTTTCTCTTTCTAATTTTCTGTTCTCCTTTTCCGTGTTTCTATTTTTCCATCCAACCAAGTACACCCGAAAAGATTTGCTTGAAGTTTTCTAGTAGAACTTTGTCCTTGTTTGTTCTCATTTTCATGCCTCTCATTATTATTGCATCTCTGTCACTGTCGAACTTTTAAATCATGTTTAGTTCTCTGTGGAATTAAGTTGTGTATTTACCGTTTCAGCAAATTTTTTTCAAAATTTTTGTAGAATGATAATGATGAGCTTCGCCGTTCTCCCGGGACTCCTGTGTTCACTGCACCCGAGTGTTGTCTAGGTCAGTTTTCCCTCTGTTAGCTGAAACTTCACTCTAGGATTTCATGGAGATAGAGAATATTGTTTGTTTGTTTTTACGAAGCCCAAGGTCAACCAACAGGTTCAGTATATCACGGAAAAGCTGCTGACACGTGGGCTGTAGGAGTTACCTTGTACTGTATGGTACTTGGAAAATATCCATTTCTCGGTGAAACACTACAGGATACATATGAAAAGGTACGCAAAGGCATGCATAAATTCTCTCTTCATCTTTTTATCTCTCCCACGGCCAACAAATACATTGTTCATTTTCTTCCTGCAGATTGTTAATAACCCTTTAGTCCTGCCGAATGACATGATCCCAGAATTGAGGAGCTTACTAGAAGGACTTCTTTGCAAAGGTTAGCGGAATATTTCTTTATGATTTCTAGGTTTACCATATATTTCTCGCCGGGCTTTACTGTTCTTGGTGATCACGAGAATGTTAAAACCATTTTTTTTCAGACCCAAAAGAGAGAATGACTTTGAACGATGTAGCCAAGCATCCTTGGGTTATCGGAAAATATGGACCGATACCCCAGTATATGTGTTGGTGTAAGCGCAACAATACTGACGAGGGGCGGAATCTAATACGAGGAGTGATGATACTCAATGGTAACTAACTAATCTTCTGCTTTTGAGAATTTGCTGTACAGTAAACCAAAAAAGAAAACTCGGGCCTCCTTTTTTGCCCGGTTACTCCCTTTTTAATGCATGCGCCGGAGAACCAAAAAAAGGGAGAAAACCCAGGACTGAGATGAAACAGTAGTGTTTGTTTCGGGTTTTATGATAAGATATAGTAGGGAAATATTTGTGCAAAAAGTGATTTTGTGAGATTTGTTATCATAGCCTTGGTTTGTTAGGGTTTGTACGAGTGTTATTTTCAATGGCATCTCAAATATATTGTACATTAAACCAAATAATTTACTTTACAAGCAAGTCCTTATATTTCTGTGAGACTGGGTATTTTCCGACATATTATTTATTGGAGGTTTAAATTTTAAATATATCTTATTTTTAATGTATTTTTACGGATGTATTGGTAAAGCATTTTCTATTCTCAAACTAAACTTGGGTTGGATACGACATTGTCAGACGGAAAGGACTGTCACAAATCTTAAATAGGAGTTGTTTTTATGGACTATAAAATGAAAATTTATTATTTCTTGCGTGCTTAAAAATATTATTAATGATTGAAAAATGTATATTTGTATTTTTTAATTTTCATTGTTTAAAATTGGACTTTAAATATTATTTTGAATTGGTAAAAATTTATAATAAAAAGCCTGAATAAAATAGGAAAAGGAATGATATTTTTATATTTTGTTTTTTTTAAACAAAAAATTTATTTATTTTATTTATTTTTTTCATGTTATATTTGATTTTCAAAAGTATAGTTTTACTTTTTTTTCCCTTTTATTTTTAACTTTTTTATTATTACCAAATTGAGGCTAGTATTCGACCCCTGAGAAGAAAATGTTAGAAAAGCTCACTAACCTCTTTTAAGATTTATTTATTAAATGAATTTTAAATAAAAAGAAAACCTTATTATTTCTCAATTAATTTTTATTTTATTTTTAAATTTAATAATTTTAATTAAAGTAATAAAAAGTTATTTAATTATAAATTATGCTTAGTATATTGTTTCTTCATATATATAAGCTGATTGTAATTATAAAAATTGTATTACCTAATTGTTTTAAGAGAATCAATAAGATTTATTTTTTTATGTTTATTCAAGCCTGATCGATTTAAAATATCGACTTAAAATTTTGTTCAAATCTATCAATATTTTTTTAAAATATTTTAAATTATATTTATATTATTTTAAATTTAATATTTAATAATTTTATAGAAACAGTATTTTAGATATTTATCAATATAATTAATTTTTTTACATCTTATAATATACTTGTCAAAGTTTTAATCCGTTTTTGAAATTTAAAAAATTTCATTAATAGTGTGTCAAATAATTTCTCTTTTATATATAATTGATGTAATAATTTTATATTATTTATATTATATTAATATTATAAATTATAAATCACATAATATATAAAAATAATATGTTATAAAACGATATAAATTTTTAAAATCAAGTCGAGTTGAGTCAAGCTCGAACTCATTTTAGCCCAAAATCATTTTGTATATAATATTTTTACCCAAATCATTTAAACTACATATATAGGCACCCATTAAACCCTACTTCTCTCCCATTTACTCCCCCATTGAAAGAAGCTTCTGGTTTCTCTGTTAA
This sequence comes from Gossypioides kirkii, assembly GCA_005610355.1. Taxonomy (NCBI): domain Eukaryota; kingdom Viridiplantae; phylum Streptophyta; class Magnoliopsida; order Malvales; family Malvaceae; genus Gossypioides; species Gossypioides kirkii. Next base: position 951,007 of record CP032250.1, read on the forward strand.
AAGCAACAAAATCAAAACATGGCAAAGCGTTTAATCCCTTCATTCAATCGCATTTTGGTCGAGAAAATAATTCCTCCTTCTAAAACCACTTCCGGAATCTTACTTCCCGAGAAGACCCCTAAGGTAATAATCATCTTCCGTTTTCACTCATCTTTTTTGGGTTTTATTTTTATTTTTCATCTAATTTCGTTTGATATTTTTTCAGTTGAATTCTGGGAAAATCGTAGCAGTAGGACCAGGAGCACGAGACAAAGATGGGAAATTCATCCCACTTAATCTAAAAGAAGGAGAGACTGTTCTTTTGCCTGAATATGGTGGCACTGAAATCAAGCTCGGTGAAAAAGAGTTAGTCTCTTTTTTCTTAAAAAAACTATTTTTGTATATTCTCATCGTTCTTCTTCAATGGTGAGGCTTTTACTTGAATTTTGATGCAAATTTGGCTCATTCATGCTTTAGACAAGTCCGGGCTGATTTTGAGCTAGAGTCATATGCATATGTTAGATTCCAGGTTTTTAATTTTCAAACTTGTGAAGTTTGGTTTGAGGATTGTATCATTTCGGGTTTCGGGTCGCTTCGTGTTTGAGTTTGGGTTCAGTATTCGGGTTTGATTTTGGGTTGGTTCGATTTAGGTTGAAATATCGAGATTTAAATTTTTGGGGTTATTTTGGTTGTTCAGTTCCTTTTGAGTTTATGCTTTCGGGTCGAATCATTTGGGGTTTAGTTCACTTTAGATTCATATAATCTCAAGTTTGTTTTTGTACATTCTCATTGTTCTTTTGCAATGTGAAGATTTTGCTTAAATTTTGGTACAACTTGGCTCATTTATGCGATAGACAAGTCTGTGTTGATTTTGAGCTCGGCTCATATGCATGTGTTAGATCCCAGGCTTTTAATTTTCGGGTTTGGGTCATTCTGGTCTGAGGATTAGGTATTTCGTGACATGTAATTATAGGATTGTATCATATCAGGTTTTTGGTCATTTTAGCTTCGGGTTGTTTCGTGTTCGGGTTGGGTTTGGTTTTGGATGGGTTTGATTTAGTTCAGGTTGAAATATTTTGGGTTGTTTTGGTTGTCAGTTCCTTTTGAGTTTGGATCACTGGGTTTTAAGTTCCATGTTTTTGGGTCGAATCATTTGAGGTTCAGGTCAGTTGAGAGTCATATCGACTTAGGTTTGCTTGATTCTAGTTTTGAGGATTCGTTTTTGGGTCCAGTCATTTTGGATTTATATATATAACAGAGAGTAATTTAAAGATCTAACTCGTGAGTGGTGTCAATTGAAAACTTAAAAACAAGTCACTTGCACTTCATCAATAGTTTAATCAACCATTCTGGTTCATATCATTTTGGGTTTAGGTCGGATTGAGTTCATGCTTATTTGGATTTGGGTTGGTAGGGTCAGGTTGTTAACTTTTTATAATCAAATCAAGTTGGATCGGATTTGATTCGAGTTCGAGTTGATCAAATAGGAATTTTGGGTTCTCTAATGTATGCCTCTATCTTTGTTTACTTATGAGCTTGGAAAATGTTTTTCTTGATAATGTTTGAATCCGATTGGACTGGCGAGTCGCATCGGGAACCGGTTGAACTGAATTTTTTTAATAATATTTTAATTGAATTGGCCGGACTGAAGATCGATAGTCTGATTGTTTTGGGTATGAAAACATTTGTTTTCTTGCCTTTGTTTAGTTCTATCAACATCTTTACTAGTTTATTAATTTAGAATGAAAATGCAAGTTATGTAAGTTTTACATTTTTGGATATTTTACACAAATAGTCCTTTGCCGTCTGTAGGTTTTTTTAAATTATAAGCTCATTTGCTTCTTTAAACTTTGATTATTTTCAGGTATCACTTATATAGAGATGATGATATATTGGGAACACTTCATGAATGATTTCAAACACAGCCGTTTTTGAAGAAATGAAGCACTGATTCGAATGTGTTGTGTTAGGCTCTTCTAGAACAACAACTGGTTCGTCTTTTTGGACTTGTGTTTGTCTTTAAGACAATTATGGATAAGCCATGTTTTCAAGGATCCAATTTTTGATGGAACCATCAATAAAATGTTTTCTATTATCAATTATGATACTATATATATACATGAACTCTCGCTAATGGTCTGGTGGTTAGAGATGTTCACTCCAAAGAACTTATTCTCGCTAATGACATGGTGGTTAGGGATGTTGACTTCATAAAACTTATTCTCCCAAATGATTTGGTGGTTAAAAGGATATTCACTCTAAAGAACTTATTCTTAGTTCTCGCTAATGGCCTGGTGACTAGGGATGGTCACCTCATAGAATTCATTCTAGTTCGAGTTTCTATTCGAGTACTAACCATATCCATATATATAGTTTTTGTATTCAATTTTATTAATGAGAAAAATAAATATTTTCCCTAATTTTATTTAGGGATAAATTTCAAATTATATATAAATTTTGATTTGATTAAATTTCTATAACCTATTAATATAACATCATTTTATGTTTATATATTGCATATAAAAATAAATTGATGTATTTATTTTTTTAAATATAGAAGATTGAATTAAAATTAAAATTTCATATATATATTTGAATCACAATCAAAATTTCATATGTATAATTGTACTAAATTAAAGTTTAATATTAAAATTAATGTATCAAACTGCAAATTTAGTCAAAGTATATTTATAACTTTAAGATTTATCCCTCTAAAAGAATATTATTCTATGCAATATTGTCTAATTATTCAATAACTTCATATTTGTCGAACTTAAGTTCTTGACCAAAAATAAATAATTTATAATTAAATATTTAATAGGTCAAAATCTATGAAATAAATATAATTTCTAAATGTATAAAAATAACATTTTAAACTTAAATAATGTAATTAAATTTCAATATAATTTACCTATATAATAATCCCAATTCTAAAAAGATATATAAATAAAATCACTGCATAATCATATATAGCTGATGCTCTAAAACCGATATCATTATGGTTATTGCAGTAAAATACAGTGTTTTGATCTCAGTAAATATGCCCTCTCAATGCTAAACCTGGCATTTAAGTTTAAAAATTTTATACAACATAAAGAACTTACAACAAAACATTTTCATCACAAATTCACCCCATTTTATTTTTCTGTTAAGCAAAGATCAACAATATGTGAAAATTACCAGCTTCATCTCTGTTTTTCACCTCTGGAGGATGTTTTTTACACCACATGCCTGAAATGTATGTAAACACCAAAGAGTAATCATCATCAGCATTCGATTTATTCAATGTCTTCTTCTTCTTTTTTTTCTTTTTTTTTTTTTTAACTATGTTACCCCTACTTTTCATTTTTGTCTAAAATGTTGTCTGTGTTCACCACATACTCGGACATGAGTACGAGGGATGATTATGATTCTGGAAAAACTGAGCATACCCCTGTTAGATATGTACGTGTATGTGCAAAGAGAAGAAGCATGTCCATACACGTACATACACATACATATTGGAAACGGTTATGTTCTGTTTTTCCATTTATTTGGAGAATCATGCCCCATATTCGTGTATGAGTATGTGCCGGACATGAACTCAGACATGAGTTTTACGAGCATGTCGGTACATTTATTTTACGTTCATTTTGTCTAAAATGCTGCAAATGTCCAGCACATACTCAGACATGGGTAATGGAGGTATGATTCTCCAAATAAATGGAAAAAACCGAGCATATACATTCAAAAGGAAGGGATATTGAAGCAAGTGAATATCGAAGATGCATGTGTAAGAAGCAAGAGAAGAAGCATGTCGGTACATTTATCGGTTATATGTTACCTTTACGTAGGCAATGGAAGCTATTGGGCATTCTTCATGAATAAGTTGGGACTAAGCAAATGAAATGCTCAAGGGTTATAGAGACACTAGGGTTAAATTCTGGCGTTCTGTTATGTCAGGTTGTTGGCTGATAGAAAAGGCCGGAAAACATTGAAATTTTGGGTGGAATGACCTACCAGAAACAATGTTTGTTAAGTTCACTGAATCTTCAACCTCACATGGGGTAGAATGGCTAAACCGTGCTCTTTACTTAGAATCTCCGAAAATATAATGTTCGACACAAAGAAAGTGAGGAGACTTTATTCGTTAGAGAGATAAGAATAACAGGATCTGCGATCTTGTACCAATAAAAAATGGGTATAAACATTAGTTGACTTACAACAGCATTCCATATTCTAACAGGTAACAGTCCTCCTATGCTATTCGGAGCAATACACATGAAGAAGAGAACCTATGTTATTTATCCGACTCTAAAACGGTACTGTAATCGTTCAATCTCAACAAGCAAGAACTAAAAACAAGACCAACAAAAAAGAAACTGAGCTACCAGATTCCTTAAAACATTAGAAGGATACATAAGTACCTTAGCCACCAATGTGTATCATCGGTCTATTTGCCGTCTTTGCAATGTCAAACATCCCAGCGTGCGAAGCTTTCTTCCTCTTTACCTGAACCAAAGAAGAAATAACGTATACGTATATAGTACGAGTCAAGAAAAGGAAACGAAAGAAGACTTGGATCGATTCTTCCATAACTCGAAGCTACCATGAACAATCAACTAGCCATATCACTCATTTAAAAAGCTATAAAACTCCATCAAACCCTCTCCCCGGTCTTGAAAAACGAGAGAACATGATAGTCAAAATAATAGGCCTAAACAAAGTGTCATTAAGCAGAAAGCATACCGCTGCTCCAATTATTTCTCTAAGTTCCTCGTCACCAGCACCGGAACGAAGAGGATCTCTTAAGCTAACCTGAGAAGAATCATCACTAGTAAACATCGAAAGTGCAACTACTATGCTAGTTCAATGAAGAACATATTGACATTGAACTCGAGATATGCAAAAGAATAACAACATATGCAGCAAATGGCATAAGAACCGGAAAGAACCATCACTAGTAAACATCGAAAGCGCAACCGCTGTGCTAGTGCAATGAAGAACATATCAACATTAAACTCGAGATATGCAAACAAATAACAACATATGCAGCAAACTGCGTAAGAACCAGAAAGAATCATCACTAGTATACATTGAGAGTGCAACTGCAATGCCAGTGCAATGAAGAACATATCGACATTAAACTCGAGATGTGCAAATTGATAATAACAACATATGCAGCAAAATCGTATGAGAACCGGACCCACCTCAGAAGGACCAAAGAGACATACTTTTAAGTTGCCATCAGCCAAAAGTCTCAATCTATTACAACCAGCACAAAAATGTTCGGTCATTGAAGTAACGAAAGATACAGTACCGACATGGCCATCAATCTGGAAATTCTTTGCAGTCTCTGTCGGATGATCACACAACCTCTTTAAGGTCGGAAACTTCTTTGCCTATCAAGCAAGATCAAACAAGAAATCAAGTTAAATTGTGAAAGTTTAGAAACAAGATCATTAGATCCGTACCTTACCACTGCATTGAACATCTCCGAATACGGCATGAGTTTCTTCACATTCCATACATTCCCATCAAAAGGCATGAACTCAATGAATCGAACATTAATTGGTTTATCAACAGTGAGATTGACAAAATCACAAATTTCATCATCATTGAATCCACGCATAACAACACAGTTAACCTAAAAATGCAAGGAAAAACAGACCCAATCACCCAAACACTTAAAAATCCAAAACAGAGCATTATATTGAAAACTGAGTAAAAAAACAGGGTATAAAATAGAACTTACTTTTACAGGGTTGTACCCAACATCAATGGCGGCATTAATGGATTCAATAACCTTATGATGACCTTTACGCCTAGTCATGAACTCAAATTTCGAAGGAACAAGGGTATCTAAACTGATATTCAAATTAGTAATCCCACATTGTTTAAGCATTGGAAGCTTTTTAGCAAGGGTAATTCCATTTGTAGTGACAGCCAATGTTTTAAGCCCTTTCAAGCTCGACAAATTGGAACAGATATCGTGAATATCTTTCCGAACGGTGGGTTCACCGCCGGTGAGACGGATCTTATCGACACCGGAAGTAACAAAGAGGTTGGCTAAACGAAGGATCTCGTTCTGAGTGAGTAATTGTGGTGAAGGAGTAAGGTCTACCCCTTCTGCCGGCATACAGTATTGACACCGGAGATTACAACGCTCGGTTAAGGAGATTCGCAGGTAAGTATGTTTCCGGCCGAACCCGTCGATTAACATATCGGAATTTTGATTCCCTCCTTCGTTATTAATTTGTTCTTTCGTAGGTTTAGAACCAAAATTCCTCTCCTTATCCACCTGATTTATAAAAAAACAAAACAAAGCCCAGATCAATTATCGTAATCAAAGGTGATTTAGACGTTTATTCGTCAAATCACATACTGATAAAAATTGGGTTTTCATTTTTGAGCAGAAAACAACAAAGAATTGACAAAAAAGTGATTATATAATACATACTAAAATACTTTTTTTGGGAAAAAAATTAGATGAACATTGAAGAAGAAGAAGAAGATACCATGAAGAAATTCAAGTTTTGAAAGGGAAAGGGCGTAGACCAATTGGTGATTCTAGAGATGTAGCGTTTCATGGTAATGAAGGCAAATTGCAATTGAATTACTGAATCTTCATAGATGAGTAATCGGAACAAATATAAGCAGAGAGGCCAAACCAATAGTCAACAGCCACCAATGCAGCACGTTGTTTATCCACTTGTACGTATGCATTACATCAAACACTTCATCTTAAATGTTCTTGAAAAGCTATCACTGACATCTGTTGAAATAGCTATGTGATTGTCCGAAGGGTCAATTTAGTTCTACTTTCCCATGTTTTAAAAACCGAATTATTAATTTTTGATTTTTTTGATTTAATAATAAAAATTTTTAAAAAAATTCAATTGATTCAATTAATGATTTTTTTCAATATTTTTATCCGCGTCAAATAGGGTGTAATAGAGTCAATTCAAATATTAAAGTTTGAGCTCGGCTTGAAATTTAGAATTTAATTCGAATTCAATCAAATATTTATTTTTAAATTTAAGCTTGGGTCGAGATATAATTGAGCTACTCGAGCTTGAGCTCAATTAAGCTCTTTTACAAATTTTTGTATTTAAGCTTGAATTCGAGCTCAAGTTTGACTTGATAATAAAAGGGATAAATATTAAACTATACATGAATTATGATTTAATATGCAATTGTATACATGAACTTTGATTTTATTTAACTTTATACATGAAATTTCGATTTGATCCAATTCTTATAAATTATTAACACAATTATTGATATAACATCATTTTATGTTTATATATTGCATACATAAACAATTATATTTATCCAATATAAAAATAAGTTGATGTATTTATTTATTTAAATGTATATGGTTAAATCAAAATTAAAGATCATGTATACAATTGCACATTACATTAAAGTTCACGTATAATTTTCAGATTTATCCAATATATATATATTTTTAAAAAGATGAATGGTAGAAGAGAAGGGGGAGTGGAGCTTTCAATTGATGCAGGCATGCGAACAAAGAAAACCACACAATAACAATTTTAACAGCTTAATGATTTAAATGAAAACTTTCGAATAGTTTTTTTGAATAATGCAGTTATAGGTTTTGATTATATCGGCTTTTTTGGATGCAATGACTAAAAATATCCATAACCTCTTCCCAACCCATAAATAAGAGGATAATGAGCTTCAGCGCACTCGAACTTGTGTCCTTCTGTATTGGCAACGATACCTATGCCAATCAAGCTAAGACTCAATCGGTAAATTTTTCAAATAGTTCAGTGACTTATTTTGTAATATTTTGAAGTTGAGTGACCAAAACATAAACTTATTAACAAATTAGTTACCTTAGGTGTAATTTACCCTAATAATAAGAACCCCTTGAAACAAAGAGATCGGGCCAATGAAAAAATGGATATTGGATTGGGTTTTTCTATTGTTATTTGCTTTCTTTAGCCCAAAACCGAACCCTAAAAACCCTAGGTTTGTTTATCAGATTTGCTGAAACCCTAAAAATCTCCCCCCTTTCAGTAAGCCGCACCATCCTATCTTCCACAGTTCATAGGCACAGAGAGGTAAGCCTTCGCACACCATTTTTTTTATTTGCAGAAGCATTTTGGTTTCAATTAACTGTTTATCCATACGTGTTTTGTTTTTGTTTCTATCAGTTGTTTGAAATGAAGTGAATACTCGCTTAATTTCCATTGTTTTTTTTTTCAAGTAATTGCTCAATTCATCACAAAAATTAAGGTGTTTTCTTCTTCTTTGATTTTATAGTCTTTTATTTTTCCAGTACTATAGGTTTTATGAGTATAGCCCCATTTCATTGTTTCTCTCTTCTATGTTAATGTTCTGATCCGATCAATTTGAACCCAAACTCGAACCGACTTGAACCTGTTTTATCAGAACTTGAAGAGAACCAGGCCTGAAATTATCTGATATTGAGATGATCCGTACCGAAATTGGCTTGAACTTGAAATGAGCCGAGCGAGTATCTTGAAAAGACCCTAATTTGGAGTGATCATGACCTAATGATTGAAACTCGTAATGATCTTAGCTAAAACCGAGTTTCAGTCACGAAATTAATTCAAACCTGAAGTGATTGGAATTGATATGATTCAAAAATTAAAAAACCCAAAAAAGTGTCATGGAGACAATACAAGCCGATATGATTCAGATTGGCTTGATTCAAAACTAACATGATCTGTCCAATTGACATGTTTAGTTGCATGTATGTATTTGCTGGGAGTATGCTCAATTTGCTTTTTTTTTTTCCAGTATTTTGGAGTATCATATTTATTATTAATGTTTGAATATGCGTTGGATTAAAATATTTTAAGGAAAGGAAGAGTACAGGCAACATTGGTTAAATCTTTAGAACTTGTTTCTTGATTTGTTTTGGTTCGATATTATGTTGACTAGAGATGGGTGAGGAAGTCAAGGCTGTGATTCCTGAGTCGCTCTTGAAGAAGAATAAGAGGAATGAAGAATGGGAGCTTGCCAAAAAGCAGGAGCTTGAAGCTGCAAAGAAGAAGAAAGTCGAGAACCGCAAGTTGATTTTCAACAGGGCTAAGTTATACGCAAAGGAGTATGAGGCTCAGGTGGTGTTCTATTTGGATTTATGTAAAATTCGGGTTTATCAAATCCTAAATGCGTCTGAATCTCTTATTGTGTGGCCTGTAACTCTTAGGAGAAAGAGTTGATTCGATTGAAGCGCGAGGCGAAGTTGAAAGGAGGATTCTATGTGGATCCGGAAGCTAAGCTTTTGTTTATCGTTCGAATCCGTGGGTGTGTGTGATCCGTGACATTTCATTTGTTTATGAATTTTGATTCTAAATTTTAGATAGTAATATGTTGTGAATGTTTGTTTTTAGTATCAATGCCATGCACCCGAGGACGAGAAAGATTTTGCAGCTCTTGCGATTGAGACAGGTAGTTTACTGCATCTTAGTCCTAAACTAGGAGGCATATGGGTTATGGGAATCAATTTCCCCACCTTTCCCTGTTTGTTAAGATGTACGATTTTGATATTTTAGTGTCGTTATTTATGTGCTGATGTTTGATATGTTTTGTTTAAAGTTAGCTTATGGGATGTAGTTTGCTGGTTTGAAGTTATTGGTACTTTAGGTGGTTTTTCATTTTGATAGCACAATTCGGAGTTGAAAGTTGTGGTCTATTTTGCTCCCAACTCTTTATTTTTCTTGAAATACCTGTATCCGACCGTATATGGAAATGAGTATGGAGATATGATTCTCCATACACAGAAATCTTGGAAAAAAAATGAACATATCCAAGTTCGAAACACACCCGAGCTTGAGTAATACAGGTGACGGTAGCTTCTTATTGAATACTGAACTTATTTTCGAACTTTCTTGTTTTGGTATGCCTCTTCATTGTCATTCTAACTTTGGGTCATTCTTTCCAAAACTGTATTGGAGAATAAATACTGAAATCTAAATTGTCGTGTGTTTGCTCTTACGAAACGCAGATTTTCAATGGTGTTTTCCTTAAAGTAAACAAGGCAACAATGAACATGCTTCACCTGGTTGAACCTTACGTTACATACGGGTATCGTTTGCCTTTCCCGTTTCCTTTTCTTTCCCTTTTAGTAATCCTTACATGTATTTGCCATATCTCATTTTTTTATTGATGTATGTTTCTAGATACCCTAATCTCAAGAGTGTGAAGGAATTGATTTACAAACGAGGTTTCGGGAAGTTGAACAAGCAGAGAGTCGCTTTGACCGACAATGCAATTGTCGAGCAGGTCTGTATCCTTTTTCCATTTACCTAGTTTTGCATATCAATGCCGAACGGTCATTAACCATGCTTGTTGATTGGGAACTGATCGCAGGCTCTTGGCAAATACGGGATCATCTGTGTCGAAGATCTTATCCATGAGATCATGACAGTGGGTCCTCATTTTAAAGAGGCCAATAACTTCCTTTGGCCTTTCAAGTTGAAGGCGCCATTGGGTGGTTTGAAGAAGAAGAGGAACCATTACGTCGAAGGAGGAGATGCCGGCAACCGCGAGAATTATATCAACGAGCTGATTAGAAGAATGAATTAAAAATTGGTATTCTTCTTTGTTGTTAAATGGTTCAATTTCGTATTTTAATTTAATTTTATTAGAAAGTTAGAAACAATTATCTTAAAAAGCATGAAAATATTTCGGTGGTACCAATATTCTGCTTTGTGACTTTGCCTTGAGAAATTTTGTGGCTACTACATTGAGAGTTTATATATGCACATTCCTTTTAGTTTTATTATTAACTCATATCAATTATGGTCCCTTTACTTTTTAATTATATGAAAATAGTTAAATTTTAATTTTGGTCTCTATATTATGCTCAAATTTGAAAATTGATTTCTATATTTTAATTTTTGACATAATTTGATGCCTCAACATTTATAATATCATTAGTTAATTTAAATATTTTATTCTAATTAAAATGCTGACATAAATTAAAAGAATTGTTAACATTGTTAAATTTAAGTCCATTACAAAGGTTATTTTTGTGACATGATTGTCAAGTGAGCATTTTTTTAGACTGTTGCACTAACAAATTTAATAGAAGAATTTTAAATAATTTAATGAGTTTTTAAATTTGAAAGATAAATGAATTAAATTTTTAAAAATAAAAATATGAAGAGTAAATTTTAAATATAAAGAGTAGAGAAACTTAAAAACTCTGAAATAAACAGACAACAGTAAAATAGATTAATAGATATATGGGTTTTGAGATAAAATAAACATGAAAGTAAGCTGAATTGATTATAAATGATAGAACTTACAATAACACTATGATATTATTTTTCCAGAAAACGAAACACTGTAACTCTGATACCAATTACAGGGGAAGTCAGGGAAGAAAGAGTATTTTTAGTATGAAAAAATTACAGAGAAACTCTAGAGAAAGATAATTAAGAAAGATTTGAATATTTTCGAATGTCTTGTTTAGGCTTCTGCTGTCCCTTTTTAGGGAATTTTAATAACTCGTTTTAATAGAATTTGAAGTCCGCTTCTTCAGAAAAACTTCATGTCACATCCTTATTGCAAATATTTTTCTTGATATTAATGCCTTTGCCTAATTTTCTTATTGGAATTAATGCTTTTTTTTTCTTGAAATTAATGCTTTGTTGCCTAATTTCCTTCTTCAAATAAATGTCTTTTTTGGATGCTTGCCACTCAGCCATCTTCTTTGTCTTTTGTGAATGTGGTGGTTTCCTCATGTCCATTTAATTTTCCTGGATATTATCAAGATTCATTTCTTCAATTTCATCCAGATTTAATGACTGATTGGATATTCGGGGTGAATTCCAATTTTTCCATGTGTTTCTGATATCTTCAATAATTTCTGATGGGTAATCATCAATTTCCGTCAGCTATCTTTTTTAACAGCTGAATAATTTGTTCGTCTGGCTCATCGTTCTGGTTTCAATTGCCATAGCAATAGTCATATGCAAATATCCTTCTTCCGTCTGTCCAGAAGCGATATGTTGTTTTTGTCAAAATTTCATTAACTTTGACCATAAGATCTACTCCTGTTTGGATTTGGTAATAAAGAAAACTATTCTGGCTTTTGTCAATGGATTTTGTCAAGTACTCCTCGTCTTCATTTGCTGCTGAAAGTAAAAATCCTCCAAACACAATTTTAAAATCCCATATTTGATATGGATGATAAAAAATTTCTTCTTCAGCAATATCTATTAGGCTGTGAATATTAATATGAAAATATTTTATATAATCTTGATCTTTGGTTTGCTTAATTAGCATTATTTTTATAAAAACTGAAAAATCTTTTGTTAGATGAAAAGAAAGATTTTGTACCGTAAATTCATTTACAAAACCTTATACCGTAAATTCATTTACAAAACCCCATTCAATACTTGTTATATCAAATGGTTTATGATCAAGTCTAAATTTTATAGCAGAAAATTTTTCTCCTAAAATATTTGTAAAAACAAAGGATTGATAAAAATATTCAGAAAAAGATTTTTGAAATAGACCTTGCTGTTTGCAGATGATCCTATTTATTTTTGTAAATATTTTTATTGGTAAAATAAATTGAGATTTATTATAAAGATATAATTTAAATAGTTTATTAAGGACTGAATTATTAGTTCCTATATCTTTAAAATATTGAATTGTATCAAGAATATTGTTTATCTCCTTAAGATCTAAATATCCTATTTCAAAATCATCCCAATCTCGATATAAAATAGATTTTAGTAATAAATCATGACATTTTTGCTCTTTAGTTGTTTTTTCAACTAAAAATTGAGAAAGCTTAGTAAGAGCTCTCCTGAAATTTACTTTTTGTTCGGTAATATAGGTTTTCCATATTTCATTAATAATATTATATATCTCTGGTGGTAAACCAGGATTATAAATTTCTTTTACCTCATTCATTTGTTGTGTTTTCAACAATTTTTCTTTCACACAAAATTTTTCTGCCTTTTTTATTACTTCTTCATAACTAGCTTGATATGCAGAATTTGGATCTTGTGACCAAGGTAAGTAGTTTATCTGAGGGGAATAGGTTTGAGTTTGGACTGGTTGTCCTGCCATTGGGTATGGAACATAATATATTTGATTAAGATAAAATGGTACTTGTGTAGGTATTCTTATAAAACCAGGATAATGATTTCTTTGATTGAAATCATTTTGCTTTTTGCGAACCGTTGTCCATTCTCCAACTTTTTCTAAAAATTGTTTACCTTTATCCATAAGGGCTGCTAAGATAATTAGCAATAATATTGTCAGTGCCTTTTACATATAAAACTTCAAAATTAAAAGTACATAACTCATTATACCATTTTATTCTTCTTGGTATTGTTTCTAAACTTTTATTAGTAAGAAATTATTTAACAGCCTGATTGTTTGTTTTTATGATAAATTTTTTAGGTGCTAGATAAATAAGAAAAATTTTTATTCCTTTCTTTATACCTAATAGTTTTTTTCAAATATAACATAATTAATTTCATTTGGTTTAAATTTTCTTGAACTATATCCGCATACTAATTCTTCATTATTTTTAGTTTTAGCTTTTAAAATACATCCCCAATAATTTTGAGAAGCATCAGTTTCTAGAATCAATTTATCACCTTGTTTAGGTAAATAAACTTTAGGAATTCGATTTATTTCAGATTTTAATTTTCTTATAATTTCTGAATCTGTATTAGACCAACTAAAAGTTTTATCATTTTTTAATTTGTCATATAATATACCTATCTTTTTTTATAAGTCTGGAAAAAATTTTCTACTGTAATTTATTATTTCTAAAAATTGTTGAAGTTGTTTTTTATTTTCAATCTTTTCAGGAAATTATTTTATTTTAACTATGATATGATCTTATAGTTTAAGACTATCATTAGATAATTTTAATCCTAAAAATTTTATTTCTGTTTTTTCTAGTTCTATTTTCTTAGTACTTAATATAATTTCATGTTTTATGAATTCTTGAGAAATAATATTTAAATGTTTTCTATGTAAATCTAATGTATCTGAAAATACTAAAATATCATCAATATATACAATACAAAACTTCTTATATTTACCAAAAATAGAGTCCATCTATTTTTGAAATATTTGAGATGCATTACATAATCTAAATGGCATTACCTTCCATTGGTAGTGTCCATTAGGTGCACTAAAGCTGTTAAAGGTCTGAATTTTTCTTTTAGCATGATTTGCCAAAAGCCTGATTTACAGTGGAACTTACTAAAATATTTGGTATGTTTTGTCTGGTTAATTAAAACCTCTTTTCGTGGAATAAAATATTCATCAAAAATAATATTTTGATTTAATCTTTTATAATTAATTACCATACTAGCTTTTCCTCTTTTTATTTCTACATGATTTCTAACCATGAAAGCTGGACTAAAATGTGGACTATTAGTTTCTTCTATTAATCCTTTTTCTAATAATTCATTAATTTGAACATCAAATTCTTCTATATCTTGTTTAGCATAGATCATAGGTTTTATTCTAATGATTTTATTGGGATTTTCGAATTTAATTTCACAATATCTGGGACTATTTTGCCTTAATTTTAATGGTTATTCACTAAAATTATTTTCAAGTATTTTAAATAACCAATGATTTGTTTCAATTTAGTTTATTTGTTATTTTCTTGGAGGTGCAAAATTTTTATCGCACACAAATCTATGATTTTCTACTAATGGTATTTTTATAGAAGTTTTTTTCTATAGATAACATTATTATATTTTTATCAATAGCAAATGGTAAATGCTGATATATGAAATTATTTCCTAATAATATATCTCCATGCATAGCTGGAAAACATAATAATTTTGGTACTACAAATCTTACATTATTTATGTAGATTGATATATTTCTAGCTTTATATTGAATTATGGTTTTATTACCATAAATTCCTATAGCTCTAATTTGATGTTTCATTGGTTCCCATTTTTCTACAGGAATGACCTTTTTTCTGCAACTACTGGTTGTAGTTCTAGTATCAAGCAAAACATGTAAAAAATATGTTTTATATTCTCTGAATTGAAATGTAATTTCAATATATGTATAATATTTTCTAGATTGAAAATTAGAGAATGTAATCACATCACCTTTTCCAATTTTCATTTTCTAATATTTTTGTACAATATTGACTACTTAATTTATGCTTGACTTGTTTAGCAGCCTTAGTTTGTAGACAATAATTAGTTATTATTTCTTTTGCAAAATTTATTCTATTTCCTATAGTATCTATAGTTTCAGCATCTAATCCTGATAATTTATTATGTTTTTCTAGATAAGAGTCGTATTTTTTTATACAAATTTCATCCCATGGAGGTGGTAATTTATGAAATTATTGGTTTTTCCAAAATTCTATATTTTAATTTTTTAATTTTTGATATTCTTGAATAAATTTTTTAAAAAAGATTTCTAAGTATCTGATATCACATAATTTAATTTTTGACAAGACATAACTAGATATGCTATTCTGATCTTTTTTATCAATATAACCACAAAATTTTATATTTAAAATTTGAGTTAAACCTTTTAATACAGCTTTGGGAGTTAGAATCTGATTAATTAACTGCTTTTTTTGTTCTATATCTTTTTTTTTATTCTTCTCATCTTCTTAATAATTGTAAAACATCTTATTGAAATGTTCCAATAAAATAATTTAAAAATTTTTCTTTTGTTCAATTGTTGTTGTTTACAACAATAGTTATTGATTGTACCCAATCTTTAGTTTTTTCATAGTCCGATATAGGAATATGTGTAAGATCTAAATATATTCCTCTTTGAGCAACATTTCTTTTATTAAAATCATCTATCCTATGTGGTATAGGTTGATTAGATGATTCTCCTAAATTTTCTGATTTTATTTTATTAGTAGCAATATTTTCAGTATCATCGATTTGATTACCAAAAAATTCTTGTAGTATTATTTATTTGTTCATGTTATTTATTACAAGATCTTAAAAAATCATCATTTAAAGTATTTGAATTTTTTTTTTTTTTCTTTTAAGATATTGATCTATTTGATCAGTTTTGATCAATTTTCATAAGTTCAAGTTCAAATATATTTATATTTTCATCTTTATCTGTTGAAATGCTTTCTTCTTCATATTGATTTCCCCATTTTTTCCTTTGCCTTCGAAGTACAAAGCTACAAAATCAGCACAGTGAAATTCCCAGACAGAATCCATAAAATATAAGCATTTTTAAGGTGGGTTTTTGTTTATATATACATATATCAGCACAGTGAAATTCCCAAACAGAATCCATAAAATATAAGCATTTTTAAGGTGGGTTTTTGTTTATATATATATATATGTGTGGCCATCTCTTTATCTCTTCTTAGCGGTTACTCTCAACCATTTCGAAGAACTAAGCTTCCCCCCCCCCCCCCCCACAATTCCTTTTTGTTTCAAGGTAATCTAATAAACTATTTTCTTTTATTTTTCAAATTTTTTTAAAATTTTCGATTTAATTCTTGATTTTTTCTGTTGTTCATTTCTGAAATTTTGCTGGAACCAAATTTCCATTGTTTGATATGTTTATTTTGCTGCTCTGGGTATTTTCCCCTTAATTTTTTACGTATTTTCTTTGTTAATTCCATTGATTTTAGTTAAGTTAGAGCTGAATTTGTTGTTGTTTTTAGTCTAATTGTACCTACGTTTGATTCCTTTTCAGTATTGAGATTCCCCTCTTTCTAGGGATTTGATGTTCTTGTTGGATTAATGTTCTGGCTGGTGTTAACCTTTAGAATTATTACAATACACGGTGAGGAATAATTATGATCAGTGTCAAATAATTACAATGCATAGTATATACTGTAAAATCTAAACCTAAAATTTCAAAGATCTTATGATCTCAACCTTGGGATTCAGCTAAGAACTCGTTAACTACTCTGTTCTATTATTTGCAATCCATCTGATCATTTGATATTATAGAGTTACGATTATCTATCTTACTCAGACTTGTAATCTGTCCGATCATTTCATGTACGTGTCATTTTGGGTTTAAGTTTGAGGCTCGGTTTTTTGGGTCGACTTATTTCAGGTTATGGTCACTCAATTTCTTGTCATTTTGGGATTGAGTTGTTTCAACTAAGTCAACTTTGGTTTTCGGTAAGTTTGGGTTCGGTTGGATGGGTTTGGGGTGTTAATTTTTTATGGTCTAATCGGATTAGGTCAAGTTTGGATTCTGGTTGATCGCTTTGGATTTTCGATTCGAGTCAGAATTAACAGGTCTAATCCGAAATTGCTAGAATCTTATTTCACTTTGGATTTAGTTGTTTATGTTGTTAGTTTAGTTGTGACATTGTTCCTTTTCGGTTTTGGTAGAATTCATTCCGTTTGACATTGCATTGTTTTTGATTCGATGTCTAGACTGCATTCACCACCATCAGGATTCTCTTAGTTTCTGTCCTGAACAAAGACCAGTCGAGCCTTGGGATAACTGTCAAAGTGCCAAAAACAGCGATGAACTCCGAGGAGAAAACTCTTGTCGAAATCATAGACGACAATAACCAGATCGACCTTGCCAAGTACATAAACTATGTAAGTGCCCCTCAAGCTGGCGCCATAGCTACGTTTTCTGGCACAACACGCGACACTTTTGCAGGCAAAACAGTAGTGGAGCTTAGATACGAAGCATATGTACCGATGGCGATCAAGAACCTCAAGTCTATTTGTTCCGCTGCTAGATCATCGTGGGATCTCCATTCTATTGCAGTTGCACACCGTTTAGGCATAGTTCCAGTAGGAGAAACGAGTGTGTTTGTTGCCGTATCGGCTACTCACCGTGCGGATGCCCTAGACGCATGTAAGTTTTTGATTGACGAGTTAAAGGCATCCGTTCCAATATGGAAGAAAGAGGTTTATTTTGATGGAGAGGTTTGGAAGGAGAATACAGAATTTCTAGAGCGGAGGTCAGAACTCAGCAAGGATGGTGGCTGTTGCCGAAGGAAGATCGAGACCGAGGCACATGATAAAAAGAGTTGTTGCAAACCAAAGGCGAAGGTCGAAGAAGCAATAGATTGAACCCGGAATTAAATTGGGTTCGTGTAGTCACTAAGGCATGATCTTCATTGTATCGATATCGGTTTTACCGGTCAGTTGGGTTTTTGTTTGTCCATCTTAATATGTATGGAATTGTATCTCATTTCTGTCTTTTATAATATTTTTCTCTTTTCTATCGGTTCATAATTTTTTTTTCTCAAATCGTTTATATTTTCAAAATTTTATTCAAAAATAAAAATGTTTATTAAATTAAGTTATAATTCAACTAATAATAACGCATTTTTTTTATAAATATTTACTTTTTTATAGTTAATTTTTTTAATATAAAATATTTATAGTTTTGAATTTTGTATAATTTTATTGAGCAAGTTGATGGATATGAAATTACTAACATAATAAAACAAACAAACAAAAAAATGATTATACGATTTATATGTCTAAATATATAATAAAATTTGTTTAATTTATATTATTACATAACAATTTATTTAAAAAAACAAAAAATTATTTTATTTTTAATAAGGAGAGGAAGTACAAATGCTTATGAGTTGAGTCGAGTTGACCCTAAACATAATTCAAGTTCAACTTAAGTCAAGCCGAGCCTATCAGTAGGCATTTTGATCCATGAACAAATTTTAGAAGAAACTTTGTCATTGTCAATAATATTAACTATTTAGGTTGAAGGCTAATTAAACAAAAAAAGGTCAATTAAAAATAAGTTTAATATATCATTTGATATTTTTTTTGTTTCAATTTAGTACTTAAGTTTGACCTAACGTAGGGACTTAATTAGGACCAAAAAAGAACCTAACGTACCAAATTGAACATTAAAATCAAATTTAAATGCTTAATTGAAAAAGAAAAACACTCAAGTATCAAATTGAAAAAAAAAATTCAAGCACCATTGAATATGAAGCCAAACTCAGGTACCAAATTGAAAAAAAAACTCAAGTACCAAATTGAATATTGAAGCCAAAATCAGGTATAAAATATTATATTAACCCCTAAATATAATGAAATCTAAATCTAAAATTTTCGATATATTATTTTCCATACCTATGTTTAACAAAATTTATTCATAGATTCTCCAAAACCCCACGAAAAACCCACCATATATATACACATATACATATACATACACATATAGTTCTCTTTGAAACAGGCAATGGATTTTCAAGTAGTGGTTTTAGCCGGTGGCAATTCAAAGAATCTAACTCCCCTTGTTTCCAAGGTTTTTGTTTTTGGCTTTCATTATCTAATACCCAATTCATAAATTCATTGATTTTAAATTTTTTTATTTTTTTTTCGTGAATTTGTTGCAGGAATTACCTAAACCGCTGCTTCCGGTGGCTAACAGCCCTGTTCTTGACTACGTTTTGCACCAATTGGAACAAAGCAACCTTAAAGATCTAATTGTTGTAAGAAATAAAAAAAGAATTTCCCTTTTTGTGTGATGGTTTAAAATTCATATATGGTTTTACGGTTTTTGATTTGAATTGTTTTGGGGTGGTGAAAAAAATAGGTTGTTGAAGGAGAAGATGCAGCTCTTCTCGTTGGTGCTTGGATTTCTGGGACGTTCATTGATCGTTTACATGTTGAGGTACTTAACACTTATCCTTTTTTTTTAAACAATTTTATTTGAGGATTGTTTATAGAAACTATGCAACATTGTATTGCTTAATAAATTGCTTTTTTTCTGTTTTAATGAATGTTATTTACTTGATTGGAACACATGTGAAGTACAATTCAAGTTGTGAAATTTTATTTTGAGAAAAGGGGAATGTTTACAATCTGTGTTACTCGCACTCGAGGTGAGGGTTGGATACAGGTGTGTGTCCGAGACTGTTATGCTTGGTTTTTTAGGTTTTTTTTTTCCATATATTTGGAGAATCATACTCGTATCTATGTCCAAATATGTGTTGATACGGATGTTGGATATAGGTACTTTATGGAAAATAAAGAGTTGAAGTGTTGTCGATTGCAACTGGATCACCTTTAAAGGTATTTCAATGTTTCTGATGATGGTAAAAGTATCATGGTGGCCCTATACTAGGAGTCAAATTGCATTTTGCAGTCTTTACTCAAAAAATGAATAAATTAGTCCCTATACATTAAATCAAAGAGCAAACCAGTCCTTTCAATAAAAATTTTCATCCTTTTCTACTGTTAAAAACTGGTGTGGTTGATAGAATAACTAGACAAATACACATAGTGTGTCATGTGTAACTCATGTTGATGTATGGGGACCACTTTTTAGCTGTAGAAATGGATGAAATATTTAACAAAAGGAATAATTTGCTCTTTGATTTAACGTACAGGAATTTACTCATTTTTTGAGTGGAGGGCAAAATGCAATCCATTCTTAGTACAAGAGCCTCTATGATACTTTTACCTTCTGATGATGCATAATATTCAGAAGCTGATTAGTGTAGAAAACTATGGACATTCATTAACCATATTTCTTTTGGCTTTGCTAGAAAGTACCAAATATAGATATAGTTAAATTTTGTGGAATGAGTTATAGTGCATGTTATTCCATATTTTTGAAATAGAGTTGCTTGAGCTCATTAACACTTCATTTGTGTAGAATTTTTAACTCATTTTAACTAAATTCTCATCAAGATTCAAGACTAAGAACAAGTTTGAGACTTTTAACTCTTTCTCGAATAGGAAATCCTTGGAAACCTACCATGCCTGTCTTTTGTTACACAATTGGCTGCATACTACATTCTAAGAAGGTTGCCTTTAACAATCACAACCGAAAAAATGTATTAGGGAAGCTTTTTTTTTATGCGGTCTACTTAGAGACAATGGACAAGTTAATTATGTAAAAATAATGAACATAGAGTTCTCTAACAAAGACCACAAATTAGAGGAAGCTCACCCTTTTAATTAGTTTCCTCTTTTTTGATTTTGCAGATTGCTGCAGTCCCTGAGGATATTGGAACTGCTGGGGCACTTCGGGCAATCTCACATCACCTCACAGCAAAAGACATTTTGGTTAGTACTTGTTTTTCAACAGCCTCTCAGTTCCAAAACCAGGGGTGAAGCCTGGATGTTGTTTTTTTTTTGGGGGGGGAAGTGCAATTTTACCATTATACTAACTTGTGGTTTCCTAATAACTAAAGGGACTATATAAGTAATTTTTCATTTTTGGGAGGCCAAGGTCACTGCCTGCCCCCCCCCCTCCCTCTGCCCCTGTCCAAAATCAAGTAGTTTCTTTACAGCTGTCTCATCGCCGTGCAGGTCGTGAGTGGTGATCTTGTTTCTGATGTTCCTCCTGGTGCTCTTGCTGCCACCCATAGGCGACATGATGCAGCAGTGACTACAATGCTTTGCTCTATTCCTGTTAGTGGACCTTTAGAGTCAGGATCCTCCGGAGGAAAAGATAAAGCCAAGAAACTAGGACGATACAACATCATTGGACTGGACCCTAGCAAACAATTTTTATTACACATAGCTACGGGTTAGTTTCTATTGTTTTATTTATTTAACCTGCTACCTGTATTGGATCTTTATATAGAATCTCTTGATGCTTTATAGGAGCAGAAATTGAGAAAGATGCTCGAATTTCGAAGCGCATTCTGCATGCTGTAGGCCAGGTATTACTTTCCATCAATCCTTTTTCTTAATTTACGACTCTTCTGCAAGTGACAATGAATGCCTATATGGTGAAATTGATTACTTATAGCATTGTGTGCTGCAACACCCAAGTCTAGAGCCTAGGTTTCTTATTTATATAGAAGTGGGTAAAAATATCATGGAAGCCCCTATACAAGGAAGTCAGATTGCATTTTACTCCTTTTACTCAAAAATGGGCAAAATAGTCTTTGTATGTAAGATCTAAGAGTAAACTGGTCTTTCTGTTAAAAGTTTCATCCATTTCTATTGTTAAAAACCAGCCCCTGTTCGTCAATATGAGGTATATATGGCATGCTGCATGTTACTCTATGGTTATTCTATCAGCTAGTCAGTTTTTAATATTACAAATAGATGAAATTGAAAATTTTAACAGAAAGGACCAATTTACTCTTTGATCTAACGTACAGGGACTAATTTACCATTTCTTGAGTAGAGAAGCAAAATGCAATCTAATTCCTAGTACAGGGGCCTCCATAGTAGTTTTTGCAAATAGAAGGGTCACCTTTTTTTCCACCCAGCTATTGATTTAAAGGCTACTAATGGCCAATAACTTAAAAGCTAAGCATTGATGTTCTAGTTAAACAATGTTGTGTTTCGTAATGTAGCTTATTGTGTTCAGTCTATCGTCTTATATTATAACTCTTTTTCATTTTGAAAATCCATCAAATGGATTAAAAATTGCTACATATTCTTTTTTTAACCTCGTTTTTGTTTTGTATTTTACATAGATGGAAATGCGATCTGATCTCATGGATGCTCATATGTATGCATTCAAGAGGTTGGTTCTATCCCTACTTGCTCCAAGATCAGCTGTGTTCTCACCTTGTTTTACCCTTTATTTTTAATTACAATTCCGTGTTGTATTTCCACTTAGGTCTGTCCTGCAAGAAGTTTTAGACGTAAAGGGTACGTTTCAAAGCTTGAAAGAGGATGTACTTCCTTATCTTGTCCGGAGCCAGCTGGTTAGTATCACTACATTTCTTGATATTTAAAGTCTACATGTGGATCTGGATAATCTAAATTTGTTCCTAATTCTTTTACAACTATCAGAAATCCGAGGCCTTACTAAATAGAACACCGCAAGGTGAAGAAAACGGTAACGAGAAGGTTAGTTCTCAGAACAATCAAGCATTCATCTCTCGAATCCTTGCTAACGCATCTACCCCAAGCTTTCACGAGCTCTGTTCTGAGAATCCCGATGGTTCTACCTCTACTCGGAAAACCCATAAATGCTGTGTTTATATAGCAAGCAGCAGCAGTTATTGTGTGCGCTTAAATTCCATTCAAGCATTTATGGACATCAATCGAGATGTGAGTCATGTTTCACATTTTCACTTTTCTTATCTGCCACCGAACTTTTTTACTCCACTTTACAGTTGACTTTTTTCTCTCTATAATATTTCAGGTTACTGGTGATGCAGATCATCTGCTAAGTCCTAATAATATTATAGGTCCTTCACCAAAGCTCGGAACCAAAACTACTGTAAGCCTACTTCACCCATACAAACTTTTATAGTTATTTAAAAATCAGTTTGAATAAGAACCACCAATTATAATGATAATCTTTGGGGATTAGGTGGGGCCAAACTGTAGGCTGGGTGAAGGTTCAGAAATGGGTGACAAATGCCAAGTAAAACGGTCGATCATTGGTCGTCACTGCCGGATAGGTTCCCATGTGAAGGTACGATGATTTCTCCTATTAAATTAGGCAAGTAAGGTAAAGCAGAACGTAGTTAAGGACAGTCTGTAAAACTTGCTTCCTATGATTTTGTTCTTTATGAAACTAAAAACAGCCCGAACATTTCAAGCTTAGATAATCGTTCACTTTGTAACACAAAAATTTGTTTCCATGCATATGCAGGTTGTTAATTCAGTTATAATGAATCATGTTACCATCGGCGATGGCTGTATAATACAGGGCTCTGTGATTTGTAGCAACGTACAGCTACAAGAGCGTGTTGTATTGAAAGATTGCCAAGTAATTCTCCAACACTCTTGCATAAACTTTGCATACACGTCCAAATCGAATCATTTTATTATATTTTTCATACTGTTTAGTATTTATAGTTGTGGTTATCGCATCTTGCTTCTTTTAGGTTGGGGCTGGTTTTGTTGTCACTGCCGGAAGTGAGTATAAGGCAGAGCCTTTGGCTAAAAAAGAGAAATGAGTGAAAGCTGTATCCCTGAATTACTTAGAAAAAAAGAATGCCTGTCTCGACTCTCAAGTCCCGGCCCGTCTCGTTTTTGCTTTCGAGACAGCACTTTTTCTGGAACTGCTGGTGCTACATTGCTTGTGAAGGTAAGACCAATGTCAAATGAGCGTGTATTGTCCTGCTGCTCCCATTTTATTTGCTTTCTGAATAGATATTGTGTTGCTTATATATATATGTCATGGACTTTGCCCTATGTATTTTTCATTCTCTAGAGAATATATATGCATAGACTAAGCCCAATTTTGGTCCATTTTTTCTTAATATATGTTCAAATCTTACTAGTCCTGGAAGGAACATCTCCGTCATAGTTCTTTTTTTTTCTTGGTTAAATTTTGCTATCAATCCTTGTACTTTGCAAAAGTTGTGGATTTAGTACTTATATTTAATTGGGTAAACTACAAAAATAGTCACTTTTGTTTGCCTCAGGTTACATTTTAATCACTTATGTTTGAAATGTTACGTTTTAATTATTTATATTAGTATTTTGTTACGAAGTGATCACTGTGCCGTTAAGTTCCGTTATCTCCTAACGGTAATCCTATGTGACAGTCTAACTAGATTTTAAGTGCCAACTTAAATTTTCAAATGGAATGAGAATAAATCTTTAATTAAATAAATTTAATTAATTAAAATTTTTAAACCCTAAATTGTAACTGAAAAACCCTAAACCCATCTCTTCTTCATCTTCATCATCTTCTTCTTCTTCTTCCCTTTTGGTTCTAATATCTTTAGTTATAAATCTGTTTCAAAGCTTGAATCTTTAAAATTCATTAACTCAAAGATTCAAAGATTCAATATCTTTGATTTCAATATTTTCTTCCCATTAAGTTTTTATGGGTTAATGAGTTTTAAATATTCAAGTTTTGAGACATATTTGTAATTAAAGATGTTGGAATCAAAAGGGAAGAAGATGAAGAAGACAGGTGTGTGGAAATGAGTTTAAGATTTTTTAGTTAAGATTTAAGTTTAAAAATTTTAATTAATTAAATTTATTTAATTAAAAATCTATTCTCATTCCATTTGAAAATCCAAGTTGACACTTAAAATCTAGTTGGACTGCCATGTAGGATTACCGTTAGGGAGATAACGAAACTTAACGGTAGAGTGATCACTTAGTAACATTTCAAACATAAGTGATTAAAATGTAACCTGAGGCAAACAAAAGTGACTATTTTTGTAGTTTACCCTATTTAATTTGGTCATTCTAGTCCTTGGTACTTTTTAAAATTCCAGTTCTTATCAAAAGGTAACTGTTAAATTTATTAAGTTTTGTTATATCCAAAATCTGATGTAGCAAACATATCATCATGTGTAATATCATGTTAGTTTATTATTTTCACATATTGCTCACTAAATATTTAATTAATGGATTAATGTTATAATTTTTGTCACATTGAAATTTTAAAATTAAAGAGATTTAAAAAGATCCAAATGAAAATATGGATTAAATATACAATTGTATGTATAGGTACATGTGCTTATAATTTAATCTACAAATCTTAAATATATTTTACATTATATTTGAGCTAACATTTAACAACTAAATTTATTGTTAGACTAGACTATCCAAAAAAAACTTGATTAATATTAATAACTCAAGTAGAACTAATCTTATAATACACAAAATAATATTAAAATATTTAAGCAACTTTTTTTTTAAATTAATAATTATCTATACGATAATAAAAAAATGTAAATAAATTAGAATTAATCCTATTTAACCATACTAATATTTTTTTAACCATAACACCAATTTAGATAAATATTTTATTTATCGATATTTATTTTTTGGAGTTCAAAAGTATAGTATAATATAATCACAAGTACATATTTAAACAATTATAAAATAAAGTAAATATAAATCACAAATAAATTAAAAAGCAAAATAATCCAAATTAGGAAGAGTATGTTGCAATTAAGTTTATTTTTGTATTATATTTTAGGGTAAATTACATAAACAATCATTCAATTTTTATATAAAAACAAAACAGTTATTCAACTTTTAAAAAAATAATAAAATAGTTATCACTAATAATTTTTCGTTACAAACGTAACGGATACAATCGTTACAGATTTAATCAAACTCTCATTTTCCATACCCTCTCATCCCTCCCCCGGCTCCACTTCCTCCGACTCAGAACCCAAACCTTACTCGAAACTCAATTCGAAACTTGGGTTCAAAAGCTTAAACTCGATTTCACCCTTTCGGACGTCAAATCAGCTTTACGAGCCCAACCCGATGCCGATCTCGCCCTCGATATCTTCCGTTGGACGGCTTTACTAGGTGGGTACAAACACATCGATACCACCAACCTCACCATGTTAGCTCTGCCGTTTTTTCTGCTTTTCTAGTCTCAAGTGTTCTTCATTACATACATCTGGCTGGTGGGGATAGCAAACCCCACTGCTTTCAATGCCTCTCTCTTTCACTTCTTCTTTCTTTATTTTCATTTAATTTGTTTTGGTTTCATTATTACATACATGTTAGTATCTTTAACCTTTGTACTATTTTCTCCGTAATTTTTTTTTAAAAAAATCGTGAATTTTGTGGTGGTTCTGTTCCAGCGAAGATGCTCTGTACGGTACACATCAAATAAACCCCCAATCTCCCCTTTCAACTTGCAGTAGGAGACGACCATTTTATCTTGCTTTACAGCCCACAAATACAAAGAGAAAAAAACCCAAAAAAGAATCACATTTTTTTTTTGAAATTAATAATTATCCATAAGATAATAAAATAAAATAAATCACAAATAAATTAAAAATCAAAATAATCCAAATTAGAAAGAGTATGTTGCAATTAAGTTTATTTTTGCTATTGAAAAGGTCTAATTTTAAAAGTAAATACGCGGCGGCGACGTTTAAGTATTTACGCGTGATGTTTATAAAATTGGTTTAATCATTCTAGATTTATTTATTTAAATTTTTTTAAGGGATCGAGATATGAATGATCTCGGATTACATTAAAAATTGGTGTTAATTAAAAAATTTTTAGGAGGGGTTAAATTTTGAGAAGTAACATATACTAATTTAATGTTTCATCATTTTTTAAAAATATTAAACATATTTTGAGGATAAAATATAATTTTATCATATATCAATTTATAATTTAATAATTTATAAGGGGGTAAAATTTCAATTATCCATTGAGTGGGGTGGGGGGAAGGCCTTGGCCCGCCCCTTTTATATTCGCCCTTACGTGTGAAAATCACATATTTAAAATACAGGTTTGTGTTTAAAAACAATGTGGACGAAATAATTTATGTAATAATATTGAAATGTATACACATATTGAAATAAAGCTTTGGTTGAAATAGTAAAGAAAAGAAAAGAAAAGAAATATAAATGTTGGTGGCATAGGTTAAAATCTTACCATATATATCCGTAACACCAACTCAACTAAAAGTTTAAATATTAGTATAAATATTAACTCTTTACAATTAAAAAATAAAAAAATTCCTCATAAATCACAAAGACTTGCCTGTAGTAGTGATTAAAACTCCTGTCCGACACCTAAATAATACGAGTTCAAACCCTTTCTTCCCCTCCGCTCTCATATATATATATATATATATATATATTGAATACGGATGGATTAGGTAGCTCATAGTTGTGAACATGAATTAGAAAACTTGGAAAAGAAGGTGTTAGGAAATGGGGAGAAATTGACATGAAAATTCCCTTCCTTTTTCCACAATTTATGTCAGAAAATGGAAGGAAACTTGATGACCAAGTTATGGAATTTCATGATATACATACATACATACATATATCACTATATAAATGGCACTCTTGCATCTTCAATCTCCTCATAACTAAACAATATATACTTCCTTCTTACCTCACTCCATTATCTACATATTATATATTCTTTGGGTGTTTGGAGAAGGGAAATAAAATCAAATATGAAGGTAATTTATATATATATATATATCTGACACTCACGTCTAAATCGAAGTAAAAGCTGAAATTCTTTTTTTTCTTTTTTTTATATATATATGTTTGGAAAGCAGCAAAAGGTGGTGTTGAAGGTAGCTATGAAGTGCCAGAAATGCAGGACTCAATCCCTCAAGGTGGCTGCAGAACATCCAGGTAAGTTACTTTTTTAAAAAAATATTAACAAATTGGTCCTTAAGCTATATCTCAATTCTCAATTTGATATTTAAATGATCGGGTTTGTCTTAGTTTACCCCAAAATGATGCTGTTCATGTTTTTATTAAATGTCGTACTTGTTTGAGATAAAATGATACTGAAGTATGGTTTCGGGATCAATTTGTTAATAAATTTATTTTTGTTTGAGAGGATGTATGAAGCAAATAATTGGGAAATTATGAATGTTCGTACGGAAACAGGGGTAAGCTTTGTTGGATTAGAAGGCAATGAAAAGGAGAAAGTGGTGGTGATCGGAGATGGAATTGATGTTGTCAAATTAACTACAAATTTGAGGAAGAAGGTTGGAACTACTGAAATTATCAGTTTGGCGGAGCAGAAATAATTTTCTTAAATCCGAATGTTCATGTTGCGTTCACGTTTTGATTAGTATGGATAGGTATAATGAGAGCTTTGTTATCGGCATTTGATGGTTTGCAAGTTGTTGTATTCTTATTGACTAAACGATATATATACATACGTACGGACTCCGATTCTATCTATGTTTCACGTCATAATTCCTATTCTGTGGCAAAACCAAGGTGAGAGCTGAGGTCTTGACTCTTTTAATTAAATGGAAAAACTTCCTTTTAGCCTATTTTAAAACTTCAATTGTTCAATTTAAACCTTTTTTAGCTCTTGAATGAATGAAAATTTTATATTTTGGCCCCTAATAATAATAATAATAATAATAATAACACTTTTTATTAAATAATAAGTTTCGAAGTCTAAATTGGTAACCTATTAATCGGATCTTTCATCCACTTAGTTAATAGCTTGAATGTTAAATCGGCTATACCCATCGTTATGGTATTGACAATCTTAATAAGCATTTAATTAGTTTTTTTTTTATATAATTTATAATTTTTAAAAACACTTTTTATATTTTTTTTGAATTTTTAAATTTCAAAAAATTAATTAAATGTTCGTGTCATCCACGTGACAATCCATGTGTATGCAATGTCAGTAAAGTTAAAAAAATTAATTTTCTTCATTCATTTTGAAGTGATTTGATAAAAACGCAAGTATTAAATGAGACGAAAAATTAAATAAAGAGCTAAAATAAAAAAAATTTAAAATTGAAAGTCCTTTAAATTATTTAATGAGAGGACTTGACTTGTTTTTTTAAACAAAAAGTTGACTGAAATTTTTTCATTGTATTTAGTATAATTCAGTCTCAATCTTCATTTGCGGCTTTTTGTTTGTTTTCTTTCTTTTTTTTCCACAAAGTCACTATGCATTAAAATGGACAGGTTACTGAAAAGGATAGAACTGGAAAAAAATATAATTAAAATAGGATAAAAATAATATAGATAAATTTATGTTTTGGTCATTTAATTTTAAAAAGTAACAAAAATGGTCACTGAACTAATCAAAAAGTTTTTATTTAAGTTACTGAGTTGTTAAATTTTTTTAAAAAGGGTCCATTTGGCAAGCTCCAAATAGTGATTTAACGATTGGTATGGTAGATGAGTACCCATCAACCTTAACCCATCGTTAAGAAAACTATTTGAATTTTAGTTCGTAAATTCGTGATGTGCAAAACTGTTTCATAAAAAAAAATTGAATTGTAAAAGAGAAGGGGAATGAGAGGTTTCGATTGGTGCAAGCGGTACGAATAAAAAAGGCTATATAACAACAGTTTTAATAGCCCAGTGGCTTAAAAAAAAACTTCTAAATAATTCAATGATTATTTTATAACTTTTAAAAGTTGAATGATCAAAACGTAAACTTACTAATAATCAGATAACAAATAAAAAATAACCATATCAGATCATACTCATATCCAATATTCACTCTAAACCCGAATAATATAATTTATTATATAAAAAATATATTTTTATAAAATGATTGAATGAGTTGATTATCAACCTAACAAGTAACTTGTAAAAGAAGGTTTTGGGACTGTTTCTTGTCCTTGTTAATTCATGGCATTAATTTCATAGCAATGAGAAGGAAACTTCAAGACTATGTCATATCAAATATATATATATATATATATATATATATATATATATATATATGCATTTTTACCTTAATCATATATATTTTCTTTGGGTGTCGGTGAAGAAAAAGAAGAAAGAAACCAAAATATGAAGGTAAATTTTTTTATTTTATGGATACTATCATTTGAGTTTCATTATATTATAAATATTTAGTCTTGTTGCTCCAATTTTTTTATAATTTAAATTATTCTTACACCTTTCAATTTCATGAAAAATAATAAAAATATCATCATCGGATGATATACTTTTATCTGACACTCATATTTAAATCAAGGTAAAATTGATTTTTGGAGCTAAAATTTATGTTTTTTTTAATGTTTGGATACAGCAAAAGGTGGTGCTGAAGGTGGCTATGAAGTGTGAAAAATGCAGGAGTGAGGCCCTTAAGGTGGCTGCAGGACAAGCAGGTAAGTTGATTTTTTTTTAATTGGCAAATTGATCCTTAATCTATACCTCAATTCGCAATTTCATACATATTTTTTCATTAGAGTGAAACTTAAATTATCAAGTTTATCCTAGTTTGCCCCCAAAAAATACCATGCACGTTTTTATTAGATATCGCGTACTCTTGGTGTAGGGGTGAAGTCACAAATTTTTTTAGAGGAGACCTAGATTAATTTATATATTTTTATGAGAGATAAAATGCAATTTCGTCATTGTATTGACTTAAACATTTATAGTTTTCAAAAGGCCAAATTATAATTTTATCGCGTATTAACTTGAGATTTTATAAATTTTTGAAGTTTAAGGCAGCAAATTCTCATTTTAGAGGAGGTCAAGCCTCACCAACCTCCTCCCTTCGCCACTACTTTGGAGGCAAAACAGAATAAAGTGATAGTTTAGATACCAATTTTGATAAAAGAAATTTAAAAAATAAAGTATAGATTAAGATTCATTTTCTTTTAATTGTTACTATTTTGTTTTATTTGAGATAATGAAGTGAATCATTATACATATAGGGGTAAACTCTGTTGCACTGGAAGGTAAAGAGAAAGAGAAAGTGATGGTGATCGGAGATTTTGATGCAGTCAAGTTGACAATTGATATGAGGAAGAAAATTGGAACTACTGAAATTGTCACTTTGGAGAAGCACAACTAATTTATGTGATGATTATGTTATTTTTATATGTTATGTTATTTCTCATATCATATTTTAGTTAATTTATTTAGTCGTGTTTTATTTAATATCGTTATGTTAAATTTATATTCCAAGTATATATGCTTAATAAAATAATGTTTTAAAAAATTAGACTTGGGTAAAGAAATTTGGATCACAATAGACAATTATAATGTGTAATATCTTTTGAAATTATTGTAACAGCTCATTTTTCAGTGATTTCGGGATCACATACCCGACGAAATTTTTTTTATATGAGTGTTTAAATTAAATAAGTCAATAATAATTTTATATGAAGTTCTGAATTGAAGAATTTAATTATTGAATTAAAAGTTATTATAAGTGGTTTGGTCCAAAAGTCAAGTAGTTTTAGAAAATGAAACATGATGTTTGGTAATTTATTAAACTCTATGAACGTAGTAAGCTATGAAAGCTTACTTGTGATTTGTTGTTGTTTTGTAGATTTTATTTTGTTGCTAGGAGATCAGATCACCTTAAGAAATCACATTATCTCAGAAGCTCGTATGATATTATTTACATCACTTAGTTATATGGTATGTACTAGGAAGATGTTAACTTTTGAAATGCTTTATTTTGGCTTGAATGGATCATTGTTGGCAACTTGGATGAATGTTAAACTTAGGTTTGTATGCTTGCTTAATGCTATAAGTAGACAAAATAGGTTTTGTTGTAATGACATGTAAATTCATGAACACTTTAGTTGTTTCAATTGTATTTTGAAGTTATGTGATTAAACAAGCAATATTATGTATAGGTTTTTGCAAGTTGTGATCTTGGATGATTGTTTTGTGAGTAAGAATGTGATGTAGACTTGGAAACTTAGGTGTTTATTCAAATTCTGCACACTTATTTCGATAGAACTCTAGCATGTATCGGTAGAAGTACATGGTATTTGAACTTTGGTTACTGACTTGCATTGTTTTGGTATAAATTTTTGAGGTATTGGTAGTTCTGTGCATAATAGTATCGGTAGTCTGAACACTTGTATCGGTAGAAGCTACAGGATAAAACTTTTTAGCTCTTTGGAGTTTTTTGTATCAGTAAAAGTGATGATTGTTTCAATAGTAGTCATATTTATATCGGTAGAACTATCACAACTACCGGTAGGAAACTGCAACTATTTTTAATCTGCTTACTGACTTGACTTCTATCGATATTTATCCAACAGGTACCGGTAGAAATCTCCCAGAATTGTGGAATGACATTTTTACCTTAAATGGATTGTATTATTATCTAATTTTATAGTTAATTTCTTGCATGATATGTTAATTTATTTAATTATACTAAAATGAAGTGATATTGAGAATTATTTAACGATAAATGATTGGAAAGACCCCGGAACCCTAACCGACGATGGTCACGGATTATGAGTGTTACAATTCTTGTATGATTACATTTGATCCGTGACTGGTTGAAATGTTGTAAATGAATGTGTATGATTAAATGGAGATAGTATTCTGGGTTGCTAGTTTGTAATTGTATAGATTGTGATTGATTTGTTTGTTTGAAAAAAAAAACTTGTAAAGTCATGTAAACCCTGAGACCCTAGACCGGAGATGGTTTCTATTTTTTGGTGTTACAATTATAGGTAAAAAGATCTCTCCAATCTCTCTCAATTTCGATATTGAGTAAATTGATTCCTCTCAGAAAAAAATCGAAATAATTTAATCCCTATAAATTTTGAAAGTGAGAAATTGAGGACAATTAATCACAATTTAATGTTTTTCGTCAACTTCACATAAATTTGACCAGTATAATAACAAATTTAGCTCTCATAATTTACATATTCTATCAATTTGATCATGATTTAACAAATTTAGCCCATAATATTTTTGTCAATGAGTAAATATCGAGGCTAAATTTGTTATTTTTTTTAGAATCAAGACCAAATTAACAATACATGTAAACATCTAGGGATAAATTTGTTATTATAACAATCAAAATTATGCCCAATTGACAAAAGACCTTAACCCGTGATTAATTGTCTTTAATTATTCACTTTCAAAATTGACAGAAATTAAATTACTTCAATTTTTTGAGAGAGACTAATTTGTTTGATTAAGAATTGATTGAAGTTGGAGAGAATTTTTTCTATCTAAATTTATACAAGAACTTCAATTTAATATGCAGTTTGATACATGAACTTTGATTTGGTACAATTATACAAATAAAATTTGAATGGGAGTTTCTGTGCATACGTGAATATTTTGATTTTGATTCAATTGTATACATTTAAAGAAATAAATACATATATTTATTTTCATATTAGATTAATATAATTGTTTGTGTATGCAATATATCAATGTAAAATGATGCTAATTCAATAATGTTATTAGTGATTTGTGAAAATTGAATCAAATCAAAATTCATTTATGAAGTTGCACAAAATCAAAGTTCACATGTGACATTGCACATTGGATCAAAGTTCATGAACAGTTTTAATATTTATCTTTTTTTTTTCCCTTCAATTTCTCGCTTACCAAACAGAGTAAAATTTTCCAACCCACCTCTTTTCTCTCTCACCAAACAAGGTGTTTTTCTCTCCTACCATGCAAAAAATTAATAACTTTCCCAACCAAGTTCTTCCTCTTTCTCTATGCTATAGCTATATAAGGTGTAAACATATTAAATTACAGTTGGGAAAATGTCCTTCCCAAATTTTTATGGTTTGACCCAAAAATTATTTTCAATGGTTTTGCCCTTGTCAAGTAGACCTTTTACTTATTATCAAGTAAGACCACAAATATTCGATAAAAATTTAATGCTGTTTGAATTAAATCAGATTGATTGGATCAAATAAAAATAGAAATATTAGTTAATAGATTAGTTTGATTCGAAAATCGGTATAAATCATTTATTTTTAAAATTTTTATTGATTTATTTAATCAAATCAAATATAATTGAATAAACAAACTAATAGTTTAATCAGTTCGACTATTCATTTTTTACTACTTTTTACACGACTCGAACCTAAAACTTCATTTAAAATATCAAGGTTTTTTTTATCACTCCATCTAATAAGTATAAACATACTCTTATCTTCTAAATAGCTGCCAATGATATTTAAAAGAGTTAAATATAAAATTAGTACTTGAATTTGTCCACTTCTTTCATATTGGTATTTATAGATTTTTTTGTCCCAAATTAATACCCGGACTATCTTTCCGTCCACTGATTTGGTACCATAGTCTAACACTGTTAAGTTTAGGATGATGTCATAATCTAAAAAATTAAAAAAAAAAATCTTTTTTTTTCATTTTGACTTCCCCATTTTTCTGTGGTTTCTTCTTCTTCTTCGAGTTGGATTTCTAAATCTGAGTATCGACAAAAGCGACTGAGTGATTATATATAAGTTGTTCACCCATAACAGCGAAGCTCTGCACAATAAGTGAACTACGAATTGATAGCCTGAATTCCTCATACGAATCCTCTTCTTTGTCTCTTCCTCTTTCTGCAACTACTAAGGTTTTTTAATTTCACTTTATTTTTTCTGTTTCAATTCCTTTAAAAGTTTGTTCTTTTAGCTTAATTTTATTGTGATGTGAAGAACCTTTTAGAGACTCCTATTATCTTTAAACTTCTATAGACTTCTAATTTTGCGTAGGTGGGTTATCATCGTTCTTTTCAAGCAATTGAGTTCATCACATCCACGTA
The DNA here is from genome assembly GCA_005610355.1 of Gossypioides kirkii. Taxonomy (NCBI): domain Eukaryota; kingdom Viridiplantae; phylum Streptophyta; class Magnoliopsida; order Malvales; family Malvaceae; genus Gossypioides; species Gossypioides kirkii. The sequence continues at coordinate 985,791 of CP032250.1, forward strand.
TTTTTGTTTCAAGTGTTGCATTTCAGCTTGTTCTTTGCACAGGTTTTCCTTTAATGAAACATGCAGGAGGCAGAAATTGTCAACATGTCTTTGTGATGAGAACCCAAGATTGACATCACCATGAAGAAGAGAAGAAACGACAGAAAAATGAGAAAGTCAAAATGGATATAAAATATGATTTTATATAAAAAAGTTTAATTTTTTTTTTGATATAAATATCAAATATGATTTTAATTCAAATGGTAAAATTTAGTAAAAATCATAATGTTTTGAGTTCAGATCCCATTGTGTGCATTTTTCAGATTTTAAAAGAAAAAATAAAATTATTTTAAAAATAATATTTATTACTTTATAAATATAAAAAGCTTTTGATAAATTCTTTACTAGATTAAAACTTAATTAAAAAGTGACAGCAACTCGATAATAATAAGTATTGTGATGATAGCGTAATAAATATACCAAATTCTAGTATACTTAATATAAATGCGACCCACAAATATATTTTAACAATCTATTATAAATTTTAATCATATATGTTCTTTAAATAAAAGGATAATATACTTTAACACACTCGAACATATGTTTTTCTGCATTGATAATCATGCTCATGCCAATCGACTCAATTGACTAAAACTCTTTAAAGCTAGATCAGTTTAATTTAATTTATGGTTAACAGTTCACAAATATTCATTAAAAAGGTTTTTTCTCAAGGAATATACTAAATAAAAAGCTAATTAGAAATTTAGGTTAGTTTTTAGGTCATTTAAAACATAGGACTAATTTTCAAAAGTTAGAAAGAATGCCACATGTTACTTTTTTATTGGGAGAAAAAAAACTGTCACATCAAGTAATGGTGCCCTGAAAAAGTGACGCCGCCACCTGACATGACAATTTCTCTCTCGAACTTTCGAAAAGTTTTCAAGTATTTTATCTATTTGATATATTTTTACAGAAAAAAATACATTAAAAAAGTTAAATCTTGAAGAAAGCATGCATGGAAATAGGAAATAGGAAATAGCAAGTATGAAAAAGGCAAAATCTATGTTTTTTTCACTCTTTATTTCTCTCGCCTATGACCCCTTTTAGACACATTTAAATATGGCACAGAAATATGGTTCCTAAAAACCTTCCAAACACATAAAAAACTTGGACAAAATGAAACATACCCCTGCTGGACATGTATCCGTATCTAACATTCACATCCAAATCCAAGTAGCATAAGGCAATTTGGCAACGAACCTTACCTGTGTATAATCTCAGATCAAAATTTAGCAATGCCCTACAAAATTTCATGCGGACAGCAATTCGAGAATGCCAGGGAAGTATTGCACTTGCAGCTGCTTGTTTCCGCTGTAGTTTTCCGACTACTAGGGTATGGTAAAATCATGCTTATACAACAATAAAAAAGAAACAGATAAGGAATTTGAGATCGAGACCTTTTTTTTTCCCCTTTTTCGAACTAAAGGTAATGATCTATTGGCGTTTGAGGGAAGGAAGCAAACAATCATAAACGCGTTCCATTCGTGCCGTCACAATTAGCTTGTATGAAGTTTGAAGACCAGGCCTTCCTAAATCAATTATATCCTGTTTCAAGCTGCAGAATTTTATAATCGGTTAGTTGCTATCTTGAGTACATTATTTTACAACAAAGTCGAAATGAGATGGGCAACGTAATTTAGCTTTTAAGTCAGTTAAGAAACAGAAGAATCAACTAACCATTGCCATTCACCGGTCGCCTTTGCATGTCTTCTGACAGCATGGTATAAACGGTCTAGACAATAAATCAACAACCCGAACATGCATTGTGCATCATTTTCCTGTGAAAAAGCATCATATATGTCATATTTTTTTCACCCTTTGGAACATAGATGTAGGTGAGTGGTATGTGTGGTGTCAGAGTCGAAGCAAATTCCTTTGGCTTTAGTCACCAAAGCAGTATTCTAATCTGTCTCGAGAGAGACCGAATTCAGCATAGTAAAAGTAAATACAGCTTTTGGACCAAATAAAGGTTCTTCTAACAGATCAAACTTCTTTCTTGGCGCCTAATCTACAGAAATACAAATGCACAAACATATCGAGCATATGCAATCATGCAGGGTAACATATGATATACTGATATTGAGAGAAGGGTCGATGGGATAAGGGAGAGGATGAAGATGCTTTTAGAAAACGAAAACAAAATAAACATACGGAGCAATGGCAACAAGAAAGGTGCTTCCAGTTCTCTCCGTTTAGTGCCACTATATGAGTAGAACTGAAGAAGTCAACTCCATATCCAACTTCACCTCAATACCATCAAAGCTACTTAGAACTTGTTCTCAGTTGAGAAAGCATATAAAGTCAAGATCTTATGATTTCCTACGAGTTCACATCTTGCAAATGGCTTGCTCAGAATCTAAATTTTATCAAGGCTTTTTCAAAAGAAGCCAATGTGAACAAGGTAAAAAAGAGAAATTAATCAGGACCATCCAAGAATTAAACCGAATGGTAAGGTTCTTACCAGCCCTTGGTCAAAGTAAGCCTGGTACTGCATAATTGTTTTCTCAATCTCCACAATAAGTAGCCTCCTCTGGATACGAGCAATTCTTCCTCTGCCTTCAGCTTTAGTATCCTGATTAGAATAACAAAACGAAATAATCAATTGTCTGACAAATACGAGAAAGGAAACAAGATTTGGTGATTAATAGGTATGCTTTTCTGCCCTGAGGGTATTTGTGTTTGAATGGCCGCTCAGGATCAGCCTCATTAAAACCTTATAATATTCCCTAAGAAGGTTCTACCCTGTGCAAACACTCTTTTAATGGAAGTTCTACGCTGTGCAAACACTCTTTTAATGGATCATTAGCTTTAGCCAGTCGTGACCAATATCAAAGGTATAATTGATAGTCAGGCACTATAAATTTGTATAACCATCTAAATAGTGCAATCGTTAAACCTAGCATATCATCCCTTCCTACACTGATCAACAAAATGGAATTTACTTTTAAAAAATTAACTAGATAACATATTGCATAGCTTTGAAGTGTTCCAACCTGTCTAAACCATGCACGCACGGCTACAATCAGACCAAGAGACAGAAAGAATGCTGGCAAGGCAGCTAGTATTGCAAAGTTTATTTCATTTGCTCTGAGAATCTGATCCAGTTCAAGCATTGCCCTAGTTCAATGATCATTGTAATAAGTAAGAACATTGAGAACTGAAATAAACCAGAAAGCCCATAATATTTAAGCATCTATGTTGGAAAAAGTTGGCCTTGAACTTACATCTCAATATCGAGTTTCAACTTCTGCACCTGCAATGGTAAAAGCATGAGGTTATGCAACCAAAATAGAAAGCAGCATCAGCGTTGTAAAAATCATGAGCATTACCTGGATAAGCAGAGCACGGGCAAGCTCTCCGTGGAGAAGATTCTGGATAGGATGCACAAGTTCCTTTTCATATCTACATTAGAAATCCCGATGAAAGAGTTTGTTTCAAAGAAGAAATTTACCACATAAAGAGATATACACCATACAGTGGCAGTTCGGTTAAAGCAATATATCAGATTGGCAATCGGAGAAACATATTTATTCTGGAAATTTCTGAAAGTATCATGAAAACGCAATCATTTAGAATGCAAGATTATTTCAGATGTATTGGGATTTATAAAACCTTACTATCATTAATCTCTTTAGTTTAAAGCATTTTTTTGTACCTGAAGCATTCGTAAATAAAAAAAATTCCAAACAAAAGATAAAGTTTAAATTTCACCCATACCATGTGCATCATAAGTCATAAAGTGCAAACATGATTTAGAATTGCCATAATATTAGAAAAAAGTCACACCTTGACATAACTATCTCAAGCATTGCCTGATCTGATGCATTCTCCGGGAACGCTTCACCTTTTGTCTGCTCACTGAAGGCCAATAACATTCTGCAAACCATGAAAGCAATTATGTTTAGAAAAAGCATTTGACATGGCTGTCGATGATATGGCAATTACCCCCACGCCCATAGAAAAAGAACTTCATTATATCCAATCACCATAGAAAAAGAGAGAGATCAAATAGTGGAGCTGGAAGACAATCTAAAGACGAATATAACAAATATCAAGCAACTTATATCTCTAGAAGAATCCTGATATCTCAAGCAAATATTAAAGTGGTAAGTACAAATCTTTTTTGTACATACAGAGGCCCATTGGGCCTTGAACTACATAGTAGCCCTTCCTTTAAGCCTCATCCCCACCCCCATTTTCCTAAGGTTTGAAGAAATTCTAGTAATATGGTTAGGAGGATTAGGTATATACTCAGGATTTATGTCCTAATTCTAAATAATCTAGCAGCCGAAAACTCAGAACTTTGTTGTTTCACTAGCCGTGCTTAGTGAATAGATGAGAAGTTAAAAAAGCGATTGAAGAAATGAAAATCACATCCTGCAATTCCCTTGCTAGCTAATTTCAATTCAATATCCATGATGAAAATTGGCAGGAAGAAAATTTAACCTGTGGAGAGAATCGGAAGTCAACTTCACTTCATCCATATCCATCACACCTTTCTGTCTTTTCTTAAATGTATCCAAAAGTTCATCTCTAATTGCCAAAAGCTGAAGATAAATTAACATCACTACAATCAGCTTCATTCTCAAGTATTCATGAAAATGGAAAATACAAGACATGCAAGAGAGAGATGTTAAAAAACAACAACTGAGCAATCATATTAGCAAAGTGCAGTGTACCGGTTGCTCAACATGGTCATTAAAGAAGCTAACTGTTGACTCCTTTGCTTCACGAATCCAGATGTCAATGTCAGAACTTCCCATCAGACGGCTATGCCGTAGGAGCCAGAAAGAACAAACTGAAAGGCCAACTGCACCACATGTATACCGGATCCAGTAACGAGTTACATTACTTGGTTTTTGGTGTTTAGCTACCTAAGAGCATAGTAAGAAAATAAGCAACAAATCCAAAAATAAATTGAACATCATATGCAAGAACCATGAATGAACAAGCCAGTTATCAGTTAATAAAATAATGTCCAGTTTTATTACAAAAAGGACTAAAAAGGACCATTACCATGAGAGCTAAGTAAGAGTCAAGTGCCTGGAGATTCGAACAAACCAAGTTGATAGCTTCCTTAATTTCACAATTTGTCCATTGAGACTCTTCCTGACTGATTTCTGGTAATTTCTCAAATAGTAGAGGAAACGAATAGGTTCCATCAACAGAAGAATCATTCTGCATAGTTTTTGTACATGAAAATTGGGGTAGAAGTTTCAACAATCTAAATTCTAATAATAGCAGCAAATCTGAAATGCTCTACAAAAGATTGAAAACATTGCAAAATAAATGCAACCAGAGAAATATATACCTGACGCAATGCATGAAGATGGCCAATTGATGCGTCCAACTTAGAAAATAAGCCATTAAGAGTGTGCATTAGTGATGAAAATGACTTCTCTGGATCTTCTGCTAACTCCTCTCCACATTTTTCAACTTCCACATAAAACTATTGAAGAAAACAAGCAATGAATCCTTGATTAAGAACACCTTACAAAACATAACAACAATAGAGTTATCAAGCCTATAGAACTACTACATGCTTAATGTTATGTCTATCTAAGGCTTTCGGAAAAGAGAGGGAGGACAAAAGTAAGATTGCGACTGTGTCAACGTATGATGGGCTTCCTTATTATGGTCAAAGCATAACATGACAGTACAGAACTAGAATAAGATGGAGCAAACCTGAGCCAGAAAAGCAGCAAGTGAACACCTTAGTGAAGATAAGACAGCAATCCTTTCAGAGATGTATGCAGATGAAGAATGGGAAAGATTTTGCATTGCTGATCCATCAGTGATAGCTTCACGCATGAGTTGAACTGATCCATTAACAAAAGCTCGTGGCCCTCTCTCGAAAATCATGAAGTAAACTTTCCTTGCATTAGATCCCTAAAATTTGTACACAATTTCATTCGTAAGTACAATGGGGCTGTTGTTATTGCTACTTGTATTTCATTTCCGGAAGTAGATGTGCTCAGGCAGTTAAAGCTGACCAATAAACCAATTCAAACAGTTAAGGGTGGTCCAATTTTGCCTTGCAAACCCATGTCGGATTCGATTTCAGTTCAATCTTGTCGATTTCGGTTTGATTTAACAATAAGATATGTTTGACTTGGTAAAAGTACTATGGAAGCCCCTGTATTAAGAGTCGGATTGCATTTTCCCCCTCTACTCAAAAAAAGAGCAAAGTAGTCCTTATATGTTAGATCAATGAGCAAACTACTACTCCTGTTAAAAATTCCATCCATTTCTACCATTAAAAATTAGTTTTTGTACGTCAGCATGAGGTACACGTGGCACACCACGTATCACAGATTGGTTATTCCTTAACCACGCCAGTTTTTAACAATACAAATGGATAAATTTTTTTATAGAAACGACCAATTTCCACTTAACATACAGGGCTTAATTTGCCCATTTTATAAGTAATGGGAGCAAAATGTAATCTGGCTCCTAGTATAAAAGCCTCCATGGTACTTTTATCATTTAACTTTGGTTTTCTTTATTCATAATTAAAAACCATAAATTTTTGAATTGAATCAAATTTTATTTTTATAAGATCAAAATAAAATATTTTATTTCTAAATGAGCGAAAAAACTTAAAAGTAACTTTAACAAAAGGGATGAACCGAAGCAATGCTTTGGTTTCCTTTATTCATAATTAAAAACCATAAATATTTGAATTGAATCAAAAATTATTTTATAAAATCAAAATAAAATATTTTATTTCTAAATTAGTGAAAAAACTTAAAAGTAACTTTAACAAAAGGGATGAACCAAAGCAATGAAATTCAATTCAGGTCATTCAAATATGTAATTCGGTTTGATTTCAATTTGGTTACATTTTTCTTGCTATTGCTATTGCATAAGAAAACAGTAAAAAATTCAACATTTACTAAATGCAACACTAATCCTAACACAATTAATTCAAAGAAAGAAACAACTGCATATTTTAGAGAAATTCAAAATTAACTAAGTCATTAGTGCATTACCTCAGCTATAGATTGCCAAAATTGCAAATTCTCTTGAATTTTATGCAAATTTAAAATGAAACGATCCATTATATCATTTAAAACTTCATAAATTCTCGATGCTTCAGATGTCGTCCTGGATATTAAAAAAATCAAGTTCGAAATTCATTTCTACTAATTAAGAAAAATGGAAATGAATAACCGAGGTGAAGGTCGTGTACCGAGTTGAGTTGACTGAGTTGGAAGGCAATGGGAGAGGGAGACCAGCTCTGCGTTTAGTAGAGATGGGAAGAAGCGTTTGGCGACACAGATTTGATATTTTCTCGAGAAAATTTAACGGAAAGGAAGGAAACAAAGAGGTGAATCGGTTGCTCAGATAATTGGAGTAAAATGAGATTAGGGTTTTAGCGTCCCTCGATGACTCGTTTCCTTCAGGTGTAGCTTCCATACTTGCTTTCTTTTTTTTCCTTCTAACTCACTGAAATTGTAGTGCTGAGTTGATTTTCAACTGAGCCAACCGATTCAAACTCGATGACTCGCTAGGTATGTTTCACAGCTGTTGACGACGAAGAAGAAAAACCCCTTTTTTCCCAGGAATTTATAATTTGCATTTGTAAATTGGCTTAATTTCAAAATTGACTACCAAATTATATTGCTCTTCACATTTAGGTCATTACTATTAAAAAAAGTAATACTTAAATTATTAATTTCCATTCATTCTACCTAGAAAGTATCAACGTCGAATAAGAAAATACCATGTCTTAATGACTAGTATTGTATTTAGAGGGTAAAATAGACTTGTCCTTACCCAATCCCGGAGATTCATCCGAAAAATAGAAGAGTTTGAATAAAAATATAAATTCAAAAAATGAATTAAGATAAAAAATAAAACTCGTTTAAAAGCCTTAAGTAAATTTTTTTACTCAATCTTGATTTGACTCGATTCGAATTTGCAAAAAAAACTATCATTTTGCTGCTATTTTTCCATTGTTTTATTATTATTTTCCTATTGTTTTTCCATTATTTTATTGTCATTTCACTATTATGTTGCTATTATTTTACTGTTTTGCATCGTTTTCTTTTTTGTCTAGTAAAACATAAATGTATTAACAGATAAATAAAAGTATTTTTAATCTATTAAAAAAAGAATAAATTAATTTTTTTACATTAGATTAAAAGATAAATTGATCCTTATACATCCACATAAAATCACATGACATGTAATATGTAACTATCTAATTATTCCGTCAACCATACCAATATTTAATAGTAGAAATGGATAAAAATTTTAACAAAAAAGATTGGTTTACTTTTTTTTATTTAATTTATAAATTTGAATAAATGAGATGAAATGCAATCTAACTCTTGATACATGGACAATGCATGTTGGCATATAAAGTAAAAGCTAGCTAGTTTTATAATGATTTTTATGTGATGAATCAACAACTAGGGTGATTTATAGCATCCACAGTTATATTCCAATTTTTTCATTGAATCAAGCATTTTAGAGTAGCTCATCAGTCATCATTTTGCACTGGATTCATTCATTTCATCGGCCTTTTGCAAATACATCTTTCCCCTTTTCCTCGGTGAGTGTACAAGAGTTAACCCCTCTACTAAAAACATATACGAAATATCAAAGAACAAATTGATTCTTTCTGTTAAAAAATTCATCCACTTGTATTATTAAAAACTAACGAAATAAACAAATGTTAACATACAAGGACACGTTTTTAACAATAAAAATTGAGATAATTTTTAACAAAAAAACCAATTTACTTTTTGATTTAAGATACAAAAATTTATTTCTTTATTTTTAAGTAAATAGGATAAAATACAATCCGACCCTTACAAGGACCTCCTCCATGATACCTTTACAGAAAGTTGTTTTGTTAAGTTAAATTTAAAGAGGAGGTTCTTAAGGGTAAAGTATCAAAATAATCACTTTTATTTACCTGAAATTACATTTTAATCACTTATATTTGAAACGTTACATTTTTCATCACTTATGTTAATGTGTTATAATTGTCGTTAACAATGTAACGATTAATTGACGTAACACGTTAAATCATTATTTCAAACAAAAATTTTACTTTAATTTATACATTTGATCCTCATATTTTTTGTTTGGAGCTAAAATTTAATCTAAAATTTTCATTTGAAATGATGATTTAAAGTACCACATTAACTTACCGTTATACTATTAGCGGCAATTATCGCTCAGTGACTAAAATGTTACAACATGATATTTAGTGACTAAAATGTAACATTTCAAACATGAATTACTAAAATGTAATATGAGACAAATAAAAATAAACATTTTGGTTGTTTACCCTGTTCTTAAATTTAAGTGAATATAGATTTTCACATGTCGATATTGAATTGAATTTATGTATGGCATGAATAATATAGATCATGGTCATGGGTTGGGCAGTACTGTACTTTGATCTTGTTGTGGAGGAATGGTTATCCCCTACCATTAGAGAAGAGCTAAAGTTGGTAGTAAGTGATTTTTCTTAGTGTGGACGGTCAGTTGATATATGGTTTTCCGGTCAACGGTGTCGGTTTGACAGATAGGCTCCTACTAACGGCCATGGGTAAGCTGTCGAGGTTACAGGCGAGAGTCCCCTCTCACATCCGTTTGCTCTTACCCTGCCTGGAGTTGATTTTAGAACCAATGGCCTTCGAGTCTTTGACTCGTTGCGACAGGGAAGCAGCATTGGAAGTGTTGGGTGCGAATTCATTCAAGCAATGGCGGTGTCGATGCCACAGTGAAAGATAGCAGAGGGAGTGGCTTTTCAGATGGGATGTGCAGCGTTTTCAATAATTTATTTAATTATGATTGGAGCAATTCAAGAGAAAGTAAGCAACTAAATATATAGAAATTCATCGATTAAATCAGCAAAAAAAGGGAGTAAAATTCAGAATAGCAACAGTTTTATCAATTTAGAAATTTTCTACTGTACTGGAAATTGATCATAGAAGAACAAACCTGCTGTTCTAAGCAATGGAAACTTTAGCTCCAGCTTCTTCAAGTTGTTTCTTGGCATCATCGGCTTCCTCTTTCGAAACTCCTTCTTTGAACTTCTTGGGCAAACCTTCAATCAACTCTTTCGCTTCTTTCAAAGCCAAATTTGTCAGAGCCCTAACGGATTTAATCACCGCGATCCTGGCATTGCTAGGAACCTCCTCAATCACCACATCGAACTCGGTCTTCTCTTCGGCAGCAGCCTCTCCGGCATCGGCACCACCTGGGGCGGCAACTGCAACGGCTGCGGGAGCGGGAGCGAATGCAGCGGCAGAGACGCCCAGTTTCTCTTGAAGGTAGTCGACAAGGGTGCGGGCTTCCTCGAGGGTTAAGTTGGAGATTTCGGTGCCAAGTTTTTCGATTTTTTCGGGGGCGGCAGTGGCGCGGAGGGCGGTGGAACGGTGGGTAAGGTTAGGAGGAGCGTGGGAACGGAGAGGGAATTGGAGAGAAGGGGCTTTGAAATGGGAAGGGTGCGTCGTATTAGAGGAAGTGGGTAAACGGAGAGAAAGCGTCGAGAGAGTTGAAGAAGCCATTTTTATTCTTCTTTGAATTGCAGAGAGGATTAGGATAAGGCAAGGCGAGGCAAATAGAAAGGGGACTGAGCGTATAATAATTAGCAAAATTGCCCTTCTAAGTTTACAATTCAATTTGACGAAATTGACCTTCTAAAATAGACATCTCCATGAGCCCGGACCGGTTTGGATCTAACTTTGACAAAATTTTAAACCCATTTGATAAGTTTGGCTGGCCCTATTAATTTTTTTATATTATTTTATATAATATTTTAAAAATATAATACATAAAAAAAAATAAAACATTAAAATAAATGTTTCTCGATAAATTAAAATTTTTATACTTAAATAACACTGACATAAGTACAATTTAACAAGTAAATGTCTTTAAAATAGTAGTAAAATTAACAATAAGATAATAATTATACAATATCCAAATAATAACAATTAAATAGTAGCAACATAATAGTGAAATGACAATAAAATAATGAGAAAACAACAATAAAATAGTAAAAAAAAGGAAGAAAATGACATTTATTTTTTCATTTTTGCAAATTCAAGTTGGACCCAGACCAAAAAAGCTTAACTTGAGATCCGACCCGTTTTCTAAACGGGTTTATACTTTTATCCAAATCCTCCCACTTTTCGGATAGGCCTTCGAGCCATGCCACTTGATCCGGCCCATAAACATGTCTATTTTAAAATAAAAAAATAAAGAGACAAAAATGGGAAATTCGCTTTGCATGTCACCCAATTAAAAAGTTTTAAAATGATCATTTAATTATTTAATTTTATCTTTTTTGTCACTAATTGGTCAACGTAAAAATGAAAACATTCAAAAATTCAAGACAGTTGAGTGGCTAAAAAAATAAAATTGAATAGTTGAATGATCATTTTATAATTTTTTATAGTTAGGTGATCAACAACGAAATTTACTAATAGTCAGGTGACTATTTTATATCTTTTTATAGTTAAATAATCAAAAAAGAAAACAAAAACATTACTAGGTGACTACTATTGTAATTTACTCAGAAAAATATAAATATTTAGAAATTTTCATATAAATAAAAATAATCTTAAAATTTTTTAATTTAAACACTAACATTTGAATTCGTCCTTATTTTGGTCACCTATCGTTAAATTTTCAATTTTTCCTTTTTTGGGTTTTATAAATTTATAGATGTGGATTATATTTGTTTTAAAATTTGAAAGCTTTGATTAAGAAGTTTGACGATTAAATTGATAAAATTTGTAAATGTGAAGAGTTAAATTTATTGAATTATTTAGAATTAAGATAAAATTGATAGACTATGTAAGTATTGGGGACTAAATGTATTATTATACCAATTAAAAAAAGACTTTTCATTATCAATTTAATGACGGGTGATCAAAACAAAAACGAATTCAAATCTTAGTGCCTAAATTGAAAATTTTTAAAATTAGATGACCAATACAAGAATGCGGGCATAGTTGAGCGACCATTTATATAGTTTACACTAAAATAATTGTTTTATTATAGGTAAACTACCTTAGAAGTCACCCAATTGTGATTTTTTTTTCTTTTTTTGATCACCCAATCTTGAAAAGTTACAAAAGATCACCCAACTATTCAAATTTGTCTTTTTCTATCCCCGGACATTTAAGCAAAAATGGAAACACCCAATAATTCAAAATATTTGGGTAACTAAAAAAACACAAAATTGAATAGTTGAATGACCAAAAAGAAATTTAGTGACACTTTTATAATTTTTCATAGTTGAGCAACTAAAAATTCTATGTACATTAAATTAAAAAGTAAATTAATTCTTTTGTTAAAATTCCATCCATTTTTCTATCAAAAACTAATCCATATACGTTAACATTATGTACATGTAACACATCACATCTTACTATCTAATTACTTTATCAACCACATCAATTTTTAACAGTACAAATAGATATTTTTTTAAATAAAAAAAACCAATTTGCTCTTTGATATAATCTACGATGATAAATTTATCCATTTTTTAAATAGAAAAGAACAAAATACAATTTGACTCTTAATATACAGGTCCTCCTCCTCCACCGTACTTTTACCCACCTGAACGTGGTGGGTAAAAGTGCTTTTCAAGAGTTAGAACTAGTTTAGCATTGCTTTTGAGAAGTGCTTTTAAAAAGTAAGTTAGAAAAATAATTTTGGAATGTACTTTTGAAAAGTTTAGTTTAAAATTTAAGTATTTAGCATAGCAGTAAAAAAGTGTTTTTTAGGATTAAAATGTCTACTTTAGACATGTGTTATAAAGTAATAAATAAACATTTAAATAATAATTATATTAGTTAATATTATGATATTTTAATAAGAATATAGAAAATAATTTATTATATTTTTTATTAATATTTTAAAATATAAAATATAAATTTTAAATATTTTTTAAGCAGTTAATCAAAAAAAGGAAAGTATCATGTGTTGAAAGGGTGAAAACGTAATTGAACTGTCAAAAGTGTTTTTAGGATGAAAAAACTAAAAATTTTAACTTCTCCATTGAGTAAAAGTACTTTTGAAAAGTCAAAAATTTCTTTCAAAAGTTATTTGTTTAGCTGCTTTTAACCAAAAAGCATTTTTACAGTGAAAAGTACTTTCAAAAAGCATTGGTGAATGGGCCTTAGTTAAACTCCTTCGCCCCCAACCCCACCCCAATATGGTCACCTTCTACTCTTAAAATTTTCATGTTAGCTCAAAGATATTGTATTTTTATCAACTCAGTAATGAATTCATCAAAGAAGGGTAGCTTTTGAGCCAAATAAGCGATAACCCACTATCAGTATTACTTCCATGTCCAGGCTGATCCAGTTCTGGTGTGTGTGCTTCATTTTATCTTACAACCTTTGATAATAATTGGAAGGGAGTCACTCAGAGTCTTAAATGCTACCTTAGTATGTAACTTTTCACTGCTGTTCTGTGCTGCCTTCACCTCTGGTTGGACGAGATTTTGCACTTACAGAAGGTTTCTAAAGGAATGGGGTTGTGTTGTTCTTGTTCAAGTGATCCATAATTCCCTGTGTTGTCAATAAATCTATAAAAAAAACACATTCTTTTTCATTTCAAAGGAAATACAATGCAATTTCTAATGAATATCCTTCATCAGGTTAATTGATTAGTTCATCAATACCATAATCACTTTGAAGTAAGAACGTAGAAAATTACTTGCAAATTCAAGTGTGAGGTAGACGAGGGACTACAACAGGAACACCCCGAACCTTCTCAAGGGCAAAACTTATCCTTAATGGTCGACCTAACAATGCCTGCAGCGAAACCAATTCTCAACATAAATATGATCCCTTATGGAAGATGACAAAAGTACCAAGTCTTCATACCTTTCCATCCATAGCATCTTTTGCAGATATGGCTTCAATTTCATTAGAAAAATGGACAAACCCAAAGCCTCTTGACCTACCAGTCTCTTTATCATACATTATCCTCACTAGAAAAAAAAAATATCAAAGAGCAAAACAAGTCGATTATATGAAGCTTTCCAGTTCGAGTCATTGTTTTCCAATGAAGACACTGTGATCACTGAGACAATTTATCAAACACATAGAGGGCGAGTCGGCTAACCTTCGGAGACATGATATGTATATTTCCAGTTCAAGTCATTGTTTTCAAAAGAATATATAATGAAGACACTGTGATCATTGAGACAATTTATCGAACACATAGAGGGCAAGTCAACTAACCTTCGGAGACATGGCCAAAAGAAGAGAAGGCATCTTTCAAAGATTTCTCATCAACCGACCATGATAATCCTTCAATACCCAATTTCCCATTATGTTAAAAACAATCGGAAAAACAAAAACCGAAAGAGATGAGGAAGAAAATGAGACCTGCAACAAAGAGTTTGCTGGAAGATGAAGGAGGTGAGTGTGAGCTAGTGAATCGCAAGGTTGAAGGTGAAATTGAGTTATCAAGAATAGTTGAAACTCTTCCGGCGATGAACCTACCAACACTGTTCTTCATTTCTTCACCAACAAAAATCACTCCCGTTTGAGATGGTACTGGTGAAAGAACGTAAATACGTTATATTATGGACAAAATATGACTATAGTCCCTACACTTTTTAAATATTAGGAATTTAGTCCTTTTATATTCAAATTCCAAAATTTAGGTCCAATCGTTTTTTTTTTGGGTTAAATTTAGGCTAATTACAACATCTTTTTCTAATTACATGGCTACCAAGTGAATAGTTTTTTTTTTATTTCAAAATGTCATAGAAACCAATTTAACAAAAAAAATTTAACAGTGTTAACAGCTGGATCTGAATTTTGAAATCAAAAGAGTAAAGAGACTAAATTCTTGAGAATACAAGTACAAGGACTAAATTCCTAATTTTCAAAAAGCACATATATTTATTTGTATAAAAGCTTTTAATGTATGGTAAATAGAATATTTTGAAATTGAACCCAATAAGTGGCTCCCGTGAATAAGAGGATGACGTTCATATTAGGAGATTCGAGTCTGAGCACTTATGTGTGCAAGGTGTGTGTGCATTGTCAAATGGTTAAGAAAGTATGAACAAATACTATTATGGTGTAATCACACCAGTATATTAAAAAAAGAATATTTTGAAATTGGGATAATATAATTTTTGCGCTTTGGTTGTTAAGTCTTCGGTGTTTATACTTTTTTAATATATTATAGGGTGAACTACACTAAAGGTTATTTAATTATGAAAGTTTTTTAGTCACTCAATTATTAGTTAATTTATTTTTTGGTCACCTAACTATGAAAAGTTACAAAATAGTTACTCAACTATTCAATTTTTTCTTTTTTGGTCACCAATTGGCTAAAGTAAAAATAGAAACACCCGAAAAGTCAATATAGTTAGGTGACTAAAAAAGATAAAATTGAATAGTTGAATGCCCATTTTGTAACTTTCTATAGTTAGGTGACAAAAAAAATTTACTAATAATTGATTAATCATTTTATAACTTTTCATAGTTGAGTGTCCAAAAAAAAATATAATTAGGTGACTATTAATGTAGTATATTCTATATTGATTTGTACAAATTTTTTAATGTTTGGAAAATAGAATATCTTGAAATTGGGATAATATTATAATTTTTGTCCCTGATAGTTAAAGTCTATTTTTGATGTCTGTACCTTTTTAATATATTGCATTACTTTGATAATATAATCTATACCTCTGTATATATTGAACAATTTTATTATAGGTTTTAATCATATATGTTTTTTGACACAATGTCTAAAATTATCCATATCTCCTCCCTAACCCATAAATTGGAGATAATACGCTTCAACGCACTTGAACTCACGTTCTCCTGCGTTGTCAACAATACTCATACTAATCAAGCTAAAACTCAATCGGTTACCACTATATATTTTTGGTAGCTAGGCCTTCCTTTTTAACACCTCTCCAAGGCTTTTTGTTTCGAATTTTAAACTTTACATTACATTTGAATTTAAGATTTAATCTTTATATTTTATTTTTTTACATGATTTGATATCTTAATGTTTATAATTTCATTAGCTATTTATATAAAAAGAAGGTCCTAACCAATTATGTCATCACATGCTCCCCCTTTTTTTTGCCTTATAAGACAACGGTAAATGGTATAATTTCATTATTATATCCCCAATTGTGCTCGCCTCCAAGCTGTAGTTTTTTACTCATCTTAAGCATGGTGGTCGTTAATGTTGAAAAAGGAAAAAGTTCAATCTTCTTAAGTTTTTTTCATGGTTTTTTTTCCTTAAGTTGTTATATTTATAAGATTATTATTTTAATAAATAAAATCTATGTTAGAAAAATGAATATTCATTTATTTATAAATATTTTTACAATTTTATATGTATTTTTTTTTATAAAATCTTGTGTACTTTTATCGAAAAACAAACTTTTAAATATATATATTTTAAAAGTTTTTAACTTTTGAGTTTTAAGAATCAAAGATTAAATTAATAGAATGTGTAAAGTTAAGGGTTGATTTTGTTGGATATTTAAAATTAGGACCAAATTGATAGAAACTATAAACATTGGAGGATTTATTTTTTTATTATGCCAATAAAAAATATTTCCGTTAGTGACTTAACAGACGAGTGACCAAAACATTAAATTTCAATAACATTAGTGACCAAAATAGAAATTTTTAGACCAAAATAAAAAAAAGGCTAATAATTAGGTGATTATTTTTATAGTTTACCCAAAAACTTTTATTTTACAAAAAAGGTTTATCTTTAAAAATATAATTTAAAAAGTATTTAATTTTAATATATAAAAGATCCAATTAAACTTTTTATTTTAAAAAATAAAATAAATGTACAAATATAAAACAAATAAATTAAACTAAAAATATTATTAAAAATGATTTAATGTATCAATGTATTTTTTTTAATTTTAAAAAGCTAAACATAAAAATATGGAAATTTTATAAATTAATTAATTAAGCATTAAATTGCAATACATGATCTAATTAAATCTTTTTATTTTAAAAGCTAAAACCAAGATTATTGTAAATAAAATAAAATAAACTAAAAAAATATTAAAAATTTAAAATTCTTTAATTAATAAAGAACCAAATTGCAATGCTTTTTTATTTTAAAAAGCTAAACTTAAAATTATTATATTTTTATAAATAAATTAATTAAGCATTAAATTGCAATATAAGATCCAATTTAAATTTTTTATTTTAAAAAGTTAAAATAATGAATATTGGAAAAATATAAAATAAATAAATAAAACTCCGTAGTTCCTCCCAACCCTTAAATAAGAGGATAATATGCTTTAACGCGCTCGAACACATATCTTCTTGCATTGACAACAATGCTCATGCTAATCGAAGTAAAACTCAATCGACTTTCACCCTAAAATCTTAATTGCTCGATGGAAAGGAAATAAAGGGAAAGATTGGGTGTTACTTTCATTTTAACGAGGTAAATTAAATACAAAATCTAAAACTTAGAATAATTTATTTTGATCTAATGATTAAAGTCATTTTGATTTTCATTTTAAAAATCTCACTACAATTGTCACCTATATAAAAGTTCTCATTTGGATTCTTATGATTCACATTTATACAAATTAGTATCCTCAATTAATTAATTTTAATTTTGATAATTCTATATATGTATATTGATCTCTCTCTTTTTTTCATTTTCTACTCCAAAAATTATTCCATTTAATCAATAAATCATAACAATGTGTGTTCTTTCAGTTTTAAACCGAAGCTAAATATTATCTAAGTTTCTTTTCAATATCAAGTAGATTATTTTCCGTTTCGATTAAAAATTTCGGTTAATATAATTAACTTGTATTTATACTTATAGACTCGAACTATTAAGATTTTGATAAGTACTTGTATGAATTGGTGAGCTACTACTTAAAGTTTCTTTCTAAGCTTTCTTCTTACTAAATTTTTTTTCATATATATATAAACTAAGAAATCGATAAATCCAAAATAATATATCATAACATATTGTATCAAAATAAAAATAATAATATTATCGATCCAAATCTGAAAACTTTTCATTAAACCTCCAAAAGATGATGATTGTTCAAAGAAAAATATGGACATACCAATCAAATAACATTCACTTGAGGTGAAAAAAAAATTAATTTATAAAAAACCATACATATACATGTGCATATGCATATACATATAGTAATCATCATATAAAAAATTAATTTAAAAAAACCATACATATTCATATTCATATACATATACATATAGTAATCATCATATAAAAAAACAACATCAAACTAGCATATAGTACTGATAATAGATTGAATAAACTACACACATACATATACATATATAGTGATTATATAGGCAAACAACATCAAACTAGTATAGTACTGGTCAAAGATTCAATAAACTAAACACATGTACATGTACATACATATACATAAAATCATAATCATCTCAGCTGTATTGAACCAACAAACATACTTAAAATTCAGTTCTAGGGCAACATGAAAAAGACATAAACTGTAATGTCAAATGGCAAACACGACAAACTAGTTGACAGCCATTAATATTTTATGCAAAAAGCAACAAGGGTTTTCAGGCACAAGTTTAAACCCTAACAGGATAGATCGAATCTAAGAATCCAAACATGCATATACATACATATATATATATATGTTTATGTATAAGCAAATGGTAGCTGAAACCCAGAAATTTGGTAAATTGATAATCAAACCTCACTATCTGAATCGTCTGAATCTTCTCCGATATAAGGTTCATTCAGATCAAAATCTAGCTGCTGTGTCTTCTTGTTCTTGCTGTAGTATTGCTTTGCCTCTTCTTTCAATGGAGTTGTCTTAGGGTTTTTAGTGTAGAAGCTTGTCTTCAATGGTGTCTTATGTTTTTCTGTATTATCTGATTCAAATGAATTACCTCTGAATAGCTTCATAAGACAGTAAGCAGCTTCGGTTATCTCGTCGTCGGTGTCGGTATCGGCAGCGGCGTTGTTGGTGTGATCGGAACGAGCTGATTTCTCGAACCGTTTAGAGGTGGTGGTCCATTTGGGGAGGGATTTCAACAGATCGGAAGCGGGGACTTTGATCTGATCAACCACGACGGCTTCGTCGTTCTCCGACACACTCGAACAGCAGCTGTTCTTGTCGGAAGGCGGGGGCCTTATCCCTCTCCAGTTTCTCTCAGGGTGGTTCCTCATGTGACCGAACAAGGATTTCAATGACTTGAAATCCTTCTTGCAAATACAGCAGCTCACTTTCTCTTCGCTTCCACGCGGAGTTCCGGCCGCAGCTACCGCCGCCATGATCGGAATCTTTTGACGGATGTTATTATTATTGGTGCTCCTTGGCTGACGCTTTGATATCTTCCTATGACGGCCACCATTTTTGTTAACTTTCATATGGATCCTTACATGACCTCCCAACGCCTTACCTGACGTAAACCCTTTGCTGCAAACAGGACAAACATGTTGATCACCACCTTCTCCTCCTCCTTCACCTCCTCCACCTCCGCCGCCGGAGCTTTTCTTGGAGATCTTGAGCTTCACCATGAGCTTGTTGTTGTTTGGCTTTAATGGCACTGAATCTGATGTTTCAATTGAAACTGATCCTTTTTCCATGGTGTTAGTCACTTGATCATCCATCAAAACACAAAACAACAAACAAACAAAAAAAAAACCAAAGATTTGGGTGTTTTTTATTTTCTCGGAAAATTAAAAAGAAAATTGGGAATTTTAGAAGACTGATTGAATTAAAAACGGCATGTAAAGGGACAAAAGAGCAAAGAGTTCAAGATTTTAGGGCAAAGAAAAAGGGATTTGAGCTATATTGAAGGAAGAAAATGAATTAAAATTAAAGAGATACATACATACATCCATCCATCTATCCATCCATACATACATTTCAAATTATGAAAATTACTCATAAATATTAAGTGAAAATACTTACATTTTTCTCTTCTTTTTGTTGATTTCCCAATGTATATGAAATATTTTTCAATTTCTTTGATATCCCCCCCTTTGAATATCCAATGTGTATTTAATTGATAGGATTTTTTAGTCACTTTTTTCTTGTTAATTTTTCCATATATATAAACCATTTACATAATTGATTATGTGTTAGACATGGAAACTTGTTACAAAATCTCGGGTTCGGGTCATGACATATATAGAAAGTTATATTAACAAGGCGGAAAATTTTTCGTTGCGAGCTTATCGTATCATATATATGATTTAGATGATCAGGATCATTGTTTGTTGGTGTCGTAGATCAAGGTTCGAATTGTGTGTCACCCATTTTTTCACCAAATCATACCTGCTATTTTTAATACAATACTTAGAACTAATCATAGTTTCTCCCCAATCTAAATAGGAGGATAATTCGTTTTAACGCATTCAAACTTACGTCTTCCTGCACTTGTCCATGTCAATCGAGCTAAAACTCAATCGACCTTCAACAAATAGTTTACTGAATTAGTTTTTTTTTTTTTTAAATACTTTTTGAAAAGCTTTTTCGAAAATTTAATATTATCAAAATTGTTAAAAGATATATTTAAAGATAAAGTAAAAGACATTTATCTCTTGAAGTCTATTGTAAAATTACCTCATAGTTTGAAGTGTGGTAACTTATTCCCTAAGTTTGAAAAAAAAATCCTAAACTCACTTTAGATCTATTTACTAAGGAATTTTTAAAAATAATAATAATTACACCCTTATTATCTATATATGTATTTTTAATTATTTATTTTTCATTTTTATTTACAAAATAATAAAAACTTAATTGTATATTGAAGTACTATAAAATTAAATATATTTGACTTTTTTTACTTCAATTAAAATTAAGTATTTTACCAATCAATGGGCATGCTCGAATAGAGGATGGGTAAGCTTAACACGAATGAAGCTGTGTCGAGAAATGACTCATTTGCGGTCATGGGGGGTGTTTAGAGATGTCAACACAAAGTGATTAGGTGGATTTTCGATGCAGTTAGGAAAGGATTCAATTTTTAAGATTGAGGCAAGAGCCTTACTCGAGGGTCTATTCCCATTTTGATATATCATATCTGCTCTTTTTTATACAATGCTTAAAACTATTCATAACCTCTCCTCAACTTTTAAATAGGAGCCTATCGAACCCACGTCCTCCTGCATTAACAACAATGTCGATGTCAATTGAGCTAAGACTCAATCGGCTAATTGAATATTATAAATTGAATTAATTAATGGCATGTTTTAACCATGAATGCTGTTTTAAATAAAAATAATTACCCTTAAACTATTTTATTTATGTGCTAAAATATTTATGAGAATAGAGATGAGACTAAATTTAATATGAAAGGCGTTTAGTCTTTCTAACTTCTATTAATACGTTATTTTCAAAATAATACACATGAATACTTTATATAATTTGAGTTATTGAAATAAATATTTTTAATTATACTAGGTCTAATTATGGTTTTGGTCCTTCCACTATACTGAAATTGGAGATTTAACCTATTTACTTTAATTTGGAACAATTTGACTTTATTTTTACTTTTATACTGTCGTTAGTAAGATCAATTAGGGTTGTAATTGAACAAAACATTCGATGAACAATTCGATTGCTATTCGTTTATGTTCATTTATCAAACTAAAAAAATGATCATGAACAAAATTTTGAATCTTGTTTACTAAACAAACTGAATATGAACAAACCTTGTTTAGTTCAACTGTGTTCATGAATAAAGATTTTGAAGCTCTTTTATTAAACGAACCAAAGGGAAACAACATTTTTTTAATTCATTTGTATTTTTAGTACGTTTATATACTTTTTTAATAAGATATTAGCTTTAGGTTATTATCATTTTAAATATATTATATAAATTTATAAAAATATATACGATTATAAAATACAAAACAAAAGGCGTATAATATTTAAAAATTATATAATATATAAATTTAAATTTTTTAAAATTTAAAAGTTATAAAAATAAATGTATAAAAGAACTAAGAATTTATAAATTTATGAAATTATAAATATACATATAAAAACTGAAAAACACGTCTACAATGAATTTAGATAAATGGTTGTTCAAATACATTTGTATTTTGACACCATGTTGCCTAGGTTATTTTTGCTGTAAAACTTTTTTATATTTTATTAATTTATATATTTTTAATTTCATAATAAAAATAATATAACCTGATATTTTAAAAAAACCTATAAACTTACCAAAAGTACATCTAAAATGAAGCTAGACAAATATGTGTCAAAATTTAAATGTATTTGGACAACCTGGTGTCAAAATTCATTCTTGATGTGAAGAAAAATATTTTTTTTTATTAATTTATATATTTTTAAAGTTTTTAATTCTTTTTAATTTATATCTTTCACATGACTAATATATTAAAAGGTTGCCACATGTCATCATCGGATTGATTATTAGTGTCACATCAACACAAAACTAATGGTGTTAATGCGAAGGTATCAACTTGGGTGACAGAAAACAAATTCATATACCAATTAGGTCCAAAAAAATTTAGAGAAAGGAAAAAACTACATATTAACCCTTTAATTTTAAGTAAAATATCAAACAAATTTTATAATTCAAATTCAACACCTAATTTCCATTTCATCAATAACACCTAAGTTAAAATTATATAGACTGATAGCTCAATTAAAATTATGCTTAAATATGTAATAATTTTCACTTTAAAGATACATAATATAAATTTGGTAAAAATACCTCTAAAGTCCTTTTAGATTTCAAAAATAAGCAAATTGGTCCCTCTAAAAAATCAGAGTAATTTAGTTCCTGTCAATTTCGAAAGTGAGCAACTAAAGATAATTCATCATGAAATTAATGTTTTCCATCAATTGTTCATGATTTTCATTGATATACTAACAAATTTAGCAATTAAAATGTACACATTCTGTCAATTTGGTCCTAATTTAATAAATTTCTCAATTGTACATTTTTTTATTGATTTTACAATGTATATGACGTACTTTTTTTAATTTCTTGGGACAAATCTTAAAACTATGGTTTAATGTGCAATTGAATACATGAAATTTTGATTTGATCCAATTCTCGTAAATTATTAACACAATTATTGATATAACATCCTTTTATATTTATATATTGCATACATAAATAATTATATTTATCCAATATAAAAATAAATTGATATATTTATTTCTTTACATGTGTATGATTAAATCAAAACTAAAGTTTCAAGTATACATTTGAACAATAATTAGAATTTCACGTGTATAATTACACCAAATTAAAATTTATGTATACAGTTACACGTTAAATTAAAATTCATGTATAATTTTAAAATTTATTTCTAATTTTTTTATATTCCAAACTTTTAATATTCAATGCGTATTTAATTGAGATTTTTTAGTCATTTTTTTCTTTTTAATTTTTTCGATATATATAATTTGCCGAATTAATCAAATAAAAAGACACCATAATAACCCTACATGCATAATATAAATTATGGTAGTTTAATAGGAATTAGGTGGTAGAGATGGAAATTTGTTACAAAATCTCGAGTTTGAGTCGAGTGATTTTCACGAGACGAGAAATTTTTCGTTGTGAGTTTAATACCATATATATAAAAAATTTAGATGATTGGGGTCGTTGTTTGTTGACGTTTTAAATCAAAATTTGAATCGTATGTCATCCTTTCTCGCCCCAAATAATTTCATGGATTATTTAAATAAACCACACCAACATTTGAAAAGCCTTTTCTAAAATTAAAATTTAACATTATCATATTTTTTTAAAAAAAATATCTTTAAAATTAAAATGAAAGACACTTATCTCCTAAAGTTTTTTTAAAAAAATACATTTACTGTTAGTTGTTGTTAACTTTTTGACTGGAGTGTAATGTGACAGTTAAAATAATCGATATAATAAAAAATTTAATTCTTAAATTTTACATATTATATTGATTTAGTCATAATTTTAAAAAAAAATAACATTTGAAATTTACAAATAATTTTATTCTAATCCTAATTCTAAAAATTTTAAAAATATATAAAAAAATTAAAAATACATAAATATTTTCAAAAAAATATATAAGATACCCCACATCCGCGCGACAAGCAACCGGCGGTTCATTCATGCTTTCTTAACCTTTTGACAACGCACACACACCTTGCACACACAGGCGCTCGAACCTGAGACGCCTAGGATAAACAACATTCTCTTTTCCACTGGAACCACTTGTTGGGTTCAGTATTATAATCAATTTTAATTACATTGACCTTGAGGATACTCTTCTTGAATAAAGAACTTGATAATTTCGGCAACCTAATCCCTACAATCACTTGCAATGGATACAGTTGCGACGTTGAAAAAAAAAGGAACACCAAGGTTGAACCATTAGATAATGCTCAAATATAACCCACGGTCCCTTTGACAAGGCTTTGGTGTAGTTCTTTATGGCATTAAATTCGACTAAGAAATAATTATTTTTTTAATATATTGGTGTAATTACATGGTAGTATCTGTTCATACTTTCTTAACCTTTTGACAACGCACACACACCTTGCACACACAGGTGCTCGAACCCAGGACCCCTAGGATGAATAACATCCTCTTTTCCATTGGAGCCACTTGTTAGGTTCAAAAATAATCGGTTTTTAGATCCATTAGTTGAAAAGAACTTGAAGGTTTCCACAAAACATTAATCTTATTCCAAAAGCATATTGAAACCAACCCTTCTTCCTAGAAGTTTAATAGTCATTGTTGGCACCATACTTCGATCAATCAACTCATGGATTCGTTTGGAAAACTTGATCATTGGCAAACCCTCCATGCCATTTTAATACCTTATATCTTTATAATTTTTAAAAAGTTAAATCAAATTTTTATCATTTTTGGATCCAAAGTATAATTTTACTATTATTAATTTAAAATTTTATAAATTATAAAAGATCTAAATTAAAAATTTAACATAACCCCTGGATCTCCGCTACGCTTCACCAATGCTTGTCAAGAGATATTCCTCCCATAACCCAACTTTCTTGGTAATCCTACCGCCACCATTACCTTGAGCTCTAAGATTTCTGTTTATCGCCATCTTCTTGGACAAGTGTTTCTTTATTTTAGATATTAAATAAATAATAAAGCTAAATTATCATTGTATATAGGTCTAATTGTGGTTTTGGTCCTTCCACTATATTAAAATTTGAGATTTAATTTATTTACTTTTAATTTGACATAATTTATTTTTTTAACTTGTATAATGTTATTAGTAAATCCAATTTGATTAGTTGCTTTTGTTGAAGTTGTTTTGTTTTGTTTTTTACTATTGTTCGATCACATTGTCAAGGTCTCATAATCAATAGGTTGTATTTAAAAATAATGAATAAAACAACATTTATGGTGTGTTTGATAAATTGAAAAATTAAGTAGTGAATTTTTAAGATTAGATTTTATAAGTGTTGAATTATATTAAATTTTTTTAGCAAATTAGTAATTATAAATACTAAATATAATTATGTTGCTTAATAAAACTAAATATTGATTTTTAAAATATTATTTATTTTTAAAATTCAATCTTATTAATATAATATTTTATGTTTGTTTTTTTTTTAGTTTTGGATTAACGATAAAAATAATAATTTGAATATCTTATTTTTTAATTTTTTTAATAGAATAAAATTAACTTAATATAATTATATACGTATGCACTATATAAACGTAAAATGATATTATATTGATAATTGTATTAATAATTTGTGAGAATTGAATCAAATCAAATTTCATATATAAAATTACATAATTTCAAAATATCACATAAACATACTTTAACGAAATCAAAGTTACGGAAAATCCAACTTTCTTCTTAAATTAAATAAAAAAAATTGTTGCGTGGCCATTCATTAATCAAGCTCGCTTCGTGTGCATCAAAATTAATATCTACAAATACGTTTAACAATAATTAAGGGGTTATTGAAAAAAGTTAATATTTTAAGTAATTAAAGATAAAATTTATTTGATAAACTTTTCAATAAAAAAAATTAAATATTATAAATATATAAGGGATACTTATCACTTAATTAAAAATACTTTTAGTTTAGTTTATTGATATATATTTCTTTTAAAACTATATTATACAATTTAGTTATACTTCAAATATTGGGTAAAATATATATTATTTACGTTCTATTTTAGTCACTAAATTTTTAATTTTTTTTATTTAGCCAATAATCTATTCGAAATCAATTTTTTAATCATCAAACGTTAACAACCATTTGAAATTTTATGAAGTGTTGACTGGATTTTTTATTGATCTTGTCGAAACCACTTCGAAAACGAAGGTTTCGTTTAATTATTTTAAGTTTTGAAAAAAAGGAGAAAAATGGGAATAAAAAGGGAGTCGTCACCGATCTTTATTTAGGTGTGATTGGATCACCATAAAACGTTTAAAACGTTAAAAATGTCGGTCTACGAAATCCAAAAAAAAATAGGTTCGGGAGTCGATTACGCGTGAGGAAGGATTAGCACCCTCATAAGCCCAAAATTGGTACCATTTTGATTATTTTCGGGTTTTAATTTGTAAACCTTAAAAACTCGAATAAAGTTTAAAATACGATCCTCGAATGCATGAGTTATTTTTAAAAGAAATTATTTTTTCGTTTGGAAGTCTCGCTATTTTAAAGTGATCGAGGAAGAAAAAATTATATCCAGTAAGTTAGGACATAATATTTCGAGATCCAAAAATAACGAGCTTTCCTTTGCAAAACCTTTTTATTTTTGAAAAAAGGATATTTGATTATTTCGATTTAACGAATGATTGCACCTAGTGAGTTAAGGAGCAAATTTTCGGAATCGAGATAAGAAATATCGCCTTGATTAATGGTATTCGATTATTTCGATTTGAAGAAAAATTACACCTAGTAAGTTAAGGCGCAAGATTTCGAAACGCGAAATTAAAGAATATTGCCGTAATTTTAAAATTTTGTGAAAACGATTTTTTAAACAAATACACAATGAATGAGCAATTTTATAATGAGTATCGAATTACACGAAGTGAAAATAAAACGAATACAAAGAACGGGGTATAACAATTAAGATTAAATGCAAATATTATTAAAGAAATGAAGCAATCGGGATTAAAACAAAACTTTTTGGATACCCGGGGGCAAAATGGTAGATTTTGGTGAAATCGGGGTTAAAAATGGGATTTAGGGGAGTTTGAGGGTGAAATGGTAATTTTAGTGAAATCGGGGTTTAAAAGGGGATTTAGGGAAGTTTGGGGGTCAAATGGTAATTTTTGAAAGTTTCAGGGTAAAATGTAATTTTTGGAAATTTTGGGGTCAAAATATGATTTTGGAAAAGTTTTGGGGTCAAAATATAATTTTAGAAAAGTTTTAAGGTCAAAATGTAATTTTGGAAAAGTTTTGGGGTCAAAATATAATTTTTAGAAAGTTTTGAGGTCAAAATGTAATTTATGGACAATTTAGGGACTTACAAAGCAATAAAACCAAAAATAGGTGACACGTGGCAGCCCCACAAGCATCCAGAAGTCAAGGGATTAATTTGAAAGTCTTGAAAAAATTTTGGACCAATTTTGTAATTAAATAAAAGTTAATTTAAGGACTAAATTAAAACAAATTAAAAATGTCAGGGACTAAATGCATAAATAATCCAAAAAGTGACACGTGGCAGCCTCTAGTACAGTCAAACAGTCAAAGGACTAATTTATAAACCTTGAAAAATTCTTGGGCCAATTTGGTAATTAAATAAAAGTTGATTTAAAGATTAAATTAAAACAAATTAAAAAAGTCAGGGACTAAATGCATAAATAATCTAAAAAGTGACACGTGGCAGCCTCTAGTACAGTCAAACAGTCAAAGGACTAAATTGAAAGCTAATTAAAATTACAGGGCAAAATTGCAAATAATTAAAAAAAGCCAAAAGGACTAAATTGAAACAAATAAAAAATACGGAAGGGCCAATTGTACAAATAGACCAATAGTTGAAAACGTGCGGATCCTCCGTTCGGGTCGGGTCGAATTCGGGTCGGTCCATGGGTTTAGTATATATTTTATTTTTAGGGATTTTTTTTTTAAAAATTTCATTTTATTAAAATTTTAAAACCCCCCCTTCTTCAAATCCTCTCTTCTCTCTCCTCACACCCCCCCTTCAAAGTCCGGCCATGGCTCCGGCTAAGCTTCCACCGGTCACGGCGGGGCAACGTGCCACACGCGTCGGCTCCGAGGACTCCTCACCGCCTCGCCGTCCAGTCCCGCCGCCCACGCGCTTGCCGTTCGCCGCCGGTGAGTTCCCTCTCTCCTTTCTTCTTCTTTCATCCCTTATTTCCTTCTTTTGTTTTTTCATTTATTTATTTTTTTTATTTAAAACGGAACCCAGATCTGGAAATCCATATCTGGGGTTTTCCAAAACTTTTTATTTATATTTCATTTTAAAACAAATCCCCCTTTTTATTATTTCCAATTTCGACAACCCCCATTCCTTAAACTATTTTTTCTTCGCTCCCTTGCAGAACGCGACGAAGAATCGGCGGTGATCGGAGGCGAGGACGGTGTGATTCCGACAGTGGCAATAGTCAAGGAGTGTCCTTTCGAATCCTTTTTTATTTTTTATTTTAAATATTATTAATATTAATATTAATAATCATTAATGTCATTAAAAACTCTAATTAATTATTACCATTGTTATTAATATTATTGATATTATTGATATTATTATTATTAATGTATCTGTTTATTACCATTAAAACAAAACAATAAATGGAAGTGGAAGGGTGTTTAACAGACGTATTAAAGTCTGTTAAAATGTTTTAAACAGTCAATAATGGTAAATGCATGCATTGAAATTGTATCTGGATATTTTTTAATGCTTGAGGGCTTTGAAAATCTTCAATCTATTCTCTGCTTGGTATTTTTCTCTTCTCGTTTTAGTCTTTAAAGTATTGGCTGTGGCTCTAATTGAATTCTCAAGAAACTTGTGTATTGATTTTTGAGTATAGGGTTTGTCACTTAGATTTTTGAGAACTGGGGGTCCCCTTTTACAAATTTTAATTCTGGGTTTATAGCCAGTTTACAACATCATGCTATTTTGTTGTTTGCCCTTAAATGCTTGCCTAACTTGTTTGCTTGTTGCAGGTTTCTTCTAGGCAGTGGTGATGGCAGGACATGGTGAGGCCGATGGTAGCAGATGAAGTCGGTGGGCAGCAGCACGTGGGGGATCGGATTTCAAGGTTTTGACTTTGGGGTTGCTGAGTTGAGTGCTGCTGGTGTCTGGGCTGCAAATGTAATTGGGTCAAGGGTTTGATTTGGGCTACTGTAATTTGGGCTTGAAAACGGGTGTAAATGGGTTAAGGAAAGTGGGCCAAATTGGGCCAAATGTAATTGGACATTGGACTTTTAATTTTTAATGTTTAGTATTTAAATTTAAATTTAAATTTAAAGTAAATTTAAATAATTAAATTTAAATTTAAAATCAATTTAACTCCAAATTAAAATAAAAAGTCCAAACCCGGTCAAAATTGGACTCCAACAGATCTAATAACAAATTTAACTATTTAATATTTACACATTCTATCAATTTTATCCTAAATTAAAATTTATCTTCAAATAATTTAATATTTTTCATATTTAATTTTAAGTAACATATCCAACAAATTTTATAATTCAAACTCAACACTTAATCAAACAACACGTAAGTTAAAATTATATAAATTAAAATCATCGCTATTACAATATATCAAAGATAGTAAATTTGAATACACTTGGATACATAATTATTTTCACTTTAAAAATACATAATATAGAACCCAACAAGTGGCTCCAGTGGAAAAGAGGATGTTGTTCATCCTAAGGGTCTCGGGTTCGAGTGCCTGTGTATGCAAGATGTGTGTGCCTTGTCAAAAAATTAAAAAAATATGAACAGATACTGCCATGTAATCACACCAGTATATTCAAAAAAAATACATAATATAAAATTTAATACAAAAAATATGAATATAATTACAACAATTTAAACTTTTTAATCCAAATTACTACATACTAAAATTTACAATATAATACAATACGATTAAATTTGAAGTGGAGTCGAGTCAATTAAACAATCCTTTTCTTTAATCTAACAAGAAAACCACCTCTCATTTTCAAAAGAAGTGACAAAGTGTAAGGAGGGTCCATCATTTTCTCTGCAGTCGCACCACCATCAACGGCTATGATCTCGAATTCACGCATCAAAGCCACTACGATCGTCTTCATCTGTACAAAAGCCATATCTTTACCTAAACACATCCTGGGGCCACAATGAAACGCCGGAAATTTAAACTGATCGGACGGCTTAAAAACGCCATTATCACCACCGTGCAACCATCTTTCGGGTTTAAATTCTCTACAATCGGGGCCCCACACTTTCTCCATCCTTCCCATAGCGTAAGCAGAATAATCAGCGAACCAATCTTTTGACACGTGGGTACCATCAGGCCAAACATCATCACTAACCGTTAATCTCGAATTGATTGGTACCGGAGGAAACAACCGTAGCGATTCCGATAGAGCCGCATGTAGGTAATTCAAACTCTTTAAATCATCGTATGTGAAAGTAGGATCTAGTGTTGTTACTTCGTTAAGAATCAAACGGTCGCAATGAGGGTGGCCGTTGACTAACCAGAAAAACCAAGTCAACGCCGTCGACGTTGAATCTTTTCCGGCGAGGATGAAGCTTATGATTATATCTCGTAAGAACTTTCTCTTCTTAGCTTCGTCGTCGAATTCTATCTCCGATGATGTTTTCGCCATGAATCTCGATAACAGATCTTGATTTCTCCAATCGAGATAGATTCTGTCGTATTGTTGTTCTTGTTTTCCTTTTGATTTGATGATTTCAAAAGCGAAATCATCGATTATTTTGATTGATTCTTTCAATTTTTTCTCCGATCCGATGTTCAACGATCTCTTGATTCTCCAAACGGCGGGAATCGGAGCGAAGAATCTCGATGAACAGATCTCAACGGCGTCGTTGAAAGCTTTAGCGAAACCTGAATTATCCATAGATTCAATATCTACACCAAACGCGACTTTACAAATGTTAATGAATGAAAATCTTTGTAAAATCTCTTGAAGATCGATGATTCGGTTTTCGTTACAGGCGGTGTAGAGATACGGAACGAGGGTTTGATCGAGCTGGGAAGTTACGACGTCAGAGATGAAGTGTTTGAGTGATTTGGTGTTGAATTCGTGACTCGAGAGCTTACGTTGCATAGTCCAGAGATGGCCGTCGGTGCCGAATATGCCGTCGCCGAGGAGGTCGTGGAGGAAATCGTGGAACCGAGAGCCTTTGATGTAGTTGTGGAAATTGGCGACGAGGAGGTGGTGGAGGTTGGCGGGGTTAGCGGTGCAAACGCCGCGAGAGAGGTTGAGGAAGGTGTTGACTTGGAGAGTGGATGTTGGTGTTTGAGAGAGCATGTCAGCGACCCAATCGTGGAAACGATGGCGGTTGCGGAGGAAACCCGGGAGGTTTCCAATGATAGGGTACGACTGTGGAGTCGGGTTTTTGCGCGGCGGAGCTTGTTTTTGACGGCGGAAAATGGGGAAGAAGATGAAGGGAAGGAGACAAAGGGATAATAAAGCTAGTAACGGAAGCAGGGGACTAAGCTTGTTTAGAGGATCAAAGTCTGCCATTGTCGATCAGTTCCTTTTGCTTCGTCGTCTTCGAATGGGGCAGTGCAGAAAACATACAAAAGCTCGAAGAGTGTGGGGACTGGATAAGGTTGGTTTTTTGGTAAAATTCCATGTGAAGTCCCTCTATTATTATTAAATGAATCAATTTAATCCATGTAATATTAAAAATGAATCAAGGCTAAATTGTAATGGACTAACATTTGTTCTTTAAAACATGACATGGTTAGGGGTGTAAATGAGACATTGGTATTCATAAGCTACTCGAGTTCAACTCGAAAAAAATTTGAACTCGATTCGGTAATTATTGAGTTGAGCTCGAGCTATCGGTCAAGTCGAATTCGAACTTAATAATACTTAACTCGAATAGCTCACAAGCTTTATCGAGCTTTTCATATTTTTATATTGTTAAATTACATTGTTGCCCTTAATATATTATTAACTCTTAAGTTTAATTATCGATCTGAGCTCAAGTTCGAGCTTGAGTACAAAAATTAGCAAACAAGCTTAATCGAGCTCGAACTCGAGTAATCCAATTATATCTTGAGCTGAGCTTAAGCTTAAACCAATTATTGAGCTTTGAATTTTGAGTCGAGTTTGAACTTAATAAATTTGGACTCGACTTAATTCGATTACACCCTTAAACGTGACTTTTTTAATTGTAGTTTAACTCCAATTAAAACATTTGATTCGTAAAACTATAAAAAAAAAAATTCAAAATAATACATTGATTAAATTATTCTATTTAACCTTAACAGGGCTAATTTGATCTGGGTAGGGACTTATCAAGTTTATTCACCAATTTTTTCTAAAATATTTGAAAATTGTTAATTATTTTATTTTGTTTAAAATTAATTTTGGTCCCTCAATTATGCTAAATCTTTATGATTTTATTAGATAATCTAAATTTATTTAATTTTAATAAAAATACTAATATTTTTTTAAAGTTGACTTTTTATCTCGCGTTATCGTATTTAATCTTACTATTATTGTTATTTTTACACTAACTATAAATAAACACACCGATCATCCAAACTCACACGCACTTTTTTTGAAAGGATTTTTTTTTTTTAAAAAAATTCATCTCATTGTTTTATCTTAACTATTTGAATTAATCGATAATATTATTAAAAATTAATAATAAAATTATCTCAAATGAAAACACAAGATTAAATCTCGGAGAGTTAGATGGATGAAATTCAGAATTCGACTATTTTATTTATCTTAGAGATAATTGTCCTTAACTAATTTTTTTTTTTAAATATATTAATAATAAAATACAAATACAAATCATGAACCAATAGAAGGGAACTACTATGACACTATAAGTACAAAAATATTTGAACACGTAGAATCAAATTATTAGAGGCCAGTGATATTTCAAAAGTAATGCTGATATAGTGATAATTGTATGTTAATATATCAAAAGCAATTTTCACCATTTACTGCGCACTTGTCGAAAAGCAAGCAACTTTCTTCTTATTTAAGAGGTCCCTGGGGTCCATGCCTAGTCCAATTTCTCCAAATATACATTTTTCTTGAAGGGTATAACCCTTCAAAGACCCTTGAAAATATATATTCTTGTCAGATACGTACCCGACTCCGAGTACCATTGAGTCCACTCTATAAAGGAGGCATGTTCTCAGCTTTTCTAATCTCTCCTTGCCAGCAGTGCTTGAATTTCAGATGTCTGATTTTCTGTTTTATCAAACAACACCTTCGTCCATGCTCGATTCGAGAGCTTCCATCATGACATCCTTTTCCATGTAACTGTTGAGGCATGATAGACATTCATACATGATCCTTGATTCCGGGTGTGAATTATCTTCTACGAAGAAAGGTTGGATCCTCCGGTCGACCTCAATCCAACTACAACCTGGGTTCTTTTTCAGTCCTAGTTCCTTCATCTTCAATCTCACTTCACGTACTTTGCTCCATTTCTTAGCAGAAGCATACATATTTGATAAAACGATATACGCCGATGAATCATCGGGATCTTTCTCGATAAGCAATCCTGCAATTTTTTCCCCTAGCTCTAAACACCGGTGCAAACGGCACGCAGACAATAGTGTGCTTAGCAACTCAACATCCTCTCTAGTTTCCCGGGTACTTTGGAGAATCTCGTATGCTTCATGTAATCGACCAGCACGTCCAAGAAGATCGATCAAGCATGAATAGTGTTCGCATTGCGGTTTAATATTATGTTCATTGATCATTTGATGGAAATAATAACAACCTTCATCAACCAATCCTCCATGGCTACAAGCAGATAAAACCGCAAGGAAAGTAACTCCATCCGATTTTGTATTGGATTTCTGCATTTTATCGAAAAGATTCAAAGCCTCGAAAGCTCGACCGTGAGAACCGTAAGCAGTGATCATAGAAGTCCAAGACACGAGATCCCTCTCCGGTAAATCACGGAATATTCTATATGCTTCATCTACGGCACCACATTTTGCATACATGTCTAGTAGTGTCCCCATAACAACTTCATTTCTTTCCAACTTGTTCTCAATTACAGACCTATGAATCTCCTTCCCTTTTTCTAAAGCAGCTAACTGCGAACAAGCGGCTAAGACACTACTATACGTTACTGCATCCGGTTTTACACCAGCTTTTACCATACTATCGTAAATACCAAGAGCATCCAAGCATTTTCCAACCGAAACATACCCCGAGATCATAACGTTCCACGAGACTACATCTGTCTTTGGCATCAACTTAAAGACATTTTCAGCTAAATGAACATTTCCACATTTGAAGTATAAATCAATAAGGGAATTGTTAACAAAGATATCGGTTTCGATCATGTTTCGTATCATGTAACCATGTGTGAATTTCCCGTACCGAAGTTGGGCTGATCTCGAACAAGCCATTATGATGCTGCTTAAAGTAGTTAAAGAAGGTTCAATCCCTTCCATATTCATCTTCTTAAAGAGTTCAATACAAGATTGGCTATTACCTATTGAACTATAACCAGCAATCATGGTATTCCAAGTGATCACATTCACATCCTTTTTCGGTATTTGCTCGAAAACCTCTCTAGCTATCTCTATACAACCACATTTTCCATACATATCAACAAGAGCAGAGCCAAGGAAACCATCCAAACCAAGCCCGGTTTCGACCAATTCTCGATGAATCTTCTTCCCTCTTTCCAAATCCATAAGCCTCGCACACGACGAGATAACAATAGTAAGTGTTACTAAGTTCGGTTCGAACCCATGGTCCCTCATTTTCTCAAACAATTCCAACGCTTTTTCAGCTTTCCCGTCTTGATAATAACAAGAAATAACAGTGTTCCAACAAGCAACATCTCTCTCAGGCATTTCCTCGAACACATGGGTAGCTTCCTGAAACATATTGCATTTAGCATACATGGTTACAACAGAGCTTCCAATAACAACATCAGACAAAAACCCAACTTTTATCAATTGGGTATGAATCATTTCACCATACCCAACAGCCTCCAACCCACCACAAGCTTTAAGCAAACTGGGATAAGTAAAACCATTAGGCTTCAACAAAGGGTATTTCCATAACTTATCGAAAAGCGTAACAGTTTCATCGAACATGAAACTCTTAGTGTAAGCAGCCATGAGAGTGTTCCATAAAGAAATGTCTGATGGATTGTCGATGGTATCGAAAACACG
Source organism: Gossypioides kirkii (assembly GCA_005610355.1). Lineage (NCBI taxonomy): Eukaryota > Viridiplantae > Streptophyta > Magnoliopsida > Malvales > Malvaceae > Gossypioides > Gossypioides kirkii. The sequence goes on from CP032250.1 coordinate 1,021,125, forward strand.
GCCGGCGGAGCGCTGTAAATTGCAAGAGAAGTAAAAGGTGATGAGGGTTTTGCACAAGGCAATGTTATTGTGGAAGCCTGAAGTGATTATTTTCTGGTGAATGAGCTTACCCTTTATTAAGGACTTGCAGGTTTTTAAAAGGGATAATAATTTTACAGTGTCCATTTAAAAAGGGTGATTGAATTTTTATCATTGAAAACGAAGACGTAGACGACTTAAAGCTAGTGTTTACGGCGGTTGAGGTGCAGATGGCTATGTTTTCCGGCGGTTCGGGTTATATTGAGTTCGAATGATTCGGGTTTTCAAGAGTATGTAAATTATTTCTAATTTGAGTTGTTTTGGGTTAAATTCAAAATCATTTCTCAATCCAATCACCAATCCGATCAAATTCAACCATCCTTGATGTAAATACCAATTTGAATAAAAAAATATACCAATATGAAAACAAACAAAAAAAAAGTCTTAAAGACCAAATCATGGTTTAAGCCTATAATCAATTAAATGATTATTGCTTTGTATTTATTAGACTAAATGCTCATTTAAGAGTTGCTCAAATTTTTATAAAAATGTTCAAATAAGAATTTTTCACACATTTCAATTTAGTTTGTAGTAAAAATTAAATAAATATTATCGCGTTTAGAATAAAACATATGATAATTAAAACAAATATTACTTGAAAAGGAAAAATAAATAAAAAAACAACAACATAATTTATTTATAATATAATTAATATTTATTCTTTATAGAAAATAAAAAATAAGAATTATGTTTTATGTTTTTTATTATTTATTATTAGAATTTTAATTCTTCACTTACATTTTCAATATATATTATGAATATCTTCATAAAAATATATTTGTTTGAATAAATAAATTTATTTAATTTAAACAAACAAATATACACATTTTTAAATAAATAAATACAAAAATAATTTTAGAATTTTTTAACCAACACAACCAAATACAAACAACCATGAACAAAAACGCGTTATTAATTCAAACTCGATTAATTTATGGCTCCTAAATAAACTATACATACCATCAGCATAACTAAAATTATATAAACCAAACAAAAAATGAAAAACTCCAATTTTTCCCTGCAGATTTTAACTTGCTTATGAATTTACATGGCAAATTGCTTTCAACAAAAGCCAGAAAACCCTAATAAAAATTTACATTTTTTTTTTGTCACCCCTCAAATCCAATCAAGTGGGAAAAAAATGATCCAAAAATAAAAAATCCCAAACAAACTTTTCTAATTATCTTCCTTTATACCATTATTGCTTCCCTTCAAACAACTCTTTGATCAACAATGGTGTCGTATGGTTTTGATCAATCAAAATCCCGATATCGGGATTGGAATCTCAGAAAGGCTATTGAATGTACAATCATAGGGTTACTACTTTCGTTGTGTTAATGAGCTAAGTCCTCGCTTCCGACACCGACGCTAGACTTTTCGATTGTCCGGACATTGTATTGTTCGTATACTCTTGCTCTGTTCTCTGCCCACCATTGTTCTGCTTGTTTCTCGCTGAACCGCTTACGACTGCATTCAAAGTTTTTACCAAACCGTTTCATTTTTCACCAAATCACAGACAAACCCTCAAATGCACTAGAAGTCAAATTGTATTTTGCCTCTAATAAAAAACTAAGCAAATTTAATCCCTATACGTTAGACCAAAGAGCAAACTGATTATTCTGTTAAAAATTTCATCCATTTCTTCTGTTAAAAGTTGATCTTTGTACATTGACATGCAATGTGTAACTATTTGATTATTACATTAACCACGCCAATTTTGTAACTGTCTAGTTATTACATTAGCCACACCAATTTTTTTTTTTTTTTTGTAAATAACCATGTCAATTTTTAATAGTAAATTTGGATGAAAATTTTAACTAAAAAAGTAGTTTGCTCTTTGATTTAAAGTACAGGGGCTAGTTTATTCATTTTTTAGTAAAGAAGACTAAATGCAATCTGACTTCTAGCACAGAAGCACAGGGGCCCCATGATACTTTTATCCAAACCCCCACTATTAAGGATTATAGCTTGTCAATGCAATAATGTACCTGAATCTGACTCGTTTGAGATCCTTGGCACCACCTGGTAGTGAGGTAAGTGTTATATACACACCAGGTTCATCTTGCTCAACCCATTCATTCTCATTTCGGGGTTCGCTTTCTTTTGTTCGGCCTCCACTTTTAGTAGCTGGTTCACTATGGCCTTGTTTGGTATGGCTTGTACTACGATTACCGGTGGTGTTGGATCCATTAGAAAGTAACTGGCCGCTTGATACGTTTGAATCTGGTTCTTGGTACACTATTTGACCATTTGGTCTTTCAAGAGAAACACTAGAGGCATCATTGGAAGGAGGGCTACAGCCAAACGAAGTAAATGAAGGCGATTTAATGTTCCGTGTGGCCCCAACAGGCAGTCTTTCAGCCATATCCTTTAACTGTTCAGCAAATCAAATATAATCTACATCATTACAAAGACATGATGAAAGTACTCGAAGTCCAACTAACCGACATGCCCGGTTTGTGACTTAAGGCAAGCTAAGAGCCTCAAACACTAATAAGAGGAAACAAAAGTATAAAAACCCAGAACATAGGAGAAGGAAAATTTAAACCATCTTACTTGTGCAGTAAGCGACTTGATGACTTCCTTTGCTGCTTTGCATTTTGCAGTCTCCTCCTCTGCGATTGCAACCGCCTCTTTCAGCTGTTTGGTTGTCCTTTCCAGCTCAGCTTCTTGAAGTTGTGCTTTACGTGTAAGATTTTCGACCTGAGAGATAAAAGATTGGTGATGTGTAATGAAATAAAATCCTAAATAACCATGCAAACAAGTTAAGAGCTTTGCTTTCTTTGGTAGACAAAGGAAACAAGAGTTAATCTTCTAAACCATAAAAATATCCGGCTGAAATTAACGTTAGCATCTAGCATTGTAATAGGAAGCCAAATATTGACTGTTGTTTCGAAAGAACTTGGAATTCACTATACAGCAATGCAGAAGCACCGGTTTTGATGCATTCATGCACTCACTTTAGACGGAAATCCATTGTGAGAACTCATCAGTCAAGCAAAACGAGCATTTGAGAAATCCATGGATTTAAAAAGGAAAATGCAAGGAGTGATCACACGGAGCCTTAGTTAAACAAGAATATAAATAAATCTCCAAAAGAGTATTGAAAGTATGGAAGAGAAAATACCTGTGCTCTTAATCTAGTGACCTCTTGATTAAGGCCATCGTTGGTCCTCTTAGCATCATCCACAACTATTTTAGGGGAGGTGAGACCTCCAAGTGTTGGGGTTGGTGTTGTTGAACGAGGAGGACTAGGCCGTCTTGATATTGGAGATGTCGCACGAGAAACGATTCTTGATCCAGGAACAGAAGCCGAGAAAAATTTCTTGGATGATCCAAATACCGGGTTAAATGACTTAGAAATATTAAGCGCCCCCCTTTGAGAGCCTCCATTTGGGACTGGTGAGACACGACTACTATTAAATTCTAGCTTCTTGTTTTTCTTTGATCGGCTTTCCCCTTGCTTAAATGACTCCATTGATGAAAATCTAGCAAGTTGAGCACGAGATCTAGAATCCAACTTATCGTCTTTATCAACAAATTCATTAGTCCCATGGTTTATGCTTCCTCTTCTACTTACAGAAGATTGTGATGATGCATCAGTTTCAATGGCTTTCCTCAGTCTATTAAAACAATTGTCACAGACACGATAAGGTTTGTTCGGATTTGGAGCCATGGAAGCCTTAAGGCACTTCTTACTGCTGCATGCATGACAAAAGACTAGTCCACAATTATAACAATTGTGACGTTTTCTTTTGAAATTAAATGGGAGGCGACACCCGGAACACATTGATTGATCAATGCCTGAAGCCCATTTGTGGAGACAGATTGCTGCAGTGAAGTTTGTGCCACAAGCAATACTTTTGACTTGCTTGTCTTTCAGAGCTTCTACCAATGTCGGGGAGTTCTTATCATCAACATTCCCATGACCTAATCGACCGTTTGCTCCTTTTCCCCAAGTATAAACTTCAGTTCTCAAAGTCAAAACTGCAACATGATAAGCACCACAAGAAATCTCCTCAACGAAACTCTTAGAAAGCTTTCCTTCAACACGGGTAGGAACTTTTCCATCAGCTTGTGGATTTCCTAGCTGCCCATAAACAGGACTTCCCATGGTGTAGACATGCCCTGATGTTGTAAGGGCAACTGTCAGACTGTGTCCACAGGCAACTTGACAAAAGTTTGGTTCAACAAGAGCAGCAACACAAGTAGGAACAAGTTTTGCTTCCTTATCGCCATGTCCAAGTCGACCTTTATCCCCATCTCCCCATGTAAATAGCTTCCCTGAGGAACAGTTGCTAGAACTTGAATTCCCAACCATGACTTCAACAACTGCAGCAGTATGCCACACTCCACAAGCTGCTCGGACAGTCCGGAGCCCTTTTAGGGATTCTACTTCCCTCGGTATTGAGACATTATTCCGATCTCCATGACCCAAAACACCAAATGTGCCATCACCAAAGGTAAACAATTGACCTGCAGAGGTTACAACAGCTGTATGCCAAGGACCACAAGATATTGACGAGACATGTATGCCCTCCAAGGGCCCATTCACTCGTTTTGGCACCCAAAGGCTTACCTCATTTCCATGACCAAGAAGACCAAAATTATAAGTGCCATCACCCCAAGTATACAAATCACCAGAAAGTGTTATAGCACAAGTATGGTACTCACCGCATGCTACAAGCTCAATGTTAGTATTACTCAAGGCATCAATAAGTTTTGGCTGCAAAACATCAGAGTCTACACCATGCCCAAGCCGGCCTCCAGATTCCTCTCCCCAGGAGAAAACCTCCCCCTGCTTGGTTACAAAGGCAGCATGTCGACCACCACAGGCAATATTCTGAACATCAAGTACAACCGCAGATTCTAAAGCTTTAGGCAGTAAAGAATCCATTTTGATACCGCAACTGCCAACTTTATCAAGTCCACCACCCAAAACACCATCCCCAGTGCCTTCACCCCAAATGAAAACATCACCCAGGGCATCACCATCATCATGACCAGATCCTTGGCTTGATGAACTAACTGCACTTGAAAGACTAACCCTAAAAGCATCCATTGCCATTGTCTTCATGTGGCCATGTACACTATCTGATCCTCCTGAAGACAAAGAATGAACTGAACCACTAGCGGACTCTGGAGGAAAGAAACCCTTGGGAGGAACAGCATATAATATTACATCTGAAAACGCCTTACCAAGACCATTCTTTGGAGGACTTTCATATGGACTATGAAGGCGAAGGTGATCTCCACCATCCTGAATTTTAAGTAGAAAAACATCTCAAATTCACAATCTTGTAGTGTTGAAAGCAGATTTTGTAGATAAAATAGAACCATACCTTCTGCAAGCTATCATTACTACCAAAAGGAGAATGTAAGGGTGAACTTCTTCTCGTGTATGTTCTAGGACTATTTACTTCAGAAGGAATGCCATCACTTCTTGATTCTGTTCTCCATTTTCTTTGACGGCTACGAGAGATTAATGCTTTTAAACCACTAAACCAGACTTCAGCTTCATCCTTGTCCTTGCAGATCTAGAATAATTTTATTAAGAAATTAAATAAATAAAAACTTTGACCCGTCTGTATACGCCACTGGAGAGGAAAAATGCAACAACAAATAACCAGATAATCGAGAAGTCATGATTAAAAAGAAGAAGATTCTTACCAAATCCAGTGATCTGTCATTATATATCAGTGAAAATGACTGGTACTCTTTCTCAGGCCGAGGATACCTTTGAAAGATAGGCTGGAAGAAATATAGACCATATTTATGAGTAATAGCAGAAAATTAAAAAAAAAATGAATATAGTCATCACAGTGTCACCAAGACAAGAGAATAAACAGAAGCCGCTATGGTCACAAAAATACACGCATAAGACCTAGAAATAAAAAGCACCAAGTATAGCATCACAGTTTCAAGGTTATAATTGTCTTAATTCTGCTATACAAATCCAAGTGCCAAAGTAACATGATCATAGTTTTAAAAACAAAGAATATGCAAATCCACATCATCATAGTTATAATTTAAAGGTCACTGCGATGTTTTTAACGTGATTCGAGTGTAGTTGTAATGCAATGAGCAAGCAAAAAATTGGAGTGAAAAGGAAAAACATATATTAACCAACTCAAATTGCAACTTCATTTGAAACTGGTGAACAAGGAAAAATATATATTAACCACTTACAGTGCGCTGCCCGGATATGATTCTAGATATTTGACTTAGTTTAAGATGTTTCTCCTCTTTCCCCGATAACCATATTAAAACTGACTCATCCTGAAAGAATAACAATCAACAATTTAGGGCTTTTATAAGGAAAACATAACTCATATTCAGCAGCACAATGAAAAGTACATGATCAACGATGCATATACACAGGCAAGTGATGGCTTCACTTTTTATCTTACACAAAAGGGTTTTTCAGCATTCAATGGAGGAATCACTCTAATACATAACAAGTCAATAAGAAGTGAAAATGAGTCGTGATGGCAAGTGGACTGTGCTCTCACCATTTGAGCAAGAAGTGAGGAAGGCACAGGAATGGTAGAACAAAGTTATAGACAAATATATGTGTTATCATGCAGAATAGTTTAAAGTTCATTCAAGTATAATTAGTTTGTGTTTCCCAAGTTGGCAATAAGAAATATGAATAGTCTTCTTACCGGAAGTTTTGAAACTGATTTCTCTCTATCTAGTACAAGTATCTCAGTCAGTTTCAACAACAAAGGAATAGCACCAAAGAGTACTAAACAGTAAACAACGTGAAGGGTTTCCACGCAGAATAAATAACTAGTTTGAACTTCTCAGGTCGACACTATGAATAGTATTGTATCAGCAACTTTGAACCTGATTTTCCTCTATATACTAGTCATTGCATAATTCATCACTTACAATTGCTAAAAGTTAAAACTACTTTACAAATATTGTTCTTGGCTTGAACATTGTGTAAATCATTCTCACATTTTCAACACGGACTAACCAACAATGAAATATATTAAAAGAAAATTTTTCGAGTATGTGACCTGAAAATAGGAAAGAACTTACATTTGAAAGGCGGAAGGGGCAAAATTTTGGCTTCCCTCTTCTTCCATACTTAAGCAGGCAAGCCCCTTTCTTCAAAGCAGTAATTGCCTGTCTCAAAAAGTACCCAATAGCCTTAGCAATATTTAGGACATTTGCAGGCAGGAAACATGATCATAGCTTCAAAATCAATTTACAGGTAGCATAATGATAAATTAATGAAAATATCCAAGTGATACGTCAAATTATTCAGAAAATATTCACTCCAATAGAAGGACAAAAAGAATTAATGGAAAGAAATTTTAGTGATTTCAGAAAAAAAAAAATGCTATGATAATATACTAAAAAGTTATTTCTGGTCCACCAGACACTTTTTCATCTGCAATAGTAGCACAAGCACATAGTGGTACATGGGATTGTAATTATCATGGACTTATTAAAAACCAGGCCATGTTAGAAATGCTAGCATATCTGAAATGCAACTGCATGTAACAATAAATGTCATATATATAGCATAATTAAAGGGTTAACCATGGATGAACAGTGAAGCAGAAAACACTAATCAACCAAGAAGTATCATTTCTCGAGTTGCATAACTAAGTTGTGGACTAAAGTGCAGCAGCAAGCTGACATACAGTAGCAGCATAATAAAATACATACAAATTTTACCAGTCATGGAGCATATCGATATTTCCATTTATTTGTCGCAAGAGCAGATTTAGCTACTTAGTGACTCAACTAGAAACTTCTAATATCATGGAATCAACATAATACTAAGATCAGCTGGTTTCTCCCATCTATTTTCATTTCAAAGTCCAAAATATTACAGTTATAAGCTAATATTTTCTTCTTTTTTTTGGTATGATCAAGGTATCATTTATGTTTGTTTTACAGTTCATGAAGACCAATCCTTTCAGGTTTCAAGGATACCCCTCCCAACAATGTTACCTCTAGGGTTTGAACTTAAGATGACTCATATTATTAGTAAGACTTCATCACTCCACTATTATTTCTACTTGCTCCTACAATTAAGCATAATATATACACACACAACAGAAATAAGCAAACATGTCAAAATATATGTAAACATAAATTATTAATCAAAATTTATATGAATATATATATATATTATGACAAAAGAAAATATAGGAATATTAACAGGTCTAGCATAATCTACTCGTATACATCACTTAACAATCATTAAGCAGCTCAATTTACCTCCTAAAAACAGCCCCAAATGAAAGGCAATTTAAAACAATAATCACAATAAAGAAAATCAACAAATTCGATCCAACAAGTACAAATAAATCAGCAAAAAGAAAAAGGAAAAAACAATACCTGTTCTGTGTCTCTTTCAACGGGGCCAGTTCTACTAAGATCGGAAGCCATCCTATCAGTTCTTGACATAAACCAAAACTACACTAAAAAAAATTCTCCCCAAAAAGAAATTGGGATCCAAAAGAAAATTAAAAACCCAGTCAAGAAATGTTAAGAACAAATTCATCCATTTTCAAAACCAAGCCCTTCCATCCAAAAAGACCCTTTACTTTTCCTTCCTCACCATAGCTAAACACTAACTTCAACCTCACAAATCCCATCCAATCTCCAAATAATTTGGATTCCACCATTAAGAGAATTTCACTAACCCCAAATCTTACTTTCACTTCTTATACCTCTTTTGAAGTTTCAATCATCGTAATCTAAAGTAAAAATGAAGAAAATTTTAGCTTTTTTGTATTGAAAGTAGCTAAAGAATGGGAATGGAGTGAAGGAAGTGAAGCGAAAATGGGTGTTTGGAAAGAGAGAAACTCTGGGAAAGCTTTGAGAAAAAACTGTTTTTAAGTAATAATATTTGATCTGATTAAAGAGTTCAGTGACAGAGAGACAGAGAATAAAGAAATGAGAGAAGAAAAAAAGGTGAAAGAGAGAAAAAAAAAAGGATAATGCAAATTCCAAAAAATACCCATAAAAAATTTTATTCTGAATTTCATTATTTTGATACTTTTTTTTCTTTTATTTTCCTTTGCTTAACTTTGCAGTGAATTTTTTTTTAATTTTCTTTTTTCTGTTTGGTGACTGAGAAAGTTGTTAAACAAAAAAAAAGTAGAAAAGACAGTGAAATGTAAATAGTAAAATCCTAGTCAAACTCTTTTTAATAGAAAAAAGTAAATATATAATTAAAAAAAGTAAATATAACATTATTTTGCATAAAAATACTTTTTATTATAAATAAAAGGTTTTATGTGCAAATTAGCTCCTAAACTATATTTTAATTTTTAATTTGGTCCATAACTTTTTTCGACAGAAATAGTGGCTAAATTATCCCTATTTACCCAAAAAAACAATATAAGTCAATAATGATGTGAGACATATGCCGGAACGAAGGTAGAAAATATTTTTGGGAGGATCAAAATTAAATTTTAATTTTTACGATAGTAAAATATAATTTTATCATTTGAATGATTTATATCTTTATAATTTTTAAATGATTAAATCAAATTTTTATTATTTTCAATGGGTTTATTAATTTAAATTTTTAAAAATTTTAAATAACCTAAATAAAATTTTTTCCATTTTAAAGATAATCAGACCCTTAGCAGCTCTCCTAACTAGACCCCTGATCATGTGTTTTTATTAGAGGTCGTACTTTTTTTTATAAAATGTGACAAAATTAATAGTTTAAATATCACTTCTAAAAAATCTATAGGAACCAATTTGAGAATTAGGATATAGAGTTCAAGGTCAATTTATGAATAAAGCCTACGTAAAATTTGGTTAAAACATGTGTTAGTCCCTTATTTTGATAAAGTTTTCAATGTAGTCCCTATGTTTTAAAAGTAATTTTAACATTTTAATTTTAAAATATCTTTTTATTTAAAAATTTTAGTCTAACTATCAGTATTGTTAGTCAAATTTTCCTTACTATAAGTTTTGCTTACAAAATTTATAATAATTTGCTTGTGAAGTTGTACGTTTACGTAAGTATTTTTATGATAAATTTTGACAAAAAAATACTAACTGTTTAATCTATTGAATTACTAATTTTAAATTAAAAAAATAATATTTTTAGTTTTTAACAATTTTATTATAAGTTCTGATCATATTTGCTCTTGTTGATATAATGCCTAGAACAACTCATAACTCCACCTCAACTCATAAATAAGAGGATAATGCACTTCAATGCACTCGGTTCCATGTCCTCTTATATTGACAACAATATCCATACCAATCGAATTAAGATTCAATCGTTTCAATTTTTAACTTTTAAATATATTGATGACATCACAAGTAAAAGGATTGATGGCACATTTTTAACTATAAAATTACACATTTTTCTTTATTTAATTCTATCAAATCTCTCTCCCCAAGTGAAGTGTTGTATGATTGAAATCATATTTGAACATTAAATTATTGAAGTTTGTGTAATTAGATTTAATTAAATTTATTTATTTAATAAAAATGTTGATATATTATTAAATTTAAATTTAAATTTAAAGTTTGCAATATTAATTAATAAAATATAAAATTATTCGAATTAGGGCTAAATAATTTCAAATTACCCATTGTTAGGTCCAAAAATATTAAGAGAGATGAATTAGTATTTTAATTTTCTTTGCAAATTTTTCTAAATAATAATGAAATGAAAGAAAAGGTAAGACGATTCGATTTGTAGTGGTTCAACCACAATTGTCTACCTCCACTAGCTTCATATACTTCACTAAGGATTCCTCAATTCATTATACTTGAATTATTACCTCATAAGGAAAAAAGTTTATACGTTTACGATCCATATATTTTTCACAAAGCTTAGATAGAATTTTATCCCCCTAGCTTTTATGGCTAAACTAGAACGTTTATTAATATTTATGGACCAATTTACAATTAGTGATATGAAAGAGAGTAAATAAAGAGACCTCTATAAGGTATCTGTTAACAAAAACTAATGGTCCCTTTGGATAGGCGGTGCGTTTACCTGTGATTAGTGTAAAAACAACGATGGTAGTGACATTAGATATTGTAGCGTAAGACAAAAAAAAAAGCTAAACGCATTGCACTGGAGGTAAACGCCTATCCAAAAAGGTCTTAAGCTCTGAAAGAAATGAAATGAGAGTGATAAAAGATCTAACAATAAGCTTTTAGAGAATATTTACAAGAGAAATGAAAGAATAAAGATTTGAATACGTTTCTCTTTATGCTTAGATATTTCTCTCTTAAGTCTTGAAGTGTTTTTTAAGTGTATTTATATCGAAGAACAAGTTTGTAGACGTTTATAGCTATTGGGGATGAATTCTAACCATTGGAAATATTAATTTCCGACTTAAAATTGGCTCTGCATGTCATGTCTTGAGACCTAGCAAGATGTCTCAAGACATGCAGACTTTTGTCTCAAGACAACAGCCTCTGGAGTAAAATTTTACATCGATGTTTTCTTGTCTCGAGACATATAACTGTATATCTCAAGACTTGCATACCAAAATCTCTCAAAAACATTCTAGACACCTTAAAACACTTTGATATTAAGCAAAAAAAAATACTTAGATAAATTAAAACATATTTTTAGTATTTTAGAAGCCTTTGAAAATGATTGATAAATTTTCAATTATATTTTCAGGAAATATTTTAGGGCATATAATACATAAAAAATTTTATTATAAATGTTGTTATATCAAACCTAACAACTCGAGTTTGATCCGATAATAATTGTACTTAATTTGAATGTTTTTCATATTAAACATGACTATTTTTCACTTATTTTTATTTTCATGGATATAATTATTTAAATATATAAAAATTAAAAATATTCTTAAAGAATTGCAAATTTAGTTATATTTTATATTAATATTAAAATCACTAGTGTGAAAAAAGAAAGTCAAAGTTTAGTTATACTAATTTTATATATATTGCATGAACAATATTTTCACCTAATTCTTAAATTCTATTTAAAATTCAAAACCAAAAACAAAATCATTTAATTTATTAAAATTTATTTAAATGTATAATGTGCTAAAACATAAAGCAAAAAATAAGGTCATATTATAGTAATATATACAATTGTATAAAAAATAACACTAATTCTGTTAAGTATTTATTTATTTTTATTCTTCATATTCATTTTACGATTTATGCTCGGATTTCGTGATTATTGTTTTTATTTAAATTTTTTTTGAATAATCTCATTATAAATTTTGATTGTATCTGCTTTTTTTTGACACAATGCTTAGAACTACTTATAGCTCTTCCCCAACCCATAAATAAGAGAATAATGCGCTTCAGCGCACTTGAACCACGTCCTTTTGCATTAACAATAATGTCTAGACCAATCGAATTAAGACTCAATCGTTTATTATTAAATGGATGAAAATTATATATTCAGTTGAATTTTTTTTTCAACAGATTATCATATAAGCTCTTAGTTTTAATTCGTAGAACATAAAATATTTAAAAAAATTGTTTATGCAAATAACAAATTCGAATTTGATAACTATTAATATGTTTAATTATTGTTTGGTTTTATATTTGTATTTAAAAGTTATATAATAAATTTGAATCATTAGTAGGATAATTATATATATATATATAAACTATTACAAAGTTATAGACTCAAAACTGATGTAGATAATTTATTAATTGACACGTAGATAATAATTATTTTTTAACCATTTTAAATAAATAAAATTTGAAAATTTTACTTTAGGTAAGAAAATAAAATTATATAAAACTATCTTAAAGATAAATAATATTATCATAAATATAAATATTATTTATCTTAATATTTAAATTTGTTATTATTATATTTTTAAAAATTATCATTATAATTTAATTTAAATTTAAATTTTATTCAAAATTTTATTTTAAATCTTTTCATTAAATTTAAAAATTATTAGACAATATGTATTATTTAACTTAAATTTAAAACAACTAGATATATAAATTTTAAAATTTAAAATTCTAAAAAATTTATATAAATGTCTAAAATTATTTTAATTTCTTCAAATTTAACATATCTTTTTTTTTTATGTATCATGGATTCTTTTAAATTTTTTAGCATTAAATTAAAAATAAATTGTATTTCAATTAATATATACTATCAACCCGTACATCGTACGAAATATATATATATATATATGGAATCTCTATTTTTATCAATATTTTTTATTTTTTAAATTTAATCATCTCACCTTCAAATATTCTAAATTGTATGTCCATAAAATTCAAAAGTAGATTAAAATAAAAAAATATTTTTAATTGACATGAGAATTTTTAAAAAATTAAATTAAATTAAATAAAAAAATGGTGAAGAAGCATATGGCATTAAAAGGGTGTGGGTTGATTGAAGTTTGTGATATACATCCATTAATGGCTCACCACTTTTGTTTTTGCAGCCCCTATTTTGATTGAGACCAACACCACCCCACCTTTTGAATTGTAAAGAAGTAAAATAATTAGCCACACAAATTTTAAAAAATAAAAAAGTTTTTTAATGAAAAATTTGAACACAATATGAATACACGTAAAGACATAGCCATGGATAAGTAGAGAGGTCGATCTTCACCCTGATAGTAAAATGACGATTTATTTTTGAACAATTTCATTACAGGTTCTGATCATTTATATTATTTTTTGACACTATGTTTAGAACTAAGCATAGCCCCTTCCCAACCTATAAACAGGAGGATAATGCGCTTCAATGCACTTGAACTCACTAATCTGAAACAAAGTAATAAATTGATTGAATCAAATTGAATCAATAATCAACTAGTACACTAATCCGAAACAAAATAATAAATTGATTAAATCGGATTTTTATAAATTTTTAATGATTTATTCAATTTGAATCGAATGAATCAACCAGACTGATGATCTATAATATTAGTTTAGCCATTTACTTAATTAAAAAAACAATCATAAATATTAATTTAAATTAATTGTGCTCATGATAAAATATTTTAAAATTTAAATTGGTCCCACATGATAAGACTACTATTTAATAGATAAAATTAAATTTTATTTCAATTTAATTATATAAACATTAATGTAAAAAAACCATTCATTAATATCTCATAAATTTGAAATAATAAAAGTTAGTTTTTTTAATAATTTTATTATAAATTCTGATTATATCTGTTTTTTATAATACGTGAAACTAATCATAGTCCCTCCTCAACCCATAAATAGGAAGATAATACGTTTCAGCACACTCGTATCCAAATCTTCCTACATTAATAATAATACTTATGCTAATCGAGTTAAGATCCAAACGGCTAATTTAAAAAGGTTTTTATACTTTGAACCTGTTAATGTTTGGTCCATTTCATAGCTTGATTTTAGGTTACTTTTTATTAAAAATATGAAATGTCAATGTAAAATATATTTATGTGTGGTTATGAGATAAGGATTGGTCCTTTGAAAAGGGGAAAAATTATGTTTCTTTTTGAATTTCGTTATATAAAAAAAAATGATGAAACCCTTCTTTTATAAAGGAATCAAAATTATTGAGTTGGTAAAACATCAATTTTATTATTATTTCCTTTTTTTTTAAAGAGTAACTTTTTTGATAAATTTGATTTTTTAATAAGTTGGTATCTTATAATGGTTAATTCAGATTATAAATATTCATACATATATATATATATTAATTTAGAATTTTTTTTAAAAGGATTGGAATTGAACTATAAATTTTAGAGAGATCAAAATATAAATTTATCATATATTAATTTACGTTTTTATAATTTATAAAATGATTAAATAGGATTTTTTTTCCATTTTAGAGGAGTTAAAGTGTAATTCTACCTTATATTAATTTATAATTTTATCATTTATGAAAGGACTGAATTGTATTTTGTTTTCATTTGAGGGTTGAATTTATCTCCGAATATATATTCATTTTTGAGCTTATGGTATCCGAAAGCTACAAGAGTCCAGACTCAATCTAGAGTTCGACCATGCCAAACTCCATTTTTAAAGACAAGCTCTTTCAATGTTGTTGTTTTCATTTATAATGCTTAAACTCAAGACATTGATTAAAAGGTATCAAATTCTTTACATCTAATTGACGATGGTACATTATATATTACATATATAACAGATAAAAGATTAAAATGCACCCAAAATCGCTAAGCTATCGGTAAGTTTGTATTTTGGTTACTAAACTTCAAAAAGTTACAAAATGATTATTAAACTAATCGAAAGTTTTTATTTAATTCACTGGACTATTAAGTATCAAATAATTCAATGACCATTTTATTACTTTTTTAAACTGAGTGACCAAAATGTAAACTTACCAATAGTTTAATAAACTTAGGGTATGTTACCCATAAAAAATTATTGTTAGGTCTTGAAATTTCAACATTTTTTTTGAACAATTTTATTATAGGTTTTGATCATGTCTGCTCTTTTTGACACAATGCCTAGAGCTACCTATAGCCCCTCCCAACCCATAAATAGAAGGATAATACATTTCAGCGCACTCAAACCCACGTCATCCTAATACTCATATCAATCGAACTAAGCCTAAATCAACGAAATTTCAACATTTTTATTTATAATATATCCTAAAAAAAGGAAAAAGGCAAAAGATATAAGAAAAAAAAAGAATCTAAATTATATTGTCCAACAATTAAGTTGGATGGTGTAGAATGAAGGGTTGAGTGGTTAATTTTTGTCCTTTTGAGGACAACCCCATGTTCTAAGCATGTTTTTTCTATGGACCACCCATGCAACTCAGTTTTAAAAGCTATTTGTCCTACAAATTTTGATAATTTTATTTACTTCGATTTAATCCAATTTGATAATAAAATTTTAATTTTAAAATTAGGGGTAAAGATTAAATTGGATTTGTGGATTACACCGATTGAATTGAAAATTGATGAATTATTTGATTCGATGTAATATATCAACTCGAGAAGATGCTATTGAAGATTTGGTAGAAGCAAAGGCGGCTCTAGTAGTACCATGTCTTTGCTCGTCTCGAGAGTTTTTAATAAATATAATTTTTACTTTTACTCATAATTCCTCGCAACTCATAAATCGAAAGAAAAATATGCTTAATCGCGCTTGAACTCGTGTCATTCTGATTGTTGCTAGAATAATGATGCCAACTGCGTTAAGGCTCAATCTAAAATATTTGGATGTGGAAATTGAGTGTACCGCTTTATGCTGTGATTTCCGAATTGCAACATTGCAAGATAGATCTTTTCATGACAAGGCAACACTTAGGGGAGAGCAATTTTCGGTTAAAACTGAGAAAACCAACTCAATTGGTTTAGTTGGTTTTGGTTTGGTAGTTTATGCGATTTTTCAGTTACGAGTTTGATTTTGTTGGTTATTTTAATCGGTTATTGATGTTTAAAATTTTCAACTAACCCAATTAAAAAAAACCAATTTTATTTAATATGTATTTAATTATTTGAAATATATTTATAATTTATAATACATGAAATAAATATAATTTATTCAAGCCTAATTAATAATTAAAGTCGATTAAATCGAGTAACCGATTAACCTAAAGTGAAATTTGCAGCTATCATTTGGTCATATGGTAAAGTGTATATTTAAAGGTTTTCTTCATTTTTGTCACATGGTCAAACCTTATTTTTTAGATAAAAAATAGGGTAGTTGGTATCATTTCGTTATTGGTCATATCGGTCGGTATATATCGTTTTGTTTTTAATTTTTATTAAATAATTTATGTTTTATTTGATTGAAATTTTAAAATATTTTAATAGTTTTAACTAACATCAATTTGTATCTTTGCGTATTGGTCTGTGTTGATTGATATAATATTTTAATATTTTAAACTAAATTTTATCTTTTTTAATCTTCACGGTTTTAAAATTGAGGTATATTTTGCATGTATATATAATATATGAAAAATATTTTTAAAAATAATGATAAATCTGGAAATGTATGTCAATACTAAATACGTAAAATAAAAAAGATATGTCTACCCCTACAACACTAATTAGGGTAAATTACATCAAGGTTACTAAACTATTGGTACGTTTACGTTATGGTCACTCAGCTTCAAAAAGTTACAAAATGGTCACTAAACTATTCGAAAGTTTTCATTTAAGTCATTAGATTGTTAAAATCGTTGTTATATGGCATTTTCTGTTCGCACCACTTGCATAAATTGAAAACTCTCATTCCCCTTTCTTCTACAGTTTAGTTTCTTCATAAAATAGCTTTAAACATCATGAATTTGCAAATCAAACTCCAAACAACTTTATTCTTCGATCATCGATACTGATCGTCAAATCGACTTGGCTGCCTGTATGTTATTCTACTCATCAATGGGTACCAACCCACCGTATTGATCTTCGAATCATAACTTGGAGCTCACTTGTCAAACTTCTTTTAAAAAAGAAAAACTTAACAGCCCAGTGAGTTAAATAAAAGCTTTTGAATAGTTAGTGACTTAATTCGAATAATTCACTGATCATTTTGTAACATTTTAAAGTTGAGTAACCAAAAAATAAATTTACTAATAGTTTAGTAACCTTGGTCCCTACTAACTACATCAAAAAAAATTCAAAAAGAATTTATTTTAATTAATTTATACAATTTCTCTTTTGACAAAAGAATTTAAAGAAAATATTTTTTTTTTGGTTGAAACATAATCTCATTATAGGTTCTTATCATATATGCTCTTTTTGATACAATGCTTAGAACTACCCATAGCTCCTCCCCAATCCTAAAGTAAAAAGATAATGCGCTTCAACACATTCGAACTCGCGTATTCCTATATTGACAATTGAAATCAAGCTAAGATTGAATCGACAATTCAAAGTAAATAATTAAATTGCCTTAATAAGTAAGTGAACATTGATTCTTAATTATGCCCAGTTGGATAATTGGGTTTATTTGGACAAACCCAAAAAGAAACAGTCAGTTGGATTTTCAATTGGGTATGTTTGGGGAAAACCCAAAAAGTTTTTTTTAGTCATTTTTGATAAACCGAAAATAGAAAACATGATAATCCCGTATGTTGGTATGATGATCAAGGTGTTCATCACTTCAGATGTAGTTTGAGTTTGAGTTGCGCTAATCGCGTTACTGTTAAGGTTTTATCATTCTCTTATAATTCATCAAAAAAATAGAAAACATGAGTTACTATACCATTTAGTACTTAGAATTTAATTTAAATGTTCAATTTGGTACCTAAGTTTTATGTCCCAATTTGATACCCAGACCAAATGGCATCATATGGATCAACGATGTTTGACACGCTTGCTCTAGTAAAAACAAAATAGGTATTTAATTGGGACAAAAAAATTCAAGCATCAATTAAAAAAATCAAGTACCAAAATGAATATTAAAATCAAACTCAAGTATCAAATTGAAAAAAAAAATTAAGTACTAAATTGAATATTGAGTAAAACTTGAGTATCCCTATATATATATATATATATATTATAAGGCTTCAAAATATAAATTAAAATACGTTATCCTATATTTTAATAAAGTTTAAGATTTAGTACGAATAACTAAAATTCTAACAATCAAATTCTTAATGTTTTTTTACTTTAAAAATTCTAATGACTTGGTTAACATATTATGTTCTTAATTATTTACGTCAAGAATTGAATATTGAAAAATTGAAAAATCAAGTGTTTAAAAAAATTAAATATAAAATATAACTGAGTTGTTTAATAAATGTATTTTTTAATGCTAATAAATGTAAATTTTAAATTATGAAAACTATTTAATTTAGATTTTTATCTTTATTTAAAAGAGATAATATCACTTTTGACCCTGAACTTGACAAATAGATCTACATTGGCCCCTAAATTTTTTTCAATCCATTTTGACTCCTGAACTTGACAAATATTTCAAGGACAAAATACAACGAACAAAATTGCTCTCTCAGCCTAATGTACAAAAACTCCATGTGCCGATTTTTACAGGCCTCCGAGGAGTCGATATAATCCCTAGCCTTTTCTCTACAAACCATTCGGCCATTCACGTCGTGTCAACCCGAGGAAGAACTAGTGTCTGCGGTTTCGTCTTCACTGAAGCTTGATGGTACATCCATGGAAGGTCTATACATGAAACATGTAAACACAGTCCAAAGCTGTGGATGATGAATACAAGGTAATAAAAATTGATGGACCGGGGTGAGGTAAAAATGTATAACAAGCTGACCTTTTAGTCGGATTCGTTGACAGAGGGGATCTCGGTCGCGGGAAATCGACATTGACTTGCTTGGCACCCTTTGAGATACAAAAATATCAGTGCATGATATGCGAATTTAACCCAAAGCAAGGCCTTTAACCAAAAAGATTTTTTTGAGGATGGCCAAAATTAAGTAGTATGTTTTTAAGAGAGTTAAAATGTAATTTCACAATTTTACTAGTTCTTTATAATTTTTAAAAGACTAAATTAAAACTTTATCATTTTGGGGCCAAAATGAAATTTTACATTTTAGGGGGAAAGGGGACCTTGCCAGCCCCCTAGCGCCGCCCCTGACCCAAAGTTGACTAAAAGCTTGAACTTACTCTCGATTCCTTTGTTGGATCGATTTTTACTCCTACAGGATACTGCTTTTTCGGCTTCCGTTGTCCACCAAGTTTCTCCACCTGCGTAAAGAAAATGAATTTTCAAGCCAAAACATTCACGGCACAAAACTGTTGAAAGACGAAGCATATGTGAGGAGAAATACCTTTGCCATCCTTGCACCCGGGGACTCGATGCATCCGCGTTTAGAATTCGAAGTTTTAGATGGGATTTTGTTCTTCGGGGTCTTATACGTACGATTATCGTCGTCATGCAAACAAGTCTTTTCTTGTTCATTATCGAGTTTCCCAACATTGGGGCCAGGATGGTTAGTGAAAGAATCCGGTCTCATCCTTTCAACAGCAAGCTTAGAGCTCACCTTACTTCGTTTGCCATCGATGGTACCGGCATTTTTGGCCGAACTTCTGTGGATATCCGATGAAGAGTTCTGGCCCGGGAATGAGTTAAAATGGGACTTGTATAATTGATGACGAGATTTCTTGTTCCGTCTTTCGGACCCGTACTTGGTTTTGAAGGTTGCATTCTCCATATACGGATCCTGAGAACTCGTCTTCGAATTATGCACTTCATTTACCTACGAGGGCATTCGATGAACAAAACACCGTATCATAAGACTCGACAGGATTTGAATATGACACCTTAACATCATAGTTATTTCAAATACCGATTGAACCGGTAAAAATGAACTCTTCCTAGTGTTCAACACCGTTTAGCATGGCCATATTGTTACAGGATGTAATGTAAATATAGTCTGCATATCCACTACATACACATCAAAACATGAAAAAAAAATGCATTCAAGAGCCAACTTACAACATTAAGATTCGGCTGCTTCATAGCTCCAGAGATACGAGGAGAACGGGGCTGTTGTTCAACATCTACCGGCTCTGATGACGCAAACACGAAATTCAAATATTCATGATTCTATAAAAATTGTGAATATAGCAAACAGATTTCGGTATTGGACTAACCACTGACCGCCTTGCTACTCGGGAATTCAAATGCACCATTAGGAAGTGAATCGAAATCAGTAGCAAGTAACGGACCATCTTCTAGATAATACCTCCCGAGCTGCCTCTTAACAGCAAGAATAGCAGGATTTTCACTCTCACCCTTAACCTTCAAATATCCCGATGGCTTATAAACCGTGTTTTTAGTTGTCCTTGGGTTTATCTGCGTAATGGCTCCGTTTTGTCTAAGTTTAGCGTCATAAGGACCCCGATTTTCGGAAAAACACATATCTTGTAAAGACGAACTACTTTCAGAAGATGTATCTTCCATACGAGCATCATATGGATTTTGATGATTCCTATGGTCATATACGTGATCAGTAGCTAGAAACTCTTGGCTAGAAATCCTTCCACTTTCAACCTCCCTCGGATCGGTATTCCTATAATCCTGTTCCTTGATACTACCAGAAGAATCTTGCCGGAGTCCACTACCACGATCCTGAATAATGCCACTAGAATGATCCAATCGCCCATTAACATATTCATCTCTCTTTTTGTCTTTTAACCTTCTGTGACAAAACCAACTAGATATTTGCTTTTCGGTCAACCCTACTTGAACTGCAATTTGTGCTTTCATTTCATCGGAAGGAAACCGAAGCTCTGAAAAAACACCCGAAACTCTGTTTTAAACATAATGGATGGATACATTTAAATAAGATGAGAAATGAAGAACTATATAATACCTTTGTAGAATTTCTCCAGAGCCATAACCTGAGCCGGTGTCTTTACGATTCGTTTCTTATTCACGTCTAGAGAAACTTTATTCTCTTCAGTCTGCACTTCACCTGAATCAAAAAAGAGTGCATAGAAGTAGAAAAAAAAAAGTAATAGATTCAATAACATTAAGCATAATACGAGAAGAAGTACAATGTATACTAGCCAACTACATAAAATAGTATAAAAATGAGAATGAGGGCAATTCAGATTAACGAAAAGTAAAACAAAAACCTCACGTAAACTACTCCGAGTCAGACGAACAATTTCACTATATTCCTTCTGCCATTTTAAACACCTATATATAAAAAAGAACAAAAAATTGATATCTTCATTCTTAGATTCTTTCATATCATTATTATAGCTCCCTGAATGTAACCTGGAAAATAATACAACTAAACCTATAACCAAATACATGATCTTATGACCTTTCTAGAAATTGCTGTTAGCTAGCATCTTCCCCATTAGAGAACTCTTGCATTTCTCGTCCCGAATTCCAGAAAATGAACCAAATGAACAAGTTCATGGATCAGTTGTTGGATTAGTGAGGCATACAAATCATCTCAAAATCCATCAACCGATCATATTTGCGTAAATTTTCAGACTTTTGCATAAAACCCTTAATCTGGATTACGCTCGAAACCTAAAACATGATTCAAAGGCGATGTCATTCATTGATACAATCACTTATCAATACAAAAACAATCTAAGGTAACATGCAACAATTCAAAACGAATAGGCGGGTCGTAGCACGAATAACTCTAGAAGGCCACATTTTATCTTTCTCTCGAACTGATCTCTCACGTTCGAGAGAAATAACCGATGGAAACACGCAGCATTTTAAGCACAAGCATCGGTTGTCCAAGCCTCTTGGATCCAGCTGTCCTTCAACCTCGAATATAAAAAAGAACAAAAGATTGATATCTTCGTTCTTAGATTCTTTCATATCATTATTATAGCTCCCTGCAATCTAACATACAGAAAACAATACGACTAAACCTCCGACCAATACACGATCTTATACACAATCTTCCCCATTAGATAACTTCTGCATTACCAAGAACACGATTACACTCGAAAATAATACAACTAAACCCTTTATCCGGATTACCCTCGAAACCTAAAACAAGATTCAAAGGCGATGCCATTAATTGATACAATCACTTATCAATACAACAAACAATCTAAGGTTCATGATCTAATGGCACTTCCAATTTGCAACATGCAACAATTAGAACTGAATACCACGCATTTTTCGTCGAATAACTTAATAAAAACAAGAGCTGCCATGGACGAATTTCACAATGGTTCAAACTTCCAAGTGATTAAAACAACATTCAATCATAAGAAATTACGATTATAAACAACATTTCTAAAGGAAATATTCAACCATGATAATAATATTTGAAGAACAAATGAATTATTACAAGAATAAATCTCACCTTCAAAACAAAATTAAATAATTGATAAAATAAAACCCAAGCAAATAAAGACAAAAAAACCAAAAAATATATAAAAAAAATCATAGTTTTTTTTAAATGCTGGAAAAAATATAGATCATGGCTAGAATTTCTGTACTCCATTTTCTATTGAACCAAACAATACACCCCCTTCAAAATTTCTCAGTGCATGCAACTTTTAAACACCAAAAAACTCAAAATTGGAAGCATTAACCAATACAAAAAAAAAATACCAAATCTTTGATCTAAGCTTTGAGGAACAAAAGCATTTACCTTCCATGGGTTCTGAATTTTCCCCCCTTTTTTTCTGGGTACCCCTTTATTTTTGTTTTTCCTTCAATATTTGGTCCTTTGACTCGATTTCAAAAAGGGAACCACCAATTCAGCGAATTCAAAATCTGGGTTTTCAATTTTGCAATTCTTTCTTTTTCAAGAGATGGAAAGAGAGAGATTGTGATGGAAAAATGAAGAGAACAAAAAATAAAAAAGAAGGGAAGTGTTTGTTTGTTTTTGGGGTGTTTTTTGTATTCATTTCCATTTTGTTTTCGATTATTTGAAGAATTTAACGGTTGTAGTTTTGTTTTGGTTTTGGATTTGTATTTAATTAAAAACCCAGATTTGGCTTTTGGCTTTTTCTTTTCTTTTTCAATGGTTTGTCCATTCTTTTTTTAGTCACCATTTTCTTCCCCAGAAAAATCAAATTTTGTTTACCAGTAGGGGTCAAAAGATTAGAAGTCTAATTTTGCTACTAGTCCCTATACTTTTCAAATATTTGAAATGTAGTATCTCGTTTAATAATTGAAGTGTGTTATGATACTTTATATCACCAGTCCAAAACCCAAATGGGTTCAGACTGGATTCTATCGAGCTCGTGCATCAAACTCGTAGGATGAGTACCTATATTCTTCTGCGAAGTAACACTTGAGATTCCGTATTGGACCGCAATAAAATATGTGTTGACATGCATGAAATCTACCTAGTATATCATACCAATGAACAATATCGATATTATATAAATAGGCAAACCTTACCATATAAGAGAGACAGAGAAAAACACTAAACAAAGTGTAATTGATAAAACCATTAAATGAGTTTCATTGAATTGGATTTCGTGGGTAAAAGTATCATGGTGACCCCTGTACTAGAGGTCAGCTTGCATTTGATTTCATCTACTAAAAAATGGGTAAATTAGCTTGTGTATATTAGATGAAAGAGCAAATTGATTCTTTCTATTAAAATTTGCATCCATTTGTTAACAGTAGAAATGGATAAAAGTTTTAACAGAAGGACAAATTTACTCTTTGATCTAATGCGTAAGGACTAATTTACTCATTTTTTGAGTAGATAAGACAAAGTGCAATCCAACTCTTAATACATGAACCTTTATGTACTTTTACCGATTATGTGATATTTCTTTTTAAAATAAAAATAAATCGGATAAAAGTATCATAAAGGCCCTTATATTAAGAGTTGAATTGCATTTTGACTCCTCTACTAAAAAAGCGACAAATTAATCATTATATGTTATCAAAAAGTAAATTAATCATTTTGTTATCCATTTCTACTATTAAAACTAGTCTCTATATGTTAGCGTGAGGTACACACGTGCCATTATTTGGTTATTTTGTCAAGCATGCTACTTTTTAACAGTAAAAATGAATGAAATTTTTAATAGAAATGATCAGCTTGCTCTTTAATCTAATGTCCAATGACTAATTTACCTATTTTTTCAGTAAAGAAGGTAAAATGCAATCTAACACCCAATACAAGAACCTCCATGTTATTTTGACTAATAAATTGGTTTTCATTCTACTTCTTTAAAATAATATTAAACGATATTATAATCTCATGTTTATATTTGACAAAAGTTATACATTTTTATATCGAGAAGTAATTGTGTTAACATTTTGGTGTTTTTTGGGGGCTACTAATGTGATGAAAGTTAATTGTTGATATTATAGGTTTGAATTCTTGATGATTTTATTAATATAATAAATTTAGTCTAAATTGTGAATTTATTTATTTATTTTGTTAAATATAATCTGATGGTTGTGTGTGTTTTAGTTTATGGTTAATTTTATGAAAATTAATTGTTATTATTGTTAGTTAATTATGAATTTTCATCAAATCAATCTTAAAAATCGAATTAAACATTAATAAGTTAAGATTATTACTTTTGAGTATCAAAACGTATAATTTTCACTAAATACAGGTGCTACATTACAAAAAAAAAAAAGGTTGACTATGAAGCCAAAAGACGTATTAAGCACTGTCAATTAGACCTCAATTAATATATCAAAGAGTAAATGGACTAAATTATTGGATTAAAAGTAAAGGGACTAAATTTTAAATATGTGATAGTATAGAAATTGAGAACAAAATTAGACCAAGATTAAAATTGATAAGTGGATTTGGATATTCAAATGCATACCCACATTTGTTATTCGGATAAGCAATGCAAATTCAAATAATAGATATCTGAAATAACTGTCCTCATCTGTTTGAATATACAGTAAATAGTATTTTTTTTTTAAATTTAAGTTCAAATATTATCCAAAATCTTAATCTAAATTGTGACCCCACATGGGAGAGTAGAGTTGTTCATGTGCTGAGCAGAGGCTCGATTTCAAAAATTTTTTATGCCTAAGCTTATTTTCAAGTCAGCTTAACCCGTCTAAAAAATCCATTTTAATGTTCAAAACTTAATAAAATATTCAAAAAATAATTTTTTAATTGACATTTTTGTAACTAATTTTAAAATTTAAAAATATTTTTTATTATTTAAATTGAAATCGAATCGAATTGAATTGAGGTACAAAGTCAAGTTCGGCCTATCGGACTAGGTGGGCTACCCTACCATTGGACAGGTCTGGTAGGTAGCGATATAAGGCCAACCCTACCCATTGGGCCGCACCTATACATTTTTTTCTTTATTTGGATTTTTTTAAAAATAAATTTTAAATTTATTCATCAATAAAAATTAAATAAATATTAATGAAGATTGTATTTAAGATTGAAAATCTGGATTAGATCTATCTTAGAAAATTTTGGGATTATTATGTAATATTTTGGTTTTTGAAAAAATTAAAACCCAATTGGATTTTTTTTTAATTTTTTTAAGAATTAAAATTTAGTAAAAGAAGTCTATTTAATATCCTTTTGGTAACTAAACTCTCGATCTTATAATTTTCTTTACTTTTTCTTTAGATTCAGGCTCGATTCTGGATGTTATTTGAAAGTGTAGTCGTTTAAGGTCAAAGGTTAGAAGAGATGCAAAAAAAAATTTTTAAGGGCCCAAATTTTTTTACCAATTTTTAAGGGACTTAAAAAAAATTTCTCCAATTTTTAAGAAACCTAAAACCATATTTTATTATATTGACTAGAACCCAAAAATATCAAGAATGAACTTAGCGATAGGCTTTATAAATCCAAATAGATTTACCATCCATTCTTCGACACTTATTATCATATAGACTTGAATAAAGAATATATATTTTTATTTATTGATTGATATTAATCTATCATATCGATCATCAAATCAGTGTACAATACAACCTAATAATTTTTTTTAATAGCTATGTATTATTGAAAATCAAACACATTCATCCATCAAAATAAATTAATAAATAAAGGACAAAGTGATCAATTGGATGGGGAGAAAGGGGTAGGGGACTACAAAGCTTTGCCCATCAAATCATATGTAAAAGGCAGTCCAGTATATCTATGTCCATCCATTGTGATTTTGATTTGGGTATTTCTCATTTCATCGTATTTTAGGCATTTGGTATTAAATATTTCCAAATTTTTTTAATTTAATCACTTCATTTTTAAAATTATTTTTTTAACGGATTATTGATGTGACATATTAGCATATTAAGTGATTGACACATGATATTTTTTTTTGTTAATTTTTAACTAAAATTTAGGGTCTTCTCTATAATTAATCTAAAACTTTTTCCCCTTAAGTTTTAATAAAAAAATCAACAAAAAATCACATGTCAATCATTTAATGAGCTAATATGTCATGTCAACAATTTTTTAAAAATCAGAAATTTTAACGTAGTGATTAATTTATACAATTATTTTATTTAGAGTTAGTAAATTGAAAAATAAAATTGGAGTGATTGAAAAAAAATAAACCCTATTTTAAAATGATCATTAGTGTAATTTACCCTAAAATTATCCTGTATTTTATATCTTATTTAATTTTTATTATAATTCATGTCTACGTAGCCAATCCCAAACAAAGAGTCACTATTGTCCATATATTGGGCCCAAATGCTTAACCTAAGGCCCAAATTTGTGTTTTTTTACTTTTAAATAGTAATAAATTCATATTGTTTAAATAAATCTCGAGTTCAAGTTTAACGGATTGAAAAAATAATATTACAAACCCGTGTGTTGACTTTGATAATTAAGATATTTACTGTTTCAAGTGTGGTCTAGATTAAAATCGCGCTAATTACATTACTATTAAAACTTTATCATATTTTTATAATTCATTATAATAATAATAATAATAATATTGCGAGAGTTTTGTGTGACTCAAATTGAGTTTAGATTCAATTAAAAGTTAATGTAATTATTAAATATTTTCTTGTAATTCTTTAATTTTTATATAAAATGAATTAATAAAAGTTCCTAATAAAAACTCTCACATTTTCTTTTAAAAATATACACTTTATATTTGTTCAAATTCAACCCAACTCAAATTAATAAATTACATCATATATAAAAATAATATAATATAAAATACTATAAACTTTAAAAATAATAAAATAAAACCAAGCTTTTAATATAATCTCGAGCTTAACTCATATTTCAAAAAAACTTATTTTTTTTATTTTCGAACTCATTTTTGTAGTTTTATATTTTCTTTTTGCCATTAATGAATTAACAAAAAGACTATTTTTCTTTCTATTTTTGTAATTCTTCCATTTTGTTTGGAATTGGACATATTTTTCATATCGTATAAAATATAAAATTCCCAGATCTGGCACGACAGTCCGTGACTTACCACTGCTATACGGACCAATAAGGCACTGACACGTTTTGTTCTATTAAACATACTTTCACTGACTATTTTCATATGCTACCGTTTTTGCAGTAAATCCAATACTACTTCTTAAATCTTACTGTCCTCATACTCGCCCACTTGCACGCGCCAAACTTTTTTTTTAATTATTTAAGGTAACTATACTTTTTTGGGCCTAAGTTTGACATTAATGTTCAAATTAGGGATGAGTATTCGATCGAGTCAAGTCAAATCGAGTTAAAAAATTTCGAGTTAGTCGAGTTGATAAATCCTACTTTTGCAACCGAGTTCAATTTGAAATTTTTTCAAATCAAATCGAATCGAGTCGAGTCAAGTTAACGAATCCTATTGTTTATACTCAATGTTGCATTTACATGGACCAATTATTTAACTAGTAAACGAAGTACAATATTATTTAACTACATAAACAATATAATGGTTTTGCCTTTTAACTTAATGGATAAACATTTATCAAAATGATATAATTTTATTTTTTAACTTAATGGTTTTGACTTTTAACTTTAGAAAGGGTAAACATTTATCAAAATGACGTAGTTTTGCCATTTTTTATTTCGAATTTTCGGATAACTCGAATTGTGTAATTTGTATCCGAGTTAAATTGAAAAACTTAATTTTTTATTCGAGTTGATTCGAATAACTCGATTAACTCAAATAACTAGAACTATTTAATTCAAAATTTAAATTTTTTATCGAGTTTTTCGAATCGAATCGGATTTTGCTCACCCCTAATTCAAATTGGTACTTTTTCTTTTCAAATTAATAAAGAATTTTAACTTAGGTCACACTTATAATCATGACATTAATATTTTCTATCAATTGTGCATAATTGACTGGTACAGTAACAAATATAGCTATTGATGTTTTTATATATTTCGTGTAAATATTGAAAGAATATGTAAACATTGCGAGCTAGATTTGTTAAATCGACACCAAATGTTGATCGCTATAATTAAAAATTTAGACATTGATATTTTTATATCATGTGTAAATGATGTGAGCTAAATCTGTTAAATCAAGATTAAATTGATAAAATATGTAAACTTCAAAAGATAAATTTATTATCATACCCTAGGGCGTAGTTAGGGGGCTAACAAGCAGAGGCGAAGCCAGAAATTTTTTTGAGGTGATCGGAATTAAATTTTATATTTTCACAATAGAAAAAGTGAAATTTCACCATTTTAATAGCTTATATCTTTATAATTTTAAAGGATTAAATAAAAAAATTTATTTTTGAGAGGACCAAAATGTAATTTTATCATATACTAATTTAAATTTTTTAAAATTATAAAAAATAAAAGGTGAAATTTTCATTTTAAGGGGAACGGGACATTTGCCAACCCCCTTGACTCCGTCCCTGCTAGTATGCACCTTAACCCCCTAAAAATAAATTTTTTTTCATTTAAATCCTTTAAAAATTTTAAATTAATAAAGGTAAAATTAAACTTTGACACTTTAAAATAATGAAAAATTAATTTAATCTTTAAAAATTATAAAGATACAAATTATTAAAATGAAAAATTACATTTTTATTATTGTAAAAATTACAATTTAATTTTATTCCCCTAAAAAGATTTTCTAACTTTGCCCTTGATCATACCAACAAAAAAAACTTAACATTGTGATTAATAACCTTAGTCGCTCGCTTTCTAAAATCAAAAGAAATTAAATTGCACTTGTTTTTTTTGGAAGGACCAATCTTTTCAATATCAAAATTGAGAAGCACCGAAGAGGAAATTTTACCTAATTAAAAATTTAAGAAGATGAGAAAGCAAAAGCACGTGCAAAAAGTGGGATCATATTGCAAGTGAGATTGAAAGTAAAGGGCGAAAAAAGAAAAGAAGGTTAGTACGGTAAAGGGAGACAAAGACAGTGAGAACCGGTGTTGGGCTCGAGGTATTAAACCCAACCAATGACTTTATCAGGGACAAAAAAAACCGAACATATTAACCTCGACATGTGAACCCTATAAAAAGCTATTATTGCCCTATTAACCCCCCTATTCTACATTTTTTTCTTTCCAACTTAGATCTGTGCTGTAATACAATATCACCACGGCTCTTCTACTTTTCTTCCCCCACGTTCTCTTCTAAACGCGTGTCTTCTCACACTCTCACTATCACATCCAATTGGGTCGAATCGAATTTGAATATTCACTTGACTCGGATTTAAGGGCCATATAATTGTTATTTGATGAAATTCGACTTGTATAAACAACAATATTAGAAAATAGAAGAATAATGAAAATAAATATTTTATATAAAAAACCATCAAAGAGAAAAAAATTATGGGTAAAAAAAACTTTGACTTTTTACTAAATAGATAAACAATCAAGAGTATAATATAGAAAAAATAAATCTAAATGTATATTACTCAAAACCCTAAATACTAAGCTCAAAATTTCAAATAGTAAATAGATAAACAAAACCTTAAATCTCATAAAACACTCACAAAAATAGTATAAAATACTCTCTATAATTACTACAAAATCCTCATCAAAACTCATATGTAGCTATATCTTGCTGTCCCCAAAGAAAAATATTTTTTTCTGATTGGCATCTCAAAGCAATGATATGAGTCACACCCCACACTATCTGTAATTGGAGTTTATGACTGTTCCTATTAACAATGTTGTCTCTAAAATTCAAAGGTTGAATTTAATTAAATTTTTTTATCAATGTTTAAAAAAACTAAATTAATGATCAAATCGATCATATTCTTGATTAAATTCGTTCAAGCATCGATTTTTATGATTTACTCAAGAGCTAATTCAATACATTGTTCGGATGATTTATTCGATTCAATCTAGTTTGAACAAGACTAATTTTTATTAGGATCATGAGTTATTTGAATCAAATATTATAATATTAAAATTCGAGTCAATTAATAATTATCTAATCAAATTCAATTTTTTTTCTAATCGAATTGGAATATCTTGCGTACATCCTTTTAGCTCTTACGCCGAACAACCAAGTAAATGAAAATTAGAATACAAATATATGCTATTATAATTAAAATTAAGATAATATTTAGAAATTAATAAGTGAATTTGTTTAAATTATTAGTCTTTTTTATTTGATTTTTAAATAAATAAATCTTTTAGATAATGGGGGAGTTGTCTCTTTTGTGGAAGAAAATGGGTGGTTGGGGTGTTGTTTCTTGTAGGGAAACTATGCCTATGCCTATGCCTATATATATAAAATGGGATAAATTTACTCATTAAAAATTAATATCATTAATGTGTCAGAGGACATCACTTATAAAAATAATATTATAAAAAAAGTATCGTCAATCAACAGAAACACCCTTTTTTTCAAATATTATTTTCAATTTTTTTAAAGAAATAATGACATATTTAACCTTAAAACTTTAAATTTTTTTTTTTAATTTTGAAGACGTGACATACACATAAATTGCAATATGGATGAAACGTCATCATTTAATTAATTTTTTAAAGTTTTATAAATTAAACAAACTAAATTTTTTATGTTAACCACGTGATAATCCATGTGTATGTCACATCAATTAAATCAACAAACGTTAAAACTTTCATTTATTTAAGGTGATTTAACAAAAAATATAAATTCAATGTTAAAAAAACGAAAATTTAAATAGATAGCTATTTTTTTTTTAAAGTTTGAGGCTCAAATATGTTATTATGTATTTAAAAAATAAAAAATGAAAGGTGACGACATCCTTTTTATAATTAAAATATTTTTTATTTATTTTTATTAAAATATCATTTTCGTAAATGATTTAATTTCGTAATTAATTTTTTTTTTTAAATCCAGAAGAATGTAGCAAATCCCTAGAAAATGAAAATTGATGGACATAAATAAAAAATATTCTTTTGAATTTGGATTCTGCAATATTTCCGTGACAAAAAATAATTTTGCAGTTTGCACCTTGTCTTACACATTAAAGAATATTTAAATACAAATATATGATATTCACCAAAAATATATATAAATCTCTTTTCTTTTTTCAAATTTTATATATTTGAACAGAAATTCTCGAAATAACAATGGATTAATATAATATTGATAAATTTTTTTAAATTTAAATACGATAAAAATATCATGAAAATTTTTATATTAATTTTTATACATTAAATCAAAAAATAAATTAGATATTATGTTAAAAACTCAGTCTATTTTTAACATTAAAAACTAATTTTTATACATACATGTCATTATCTAGTCATTTTGTCAATCACATTAATTTTTAATGATAGAAATTATGAAATTTTTAATAAAAAAAATTAATTTATTTTTTATTTAAAATTAATTAATTTATTTTTAATTAAAATTGATAAAATACAATTTAACTTTTAATATATAATAAAATACTACGTGTAATTATTACCCAACCTTTCAATAAAAAATAAACCAACTTCAACATATTTAAATTTATATATTTTTACATTAATAATAATATTAATATCAATAGCACTAATAATTAAAAATGGGAATAAAGTGATTTGACTAAAAATTAAATTTAATTCAATGGATTTGATTTATTGGAAACTGTTTAATGGTCAACGGTGGAAAGAAGATGGAACGTTTGATGAGATATTTTGTTTGACATTTTGGAATTAATGTGTGATGTGATTGCCCCAATCAAACCATACCAGCTGGACTCCATCCATCTTTTGAATTTTCTTTCTTCCTTCTTTCTTTCTTTCATGCAATCACAATGTTTACACCTTACCAATTCTAAGATTTATTTACAAACATCAAATATAGTCGATCAATAATTTTATGTACTGATTTGATAATTAAGGTATTCATAGTTTCAAATATAATTTAAATTTAAATCGTATTAATTATATTATTATTAAGATTTTATCTTTTTCTTATAATTCACTTCAAAATTTTTTTTTATCAAGATATGTTTAAATTTTTTCCTAAAAATTAATATTAGATTATTTGTATTTATAAGAGTTGAAATGCAATTTTATCATTATAATAAAATTAAATTATAATTTTATAAATTTAATAGAATCTAAACAATAATTTTTCCAACCCACTTTATGTTAAGTTTGGATTTATATTTTTTTCTCTCAAGTCTATTCAATTTAATCTGTTTTGTTATTTAGAAATAATAAAAATATATATTAATAAAATATATATTTTAGAAATGAATTTAAATAAAATAAATACTATTTTTATTAATGAAACAAATTATTCTTGCGAATTTGAATGGGTGTAAGTTAAAAAAATTGAAATGAGAAATTATTTTGTCATTTTTTTCTACCATATTATTTATAGTCATTTTTTAATTATTTAATAATATTTTAATAATTTTTATGTCATTGACAGTTAATTTTGATAGTTTTTTTTATCTTAAACCATGAATACAAAATTTAAAACCTTGAACCCGAATTCGAACTCTAAGTCTTGAACTTTGAACTTTAAACTTGAGTTTGAGTTTAAGATTTAGAGTTTTAGGTTTAAATTTTGAGGTTTGGGATTTAAAGCTCTGGGTTTAAAGTTTAGAAATTTAAGATTTGTGTTTAGGATAAAAATATTATCAAAATTATGTGTCAAATGACATAAAAAAAATATTCTAAAATTATATTAAAAAAATTGAAAATAAACCATAAATAATGTTAACTTTGAACTTGACAATTCGATCAGATTAAGAAAATCCCTTTCTCAATTTAATAATTAATGTAAACTTAATTATTAATTTTTAAATGTTAATTATACAAATATATTAATCAGATCAATTGAATTTACTTGGGAATCACTCATCTATGTTCAAGAAATGGGTTTCCATGTTTAAATGTTTTGATAAATACAAATTATAGATATTAATAAAGAAGTGTTTGATAATGTCATCACCAAATATTTTTGGGATTTCTTTCTAGTCTAATTGAAGATGTGACATCTCTTTGATGATGAAGTTTAAATGATTAATTAGATGCTTTTGTTTAATTAATATAATAATTATGTGATAATTGGACAAATGTCTTGTATTAACTTAACTAAAACATGACACAAAGGTTTTGTATTAAGTTAATCAAGACATGATTTGACATTGTTTATGCTTTAGTGTGGAAAAATGATTTCCTCAGGTTTTATCATGTGACCCACGTGCAAATAGATGATGTTGATTAATTAATTAGCAATCATCTAATTTAAATCATAAGCTCACCTACTCCTAAGAATATATTGAAATTACGTGTTTAATTAACAGGGTGTAATTGCATCGTAAACAAAATTGTTGTGCTAATACATCTTGTAGTTCTCTCCATTTTTAAACCCTTGTAAGAATTGGATGAAACAATTGGGATGTTACAATCAGGACGAAACCAAAAACTTTTTTAGCCGGCTGAAATTAAATTATTTTTTTTACGATAGTAAAAATACAATTTATCATTTTAATAGTTTATATGTTTATAATTTTAAATGATTAAATCAAAATTTTATATTTTTAAGGGGATCAAAGTATAATTTTACCTTTACTAATTTAAAATTTTAAGGAGAGTCAAGCCCCTTACGAACCTCCCTAATTTCGCCTCGGGTTACAATTACACTTAATTCGGTAAGACTTACTAATTGTAATAGATATACAAATATCGTCGATTGAATCTTAGCTTGATTGGTATAAGTATTATTGCGGATGCAAGAGGATGTGAGTTTGAGTACGTTGAAGTGCATTATCCTCCTATTTATGGGTTGGAAATGAGCTATAAAAAATTCTAAATACTATATCCAAAAAAATAGATATGATCAGAACCAACAAAACATAATTTTAAATATTTTTTTAGAGGGATGGGTCCTCAACAATCTGTTAGGGAACAAAATAAAAGCTAATCATTTGATTAA
The DNA here is from genome assembly GCA_005610355.1 of Gossypioides kirkii. Taxonomy (NCBI): domain Eukaryota; kingdom Viridiplantae; phylum Streptophyta; class Magnoliopsida; order Malvales; family Malvaceae; genus Gossypioides; species Gossypioides kirkii. The sequence continues at coordinate 1,055,812 of CP032250.1, forward strand.
GCAATTCCCAAGTCTTTCTTAATTATAAGCACCCCTCTCTCACCTATAATTTAATTCAATGGCGTTGTTTTAGCATTACACAAATGTTATCCTAATCTTAAGCAAGAATTAATGCAATCATGTCAACTTTTTAATAAACTTTTTGCATTTTTTCTTTTTTGATAAATTATAAAAACAGCGTGAAGCTCAAATGACAAACACAACTAGCGTGATTTGAATCCAGATCACACTTGAGATAATGAACATTCTGACCATCAGACTATCTCATGAAGTTCTGCTTTTTTAAATCTTCAAATTAAAGATAAAAGCTTTCATTTTTCCATGTAAGTGTTTTTATGTAACAAATAATCATATTCAATGTTTTAATCACGAAGCAAAATATCAATATTGTATCGATTAGGTTATTCTATTTGAAATGATAAAATTTGAACTACTCGATGAATTTTAAATCGATATATTACGAATAAATTCGATTAAAAAAAAAACAAATAAGAGTGAGGTGAGTAGATTCCTTTTATTATTATTGTGGGTATGGAACGATGAATGTACTTAATAAAAATGCTACTTTACCCTTGTATATAGAACTATTAAAACGCTAAACATATAAAGATATGCTATAGAAACAACCTTAATTTTTTTCTATTGAGGCGGACAGAGCATGAAAGTAATAGTGGCTTTTAAGGTTTCACATCCACAATAAAACAAGAAAGGTGATGAGGCAAAGCATGTTTAATAATGAAGCGGTGATGGATTTCGCAACATCCATCTCCACCTCACCTAACTCACATCTTACTTTCATCAACTTAGTTGTATGCTTAGATATGATATTAAACATATCCAAAACACGTGAATGAAAGTTTAACCATTGTAGTTAAATAATTGATCAAATCTTAGCTTAACTGATATGGGAACGTAAATTCAAGTGTGCTGATACATATTTATTCATTTATTTAAAAGTTTAGGGTTATGAGGAAATAATAAAATGAAGTAGGGATTGGATTGGTGTACTGCTTTTTCAAAGGGCTTAAAAAAGGAAAACACACTGAAATGTGGAAGAGGCTTTAAAAATAAGTGCTTTCACACTTTGAGAGAGAGAGGGAGGGAGGGCGTGCTTTCAAAAAGATTCACTTCCGCACACGCCTATCTACTGTGTTAATTGGACGGTGGAAGACAACATCCCAATATTTTGATTTTTATGCCCTAACTTTTGTGTGTTTTTTTTTTAATAATTTTGACCGTATTTATCTTTTTGATGTAGTATTTAAAATTACATATAATTTATTCGCAACCTATAAATTGAAAGATTATGCATTTCAACACATTCGAACCCACATCCTCTTGTATTAGCAATAATATTCATGCCAATCAAACTATGATTCAATCGACTGTGTGACAACTTATTTAAATATATGGTAGTGTGAAGTAAAAAGGTTAACATATTCTTTTTCTTTTTCATATTTGTTTTACATTTTATATTTGAGTTTTTGATTGTTGCTTTCAATAATATTGTATTTAATGTTTGAATCTATGTTCTTCATCCATTATCAGTAGAATGTGCTTTACTATTCGAAATTGCAAAAAAAATCGAATTTACCAATATGTTAGAATCAGATTTTTTTTATTAATTTTAGATTTGGGGAGTTGAGGCAGGTGAAATTAAAAAAAAAATAGTTAGGATAGATTGAGATCGGTTTAAGGTAAATTCACCCCACCCCACAATATTTACAAAAAGCTATTTATAGTTTTAAGTCTAAATTAAAAATAATAATCTTATTTGCTTAAAAAAATAAAACAATTAAATTAAATTTGAATCGATTCGAAATCAAATCAAATTGATCAAGCTTCAAATCAGGGTCGAGGTCGGGTGAGCAAAAATCCACCTCACCTGGTTGCCATTCTTATTTCCCACTGCATTTAATACTTGTAGGTGGTAAATGACAATATTTGGTATATTGAAAATAAAACATTTTAATTTTGCAGGTGAAGTTAAAATATTGTCATATTGTATATTTCACTAGAGGTATGTTTCGCTCTTTTATATCCGGTTTGGAAAGTCATTTAGTAATTACTTGTAATTACATAGTTATGACATGTTTGGATAATCATTATAATTTGTGAGTTATATTGACTTGAGTGTAATCTGAACACTCAATTACACTTTTCATTTCTTACATAAAGATTGAGAATTAAACTAATTATGTAAGTAATTACACCTAAGTTTACTTTTAAAAAAATTATTCTTATAAAAGTTAAAATATATATTATATAAGCATGAGCACGTCTTATATTGAAATCCTAAAAAAATATTATAAAAATAAATTGTGTATTTTTCTGAAGTTATAATAAAAAAATTATATTATTTAAATACATTTCAAGTCAAATTCTATTATTAGTTTTTTTACTCTAAGTCATTTTAAGGTTTTTTTTTTCAAATTTTGAAAATTTAGTCCTGATTCAAAAAATAGTAATTAAGCTTATTAAGCTAAAATTTATTATTAGAAAAATCTTATACCGCACACAGATGATCACACTTGTAATATCATGTTAACTCATTATTTTCACATAATAATTATGTAAAGTTACGTTGTTTTGGTTAACGAATTTAATAGTTTTGAGTTAAGATTAAAATTTAAAAAGTTGAAAACATAAATACTAAAAATATAAATTTCGAGAATAAAAACTAAATTCAACACTTATGCACAATATTTTTGAAATCGAGTAGATAATCGAATCAATTAGACCATTATTTTCTTGAACACCCAATTTTTTGTGTGGGTAAAATAATTTATTGTTACTAAAAAAAAATAGTTTTGGGTAGTTAATGAGCGTGGAATACACACTCCAGGAGACGGTCCGAAACTCTTATGTTTTCTTAGTTGGAAGAGGAGCTGACGCGCGACGAAAGAAGTGTGTGAGAATCACGCATATACATACAACACAAGAGGTTAAATCGGATCAGACCAATCAATTGATTAGAAATTGATCGAGATATCGATTTGAAAAAAAATTTTAAATTGTTTGAGCTATGAATTGATATGGACCGAGCTAAAAATAAGTTGAATTGACTGTTAAATTATTTTTAATATTTTTATAAAATTTTAAATGAACTATTTAATTGAACCATTCAAACTGATGAATCGGTGATTTGTTTGATCACAAATTATATTTTGAAAAGCTTATTTGAATAAAATTTTAATCTTAAAATCGTTATTATTAAGAGATATTTACTTGAATATCGCTATCAACCCGTAAAAGACTAACTTTAGTATATTTGGTATTTTTGATAGTGTACAATTATATACATTATCTATTAATCAGATAATAACAAATAGTAAAAAAAAATTAAATATTTTACTTTTAATTAGATGACATTATTCGATTCATTGATGATATATAAAATTATATACTTAGTATATTAAATATTTACTCATTTGATATATCGATAATAAAAATTTTGTTTTAATACTATCACTTTTTTTTGTCATCCAATTATAAAAATTTATAAAATGATCATCCAATTATTAAAAATTAAAAAAAATAATTATCACTTTTTTTACCCATTTAATTATGAAAAGTTACAAAATTAATAATTTAACTATTCAATTTCATCTTTTCTATCACCCAACTATATTGATTGGATATTTTTATTTTTAAGTGATAAAAAAAATTGAATGACCATTTTATAATTTTTTATAATTTGATAAAAAATCATAATTAGGTGATTTTCACTTTATTTTATGTAATATATTATTGCATTAAAATCTAATTAAATAAAAAATTCAACTTAAAATACAAAAATAATTGTTACTTATAAAGTTAAATATAAAAGTTAAATTAATCATAAATGTTAAATAAATTTGTTAATTGATCAAATAAATCTATTTTTTAAAAATATAAAAAAATAGATATTTTTCAAAAGAGAAAATATAAAAATTCATTCAATTAAATGTGTTTTTTTAACATATTAACAAAAAATTTATTATTTTCACTTTTTTTTTTGTTTAAAAACGATCTATTTTTTTTTAATTTTAAAAATCACATGTATAATAAATTAATAAACTATTTCCATCTATATGACTAATTTAATCAAATATAAGCCAGAGGAAGAAGAAAAGAATTGAAAAGGGTGGAGTTGAAAAGATGGCATAAAATGACAAAAACTAGAGAACAAAACCTCCTTCCTACTTTATTTATTTTTTCTCCTTCTTCTATAGTAAATAGTAGTGATTATTGGAGAGAGGGAGAGAGAGTAAAGAATCAAAACAAGAAAAAAAGAAAGCAAGAAATAATGAAAGATAGTGAGAGTGAGTGAGAGAAAGAGAAAGAAATAAGATTGAAAAGAAACCCAAATTCATTTTTACTTTCTATCAAAGGCAAAAAAAAAAAAAAAAAAAATAGAAGAAGAAAAGAAGAAGAAGAAGATGATGATGAAGAGGAAGAGAGATAACAGCAAAAGAATAATAGAGATAAAGAACAGAAGAAAGCAGGAAAAGGGTTGTTTATAATTGGCTTTATCTATATGTTTGTGTTTATATATACATACATACACTGAGCTTTTTTAGGTTTTTGTTTTGTTTTGTAAGACTGCAGCAGTTGCAGAAGAAGTATCTGCAAATTTTGCTGTTTTTCACCCTCAAAAATCCAATCTTCGTGACAGTGTCTCTCATCAAAACACACTCTTTCAGTACAAAGCTGATTTGCTTGCAGAAGCTATAGATATAAATATATACAAATATTTGTGTGTATATGTGTATGTGTGTGTATATATAAACACTGCTTGCTGCACTAATTGGAAAGGCACCCAACAAACAAGATCTCTCTTTCTTTTCTCTCTTTCCAAAAACCCTTTCTTTTATATCTTCCGCTACAAATTCAGAGATTTTTTTGACCCCACTTTCCTCTTCTTCTACCTTATATGTCACCCACATAGATATCTATGTATGGTTTATGGTGAGAAATTTTTTTTCTTTTATTTCAAAGGAAGGGAAATATATTTTTGTTATTTTTTTGTTGTTGTCATTGTGGCTACCACAAGAGGGCAGCTACCGTCAGATACAGGAGGAGCCTTTGCAGATTGGGCGACATCATCGTCTACAGCAATTCGAGCTGGCCCCGATGATTTATTATCACTCGGTTTCAATCCCAACGCTGCTACTATGGCGGCGACTGCGGCGGCTCCGGCTCAATGGCCTCCTGCTCGTCCGATCAACTATGGACTTGCTGGTCCTGAGATGGGGATGGTAGGTCTACGGGACTTTGTCGTCGTTGCTCCTGCTGCTTCTTTTAACCATCATCATCATCACCATCATCATCATATTCAAGATCCCATCATGGTGAATGAACAAATCAACGGTCCGAGTTCCTCCGCCGCCGCTGCCACCGCACTAGGTGTCGGTGTTATCCCACTTCTTACAGCGGCTCCTTGTTTACCTCCACAAAATGTGGAAGACACTGGTAAGTTCAGTGGGATACAACTATGGCAGAACCAAAGTTCTTCACATTATCTTAAAAAACCAGCTTCACTCCTTGATAATAATAATCCCTCCATGATAGCCGGTGACGGCGGTGGAATGGGTGGAGGTAGCGGTGGTTCTGGTTCTAGTTCAGGGGCAACATGTCAAGATTGTGGGAACCAAGCTAAAAAAGATTGCACCCATAGAAGGTGTAGAACATGTTGTAAAAGTCGAGGCTTTGATTGCCCTACTCACGTTAAAAGTACATGGGTACCCGCTGCTCGGAGAAGAGAACGTCAGCTCATGTCGGCCGCCGCTACAACCGCCGGAACTGGCTCAACGGGGTCTACTTCCGGTGCTAAAAAACCAAGGCTTGTAACTTCACAAACCACCACCACTTCACATACATCAACTTCAAATACTACCCCTCCTCGAAGCTTTGATACAAGCTCGAGCCACCAAGGTTTTGTTAAGTTCATTTGTATTATTTTCGATATAAATTTTTGATATAAATAGAAAAAGTGTTCTTTTGTAGGTTTTTTAAATACTTATGTGGGTGCATTGTGCAGATGTTGGTTTTAAAGAGACATTGCCAGGGCAAGTCCGTGCCCCGGCGGTATTCAAATGCGTACGAGTAACGGCGGTGGAGGGCGGTGAAGACGAGTACGCATATCAAGCCGTAGTTAAGATTGGTGGACATGTGTTCAAAGGGTTTCTTTATGATCAAGGAATTGAAGGAAGAGACGGGTTTCCAAATATATCTGAATTGCATTTAGGTGGTGGTGGGAGAAATGCCGGGTCCTCTTCGTCACCGGTTCTCGATCCTTCCAACGTTTATGCCACTACTGGTGGTGCTTTTCTCGGTGGTGGTTTGGGTTATGGTAATCCAATAAACTGAGTTTTGAAAAAAAAAACTCGAGAAGATGATGCATTGTAGTCTATTCTTCATAAGATTTTTGGTACATTCTTGCTTTTGTAGAACTCTTGAATCTCATATATATATATATATATATATATTGGTCTCAGAAAGGGATAATTTATGTTCTTTTTATCGAGTTCCGAATTTTCGAATTGAAGATAGCATACGTAAGAAGAAGAAATTAATGTTTGTTTATTTAAAGTTTTTTGTGATTAATCCTTTTTTGTTCATTGTAATGTGCTGTTTTGATCATCAAATGACATTGTGTTAAGTGTATTTATGTAACTACTTATGCTGGTTTTGTTTTTCGCACCGATATGATCTTAATTGAGTGGTTCCGATCGATTCTTCCTGTTTAGTTTTTTCTTTTTCGGGTTTGTAATGAAGCATGAAGTAAATGTGGAACTTGTGATTGTTGTTGTTGTCGTCGTCGTCCCAATGCTGCTGTTTTTGTAGACTTTTTAGTTTGAGAAGTAGTTGTTTTGTGTCCCCATCATTCATTGCTGTAGGTCGATGTCGCCATCGGAAACCTGTGGACAAATCTGCAATTTTGCATGCATTCATGATTACTTCCTAGTAGGACAAAATCATCCCTACCAATGTTTCCAACCTCGGCTCGATCTTGTGTGTTATGTTTTATCGATGCTGAATCCCAAACCCATTGCTTTACCTGTGTCCCGTGTGACATTGATTCAGCACTCTTAATGAACACATTGTTTCTTTGCACATTGTTTCTTTGCATTTGTTTTGTATGAGAAATGTGTGCAATGATTTACTTGTTTGTAGGTTTTCTTCAAGCTGTTTGGCAGGTCACTTGTGAAAACCGGGACGGTCGATGTGGGAATCGCGTTGGGCTTTTAACGGTACTTTATTCTGTAAGATGCTGCAAATTTATCCTTATGCTATAATCTTATCTTATGCATCGTTGTCGACTAATGCAGATCGAAATAAAGTTGCAGACATGCTTCTAAGGGTACTTATCATTCTTTCTGTATATATTTACTTGTATTTATGTTTCGCATCTGTAACGGAAAACTGATTAATGGCATGTTTGATCCCTACTTACGGCTCGAAGTTGCATTGCATTGTCGATTTTCCGGCTTTGTATTGTAGATGATGAAGCTTTGATGTTTGATTATCTATAAGTTGGTGTTCAACATCAGTGTTGGATACACGTTCGTTGTAATCATGCTTAATTTTCTCTGGTATCTATTCCGGTTAATATATCTAATCGTCCGGTGCCGAAACCAGCTGGAAGTACTTGTTCGATTGTAGTTTGTTTTCGTTTTCGTGCAGTTAGATATATCTGTATCGGACATTATCATGATCCGAGCTGCGAATTTTCTTGAGCTTTGATAGTTTCAAACAAATTCTATGGACACTGCAGACATGATCACATGATGGTAGTTTTTTACAATTATGGAAAAAATAAACATGAAAGAGTAACGTGTTTTAACTTATTTGATTTTTTATTTTTTACATCGATAATAATATATACATCAACCGAATTAATATTCAATAATTTTTAAATTATAACTCATTATAAATAATCAAAAAATTATTCTTTAGTCTTTTAAAAAAAATTATATCGTTTTCTTAAAAATCATAAATCACAAATTGATATATGATAAAATTTAATGTAAATTAGAAAAATAGTTATTTTTTTTGTTTGTTTTAAATTATATTTTAATTATTTGTATTTGAAATATCAAGTTTTAATCTTTTTATTATGAAGTGATTATTTTATCATTAAATTTTATTATATTTTTAATAGATGTTTTGTATGGTAGTTCAAATGAGTTTTAAATGTGAATTTGAATGTTTATTTGTTAAGAGATAACGGAGTTTAATGGTAGAGTGATTATTTCGAATAAAATGATAATATAAATAATTAAAATATAATATTTTAAATATAATAATTAAAATGTAATATGATACAAGTAAAAGTGATTATTTTTATAATTTATCTTAAAATTTATAATTCAGTTTCGGTCCTTACACTATACATCTTTGGACATATAGGTCCAAAACTCTATGGATTGTAACCACATAGGTCTAAAGCTACTATAACACAATCAATCATTTTCATACTTCTGGTGTAATTAAAGAATGCATTAACTGAGGTAGGTTCTATATAATTGAACACCACACATTTACTAGCTATTATCTATCTATATATATGTATATACGTCTATGATAATGATCAATTTTCATGGCTATTTCTCAAATAATTTCTCTCTTTTTACTTCATCTTCTTCTTCCCTTAGCCTCCATTTCCCTATCACAATCAAGCCACCAGCTGGTAATAAGCAGAACTTCAATTTTCTCGTAGATATACACTATTATGAATTTGTCACCTTTGGGTTGTTTGAAAATTGGTCGAAAATAATGATCATAGCCATTGTTGTTGCAGATATGGGAAGTTGGAACCGGGGATGGCGGTTTGATCGGTGGGATTTCACCGTTACCGGCGTCGTCGTCAAAGCTATTGATTAAGGGAGGAACAGTGGTGAATGCTCATTGGGAGGAGAGAGCTGATGTTTATGTAGAGGATGGTATTATTGTTGCTGTCAAGCCTAATATCAAGGTTAGTCCATGTTTCATTTCTTACAATTTAGTCCTTTTATTATGCTAAAACTTTGGGTTAATTTGGTTTTTGTATTTTTTATAACGAGAGTAATTCAAATTGATAACACCATTAGTTGTTACAACTGAATGCTCGAGGTTGTTTTTAAAAATATTCCACGTCACTTTAACAATGGCAATTACAATTAACAATGTTATCAATTTAGACGTACTAATAATATTATAAAAGTAGACGGATCAAATTATGACAAATAAAAGTAGGGGATTAAATTCCAAAATTCAGTGTAATAGAGAGACTAAAACCATAATTAAAGAAATCTTTTGTTTGAAATTGCACGAAAGTTGAAAAATAATTTTTATGATATTTTTTATACAGTAAATGGTAACTCTGTTATAGTTCAGACTTATTTAATTTATTTTATAGTATATGGATTAAATTGATCTATTTAATAATAGAGGGACTACTGGGGACCTCCCAAGTAATTTAACCAAATTTAAATCTTGGTTCTTTCTATTTTTTTACATAATATACATTTTAAACATGTTTTGGTAGGTTGGTGATGAGGTTACGGTACTTGATGCCACAGGAAGATATGTAATGCCAGGTTATAATTTATAATTATGACACGAGAAAATATACGAATACGATATAATTTATATGATTATCTAAGTGTGTTGTATCGTTTCATTAATGTACCGTGACATCAATAGGAGGTGTCGATCCTCATACGCACCTAGATGCGGAGTTTATGGGGACAGTGGCGGTCGATGACTTCTTTAGTGGTCAGGCCGCAGCGCTAGCCGGTGGAACAACGATGCATATCGACTTTGTTCACCCTGTTAATGGTAGTTTAATGTCCGGGTTCGAAGCTTATGAGAAGAAAGCAAGCAAATCTTGTATGGATTACGGTTTTCATATGGTGATTCGGAACTGGGATGAATCCGTTTCGAAAGAAATGGAAATCATGGTTAAGGAAAAAGGTGAACTTTTAAATTAGTGATCGAAACAATACGTTACGACTGTTATTTAAATCCGTAGATTATTTCGTAGGCATAAACTCTTTCAAGTTTTTCATGGCATACAAGGGGACATTCATGGTTGATGACGAGGTTCTATTACGAGGGATGAAGAGGTGTAAGTCTTTAGGTGCATTGGCTATGGTTCATGCCGAAAACGGCGATGCCGTGTTCGAAGGGCAAAAAAGAATGATCAAGCTCGGTATTACCGGTCCAGAAGGCCATGCCCTTTCTAGACCTCCAATGGTAATGATTTAAATATCCTTACACATGCTTTCTTTTAGTTGATACATTGTAATTTCGATGTAGCTAGAAGCTGAGGCAACTGCGAGGGCGATTCGTTTGGCGAGTTTCGTGAACACGCCGCTATATGTCGTTCATGTGATGAGCATTGGTGCTATGGAAGAAATAGCTAAAGCTCGAAAAACGGGTTTTTATTTCACTTTAAGTATTTTATCGAACGAGTATCGGATACAGATATATATCCAACTCGAGCCCGATCTTTTTTTTCGTTTTTACAGGGCAAAAGGTTATAGGAGAGCCTGTGCTTTCTGGATTGGTCCTTGATGATTCTAAGCTTTGGGATCCTGATTTCATAACTGCAGCAAAGCAAGTCCCTTATTATTTTAGTATTTCGAGATGTTTCTTTAGAATCAAAATTTTATCATTTTGAAGGAGTGAAAATGAAATTTTACCATATACTAATTTATTCAAGCATTTCAGATATGTTATGAGTCCACCTATCAGAGAATCAGGACATAATAAGGCTTTACAGGCTGCCCTCTCAACTGGAGTTTTGCAGGTATGTCAATTTTTTTTTCATCCCAACTATTTTTTCTTTTCCGACACATATTTAAACTTGAAATATACTCGTAATAAACACATATTTATAATGTAATCGGTGTTTGCACTACTGAAGCTTGTAGGAACTGATCATTGTACCTTTAATTCTTCACAAAAAGCTTTCGGCATCAACGATTTTCGAAAAATTCCAAATGGTGTCAATGGTAAGATGCAAAAAAGTTTTTTGTATTTTAATTTCTTTCGTATTTTCTCTTTTAAGTTCTAAATAAATTTTTAGATTCGTCCCTATATATAAACACCTCTACGCTTCATTCAATATCACGATTGATTCACTCTATACTTTTCGATTTTTTACTCTTCTTGTATGAATGTCACTTAATCAATGGTGGAAATAGGGATTCAGGAGAGGATGCACCTTGTTTGGGATATAATGGTGGTGAGTTATAATCCAAATTTTAAGTTATTATATGCAGGTACATAAGGGGAGTCAACTCTTCCAAAGAAATCTTAAAAGTGTCGTCCGTTAGGTAGTTGATCAGTCCCTTAACAATAAAAGGTATTGTCTCTTAAGAGACTTTGTCTCCCGTGCTTTATACCACTTGGGTTACGTATAGTCAAGGCATTCCGAGCTCTGTGAAATAGGCCCTCAAGGGAGTTGCTCACGACATGCTAGCTCTTAGCAAAGCACGGGAGACAAAACCTCTTGTGGACAATACCTTCGATTGTTGGAGTCCAATCCCTCAAAACAAACACACACACACACACACTCACTCTTGGGCTATGTATGGTCCCGGCTGTGTGAACCAGGCTGTCACGACAATCGCTCATAATATGTTGGCTCTCGGTAGAGCACGGGAGACAATACCTTCAATTGTTGAGAGATCGGTTGATTGCCTAATGAAGGACACTTCAAAAACTTTTTTGGAAAGAGTAGACCCCCCATCATACATACATACACACACGCACGCAAGCAGGCGCACACATCGAACTCAAACAGCTTACCTCGAGCATTTTTACAGGAATCAGGCCAAATTTCTGTCACTGATTATGTCCGGATAACAAGCACTGAATGGTAATGATTTTTCATCTCAGAACAATTTTCCTTCATAGACAACCTTTGTGTCTATTTGTTGTCATGTTTCAATAACTTGCAGTGCCAGGATCTTCAACATCTATCCAAGAAAAGGAGCCATTCTTGTTGGATCCGATGCAGATATTATTATATTTAACCCTAATTCGAGCTTCGAAATAAATCCGAGATCTCATCATTCGAGAACCGATACGAATGTATACGAAGGTAGAAAAGGAAAGGTATAATTTTCATTTTTATACCCTAAGCACAAATAATTCGAGGTAATTATAAGGGATAATATAAATTTTGGCCCTTGAACTTGAAAACTAGGTCCACTTTGGTACTTGTAAATCTTTTTTATCCATTTTGGTACTTGAACTTGGTAACTAGATTAATTTTGATCCTTGAACGTGAAAATATAAAAGTATGATGACATGGCATTTTGAGGTTGTGCCACATTATCACTTGAAAATTCAAAAAAAAAAAAAAATATATATATATATATGTATATTTTTAGGTGATAATGTGGTATAATCTTAGAATGTCACATACAATATTCTAAAAATCGAACTAGTTTGATTAATGGTTTTCAATTCAATCGATTTGATCGGTTCAATTGATAAACCAATACTAGTTAAATAAATAATTAAAATTTCATAAAAAAATAAAAAATTAAACCGGTTTAACTTGTTCAACTACTAGTTTTTGTTTCAAATTTTTTAATTTTACCGGTTTGGATCAGTTTTTGGTTTAATCAGTTCAACCTTTTTGTTTGGATTAATATACTGGTTGTTTCTCGATCTAATCAATCCGACTGATCAATCCAATCATGTTTCATGAACACTGGTCATATCATCAAATCTTGATGGAATCCAAGTTCAAGGATCAAAATGGATTTAGCTTTCAAGTTCATGTACCAAAATGAACATAAAAAAATATATAGGCACCAAAGTGAACCTATTTGTCAAGTTTAAAGACCAAAAATTATGTAATCACTAAATATAAATTTGAGTTCAAAATTTTTCAGGGAAAAGTTGAGGTAACAATTTCTAGAGGAAGAATTGTTTGGAAAGATGATGAATTGAAAGTTGCACCTGGTTCTGGGAAGTATATACCAATGCCTCCTTTCGGTTTTCTTTTCGACGGAATCGAAAAAATCGATGCTAAGCTTGTTTCTTCCTTCAAAGCTCCGGTACATCGGTTTAAATCTGATGTTTAAATTCGATTTGACTCTTGATTTTTCATAATTGATTTCGAATTCGAGTATATATATATGTATTGAAATTATAAAAAAAAGTTCGATTACATTCATGAGCTACTCTAGATATTTGCTCCTTACAATCCAATTGCACATGCAAATAATTATATTTATATGGTAATTCAATAAAAAAAAACCCTTTTTGATTTGTTTGCTCCCAACAGATGAAGGCCAATTAATGTAGCAATCCCGGGAATTTAGTTGTCTTGTCGGGATGAATCAATGTCTGAAATTTGGAGAATTTCATGGCCAAAAGCAGCAAATAAGGAAAGAAAGTGTCTTCTTTCTCTTCTGCATTGTAATAGATATAAACTTAGTTATTCGTATTCAACCCGAAAAGAAAAATTAAAAATGAGTTTCGAATTTATGGAGACAGAAGCAACCTTGTGTTTTTTTTGGTAAGGTTGTTGTTGTGGTGATGAAACAGCAATGAACTCGTCGTCGTTTCCTAAGCTACGCCAACCACCACTCGTTTGTCGTTTCCGATTGGCTTGAGCTTTCGACAATGCCGTCGAGTAGTCCATTGATCCTGGAGATTTCCGATCCCACCCTCTGAATTCGGGGAGGGACGTGCATGAACAGTTCTGTCGGTTTCGAAAATAATCAAATGTCATTAGATTTTCGAGCTCATTTTTTACTAGATAAACGAGTCGTGACCAAGTGACTTGAATAGTGATAATGGAGATCTTACGGTGACTGTAGAATGTTGGTCATTATTGTCGGCTTGTTGGTGAGGCTGCGGCGGTTGAGGTGATGATGTGGCTGTAAAATCGCGGTGGTTTCCGAGACTACGCAAAACATTAGATTTTTGTTGCTTCCTGTTGGCTCGAGCTTGTGAGAAAACTATGGAGTAGTTTGTAGCACCAGGAGGTTCTTTGTCCCAGGCACCAAATTCAGGAACCGACATCCACTTCTTGTTCTGTCCATTTTAGAATAACTTGCAAACATTATTACGGGTTTTAAGTTATTTTGGGTTTTGTTCATTTCGAGTTTTAGGTGTTTCGGGCTTAAGTTGATTTGGGTTTGAATTTCATTTATTAACAAAATAATCAAATTAGTCTTTATTAGTTAAATAAAAAATAAATTAGTCATTTTTGTTAAAAATTTTATCTATTTGTATTATTAAAATATGACGAGATTGACAAAAAAAATCAGACCGTGAGACGTGGTGTGCCACATGTATCTCATTATAATGTAAATGAACCAGTTTTTAACGTCAAAATGGATAGAATAACCAATTTACTCTTTGATTTAACGTACATGGATTAATTTACTCATTTTACGAGTAGAAAGAGTAAAATGCAATCCGACTTTTAGTACAAGGGCTTCAGTGACACTTTTACCGTTGAATCAATTTGGTTTTTATAATTTTGGGGTTAATTTCAAGTTTACCTCATTTTTTAGTTGTAATTTTGAATTTGAGTTTTTAGGTTTGAGGTCTAAGTTCCGGGCTCAAGAAATTTTTGGTTTTGTTTATTTTAGGTTCGGGTCATTTTGAGTTTGAATTGTTTCGGATTTAGGTCATTTTGGGTTTGGATTAGTTCAAATTTGGGTTGGGTTAATTTTGATTGTTGATTATTTATAATCAAAATGAGTTGAGTTAGATTTGAGTTAGCACTAACCAAATTGAGTTTTCGAATTTGGGTCAAAATTGGCATGCCTATATTAGTTCATTCATGTATATATGTAAATATAATTTTGTTGTTATACCAAATCGATCTTAAGTTGGGTTTTGAGAAGAGGTTTTGTATGGTGGAGATAAAATTATAAAATCTAGGGTCGAAGTTTAAAAATATTGTATTAAACGACGATTGTAGCTAAATAAATGGACCATGGATGATTTAGGATGAAAATTGAAACCTTACCATCCCGGGATCATCGTTGTCTTGCCGATGAGGTGACGACACAGCGATGAAATCCTTCTCGTTTCCAAGGCTACAACTAACATCCTTCTTTTGTTGCTTCCTCTTGGCCCGAGTTTGAGATTCCAAATTCAACTATACAAATGAACATTCTCACATATGTGAATACATGCATATATGTAAATAAATCGAGTTTTTTTATTAGGTAAACGAATTTAGTTGAGCATAATCAAATGACTGAATAATTTCGTTTTTTTATATCAAATCGAGCTTAATATGAAATTTTAAGTCGATTATTGGGTTAGATCTCTAAAAAAATAACATGATAAATAAGTGGATGATTTAGGATGGAAAATGAAAATCTTACCGCGACAAAATCTTTGTGATCTTGTTGTTGAGGTGGTTGAGGAAGTAATGAAGCAGCGATGAAATCTTGCTCGTTTCCTAGGCTTCGTGTCTTTTGGTGCTTATCATTGACCTGATACCGAGTCGAATTTGAGTATCTTAATATTTATCTCAAATGATTATTAAGCATAATCAAGTTTTAAAATATATTTAAATATTTTAAATTAATATTGAATAAAATAATCTGAACTTTTTTTTTGAACAATCTGAACTTGAAAACAAACAATCGAACTAGTATTAAATTAATTGATGATTTAGGATGGAAAATGAAAATCTTACAGTGACATAATTTTTATGTTCTTGTCGTCGAGGATGCCGAGGAGGTAATAAAGCAGCGATGAAATCTTGCTCGTTTCCAAGGCTTTTCGTCTTTTGTTGCTTCCCGTTGGCCTGATATTGAGTCGAATTTAATTATCTTAATGTTTGACTCAAATAATTATTAAGCTTAATCGATTTTTTTAATATATTTTATTTTTAATTAATACTGAAAAAAAATTCAAACTCGAGTACAAATAATTGAACTTGAAGTCAATCATAAAATTAAGTTAAATTTTATAATTAGTCCCAATATTTTACTCAACTTGTGAATTTGGTCCTTGTGCTTCACTTGTTTATAAACTGAATAAAGTTAAAAAAAAGACGCTAACCAAAATTTTTCTCTCCTCTTTTCACAAGGACTAAATATGTAAGTTGAACAAAATATAGGGATTAATTGTAGAAATTGACTTAAAAATTAAATTTGTATTTGACCCTGATTAAAAATAAGCTAAAATTGCCTATTGAGTCTTAGCTCGATTGACATGGATATTATTACCAATGCAAGAGGACGTGAGTTTGAGTGCACTGAAGCGTATTATTTTTTTATTTATGGATTGGGAGGGACTATGGGTAGTTTTAGATATTGTGTCAAAAAAAAGAAAAGAAGAAGAATCTAAAATCAATTGAACTCATACCAAGTTTTGAGCAAAGAACATATCATCAAAGCATGAATTAAAAGTGTTGATGTGTAGGTGAATTAATAGATGAAAATGCAAAGAAGAAAAAGAAGAAGAAAAAGAAGAAGAAAAAAATCTTACAAAGACAGAATCTTGGGTGTCTTGCCGTAATGAAGCCGCTGTTAAATCGAGTTCGTTTCCGAGACTACACCAAACATCGGCCTTTCGTTTCTTCCTATTGGCTCGAGCTTGTGAGAACTTCATGGAATAGTTGGTAGATCCTGGAGGGTTACGTTCCCACCCTCCGAATTCTGGGATTGTTATCCTTTCATTCTTCTGTCCGTTCCGAAACGCACTCGAAAATTAAATTTTAACTTCTTGGAAGGATCGTAATGAAATTTGGCCGACTTTTTTTAAACTAATGGGGCAATATCAGGGGGCAGAATGTAAGAAGAACAAGAGGGGATTTAGCCCCCTCAAAAATTTTGGAAATTGTTATTAAACCTTTCAAAATTTTATTTAAGCTAACAAAAATATTGGGAAATTCTAATTAAAACTTATAAAGGTTTTGACAATTTCAATCAAATCCTTTAATTTTTTTAAAATTCTCATTAAATTTTTCAGAAAATTTTTAAAAAATTAGTTAAACTAGAGCTGTCTTATCAAATTGCCAATTAAAAAAAACACCTTCTTTTTAAAAAAAATTAAACAATTCAGGATTAATTATAAAAAATGCAGAAAAAATAAATTAAAACTAAAATAAAAAAAAATTATTACCTCTGTTGGGTTGGCCATGGATTGTAGGAGCAAGGGTTTAATTACTAAAGATGAAAATTAATTAACCAAGGAGTTGAAGTTTTCAATTGGGTTATAAATTAAAATAATTCTCAGTTATAAATTGATGGTAATTAAACAATACAAATTGATGGTTTGGAAAAAAAATGATTCTGCTTATAAAATTTCAATATTATCTTTGTGGGTATTTTTAGATTTATTCAAAAATTAGTTTATGTATGTATGTATGTATGGTTAAATGAATTTGTATGCATTGTCTAAAACAACCACTTTATTATGCTTGAACTTGGAATTGAGTTTTAATGGAAATATGTTGGTTATGACGATGGTTGTGAAATGGGTTGGGCAAGACTCTAAGTCTGTTTTTTTTATTCGGACTAGGCTTTGAAAGAAGTTTTTGGCCTAAACCCAACGAGACTCATATTTGTATTTATTTATTTCTTGATAGGAGAAAACTGAAACGCCATAAATAAGAGGAAAAAAAGAAGAGAGAAACTAAAGTCGAGCAGTCAGGTTTACCCAATACACCCAGCCTAGCTCTCCTCCTTCTCACACGGAACATTACAACAACCGGCAACTAAAATATCCTAAATAGAAAACAAGACAACTAAAATATTTAGGGTAATGTAAAACCGCTGGCGTTGAAGCGTGAGTAGCTGTATTAGCACTCCTATGTATGAATCCAACGGATAGAAAATGACTGAAAACTAGAATTAATTTGAGGGCAATCATCAATCAAGAACTCTAGATCTGACATATCCAAACTATTATGGGCAAAAACAAACCAAAGCCATTGATAGTCAGTCTCAAACACAATATCATCCACCTGCAGACGTTTTAACCTAGAAAGATATGTTGGATCTAGGGTTGTTGATATTGTGTTATAGACAAATTTTCGGTTATTTCAACTTCAGGTTATTTTCTGTGAAAATAAAGTTTATTTGGTTTATTCACACTTTAATTTTGGTAAAGTTTGATCTCACTGAGACTAAGAAGGACCAGTTGGAAATAGGTATATTTGATTTACATTGCACGTAGTTTCCATGCTACACATTCATACTTGATCTATGTCATTTGGTTATGTTAATATACATAATCAGGGATGAATTTAGTTACAATATAGGTAACGAAAGCCGTCTTGGTTCTATGTTAACATAATTAATGAACAAGATTGTTTGGAATACCTTTTGAATATAATAGTAAAGTTTTGAGCTTATAAAGTTATATAATGACACGTAATTATAGGAGAAAAGATTGTATGAAACAGGGATATTATCCCTTTCCAATAGTTTTATGACATATCAACAATTTCATCCTAAATTTCAGGATTTTAATTGTAATTTGATTTTTTTCAGGATGAAAATGTTGAAATTAAGAATGAAAATACTGATGTGGCATAAAACTATTGGAAAAGGGATACAAATGACGTGGTGTCACTGTTTCATTCAATCCCTTTCCGTAATTATACAGTAATTAATATATATGTGGTCCAATGGGAGATTGTTGGAAAATATTGACATAAGATATGTAATAATTATTATTTACTATCATAAAAGATTATCTCAAATTAAAACTAATTTAATTTGGTTAAGGTTTATAGCGCTTTAGTTATTAAATAAAGTGTGAGCCAAATATGTATAGAAACTCTAGTAACTAATTTCTAATTTCTAATTGATGATGGGTTGATTAGAAATTAGGGTTAATGTGCAAAAATTATATATTGGGGTTATGGTTTCCAAATTACACATACGTAACTCTTTTTAAAATCTCATCTCTAGAAAAGAGAGGGTCATCTCCTTTGAATTACTTTTGTGCTAATTTGGAATATCAAAACCATAAGATTCAAAGATTTCAAGAAATCAATAAATTCAGGTACGCTCCTGCATATAATTAATATTGTTCTTGATTTATTAAGATTTATATTAGATATTGTTTTGCAAATTGAGAATTTATAAAAAGTATAGACATGATTAAAAGCTAAATCTTCTAACCATTAATATAAACAATGGCTTTTGTTTTACACAATTACAAAATGTTAATAAAGTAAACCAATCAAATTTCATAATCCTTAAATTCCCATAAAAAGTTGATTCTTTCCCCTTCCTTTTCCCTTTAGCCATCTTCTCAATAACCAAACCCTCTCCCAAGTTTCCATTTGTATTGTACAAATTCTCATGCATATTTTCACATCCAACTCCATTCCATTTCCATTGTAAGCCCTACCCAAATGAAAGTTCATAGTGATGTTCGTCCCTATTCCAAATTCTCGAACACTACATCATCGCGTCGCTTCTTCGGGTTCGCATCAGGGTTTCCTCTCCTCATCATTGCCACAAATTCATCGTAGTTTATCTTTCCATCCTGTTAATAATTTACATGTAAGTCAAACCCTTTTGTATTAAGAAAATGGAACATGCATGCATGTGATTTGCTTACGTTGTCGTTGTCGACTTCAGAAATGGTTTCCTTGATGTCTTTGCCATCGTGCATGCCGTATTCACGGAGAGCTTGTTCTAGCTCTTCTATCGTGATGTACCTAAATGTAAACACATCGATAGCAGTAAGTATGGCGATCAATTACAATAAATATCAATAGATCGTATCATTGTGTTCCGATCGTTGTCTAGTTACTATTTTTTATTACTGTCGTTACCCGCTATTGTCTTTATCGAAGTGTTGGAAGGCACGGTACAAATGTTCTTCTCGATCCATTCGGTTCATATGCATGGTGGCCGTTATGAATTCTTCGTAATCTATAGTTCCGTTACCATCCGCATCCGCCTTTTGTTTTTACAAAGAAAAAACACACACACCATGTCAATAGAGCCAGAAGCGGCTTCGTCACTCAAATTTTTGAAATTTCTCATTAAAGTTTTGAAAACTTTAATTAGACCCTTGAAAATTTTAAAAATTTTAATTAAGCCCCAAAAGTCCGAGTTGCACTATTGAATCCTTGGAAACAAAACTTACTGCTTCCATCAATTGTTTAACTTCATATTCAGTCAGCTTCGTTCCTTGCTTGGCAAGCCCTTGCTTCAATTCTTCGAGCGTTATCGTGCCGCTGTTATCGGAATCTATGGTCTTGAACATCTCCTTCAACCCCTGGATTTCTTCCTCCGATAAACATCCTGCAATGACCTGGAACAGCAGCAGCAACAATTTCATGGTTTCATATATAGAATAATATGAACCTATCTTAACCTATCTTACCCTTAAAGCAACTTTCTTGAAATTGTTCATTGCTTTGAACTGTTTGAGCCTGCCTAAGACTGCATTGTCGAGAGGAACATCAGGTGCTTCACCATCCTCCTTAATCCATGGATGATCTGTTGGGTGGCCATACATTTAGTGTGTCAGATTTCTTCGATTGTGTGGTATTGAGGTTAAAAAAGGGCATATACTTACTTAGAACTTGTTGTGCAGTTAACCTTTGCTTGGGATCCAAGTTTAACATTTTGGTAACAAGATCCTTTGCTTGAGGTGAAATTGCAGGCCATGGATCACTTTTGAAATCGATTTCCCCACGTAAAATTGCACTAAAGATCCCATTTTCGGATTCTATCATAAAAGAATTGTCTTAGCTTTCAGGGTTCAATATGCAACATAACACCCCTATGTATATGTATATGTATATGTATATGTAATTAGTTACCTGCCCAGAAGGGAGGAAAACCACTTAGAAGAATATACAACATCACACCGATACTCCATATATCAGCTTCTGGTCCATATTTCCTCTTCAATACTTCTGGTGCAATATAATATGCGCTACCAACAATGTCCTTGAAAACATCACCTGCTCCGAAGGAACCGAGTTAGAAGAAATCGAAAATCGACCCGAACTTGAAAATTTTAATAAGATTATGGGTTTACCTGGCTTGTAAAAGAGTGATAGACCAAAATCCGTGGCTTTGAGTGGTGAATTTTCCTCTTGGTTCAACAACAAGAAATTTTCAGGCTTGAGGTCCCTATGGAAAACCCCCATAGAATGGCAAGTATGGACGATTTGAACAATGATTCTAAGCAAAGAAGCGGCCGCACGTTCACTGTAATGGCCTTTAGCAATGATCCTATCGAAGAGTTCACCGCCGGCACATAGTTCCATCACCAAATGTACCGAATGTTTATCTTCGAAGGCTCCTTTGAGTTCCACGACATTAGGTTGTCCCGTCAAATGGTGCATGATTTGAACTTCTCTACGGACATCTTCGATGTCTTCTTTGTTGACGAGTTTCCTTTTGGCTATCGTCTTGCACGCGAATTGCTCGCCCGTTACCTTATGGGTGCACAAATAGGTAACCCCAAATTGTCCCCTACCCAATTCTTTTCCAATGGTGTAAGTGGTTCTCACATCTTCCATAGGACGGCATAACACGGTTCCAATTGGGTTAGGCTTGGGAGTAGGCTTAGGAGAAGCATCCGGTGATGGTGATTCCGGCGGTTGTGTCGGTGAGGCTTTGGAGAGACTATCTTCACGGGAACAAATGCTAACGTTACCATTGTTTTCGGGGGAGGCGACGCCTGATTCGTTCGACTGGCTTTCGGGGTTGCCTCGAGAGCAACAATTCCCCATCTGTGGCGGGGAAGAGGAAGCACTCGAGACAAAAGAAAGAAAGGGTGATGAGGGAAGGGATTAAAGTTAAACAAGATGAAGAATTATTGAAATTTTGATTGGGATTGAGAGGGAAAACAAGTAAAAATAAAATAAAATTGGTTTGTGAAATTTAGTAATACAACAGCTTGATTTGGGGTGTACAAATTTTTTATGGCTTTGACGGTGAGGAATTTTAGGATTTCCATTTTGACTATATTTGAAAATCCAACATCTTTTATGGGCAAGGTCATGAGGATTTTTAGGAAAAATTATTGAAAAATAAAACGATTTCGATTTGTGATTTCTATAACAAATTATTTTATGGATGGTCTCTTTTTAATCATTTAGTGATAATTCAATAAAAATTTTATGTCATTCATACATAATTCTGATAATTTTTTTTACTTTAAACCACAAATCTTGAACTTCGAACCATAAACCTAGAATTTTAAATTTTAAATCTTCAACTCTAAACCTTAAACTCAATGATTGGAGTTGAGATTCAGAGTAAAATAATTACTAAAATTATGTATCAATTAAATAAAAAAATTATTAAGATATCATTAAATAATTAAAAAAAATTGTGTATGATGAAGTGAGAAAAGTACTACGATAATTTCTCAACTTGTATTAATGACTAAAAAATAAAAATAAAAAGGACAACTATTGTAGGGGTGTGTTCTCCATTACTATATATAGAAATTGCACTTTTGGGTTAAAAGTGTCTTTTCACTGTAAAAATAATGAAGAACAATTGACTTTGGCAGTTAAAATTGCATTTTCACCCAAACACAAAGTTGAGATTTAAATATTTTTGGCTTTTGACTTTTGGTTTAGAAGTAAGAATTATCAAAATACTCTTATTTATATTAACTATTTAAAAGGTGTATAAAAAATTAAATGAATTTATATTTTATATATAATTATATTAAATTATTTAAATATTATTTATTATATTTAATTTTTAAATATTTTAAAATTTTATTTTAATTACTTAAAAAGTATTTAAAATTTATATTTCACATATCATTAAATTAAATTATTTAAATATCATACAACTTAATTAATTTTTTACTTTTTACTATCATGTTTAAAAATAATATTTTTAATTTTAACTACAATTTTTTGCAATAATGGAGAGGACTAAAAATTAACAAGTACACTTTTTCATAACACATTTTTACTATACTTTTCAAAAATATTTTTTTTTAAAAAAAACACTTTTCAACTGCAAAAGTAATGGAAAATTAGCTTTTTAGTTGGCTGTCGTCTTGCTAATATAATTTTCTCTATACATAATTTTGTTGTTGAATGTAATTAATGTTGGATCTAGAGCCCTAAATATAGTATTTTTGTTTATGTACACTTGTAATTTTTTCAAACAGATTGGTTAATAAAACAAATTCATGAATTACAATAATATACTTTGGATAGTTGTCCTCATATGATTTTTGCATGTAAAACAAAATAAAAGCAAATGTTGTTCACTGATTGTCTAATGTTTAAACTAATACTAAGCGGTATTACGTGTTCAGACTGTAATACAAAATGACAACTTATATTAGTAGACGAACTTAAATATTTCTTTAGACTAATCGGAAATGAGCAAACGAATTGAGAGACTAATATGTCGTCTATCAAGTCCAATTTGAGAGATGTTTTGTCTTGGGCATCGGAGCGAATGACTTCCAAAATATAGAGACATAGATGTGACTGACTGGACTAACAATACATCGGACTAGATCCAAGAAGAATAGATCCTAAATTAGTTTATGGATTTATTTACTTTGTATAGTTGTCCTCATATGATTTTTGCACGTAAAACAAAATAAAAGCAAATGTTGTTCACTGATTGTCTAATGTTTAAACTAATACTAAGCGGTATTACATGTTCAGACTGTAATACAAAATGACAACTTATATTAGTAGACGAACTTAAATATTTCTTTAGACTAATCGGAAATGAGCAAACGAATTGAGAGACTAATATGTCGTCTATCAAGTCCAATTTGAGAGATGTTTTGTCTTGGGCATCGGAGCGAATGATTTCCAAAATATAGAGACATAGATGTGACTGACTGGACTAACAATACATCGGACTAGATCCAAGAAGAATAGATCCTAAATTAGTTTATGGATTTATTTACTTTGTATAGTTGTCCTCATATGATTTTTGCACGTAAAACAAAATAAAAGCAAATGTTGTTCACTGATTGTCTAATGTTTAAACTAATAAGCGGTATTACGTGTTCAGACTGTAATACAAAATGACAACTTATATTAGTAGACGAACTTAAATATTTCTTTAGACTAATCGGAAATGAGCAAACGAATTGAGAGACTAATATGTCGTCTATCAAGTCCAATTTGAGAGATGTTTTGTCTTGGGCATCGGAGCGAATGACTTCCAAAATATAGAGACATAGATGTGACTGACTGAACTAACAATACATCGGACTAGATCCAAGAAGAATAGATCCTAAATTAGTTTATGGATTTATTTACTTTGTATAGTTGTCCTCATATGATTTTTGCACGTAAAACAAAATAAAAGCAAATGTTGTTCACTGATTGTCTAATGTTTAAACTAATACTAAGCGGTATTACGTGTTCAGACTGTAATACAAAATGACAACTTATATTAGTAGACGAACTTAAATATTTCTTTAGACTAATCGGAAATGAGCAAACGAATTGAGAGACTAATATGTCGTCTATCAAGTCCAATTTGAGAGATGTTTTGTCTTGGACATCGGAGCGAATGACTTCCAAAATATAGAGACATAGATGTGACTGACTGGACTAACAAT
Source organism: Gossypioides kirkii (assembly GCA_005610355.1). Lineage (NCBI taxonomy): Eukaryota > Viridiplantae > Streptophyta > Magnoliopsida > Malvales > Malvaceae > Gossypioides > Gossypioides kirkii. The sequence continues at coordinate 1,080,322 of CP032250.1, forward strand.
ACATCGGACTAGATCCAAGAAGAATAGATCCTAAATTAGTTTATGGATTTATTTACTTTGTATAGTTGTCCTCATATGATTTTTGCAAGTAAAACAAAATAAAAGCAAATGTTGTTCACTGATTGTCTAATGTTTAAACTAATACTAAGCGGTATTACGTGTTCAGACTGTAATACAAAATGACAACTTATATTAGTAGACGAACTTAAATATTTCTTTAGACTAATCGGAAATGAGCAAACGAATTGAGAGACTAATATGTCGTCTATCAAGTCCAGTTTGAGAGATGTTTTGTCTTGGGCATCGGAGCGAATGACTTCCAAAATATAGAGACATAGATGTGACTGACTGAACTAACAATACATCGGACTAGATCCAAGAAGAATAGATCCTAAATTAGTTTATGGATTTATTTACTTTGTATAGTTGTCCTCATATGATTTTTGCACGTAAAACAAAATAAAAGTAAATGTTGTTCACTGATTGTCTAATGTTTAAACTAATACTAAGCGGTATTACGTGTTCAGACTGTAATACAAAATGACAACTTATATTAGTAGACGAACTTAAATATTTCTTTAGACTAATCGGAAATGAGCAAACGAATTGAGAGACTAATATGTCGTCTATCAAGTCCAATTTGAGAGATGTTTTGTCTTGGGCATCGGAGCGAATGACTTCCAAAATATAGAGACAGAGATGTGACTGACTGGACTAACAATACATCGGACTAGATCCAAGAAGAATAGATCCTAAATTAGTTTATGGATTTATTTACTTTGTATAGTTGTCCTCATATGATTTTTGCAAGTAAAACAAAATAAAAGCAAATGTTGTTCACTGATTGTCTAATGTTTAAACTAATACTAAGCGTTATTATGTGTTCAGACTGTAATACAAAATGACAACTTATATATTAATAGACGAACTTAAATATTTCTTTAGACTAATCGAAAATGAGCAAACGAATTGAGAGACTAATATGTCGTCTATCAAGTCCAATTTGAGAGATGTTTTGTCTTGGACATCAGAGCGAATGACTTCCAAAATATAGAGACAGAGATGTGATTGACTGGACTAACAATACATTGGATTAGATCCAAGAAGAATAGATCCTAAATTAGTTTATGGATTTATTTACTTGTGACGTTCATAGTGTAATATACCTTAATCCTAAATGGATGACGGACTATGTATGCATGACTGGTATACTTTGATGTAAGTAAAAGCCTAAGTTCAAATAGATAAGGAACCGAAAGCCGGTGCATTCGGTATACAACTTCTGTAGTATGTAGCGTCATTCACAATAGTGGAATTCATAGCTTGAGACATGGGTAAATGATATCCTCACATTGGCATTACATGGTTGATGATAAGTAAACGTGACAATGAGTCGTTCGTCTTTATGATGAATGACTTGATTACTATTTGATAATAATTTACATTTGATGAAGGAAGATATAATTGTTACCATGTAATAAAATATAATCATATTGAGAGAACGGATATTATCCCAAAAAGATTAAAGATTTCATATTGAGAGACCGAATATTACCCAAAAAGATTAAAGATTTTCTATAAGGGTAACATTTATAAAAAGGTCATTGTACAAGCATTGATCGAATTACTTTCGTAATGATATGTCATTAGGGAGAGCTCAGTCATGATATTATAGTGAAATGACTTTGTAACTAAATGAGTTTATAATTAATAGGAGAAAAGTTTGAACTTAATTATAAAACATTTGAGCCTCAATTGCATATGTTCAATCGATCTCTCAACTAGCTCGTTAAAACCAGAAATAAATTAATTATAAATGAGCTTAGGCCTTAAATGCTCAAACCTGAGCTTAACTCATATTTTAAATTGACCTAATTTTTTTGTCAAATTTCATTTTTGAGTTTAATATTTTTGTCCAAACCTTCCTAAATTTTAAATAGATTTTCGAACTTAAACAAATAATTTAACCCATAAACAAATCTATATAAAATAATATCATTTACTTTAGATTGTAATAAAATAAAACGCTTACATCATTTTAAACCCGCTTGTGAAATTTTTTTTACTAATAGAATAATTAGTGTGGGAATAAATAGTGAGGATGTTGTGGGCTTGGGTGCATGTAGACTGAAGCAGTAGCTACTCTTGAAGCATATGAGTTTAATTGTGAGCTCTCTAATGGCACATTCACCTTGTATTATTATTCATGCTCAATGATTTAACATGACATGATTTTGCCATTTAATGAAACAATAATAAATATGATATAAATTTTATCTATAAAAATTTGTCATATCAAATTATGAAAAACAAAAATTGAATTTGATATCATACATAAATCTATTGATGCGTTGAAATAATTAAGTTTCGTGATTTTGATATTTTAAATTAACATAAATTATTTTAGAAAATATGATTCTTTTAGCGAAAAATGAATGTGTTATATGTACTTTGACAATTTGAAAATTATATTAGTCTAGATTTTTAATTATCTCATCATCAATAGAAAATTTTAGCTTTTTTTTTTTTATGTATTTAAAACATTATATACTCTAAATTGTAGCAAAAGAGTAAAGGTGAAAAAACAATAAAAATCAAGGTTTTTTTAGGTGTGATAGCTAATGATGGTGATTTGAGATATCAAAAATGATGATGGAGGGTAGAGAGTAGCATATGGGTTTGACCAGTAAAAAAGAGAATGAGACCACCTCTATCACTTTCTTTCAAATTTCCTTTGTTTTTCTTAGCCCTAATGATGACCATTGCCTATGCTACTCAATAAACCACATATTGTCTCATCTCTTTTTCTTTTGTTGGGTGCAAATTCAATCCGTCAAAGCCATGCATTGTGCCATTCATTTGATCATTTCTCATTTCTCATTGTGTTTTTTTCTTCAGCTTTCCCAATTGCACCAAATTAAAATACTATCAAAGAATGGTAGTTTTGGTGGGTGATCATATTGGAGCTATTATGAGGTTTATCGATTCTCAACGAATAACATTTTATAAAATTTTTAAAAGTTCTTCAAAACTATGCATGGTATCCATTTTTTATAGCGATTTCTCAGTTTTCCTTAATTCCCTCAAATTAAAGCACTATCAAGTAGTGTTGGATTTGGATGTAAGTCATTATAAAGATGTATATGAATTCCCTCAAATTAAAGCACTATCAAAAGTGATAGGTTTGATGGGTGACAATATTAGAGATGTTGAAAGATTTGTTGACTCTTGACGAATGATACTTTATAGATTTTTTTTAAAGTATCAAAATTCGTTTAACAATTTATCTATTAAATTGACTTCCTATCATTTAGTTGTCCTAGATGTTTTTATTTTCAATTGATCAAATTATAATTTTCCAAGGACTAAAGTAAAAAAATATGTGATAAATGTGTTTAAATTAAATTACAAATTTTTAGAAAATTTCAAGACTCCTACTTAACCCTTGGGTTTGCCTTGCTTTGCTTGCTCTCCTCTTATTCACAATGCATTAGAACAAAGTAATTAAAAAGTTGGGATTCAACTCTTTCCATTTTGAAATTTTTCGAGTATATATAAAAACTGAATCTTAACATTTATAATAATTTTATGAACCCCTTCATAATTTTTCATAAAAAAGAGGGAAAAGTGTTGATAAGAACTAGTGTAAGCATATGGTTGCAAAAGCTTAGGCAAGCAACATAACAACTAGTCATAGTGGAATGGAAGTTGAAAAAAAAAGGAAAATTGGGTGTAAAAGAAAAGGGAGCTATCTTTAAAGAAGAATTTTCACAAACATTCTATTTGTAAACCTAGTGGGTTTTTGGGTCCTCTTGGTAAAGGTGCATATGTCTCTTAACTTCTTAAAATTGATTAACCATGACTTCACCTTTTATGCTAGCTTTTGGCTTTTTCTTTGGTGAATATGAGAAGATAATATCATGTTTTCCTTAGAAACAAAAACAAGAACTCATCTCATTCTTTCCCCCATCTTTCACTTCTACTTTGAGATCATTTCATTATTAAATTTTGTGCTTAGGGTTTTGATAAATTGAATACAATATAATTATACATCATTAATATAATATAAAAAATTTAAAATTATCGAGTTTTAATGTGGGTTTAGATGGGCAGTGTAGTGTTATGCGTTTAGCTTACTTTTTATCTTACGCTACAGTATCACCACCGTACCTAATCTCATCATCATCGTTATTTTTATACTAACCACAGGTAAACACACTGCCTATCCAAACCCACCCTTAATTTAGTTGATATTGTTGTTATTACAACATGTAGGAATACATGAGATTAAGTACACTTAAACACATTTTTATTTCAATTTAAAGGTTGGCCCCTAAATTCTTCAAATCATATAAGTGGATGCATCGTTTGTCTACTGAAACGGATATGTTTCAATCTATTTTGATGTACTATTTTAAAATTATTGATATTTAAAAAAAATATTTAATATATGCATATAAAAATTTTATAAATATCAAATATATTATATTGAATAAATTTTAAATATAAAATATTTATCAATTATATAAAATACTCATTAAAAAACTCCACATATGAAAATTCATCATTCAATAAATTCAAAATTAACAATAAAAAAGAAACCGAAGGATGAGGAGATTTTTTCGATAAAAGAAGTTAAAAGATGAGTGATGATTTTTCTTTGATAATGGAACGAGTGAGTTTTTCTATTGTATTTTAAATGTGAAAGTATGTCCCCAAAAAAATAAAAATATTTTTTACTTCTCAATGTAATATTTTTTTATCGATCAAGCCATATATGGTAAAAAATAGTTAAAACTTTTATATTTTTTAATGTTATTCATTCAACTACAGGTGCACCATGTTTTGATCACTGCATAAGTATGAATCAAAATTTTCACCGTTACGAAAAATTTATTACTTGTTCCGCTTTAACATTGAAATAATGTATATCAATTAATATAATCGAAATCGATGTGGAATCGACTACCACGATAAATTTATGAAGTGGCCTAAATTAAGTCAAAAGGACAAAAAGTAAATAGAGAAATAAGCATAGAAGAATAGGTAAATGCATGCAAATTTGGGACACTAATTATTGGAATTTTTGCATTACTATATATTTAAGAGCAAAAATTCTAAAGTCTTAAGCAATGATGGAGTGGAAGATAAAGAGAATGAAAGGAAAGGGAGTGAAATGATGAGGTTGGAAGAAAATTAATTGGACCTTTTTAACTTTATATAATTCTTAATAAATGTTAATTTCTTTTTATTTAGAAAATTAATTGATTAAATATGATTTTTTTAAATAAAATATTTTTTAATAGGTAAAAAGGTAAGGGTTGTCCATAGCGCATTTGAACCCACGATCTATACTGTATTGATAATAATATTCATATTAATCGAGTTAAGACTCAATCAGTAGATTTTTTTTACGAAGCAATAATTCTCAAATCCTTACATAAAAGTAGATGAGAATGTTAGGAATAGAGATGAGCCTTGACCGCAAAAATAAAAAAATTACAATTTAATCACTTTATAAATGATAACATTTTTAATTAATTTACGGAAAAATAGCACTATGTCCTAGAAAAAAAAATATGTTTAATCCCTTTAAAAATGATGAAATCATAAATTAATACATGATAAAATTATATTTTCACCTCTAAAAAATTTATAATTTAATTCCAACCCCTTATAAAAAAAATTCTGAATTCACCCTTAATTAGAGGATAGCGCGCTTAAACACACTCAAATTCATAACTTTCATATTATTGTAACTAGTAACTCTATAGTTCGACAAGATTTGTTTTGACAATTTTTGGGGCCTTAAGTGAAACAATAAATTAAGATAACTTTTAAGAAAGTTATAAAATGTAATACAATAAAATAAAAATTGAAATCCCTTTTATTTTTTTTGTTTGCAATAAAACGTCGATCAAAAAACTTAAAAAGTTAAAAAAAAAATTCACGTTAAACACTGAAAAAAAAAATTTTAGACTCTTCTAATCATGAGACCTGAACAACCGTACTCTCAAACTATCTCAAGATCATACTTGGTCTTACCGAATTAACCTAGGTTAATAAATTTAAACCATATATGGCTTGATGGTAGAAAAAAATGAGTAGCATGGAATAGAAATATACCCAAAAATATCACAAAAGAACAATCACAACCCATGGTAAAAAAAACCTTCATATGAACATCACCGCAAGTCTTCAAATTCCAATCCCCCAACTCTTTCATCTGCAACATCTGCACCCATTTTTGTTGCAGTATCAGGCACCAAAACCCATGCATTTTGACTCTCACTGTCCTCTCTAATATTGTCAAACTGTTCCATTTTTTCTTCAGAAGCTCAAACTCCAAGGCTTGTCAAGAAAAAACCAAAAACCCCTTTCCCATCACAAGTTTAAAGAAAAACCCAGAGCTCCCAAATAGCAACGAATGACATAAAGAGACTGTGTTCGTACATTATACACCTTTGGGGGGTGAAAAAGGGGTTTGATTACATCCCATGCATGGTGTTTGATGTTATGAAGATGAAGAGTTCAAGCAAAAAGCTCATTTGCTTTTATTTGCTTCTTCTTTTGTATTTTCAGTCTTCTTCTTCTTCTTCTTCTTCTTCTTCTTGTTCAAGCTTTGTGGTTTCAGCTTTTTCTCAACAGCTGATGCCTGTCGAATCCCATGGTGGGTTTGAAGCAAATGATAATGATGATGGTGATGAAGGTGAAGATTTTGGTGATGAAAAGAGAAAAGTTTATACAGGTCCAAATCCTTTGCATAATAGATGATTTTGATTCCTTTCAAGCTATATATGTTGTTTCATTTTTTGTTCTTCTTTCTAATATATTGGATTGATATGAGGTTTTCTTTTAGTTGTTTTGCTTTTTAGGGAATTAATTCTATGTAATTTGAAGCCAAACAAGCTTATAGTTTGCATATAAATGATAAATAATTTTGATTATTAGTGGGTTTCTTTTATGCATATGTATATGTATATGTATGAAATCAATGTTTGTTGCCATTGATTGATAAATAATTTATATGGCATATAAATGGAAAAAATTTTAATTAGTTCTTTTAAAATTTTTAAAAATTTAAATTAGTAAAATTAAAATTTCATTTGGGCGATTTCTAAAAATGATAAAAATTTGATTTAATCTTTTAAAAATTATAAAGATATAGGTTACTAAAATGATGAAATTACATTTTTACTATCATAAAAATTACAATTTAATTTCGACCCCTAATTTTTTTTTTTGGCTTCGCTCCTGTAATGATGTTAATTTTTTTATCAAGAGATAAAAATAATTAATGTATAACTGACATGTGATAAATAGTATGGAATTCAGTGGCATGAACGATTACATAAATAAAAGAAATTCATTTATTTAAATTAATAAAATAAAATACATTAAATTAATTAAAATAAAAGTAATTCAACATTTAAAATGCAAAAAAAAAAAAATCATGTCATTTGTCACATGTGGATAATACATTAATTATTTTTTCCACCTCATAAAAATTAACATTGTTAGTATGCTAGAGTAACTTGTTTAAACATTTGACAAATTCAAGTATCAAATTAGACCAAAATAAAAGATTAGGTGCCAAATTAAAAAAAAAAGATTATGTTTAGGCATTAAATTGGACCAAAAAAAAGATTAAGTACCAAATTAGGAAAAAATGTCAAGTTCAGACATTAAATTGAATCCAAAAAAGATTAAGTACCAAATAAAAAAAAGGGCTAATTTACCCAAATGACCTAAAAAATTTGATTATTTACAAAAATGACCCAAGTTCAAAAATATACACCAAAATAACCCGAAATGAACAGTAAAAGGTGAACAGGACTCGGCCAATGATTGGTGTCAGACATAGAAGTTTGTGTTTGTCAGTATTGGCCATGCATAGCTGACACGTGTGTATTTTTTTAAATACGGTATTTTTTTGATATACAAAAATACGAGAATATGAAGAAAAAAAATTTAGAGTGTTGGCCATGTAATGATCGACACCCTCTTTTTGTCAGAAATTTTTTTTCAAAATTTTGAGGTGTTGGCCATCAAATTGCCAACACCCCCTATTTGCAAAAAACAAATTGTATTTTTGGGTGTTGGCCATCAAATGGCCGCACCTCTTATTTCTCGAGAAAAAAATTCAAATTTTTTGGTGTTGGCCATCAAATGGCCGACACTCCCTTTTCTCGAGAAAAAAAATTTAAATTTTTTTGGTATTGGCCATGCAATGGCCGACACCCCCTTTTTCTTGAGAAAAAAATTTTAAATTTTTTTTGTATTGGCCTTAAATGATCGACACTCCTTATATAAAAAAAATTACATTTTTGGGTGTTGGCCATTGCATGGCCGACACCCCTATTTCAAAAAAAAAATTGTATTTTTTGGGTGTTGGCCATTGCATAGCCGACACCCCCTATTTCTCGAGAAAAAAATTTTAAATTTTTTTTGTGTTGGCCATACAATGGCCGACACTCTCCTTTTCTCGAGAAAAAAATTCAAATTTTTTTTGTGTTGGCCATGCAATGGCCGACACAATTCAAATTTTTTTGGTGTTAGCCATCAAATGGCCGACACTCCCTTTTCTGGAGAAAAAAAATTCAAATTTTTTTGGGTGTTGGCCATCAAATGGCCGACACCCCTTTTCTCGAATAAAAAATTCCAATTTTTTTGTTTTGAAGTAAGTAAGAAATATTTCTCTCAAAATAACAAGAAAATGAGAGTATTTTATTATTTATCATTAAATGAGTGTTTTGTTTTGGAGGATAGTTGTGAAGTGTACAATCGAATTTCGGGGTTGAGCTATATACTGTAATGTATTTTAGGAGTTGAATTATATACTGTCATGTGAAGCGACAAAGATATGGCTTCAGTGGTTAGATGATTTTCTGCGTCATAGAGCAAAATACTATATGTATATGATATAGTTGTCGCTAAATTTAACTATGTGGTATAACCGTAAAGATTATGCTATCAAAGGTCGGTTAATAGAATTCTGTCATCGATCGGCCGACCGAGATGACTTGGCCGGGTATTCAGGCAATATGGACCCATATTAATTGAGGGTTAGAAGAATTTATTGAAGTCGGCCAAGTATTCAGGCAGATGGACATTATTTAACTGAGATAAGTTGCGCAAGTTTAGGGTATTGTAGGTTATTTTGTATTATTGTTCAAAATTTAAAATTTCGTGTATTATTATAGTTCAATTATTTATGATTTATTTTATCTGTAAATTTAATTTGTATTGTTGTAATATTCAACAAGATTTATATTTTATCGTATTAATATAATTTTGATTTATTAAATATTTTGTTGTGAAAATGTTAAGGAATAAATATTATCTAAAAATTAAAAATATATTAAAAATATTAATTAAAATTAAATTTACAAAATAAACGAAAATAATCAAAAGAAAATAACACAATTATAGTTAATGGCCGAGATTGACTTTTAACTCCAGCACCAGATATATATATGATAGAACTGTCAGTACTAAAAATTTGAGTTTTTTGTTCTTATTAACAGTGCAACAATTTCTTTGTTTATGTTCAGTTTTTTTTAATCTTAAGTTTTTTCAAGATGAGTTCCAACATTTTCTTTGTTTATGTTCATTTTGATGGAAAAATTATCAATACAGACGATGAAGGTTGTGTATTTGAAAGCAGAAAAAAATTCAGAATGAGACTGAACAAGTGTGTTTCGTTGGATGAATTGACACGGAAGATCAGTACAAAGATAGTTACTCGTTGCGGGAAGCAAATGTTGAGAGTGTTTTACAAATTTTCGATTTCATCAGATCCGATAAAATTCTCCGAAATGGAGCTTGTTGATGATGATGATCTAGGGACAATGATTGAAATTTATTGCCCATCTGAGATCGAAAATCCATGCCCTATTGAGTTGTTCGCGGAGATATCACACCCCGAACCAATTCAAGTCTTAAATTCAATAAGGCAGCGTTCTGGAATAGATATTGATCTTAATGTATGCTGGGAAGATCAATCGGGTTATTGAGGGTCTACTCCAGAAAATCCAAACACCGGTGGATTCTCGTATAACATCGAAAACACGTGTCATCTTCTACAATTTCATCCGGAAGTGCTGGCCCCAATAGAAGATGATGAAGAAAACACAGCTTTGGAAGACCCCGATTTGGATGACATCCCCGAAGACTTAGATGATGAGGGGTCGGTGAAGGGTGATGATGTTAACACCCATTCAGGAGGAAATACGAGCCCGAGTATAGTTATTAGGAATAATTCGGGGGCCTTCATGAGCGACGTAGACCCAGATGCGGGTCGAGCTCGAGAGTTTCCGAAATATAGAAACATAGTTCCGGCTCACTTACTCGACGAACAAACCAACGAAGAAGAGTTGTTCGTTGGACAACAATTTGAGAACAAGAAAGACTGCTTAAATGCAATAAAACAATACAGCTTAAAGTTAGCTGTGGATTATAAAGCAACGAAATCGTCGCAGCCTTTGTACATCGGAGAATGTTTGAAAGCCGAGAGTGGGTGTAAGTGGCGTATCCGAGCCGCGTTAATGCAGCGGACTCAGCTATGGACAATAAAGAAAATAGAAGGTCCACACACATGGACCGTGGCTCGTATGACGCAAGACCATCGGAAGTTAGATGCAAAGACCATATGCAACTGTATCATGCCTATGGTCAAAGAGTCTCCATTGAATAAGGTATCGGTCTATATTTCGACCACGCAAGCTCGCTTCAATTATAAGGTTTCGTACCGGAAGGCATGGTGGGAGAAGCAAATGGCGATGCGGGAGTTGTATGGTGACTGGGATGCGTCATACAACGAGCTCCAAGGGTGGATAGCCGCGATGCGAGAGTATGTGTCGAGAAAGAGTGCTTCGAGTCGTGGAAAATATTCTTAAAAAATCTGAGGAGGCACGTTGTTAGGCAAGACAACATTTGCCTCATATCGGACAGATCGAAGGGACTACTTGCTGTAACAAGGCGATCGGAGGTTCCGTGGAGGTCCGTTTATTGCATCCGGCACATGTCGGCAAATTTTCATAGTGATTATAAAAATAAATAATGGAAAGCAGAATTCGTGGAAATGGGTAATAATTATTGTTTGTATTTTTTTATTCAATTCAATTTAATTTTAAATTTTATCAGCTTGAGAAATATAAAAAATACTTATTCGAAATTCCATATGCATATGCAGCTAATCAATTTGAACTTCAGAGATTCAGACAAAATTCCGCAAAGCTTGAAGCTAAGATAAAGCATTTACCAAGTGACAAAAATCTTCGTGGGTGGTTGGGTAGCGTCCAGACGTATCAATGGACACAAAGTTACGATGACGGGGCTCGATATGGCCAGATGACGACCAACCTGGTTGAGTCAATTAACTCTGTCTTGAGGCGAACACAATATCTACCAATTATTGCTGTTTTCTCGGTAACCTTCTATAGGTTGCTAACATTGATGCCTAGATGGGGCAGCGACAAATGGCGCAGATGGGGGCCGAACACGTGTACGTTGAGGACAGTCGAAGGGCCATGGCGACAAACAGTCAGAGAGCTTGAACGATGAATGCAAAAATTTATTCGCGGAAGTTGGAGATTTTTCGGGTTTCAGAGTATACCGGTCGTCGCTCGGGTGTTCCACCGAGGTCGTACGCAGTTGATCTGGCAAACAGGCGATGCGAGTGCTTTAGATTTCAAGCTCTTCGATATCCTTGTGCGCATGTTCATGCAGCTTGTGCGACTGCAAATTTAAATGTCGACCAATTCATAGACGAGATGTACACGCTGCAACGCACATTGCGTGTATGGGCCTGTAATGCCCGATGTATCCAATTGGAAAGTTCCACCGGTTGCTTTTGAGATGTTATCGGATTATAGTCTCCGTAGAAAGCCTAGAGGTCGACCACATTCGACGGGGATTCGCTCTGATATGGACATTAGGGAGATTGGGGAACCAAAATTGTGCAGTGTTTGCCGAAGGCCTGGCCATAACCGATCCACTTGCCCACATCGCGTCTATATTTCCGGTCAATCCTCTCGTAATGCCAGATTGTCCGACGAAGAATGAGCGCATGTCCACTAGTATACACAAAGTATATTTGTGTAAAAATTAATTTGATAATTAATTTAAGTTGAAATTAATTTAGAAATTAATGAACATGTTTAAATTTAAATAATTTAAACTTCATAATTATATAAGTTTGAATTTAAAATTCTACTTTAAATTTGAAGTTGAAATTTAAAATACATTTAAAATGTATTTAACATTATTTAAAAAAAGATAGTTATTATATTACAATTTATATCAAATATTGTATTAATTTGACAATACATTATTTATCAAATTTTCATATTTAAAGTACAAATTATTATTATAATATAATTTTTATCATATAATGTATTAATTTAACAATACAATATTTATTAATTTTATATCTTTAAATAATTTTTTTATTATATTATAATTTTTATCATATAATGTGTTGATTTGATAATACAATATTTATTAATTTTATATCTTTAAATAAAAATCTTTATTATATTACAATTTTTATCGTATAATGTGTTGATTTGATAATATAATATTTATTAATTTTATATCTTTCAATAAAAATTTTTATTATATTACAATTTTATCATATAATGTGTTGATTTGACAATACAATATTTATTAATTTTATATCTTTAAATAAAAAAATTTATTATATTACAATTTTTATAATATAATTGTTGATTTGATAATATAATATTTATTAATTTTATATCTTTAAATAAAAAAATTTATTATATTATAATTTTTATCATATAATGTGTTGATTTGACAATATAATATTTATTAATTTTATATCTTTAAATAAAAAATTTTATTGTATTACAATTTTTATCATATTTTATATTTATTAACCAAAATAACCTTGGACCATCTAAAAATTACAAAAATGCCATCAATGGTCCCCTACTATAAATAGCAATTGGACCACCCACTTTTCACTTCATTTAAACCTATTCCAGCTCAGCTAAACCAAAATTTCAGCTCACCAACGTCCCGAGACCACCGTTGACCATCGTTGATCGTCGTTGACCGACTTTGTCCCCCGTTGATCAACTTTCATCCATCATATTATGGATCCCAACGTCATCATACGTAGTCTTGAGAATCACCGTGTTGGCGCGATACGAGCCAATCCAGAATTTTATAGGATGGTTAGATCCTGGCATCATCATCCGGGTTATAAACCCTATAGATTGGCTCAACAATTTATCGAAGATGCGGGGTTCGGGATTGCTGCCCGTATTAAAAATATGACTATTCGGGCCTGTTTAATAACGGCCTTAGTCGAAAGATGGCGTCCCGAGACTCACACGTTTCACCTCCCGTGTGGAGAGGCAACAATAACTTTAGAAGATGTTGCAATCTATCTCGGGCTACCCGTTGAAGGTGAAGCGGTAACGGGTCCGGGTGTACTAGACGATCCTTGTGGCAATTGCTACCGGTTACTTGGCAAGGTGCCATCGGATACTGAAAATGGAAAATTACCGTTTTTAAAGTTTACGTGGCTACACGAAAACTTTAGACATCTCTCGCAAAATCCAACGCAGCTGGACATTATCTACAACGCTCGCGCTTTTCTTCTACAGTTACTAGGCGGTATCCTTATTCCGGATACCAGCCAAAATAGAATAAGTATTATCTACCTTCCGTTATTGGAAGATTTCAAGGCAGCCGGGAATTTAAGTTGGGGCTCAGCAGTGTTGGTGACACTGTACCGGGAGCTTTGTCGAGTGACAAATCCCGCAGTTAATGCCATGGGAGGCTGCACATATCTGCTTCAATCATGGATACTAACCCGACTGCCTTCCATCGCCAACGTAGAACACATGTCATACTCGATGCCACTAGTTAATAGGTGACTCGATGTCTCAATTTTATATTGTTTAAATTTTATTAATTATTGTTTTTTTTCTAATTATTTTTCAATTTTTCAGATCGCATTCAGTTCCGGGACTTGGGCGACACGAAAAATGTCCCCATATACGTCGCTGGTTAGACAAACACGGAGGAGATGATGTAAGATATATTTTCGAATTTTTTATAAGATTTTTTCTATTTTCGAAATGTGTTTTATATTTTCGAATTTTAAAAAAAATAAATATCTGATATTTTTTCAAATATTTTTTTACATTTTCGAAATATAAAAAACACATTTTAGATGGAATTCGTGTTTTCTAGATTTTCAATATTTTGTGAACTAAATTCGTGTTTTTATATTGTGCAGTTCGTGTGACAGCCTTATATTTTAGACGAAATTACGCCTTTCATCCCACCATTTGTTTACCAGCACAATTATCAACTTTTTTCGTGTAATGTGCCAGTATTCAATTTTCATATGGTGGAATGGCACGCTGGGGATCGGGTTTTACGATAGTTTGGTGGTATACAACATATTCCGAACCTTCCCTTCCAACTCGATGAGGTTCACCAGCTCGACAAAAAGGGACCAGGTAAAAATCGAATAAATTGGGCTCACGATCTTCATGCATATATCGTGCTTTGGAATGACCGGGCAAATAGATGTTCATCTTTGTATGGGTGTAATGGGGATTATTCCGGTACCCCATATTACAACCAATGGTATACTGCATACGGGACGCCGATGCTTGATTCCCGAGAGTATACCCCAAGGAGACTTATTCCGGAAGGCAACCGATTCGGCGAATAACGCATATGGACGTCGTGGTCGGATCCCCGATTCAGATTTCGAGCCCGAGGATGAGCCCGCGGACGAGGCCGATTACCAGCCCGGTTACGAGCCTCAGGACCAACCCGAGTACTAGCCGGAGCACCAACCCGATCATTAGTATCAAACATTCGGCTCTTCGTCTTTTTTGCTAGACGATTATTATAATCGTTCGATTGAGGATATTTTTGGCGTCGACCCCGATCTTCAACATACATATTACTCCGGTTCTTTCTCATATCAACTGGAGATCCATCCGGAAGAATATACTCCAACAATGGAGGATATTTTTGGCTCGGCACCTTAGGTCACTCAACCTACTATCGATGACGTTGATGATACGTACGATTTTACCGACTTTCTTCGTACACCAATCGAGACACCCAACTTTGACACCACCGAGGATGAGCCGATGAACACTAATGTAGCGCCTCTTGAACAAACTGTACTACGACCTCGACCTCGCCGAGCTCGAAGGAAGCCGGACTGTTACACACCAGCGCCGGGGACGTCGCCTGGATCTACTCAATTTTGATTTTTTCCCCTTTACTTTTTAAATTTAATTTGTAATTTCGTTTTTATTTTAAATTAATTTCAAATTTCTTGTATATTTTAATTTTTCTTTTAATTTTATGTATATTATAATTATTATTTTTTAAAATTTATATCATCTTTGTCAATAATATTTATTGCCCCACATTTTGACAACATATTTAATATTTTTATATATAATTCAAAATTATTTTAATACAAGAAAATACAAATATTACGTTTGAATAATAATATGCAACAAATTAAATTTACAGATACAATAAAATACAATTTTTTGTTAATATTAATACACGAAATTAATTTCTTTTTACAGATATAACAAAATACAAACATAGATAATGTCCATCTGCTTGAAAATCGAGCTGCAAACATTAGTACCGAGAAACTTACTCGGGTTGCAGTTAAACACAACCTTTTTCAATTTGTCAGACACAATGTAGTTGGTCTCGATTACCTGTTAAATGACGGAGAAAGTCATTCGATTTTTGACAGCATAACCTTTACGGCCTTACCACAGCGCAGCGCCTACATAGAGCAACAATATATCTACGTTGGAATAGCTATTCAACAGTATTTTCTATGATAACAAATTATTCCAACGTAGATAATGTCCATCTGCGTTGGATATCTCGGATAGTCTTCAATGGCGCAGAAAATCGTCTTATCACTGAAGACATATCTTTGCCGCTTCACATGACAGTATATAATTCAACCCCGGTAATACATGACAGTATATAATTCAACCCCGGCAATACATGACAATATATAGTTCAACCCCGAAATTCGATTGTACACTTCACAACTATCCTCCGGAACAAAACACTCATCTAATGATAAAAAATAAAGACTCTCATTTTTTTGTTATTTTGAGAGAAATAATTCTTACTTAATTCAAAATCAAAAAATCCCCTATTTATAGAGAATGAGGGGTAGGTGGTGTCGGCCATTACATGGCCAACACAAAAAAAATTGTAAAATTTTCTATTTTTTTAATCCGAGGAAAATAGCCAACACCAAAAAAATTTGAATTTTTTTTCTCGAGAACAGGGGGTGTCGGCCATTTGATGGCCAACACAAAAAAAAATTGAATTTTTTTCTTGAGAACAGGGGGTGTCGGCTATTTGATGGCCAACATCAAAAAAATTTGAATTTTTTTTCTCGAGAAAGGGCGGTGTCGGCCATTTGATGGCCAACACCAAAAAAATTTGAATATTTTTTCTCGAGAACAGGGGGTGTCGGCCATTTGATGGCCAACACCCAAAAAATACAATTTTTTTTTGGAAATAGGAGGTGTCGACCATACAATGTGCAACACCCAAAAATGCAATTTTTTTTAAATAGGGGGTGTCGGCCATTTGATGGCCAACACTCCAAAATTTTAAAAAATTTTTCCTGACAAATGCATGGCCAACACCCCAAATTTTTTTTTCATTTTCTCGTATTTTTATATATGAAGAAAATACCGTATTTAAAAAAATACACACGTGTCAGCCATGCATGACCAATACTGACAAACACAAACTTTTATGTCTGACACCAATCATTGACCGAGTCCTGTTCACCTTTTACTATTCATTTCGGGTCATTTTGGTGTATATTTTTGAACTTGGGTCATTTTCGTAAATAATCAAATTTTTTGAGTTATTTTGGTAAATTAGCCAAAAAATGACAAGTTAATGGGGTTTTTTATCCAAGTAACCCATATTTTTTAATTATTTACGAAAATGACCCTAGTTCAAAAATATACACCAAAATGACTTAAAATAAACAATATTTTTTTATCAGATAAAAAAATATTTGGTGTCGGCCATTTATCAGATAAAAAATTTAAATATTTTGGTGTTGGCCATTGCATGGCTGACACTCCTTTTTATCATGTAAAAAATCAATTTTTTTTTGTGTTGGCCATTGCATGGTCGACACATTTTTTTGTCAGATAAAAAATTTAAATTTTTTGGTGTTGGTTATTGTATGATCGACACCTCTTTTTTTATCTGGTAAAAATCAATTTTTTTGCGTTGGTCATTACATGACCGACACCTCCTTTTTGTTAGATAAAAAATTCAATTTTTTTTTGTGTTGGTCATTGCATAGTCGACACCACGTTTTATCTGATTAAAAAAATTCAAATTTTTTTAGTGTTGGTCATGCATTGGCCGACTCCACCTATTATCTAATAAAAAAAATTAATTTTTTTAGTGTTGGCCATTGCATGGACCACCTTTCTATCTAATAAAAAAATTCAAATATTTTTTGTTGGTCATGCATTGGCCGACACTAACTTTCTCTCCTTTCTATATATAGTGTATAGGTTATGATTTTAAAATTGTAAGTAAGAAATATTTTACTTAAAATAACAACAAAATGAGAGTGTTTTTTTTATTTATCATTAGATGAGTGCTTTGTTTTGGGAGAAAGTTGTGAAATGTACAATCGAATTTCGGGGTTGAGCTATATACTGTCATTTATTGTCGGAGTTGAATTATATACTGTCATGTGAAGCGGCAAATATATGAATTATATACTGTCATGTGAAGTGGCAAATATATGTCTTCAATGGTTAGATGATTTTCTGCGCCATTGAAGATTATCCTAAATGTCCAAAGAAGATGGACATTATCTGCGTTGGAAGAATTGTTATCCTGCAATTCAACATTTGTACTGTTGAGTTATTGATTCAATGTAGATGATATATTTGCCGCCATATGTAACCATGTGGTATAACCGTAAAGGTTATGCTATAAAAGGTCAATGACTGCAATCTATGATCAAGAGGTCGACCGAGACGACTTGATCAAGTATTCACAGGAATTGGACCCATATTGCTTAAGTGATTGGGGTTTGAAGAATTTATTGAAATTGGCCAAGTAATGAAAAAATGGACATTATCTAATCGAGACTAGTTGCGTAGGTTTAGGGTTTTGTAAGTTATTTTGTATTATTGTTCAAACTTTAAAATTTGTGCATTAATATTAAAAATTATTTATAATTTATTTTATCTGTAAATTGAATTTGTATTGTTGTAATATTCAACAATATTTGTATTTTATCGTATTAATATATTTTTTATTTATTAAAAAAATTATTAAATATTTTGTTGTGAAAATATTAATAAATAATTATTATTGACAAATTAAGAATATATTGAAAAATAATAATTAAAATATATTAAAAAATGATAATTAAAATTAATTTTAAGAAATAAACGAAAAAAATCAAAAGAACACTAATTTAGTTAATGGCCGAGATCGACTTTTAACCTCAGTACCAGATATATATAACCGTAGTACTAAATATTTGAGCTTTTTGTTCTCATTAACAGTACAACAATTTCTTTGTTTATGTTCATTTTTTGTGATCACAAGTTTTTTCAAGATGAGTTCCAACATTTTCTTTGTTTATGTTCATTTCAATGGATAAATTATCAATACAGATGATGAAGGTTGTGGATTTGAAAACCATGAAAAAATCGAAATAAGACTGAACAAGCGTGTTTCGCTGAAGGAATTGAAACGGAAGATCAATACAAAGATAGCTACTCGTTGCGGGAAGCAAATGTTGAGCTTTGTTGCTGATGATGATGATTTAAGGACAATGATTAAAATTTATTGCCCTTCTGAGATCGAAAATCCATGCCTCATTGAGTTGTTCGCGACGATATCACAACCTGAACCAATTCAAGTCTTAAATCCAGTAAGCCAGCGTTCTGGAATAGATATTGATTTTAATGTATGCTGGGAAGATCAATCGAGTTTTGGAGGGTCCACTCTAGAAAATCCAAACACCGGTGGATTGATGGTATTACAAATGACATAGATTTTCTTCCCAATTTAATGTTTAAATTGTCTTTTTTTGTACTTTATTTAGCATGCATCATTAGCATTTTATACTTAGTTTTCATATTTTCCAACTCATTGATAGTTAGTTTAAAGGTTTGTTATTTTTATCTATTTTTATACTAATGTCGACGCAAGCAGTCGAAATATTACGTCTTAATATTGTCAGCGCAGGAGCTCAGCCCAGAAGGTCAATATTAGTATAACGCAACCACAAGATCAGCTTGGAATTGCGACCAAGCTGAATTTACGTCTGGAAGTACCAGCGCAGGAATATCACAGGTGTTGTCGCAATTACAATATCAGATTGTGCCCAACAGTGCAGCAACAACTTACAGATCTCTGAAGAAAACACATAATATGCGTGAGTGCACAGCTGTACTCTAACTAACTTTGATAGCTGCAAAAATCTAAATCTGAATTTGAGAATGAAAGCTGAAACCTGCAACATTTAGAGGTTATAAATAGACGAACAAAGATGGAAACAAATCATCAAGAGCAAGGGGATTAAATTCTGAAAATTTTGTGTGAATTAAAGATTTGAGCTGGAAATCAAGGGGCTGATGAAGCAAGTCTGCAACCACTTATGACAAGAGGTGCTCGATGCTAAGGAACAATTAGGGAGTAGACCTAGTAGTCTAGAGATAGTAAGCTTCATTGTACTCTTTAATTCTTCTTAAACGATGATGGATTCTGATGATATTAATTGAATACGAGAGTGTCTTTTAATGTTATATCATTTTGATTCTTATTTTACACTGATTGTCTATTTATTCTTGGATCTAACTGCTTTAAGCACGAGAGTGAAATTGTAGTGTGCCGATATCGAGAGATAAGGTGATAAGTTAGATTAACAAGTGGGTTAGGTGAGAGCTGCTCAGGATTGGGATAAACACCAGTTACTTGTTCTCAACTACACATCGTGGCTCACACCGAGAGGTGGGGTAATTGTGGGTATTTAAGTCGGGATTAAGTAAGGAGCTGTTGTTGGTAAGAAATCAAAAGGACTTCATTACAGTGACAATACATCAATATTACACCTTGTCGACGCATCCAACGTTGCAACTTAGCAGATTCAGTGAACTATTTCTACCCTTTACACTTGGTCATATTTACATTTTATGCATTTAAATATTCAATACTCAACACAATTGGATTTATTTTCAGTACACTAACATTATACTTCTGAAGTTTAACTCTAATTGCATTGACATTAATTGACTATTTTAGTGTGCAAATCTGGCATATTGTACTGACATCAGTACTCACATTACACTTAATTTCAATATTGATTGCTTCAACATTATAACATCAAAAACCCATTCCTTGAGGGATCAATATCCGATAGATTTGTCTATCAACTATACTTGCATCGACGTGTGTACGCTTGCACAATCGTTGTGTCGTAAAAACACCGATCATGAATGTTCGTATAACATCAAAAACACGTGTCATCGACTACAATTTCATCCGGAGGTGTTGGCCTCAATAGAAGATGATGACGAAAATAAGGCTTTGGAAGACCCAGATTTGGATGACATCCTCGAAGACTTAGATGAGAAAGGGTCAGTGGAGGGTGATGATGTTAACACCCATTCGGAAGGAAATACGAGCCCAATTATAGTTATCAGGATTAATCCAAGGCCTTCATGAGCGACGTAAACTCAGATGCGGGTCGAGCTCATGAGTTTCCGGAATATAGAAACATAGTTTCGGCTCACCTACTAGACGAACAAACCGACGAAGAAGAGTTGTTCGTAAGACAATAATTTGAGAACAAGGACTGTTTAAATGCAATAAAGCAATACAACTTGAAGTTAGCTGTGGATTATAAAGTAATGAAGTTGTTGCAGTCTTTGTACATCGGAGAATGTTGGAAAGCTGAGAGTGGGTGTAAGTGGCGTATCCGAGCTACGTTAATGCTGCGGACTTAATTGTGGGCAATAAAGAAAATGAAAGGTCCGCACACATGCACCATGGCTCGTATAATGCAAGACCATCAAAAGTTAGATGCAAAGACCATATGCAACTGCATCTGCCTATGGTGAAAGCGTCCTCGTTGAATAAGGTATCGGTTTAAGTTGTTCCCATGCAAGCTCACTTTAATTATAAGGTTTCATACTGGAAGGCATGGTGGGCGAAGCAAATGGCGATGAGAGAGTTGTATGGTGACTGAGATGCGTCATACAACGAGCTCTAAGGGTGGATAACCGCAATGTGAGAGTATATGTCAGGGACAGTAACTCATTTGCAAACACTATCGTATGAAGGTCCGGACGGGGTGATTGATCCGGGAAAACGATGTTTTCACCGATTGTTTTGGATGTTCGACCTATGTGTTAGGGCGTTCCCTCACTGCAAACCGATGGTGCAAGTTGATGGAATCTGGTTGTAGAATAAATACATGCAAATACTACTGATTGTTGTTGCACAAGATGACAACCAAAATGTACTTCCAATCGCTTTCGCCATAGTCGAGAAAGAGTACTTCGAGTCGTGGGAATTTTTTTTAAAAAATTTGAGGAGGCACGTTGTTAGGCAAGACAACGTTTGCCTTATATCAGACAGATCGAAGGGACTACTTGTTGCAATAAGGCGATTGGAGGTTTCGTGGAGGTCCGTTTATTGCATCTGGCACATGTCGGTAAACTTTCATAATGATTATAAAAATAAATGATGGAAAACAGAACTCGTGGAAATAGGTAATAATTATTATTTGTAATTTTATATTCGATTTAATTTTACCAACTTTTATCAGTTTGTGAATTATTAAAATACTTATTCGAAATTGTATATGCATATGCAGCTCATGAATTTGAACCGCGAAGATTCAGGCAAAAGTTCGCAAAGCTTGAAGCTAAGATGAAACATTTACCAAATGGCGAAAATCTTCGTAGGTGGGTGGGTAGCGTCCAGACGTATCAATGAACACAAAGTTACGATAAGGGGGCTCGATATGGCCAGATGACGACTAACCTGATCGAGTCGGTTAACTCCGTCTCTAAGCGAACACGACATCTACCAATTGCTGCTGTTTTCTTGGTAACCTTCTATAGGTTGGCCACATTGATGCCTACGATGGGGCAGCGACAAGTGGCGCAGATGGAGGTCGGGCACGTGTACGTTGAGAATATTCGAAGGGCCATGGTGACAAATAGTCAGAGAGCTCGAACGATGAACACAAAAATTTATTCACGGGAGTTGGAGATTTTTCGACTTTCAGAGTATACCGGTTGTCGCTCAGGTGTTCCGCCGAGGTCATACGCAGTTGATCTAGCAAACAGGCGATTTGAGTGCTTCAGATTTCAAACTCTTCAATATCTGTGTGCGCATGTTCATGTAGCATGTGTGACTACAAATTTAAATGTCGAACAATTCATAGATGAGGTGTACACGCTGGAACGCACATTGCATATCTGAGAGAATGAATTTCCTGTAATGCCCAATGTATCTAACTGGGAAGTTTCACTGGTTGCTTTTGAGATGCTGTCGGACAATTGTCTCCGTAGAAAGCCTAGAGGTTAACCACATTCGACGATGATTCGCTCTGATATGAACATTAGGGAGACCAAGGAACCGAAATTGTGCAGTGTTTACCGAAGGCTTGGCCATAACTGATCCACTTGCCCATCGTGTCTATATTCGGTCAATCCTCTCGTAATGTCGGACTGTCTGACAAAGAATGAGTGCATGTCCACTAGTATACATGAAGAATATTTGTGTCAAAATTATTTTGAAAATTAAATTAAGTTGAAATTAATTTGAAAATTAAGGTACATGTTTAAATTTAAATAATTTAAACTTCATAATTATACAAATTTGAATTTAAAATTCTACTTTAAATTTGAAATTAACATTTAAATTACATTTAAAATTATGTTAAACTTATTTAAATAAAAAATTATTATTATATTACAATTTTTATCAAATAATGTGTTGATTTGACAATACATTATTTACTAATTTTTAAATTATGTTAAAATTATTTAAATAAAAAACTATTATTATATTATAATTTTTATCAAATAATATGTTGATTTGATAATACATTATTTACTAATTTTTAAATTATGATAAAATTATTTAAATAAAAAACTATTATTATATTATAATTTTTATCAAATAATGCGTTGATTTGACAATACATTATTTACCAATTTTTAAAATTTTAAATTATTTAAATAAAAACTATTATTATTTTACAATTTTTATCAAATAATGTGTTGATTTGACAATACATTATTTACCAATTTTTAAAATTTTAAATTATTTAAATCAAAAACTATTATTATTTTACAATTTTTATCAAATTTTATATTTATTAACCAAAATAACCTTAATTGATATTAAAATTACAAAAATGCCATCAATGGTCCTCTACTATAAATAGCATTGGACCACCCAAATTCTAGCTCACCAAAATCGAAATTTCAGCTCACCACCGTCCAAATTCCATCGTTGATTGCAGTTGACCGTCGTTGATCGCCGTTGTCTGAGTACCGTCTCTCACATTATAGATTCGAACGTCATTCTTCATAGTCATGCCAACCACCGTGTAGGCGTGATTTAAGCAAATCCCGAATTATATAAGATGGTTAGATCCCGGCATCATTATCTGGGCTATAAACCCCATAAATTGGCTCAACAATATATAGAAGATGCAGGGTTCGGGATTGCTGTCCGCATTAAACAAATGAGTATCCGGGTCTATTTAGTAACGTCCTTAATTGAAAGATGGCATCCCAAGACCCACACGTTTCACCTCCCGTGTGGGGAGGCAACAAATTTATTAGAAGACGTTGCAATCCAGCTTGGACTAATCGTTGTAGGTGATGCGGTAACGGGTCCGAGTACACTAGACGATCCTTGTGGCACTTGCTACCGGTTACTTGGCAAGATGCCCCCGAACACTGAAAACGAAAAATTACCATTTTTAAAGTTTACGTTGCTATACGATAACTTTCGACATCTCCCTCAAAATCCAACGTAGCTGGACATTATCTACCATGCTCGCACTTTTTTTTATAGTTACTAGGCGGTATCCTTATTCCGGATACTAGTAGTAATAGAATAAGCACCACATACCTCTCATTGTTGGATGATTTGAAGGCAGCCGAGAAATTAAGTTGGGGCTTGGCAGTATTGGCGACATTGTACCGGGAGCTTTGTCGAGTGACAGATCCCGCAGTTAATGCCATGGGGGGCTACACGTATCTGCTCCAATCATGGATATTATACCGACTGTCTTCCATCATCAACATCGAACATATGCCGTATTCGATGCCACTAGTTAACAAGTGACTTGATGTCTCGATTTTATATTTTTTTAAAATTTTATTAATTAATATTTTTATTATAATTATTTTTCAATTTTTCAGATGGCATTCAATTCCGAGAATTGGGCGACACGAAAAATATCCTCATTTACGTGGCTGGTTAGACAAACATGGAGAAGATGATGTGAGATATATTTTCGAATTTTTTATAATATTTTTTTCTATTCTCGAAATATTTTTATATATTTTTGAATTTTTAAAAAAATAAAAATATGATATTTTTTACAAATATTTTTTATATTTTTAAATATAAAAATACATTTTCAAAATATTTTTTTAAAATAAAAAATTTGATATTTTTTACATTTTCGAATTTTTTATAATATTTTTTCTATTTTTGAAATATTTTTTTTATTTTCAAATTTTTAAAAAATAAAAATCTAATATTTTTTACAAATATTTTGTACATTTTCGAAATATAAAAAATACATTTTCGGAATATTTTTTACAAAAAAAATTTTGATATTTTTTTATATTTTCGAATTTTTTAACTAAACTCGTGTTTTTATACTGTGCAGTTCGTGTGGCAATCTTATAGTTTGGACAAAATTGTGCCTTTCATTCCACCATTTGTTTACCAGCATAATTATCAACTATTCTCGTGTACTGTGCCGATATTCAATTTTCATATGTTGGAATGGCACGCTGGGGATCGAGTTTTGCGACAGTTCGGTGCTATACAACATATCCTGAACCCTCCCTTTTAACTCAGGGAAGTCCACCAGCTCGACAAAAAGGGACATGGTAGAAACAGAATAAATTGGGCTCATGATCTTTAGCCATATATCATGTTTTGGAATGACCGGGAGAATAGGTGTTCAACCTTGTATTCGTGTAATAGGGATTTTTTCGGTACCCCATATTACAAGCAATGGTATATGGCATACGGGATGCCGGTGCTTTATCTCGGGGAGTATACACCGAAGAGACTTATTTCGGAAGACAACCGATAGGGTCCGACGAATAACCCATATGGACGCCGTGATCGGATCCTCGGTTCAGATTCCGAGCCCGAGGGCCCAATGACGAGCCCGCGGACCAGCTTGATTACGAGCCTGATGACCAACTCGAGTACCAACCGAAGCACCAACCCGATCCCCAATATCAAACATCCGGCTCTTCCTCTTTTTTGCCACACGACTATTATCATCGTTCCATGAAAGAGATTTTTGGCGTCGACCCCGACCCTTAACGCTCATGTTACTCCGGTTCTTCCTCATATCAACCGGAGTTCCATTGGAAAGAACGTACACTGACAATGAAGGATATTTTTGGCTCGGCACCTTCGGTCACTCAACCTACTCCCGATTATGTTGACAATACGTACGATTTTACCACCTTTCTACGTACGTCGATCGGGACACCTAACGTTGACACCATTGAGGATGAGCCGACGAACACCAATGAAACGCCTCCTGAATGACCTGTACTACGGCCTCGATCTCGCCGAGCTCGAAAAAACCCAATCCGTTACACACCAGCATCAGGGACGTTATCGGGATCTACTTAATTTTTATTTTTTTATTTTTTAATTTAATTTGTACTTTCGTTTATATTTTAGATTTAATTTCTAATTTCCTTTATATTTTAATTTTAATTTGTAATTTCGTTTATATTTTAAATTTTATTTCTAATTATTATTTTTTCAATATTCAATAGTATTTATTTCTCCATATTTTCACAGCAACATATTTAATACTTTTGTATATAATTCGAAATTATTTTTATACAATAAAATACAAACATTGTTGAATATTACTAAGCAACAACTTAATTTTACAGCTACAATAAATTATTACAAATATTTGTTAATATTAATACACGAAATTTAAAAATTCAAACAACAATAATACAAAAAAATAAATTTTCAGATATAACAAAATACAAACATAGATAATGTCCATCTGCTTGAATATCGAGTTGCAAACATCAGTATCGAGAAACTTGCTTGGGTTACCGTTAAACATGACTTTTTTCAGTTTGTAAGACACAATGCAGTCAGTCTCGGTTACCTGTTAAATGATGGAGAAAGTCATCCGACCTTTGATAGCATAACCTTTACAGGCTTACCACATCACCCACATACGACGATAATATATCTACGTTGGATTAGCTATTCAACAGTATTTCTCGTGGTAACAAATTATTCCAACGTAGATAATGTCCATCTGCGTTGGACATCTCGGATAGTTTTCAATGGCGTAGAAAATCGTCTTACCACTGAAGACATATCTTTGCCGCTTCACATGACAGTATATAATTCTACTCCAGCAATACATGACAGTATATAGTTCAACTCACAACTCTCCCACAAAACAAAACACTCATCTAATGATAAATAAAAAAAAACTCTCATTTTATTGTTATTTTAATAGAAAAAATTTTTACTTACAATTTCAAAATAAAAAACCTAAACCCTATATATAGAGAAATGAGGAAAAGTTGGTGTCGGCCAAGCAATGACCAACACCAAAAAAATTGATTTTTTTCAGATAAAAATATGGTGTCGGCCAATGCATGGCTAATACAAAAAATATTTGAATTTTTTTATCAAATAGAAAGGTGGTGTCAACCATGCAATAGCCAACACCCAAAAATTTGATTTTTTTTATCAAATAATAGGTGGAGTCGGCCAATGCATGACCAACACAAAAAAAATTGATTTTTTTATTAGATAAAACGTGGTGTCGACCATGCAATGGCCAACACCAAAAAAATTTGAATTTTTTTATCAGATTAAAAAGATGGTATCGACCATACAATGGCCAACACCAAAAAATTTGAATTTTTTATCTGACGAAAAGGGGGTGTTGGCCATGCAACGACCAGCACAAAAAAATTAATTTTTTAGCAGATAAAAAAGGGCTGTCGGCCATGGCCAACACCAAAAAAATTAATTTTTTACCAGATAAAAAAGGAGGTGTCAACCATGCAATAACCAATACCAAAAAATTAAAAATTTTTTATCTGACAAAAAGGGGTGTCGATCATGCAATGGCCAACACCAAAAAATTTAAATTTTTTATCTAACAAAAAGGAGGTGTCAACCATACAATGGCCAACACCAAATTTTTTTTTACTAGATAAAAAGGAGTGTCAACCATGCAATGGCCAACACAAAAAAAAATAAATTTTTTATCTGACAAAAAGGGGTGTCGGCCATACAATGGCCAACGCCAAAATTTATTTTTTTCTGATAAAAAAATACTGGTGTCGACTAATGCATGGCCAACACTAAAAAAAAATTATCTGACAAAAAAGGGTGTTGGCCATGCAATGACCAACACCAATTTTTTTTCAAATTTTCGTATTTTGATATATCAATAAAATACCGTACTAAAAAATACATAGGTGTCGGCCATTACATGGTCAACACCAAAAAACACATTTTTATGTTCGACACCAATAATTGGGCAGGTGTTGTCGGCCATTACATTGCCATTTTCAATTTTTACTGTTTATTTTAACTTATTTTGGTGTATATTTTTGAACTAGGGTTATTTTTGTAAATAATTAAAAACTATGAGTTACTTAGATAAAAAACCCCAAGTTAAAGTATCGGATTGAACAAAAAAAAGTCTATGTATACCAAATTAGAAACAAAAATACCAAGTTCAAGTACAAAATCTTATATTAAGCCTTCAAAATATAAATGGTTTTGAGTTTTATTGAGGGGGTCAACGTTTTTGGTTCAAAGATCCAGGAATACCTCGGTTGGTACCTTCATGACTAACTTGATAGGTGTTAGATTAAGGTATAAGCATAATTATGTAAATAATTTGACTTGCATGCGATAGGGGACTCGAACCACAAACCCTTGCACTTATTTTCATTTACAATATTAATTCAATTAATAGCTTAAATGTAAGTATAAATATCGATAACGATTGGAATAAATTTTGGATAATATTTTTTAGAAAAATTACAAATATATGAGTTTTGAAGGTGGGTGGTTTATCATATCTTTCTTGGCTGTAAATTAATTATTATGACTATTAAGATGTCAATTTTTCTTCTTTAATGATGGAATTCTTCATTAATAATTCTTAATTATAGCAAGTTTGTCCAATATCTCACTTGATGTCCATAATTAATTGTAAAAGTAAACTATCAACTTATTTGATGTTGATGATATCTTAATTACTTAATATTTTGTACAAATTAAATTAATTGGTTATTATTAGTATTGTAGAAATTAATAATCCTAATTTTTTTTTATTTTTGAACAATTTCATTATCGATTCTGATTATATCTGTTTTTTTTACACAATATTTAGAACTATCCATAGCTCCTCTCAAACCCGTAAATAGAAAGATAATACGCTTTAGCGCACTCGAATACACGTCTTATTGCATTGACAATAATATCCATATTAATCGAGTTAAGATTTAATTAATTTTAATAATCCGAAATATAAATTAACTAAATGGAATCAATGTATATATATAACTATAAAAAATAAATAAAAAAGTAAAGATATTCTATTTGTCACATTTTTTATCCAAAGGAAGAAGATGAAAAAAAAAGAAGAAAGAAAAAAGATTAATGAAAGGAAAAAAAGTTAAAAGTAAAAAAAATGGAATAGATGATTAAGCGACCGGTTTGATTGATTTCTTCAATTAGAGTGACCAAATTAACAAAAAAAATATTTGGATAATAAAAGTAAGAATAACTCTCATTTAGAGTGATTAATAGTGTAATTTACTCAAAAAATTAAGGCTTAAAGTATGGTTTGACCTTTAAAAGTATATCACTTTTTGATTTCAGTATTTTAAACTTTTTTTGGCTCAAATTGATAGATAAAATTACATTCTCTTAACTGGTTTAATCCAAAGGTGTTAATGGTATTTAAAAAACGATTCATATGTGATGAAAATATATTGCTCCACACGACACTTCCAACCAATTACAATGTAATCGTATTTTCCTTGTTTATAGATTCTAGAATTAAAAAAAAAATAGAAAAATAAAAAAAAAAATTCAATTAGAAAATGATAAAATATATCAATATAATTTTCAAAAATTAAAAAAAAATTAGTAAAAGGGGAAAAAAGGGTTAATATAATTTTTACTCCTTAAATTTAACAAATAGGTCCACATTGATACCTGTGTATTTTATTGTCCATTTTGATACCAAACTTAAAACTTAGGTCTATTTGATCCTTAAACTTAACAAATGTAAAAATTTAATGACATGGTACTTTGAAATTGTGTTACATTATTATTTGAAAATTTGAGATTGGTACCTGTACTATCATTCTCCCTTTTTTTACCTCTTAGATAGTACAAAATGATAAGACTCGGAACGATATCAGAGGAACATTGAATTAACAATTTATTTTATTTAAAAGTTTTATTAGAGATTTTCTTAATAAACTTGTTTTGGGGATTGTGTAACTTATTTAATTTAAACATGACACTTTGGTTATTACTATGATATTTGTATGATTTTCGATTTAGAAAACCATTACTTTAAATGTTTTCCGTATCTTTACAAAATAATCTTCACATTAATAATATCATAATTGAATGGTTAAGTAAATCCAATTTAAATAAATGAATGTTTTCCTAAAAACAAAAATGTGCTTCTATACAAACCCACTTGAGTGAAAAGAACGGGTTTATAGGATCACTTCGATGATCAATGTAACGCTTTCGACTTAACCGAAATTCTTAAGCTAGATTGAGGGTGTTACATGTTTATAGATGCTATGATTTTTTTTAAAAAAATTTAGAAAATAGATTTTTTTTAAATTAGAAAATGGTCAAATATATAAATATAATATTAAAAAATTAAAAAAAACCCTCAAAGTTTTAGTTGAATTTTTAATAAAAGAGAAAAAAGGGTTAATATAACTTTTACTCCCTGAACTTAACAATTAGGTCGACTTTGGTACCTTTACATTTTATTCTCCATTTTGATATTGAACTTAGCAACTAGATCTATTTCGATCCTTAAACTTGACAAATGTAAAAGTTTAATGACGTTACACTTTGAGATTGTGTAACATAATCACTTGAAAAATTAAAAAATATATTTTTAAAATTTTGTGATGATGTGGCATAATCTAAAAAAGACACATCATCAAATCTTGATAGAAATATAGAATCCAAGTATACTAACCAAAATAAACCTAGTTGTCAAGTTTAACTAGCAACGTGTACCAAAAAAATATAAATACCAAAGTAGATAAAATTCCCAAGGACCAAAATTTATATTAGCCCAAAAAAAGTGTTTTATGAACAATGTAAGAAATTAGAGGGAAATATATGAAAAAGAAAAATATATTTTTATTTCTTTAGCCGCCAGAACCCAAATTCAGTGCTCGCTCCCTCCTTTCTTTCACACTCATCTTTCGTTCAATTCACTATATCTCAGTGAAAGTAGCCGACGTTCTTCCCATCAGAAACTTCCTCTCTCGTCGGCCAAAAGTAAGGGAACACTTTTTTTCTTGGTTTTGGAGGTCTTACTTGAACCATTTCTTTCATATTTAGTGGGAATTTATTACTTTGGGGATGGTATCTCATAGTGTATTTCTTATTAATTTACAAGTTTATCAAGTTGAGAGCAAAGTTTAGTTCGTTTATGCTTCTGGGTAATTTGCTTTTTTATTGGTTGCTTTGTTTTTGTGTTGAAATTGTAAAAATCAGGGTTTTTTTTCCCATAGAAGAAGACCCTTTTTTCATATTAAAGAACTGACTTGATGTTGTTAACAATGGGTGTAAGTTGTTTTGATCTTTCAATTTGGGGTTATTAAGGAAATGATTGATGTTTCTAAGGTAGTAAAAGGATGGTTTTTTAGTGGGTTATTGAGGCAAATTGGTGTTGCTGTTGATTTTAGATACAAGTAAGGGCTGGTTTTAAGTTCTATGTAGTTTTTGAGCTATGTATTTGGCCGAATTCGATGTCAAAATGATTCTTTTTCGATGCTTCGAAGTTTAAAATTTGTAGCTCCAAGTTGTAACTGTTCGAATTTATGCTGAATGTTCTAGTATGAAATCTGCAAGTGTGAGAAACAGAGAATGGAATTGGACATCTATGATATACGATAATATACTTAATCCTTTTTAATGTTAAAAATATTGTATTAATAGTTCGATAAGATTCAAGTTAACGATTTATTCTGGTTATCGACAGAGATGTTATACATTATAGGCCTTGGATTGGGGGATGAGAGGGACATTACTCTAAAAGGTTTAGATGCAGTGAAGAAATGTGAGAAGGTGTACATCGAGGCCTATACGTCTCTTCTATCCTTCGGTCTCTCTACGGATGGCTTATCCACTTTGGTACTATGAATATTCTTTCTTGATAAATTTGCTATCTTTGAATTTTCGGGATTTTCATTTGTGCTAGAATTTTTAAAAAATGTCAGGAGAAATTGTATGGGAAACCGATTATACTTGCGGATAGAGAAATGGTTGAAGAAAAAGTAGATAATATTCTGTCAGAGGCTCGTGGATCTGATGTTGCTTTCCTTGTTGTTGGTGATCCTTTCGGGTATAATCATAGTTTCTTTCCAGTTTATGATAAGTTATTTGTATGTCATATGCTCTGGTTGATTTTCATCATATGGTCTTTCGGGTATATATATGGAATTGCTTTTCTTTGTTCTACTTGCATATAATCGTGGTCCTTTTCTTTCGTTGGAGATTCCAAGTGTATTGAGCTTCGATTACATTAGTAGCCTTTGTTCACCTCAAAATCTGTTTCTTAGTTGCTTAGCTTTCTCATTAGTCTTTTGATCGGGATAATTGCAGAGCCACAACACACACTGATCTTGTTGTTCGAGCAAAGACAATGAGGGTTGATGTCAAGGTAGTGCATAATGCATCTGTGATGAATGCAATTGGAATTTGTGGATTGCAGCTATATCGTTATGGGGAGACAGTTTCGATACCATTCTTTACCGAAACATGGAGACCTGATAGCTTTTACGAGAAAATTGAAAGAAACCGCAATCTTGGATTGCACACACTCTGCCTTTTAGGTGAGGTTGCTTCATACCAACTCCCGTTTGAAGGTTCTTTTTTTTTTTTTGGATAAGCCATTTGAAGGTTTTTAATTGCACATTAACTTGTGGATTTACGGGCTATTGTTGTATGCTCTGCCTGATTGGGGAGTCATAAATTGATCATTTCCTTCTTCCTACAGATATTCGTGTAAAGGAACCAACATTGGAATCATTGTGCAGGTCGGTATCAGACATTGCAGCTCGTACTGTTTTTTTTTACTATGTATTATATTTCTCGTTTTTATATCGTATTATTCCAGGGGAAGAAAGAAATACGAACCACCGAGGTTCATGACGATAAACACTGCCATCGATCAGCTCTTGGAGGTTGAACAAAAGCATGGTAAATCTGGTGAGTACAAGGATATGACCCTCCAACGATCTTCAAAATTACAATTCCACTAAAGCATATTTTATGTTTACTTTGCATTGCAGCATACGATGAAGACACGAGCTGTGTTGGGTTTGCTCGACTGGGAAGCGAGGATCAGATGATAGTTGCAGGCACAATGAGACAACTCCGTACAGTCAATTTTGGGGAACCTTTACATTGCCTTGTCATAGTAGGCAATACTCATCCAGTGGAAGAAGAAATGTTGGAGTTCTACAAGGTTACAACCGAGAATCCGGAACAGAAAGGCAACGGGATCGTGTGAATCTTCCTCCTGGTGTGGATTCATAGATTACTGTTTCTTTCGAATTCTATGTCGAGCCTTGCTTTTATTTGGTTCCGAACGATTCTCGTGCATGTTTGTGGATTGAGACCAATATATAGCTTGGTCTTTATCTACATTTTTGACGTCTGGAAATGAAAATGGAACACATTTTGAACTGTATTATATCAGTTTGGACTGATTTGTAATACTTTTTTCTCATATTTATTTTCTAGGGGTGTGTTAGTTTTCCCTTTATTGAACAACTTATAATACATTTACACTCAATCATACCAAATGTCATTAAACTATTAATATTTTTACATTTTGGTCATTCAAATTTAAAAAGTTACGAAATGATCTACGAACTATTCCAAAGTTTATATTTAAGTTATTGAGCTATTAAGTGTTTTTTATAAAGTCTAGCTAGCAAGCTTCAAATAATGATCGGTACAGTGGATTGAGTAGAAGAACATATCTTAAATAGGAGAAGAAAGTTTTTTGGATTTTGGTTAGCAAATTTATGACGTTCAAAGTTGTTTCAAGAAAAAAAAAAACTAAATTGTAGAAAGGGAAGAAGAGTTTTCAATTGGTGCAGGTGATGCAAACAGAGGTCATACAGTAATGATTTTAATAATTTCGTGACTTAAATAAGAATTTTCGAATAGTTCAATGATCATTTTGTAATTTTTAAGTTGAGTGGCAAAATCTTAAACTTACTTATTATTTAGCGACCTTGAGTGTAGTTTACCTTTTCTTCATAATGTTGTGTGATTAATATTTTAACAATCCAAACGTTTAATTTATCAACATAATTATCCTTATTACACACCCAAAGTTTCAAATCAATATGATGTTTCTATTATATCAATCGAGAATGCAATCTATCAATATACATATTTAACAGTTGAAATTATTTTTATATTAAACAAATTATCAAATACTTTTAATTTTCTCAAAATTTAAAATGCAAACTTACGTAAATAAAATATGAACCATGACGGAGAAGTTAGTCCTATTTTATAAAAATCTAGAAGTTAATTTCTCTATTTTAAGTCAGAATTTTTAATCTTCATACTTTCCAAAAAAATTGAAAAGTTTGTTCAATTGTTTGTAAATATACGAACTTTAATTACTAAATTTCAATAATCGAGTCATTGATTTTTGCTAATTCATTATACAAAAAACAATTGAACTAATGGTTTTCAGATTAAATAATTTAGCAAGCATATTTATTAATTCAATTCAAATTATCCAATCAAATTAATTTTTCGATTTTTTACAAAAAAAAATAATCAAATTCGGACAAAATAAAAGAACTACATGAGAGTTATGATTTTGTTTTCGGGTTTGCCTTAAGAGAGTTAAGATTTTATTTTTGGGGTTTGAGTTTGTACGTTTAGTACATTTAGGTTTATTTTTTTTCATATTATACTCTCGTTTATTTACTCATTTAGTGAAAAGCCGAAACTTTTTTTGCCCGTAGTTTTTATCCTCTCCAGAAGAGTTTTTTTTATGTAAAATTTGTGTGCTCGATCTTCTCAACCTTTTTAATTTCGTTATTTATACAAGTCACTCCCCAACAAATACTATTAAACAGAAGAATCAAATTCCGACAAATTAAATCCGGTAACTTACGTCATAATTTTTAATATACACAACATATATGCATGCCATATTTTCAGCTTCAAATTTCAATGAATGAAGGACTTTGGTGTATATGTATATCCATCACAACATATACATGCATGCCAATTTTTCAGCTCCATTCAACAATAATTTATGAATTTACCCTTTTGATTGGTATATAAATATTTGTACATTTCCATACCAAAATCTAAATAAGCTTACCATTCACATTCAATGGCATTCCATTTCTTTCTAGTCCTTGCTTTACTCAATGTGAGCTTTAATTTTCAATATTTAGTATTAATTTGTTTCAATTAGGTCCAATTTTACATTAATTAGTTGTTTTTTTTTAGATTGTATTTGCAGGGAGCCATGGTGCTATGCTTGACGAAGTTTAATGGAAATCAGTGTTTCCAAACAATCCGATTCCGAAAGCCTTGAAAGATATTTTACCATCATCTAGTTTGTATTCATATCTTTACGAATTTTAAATCCTTTATTGAGTCTGGTGTCATGAGTCAATCAGACACCAATTTAATTAGATAATGATGAAAAATTTTTACTTCACAAAATAAATTATATTATTTTGAGTATGTTTTTGTCATTTTACATCTTTTATATGAAAAAATAAAGATATACACGTAATGAGATTTGAACCCGAACTTCTATAATTTTCAATGTTTGTATTTTAGTATTAAACTAAAACATCATTTGTTATTTACATCAATTTTTTATAAAATATATTTATTATAAAATTTTGTTTTCTACCCATATAATGTGTGTGTCATTATCTAGTAAGTTGAGATGTCTAATTTTGCTCATGGGCCGAGTGGTTTGTTTAATTTAGATTAAACTTGAATAATTTTTTTATTTAAATTTAATTATAAAAAATATATCTATAAATAAAAAAATAAATTAATTCATTTGTGTTTTGTATTTTGATTTCAGTTGAGGTGTTTAATTCTGAAGATTTAAGCACCAAAGGGAAATATGGAGAGGGAAATTTAGGTAATAATCTTGAAACTGCAAAATTTAAATAATTTTATTATAGGTTCTGATCATATCTGTTTATTTTGATACAATGCCTAAAATTACTCATAGCTACTTTTCACATCCTCTTACATTGGTAACAATGTTTATGTCAATCGAGTTAATACTCAATCGACATCAATGATAAATTGTTGATGTTTCAAATTTCAAATATAATATTCAATTGTTTTTTTTTGTATTTTTCGTGTTCATTTTACGGTCTATGTTCGAGGTTCATGGTTGTCACTTCCAATAATGTCGTCTCTAAAATTTAAACATGTATCTCCCCTTTAAAATATAATGTGCCTTACCATCACACCCATATAATATTCAATTGTTTAAACAAAATTAATTAAACTTTTAACATTTGTAAATATTTTCATGGCATTTAGGCAGCATCAATGGACCACTTTATGGATATGAAGACCCATCTATTCAAAAATCCAAACTCTCAAAATTGCTATTTGAGAGGAAATTACATAAATGGGGAATCAATCAAAGGTGAATTGTTTGATTTATTTTCAAATATAAAATCAATTGTTTAAACCAAATTAATTAACTTCTAATATTAATTCTATTTAGACAACATGAATACAGAAAGACCATTTTATGGATATGAAGACCCATCAAAAGAATTCAATATTCCAAGCTCTCCAAGTGGCCATATACAAGCACATCATGCAAATGGAGGTAAATTATTTGATTTATATATTATAAATGTTTACATTTTCTATCGATTTGGGTTTCATTTATTTTTAATTAAATTTGTCTCTTAACTTTTAAAAAAAGAGTTCAATCGTTATCTTTAATGGAAAAAATGACTAAAACATTAAGTTTTAATATTGTCAGCGTGACAACTCGCATGGTAGTCTATGTGTACATTATACTAACATAATTCATTTGTTTTATATATCACATCAATAAATAATTTAAAAATTATAAAAAATTAAAATTAAAAAATATATAAAAAGTTTATAAAATTTTTAAAATAAAGTATGGAGTATACATGGATTATCATGCAGATTGCCGTGTTTAAAAATTTAACTTTTTAGTTAATGTTTTCGTTAAAAAAATCATTTCAACTTTTTTCTAAAAGAATGATGGCCAATTTTGACTCGTTTTAAAAGATTGAGGGTCAAATTGACAAAAGATGTAAACATTAAAGACTAAATTTGCATACTTTTTATATCCAAAATTCTCTGACTTTGAATTTGTTATACTTAATGTCGACAATGATAATAAGATAGCAAAACAATAAATAAGAAAAATAAGAACATATAAATTTTATGTGGAAAACTTTTATTGAGAAAAATCATGGGCAAATGGGAAGAATTTAAGTTCGACTACTCCTATTTTAAGGGTTAAACAATTCTGTTATAATTAATGTATAATAGAAGAATATATCCTATATGGATTCAATTTGTGCGGTATAATCTGTACCCCGCACCCCTAGTTGACTTTAGTACTTAACGAAAATATATTGCCTCTATTTTATTTTTTAAAAAAGTGACGGGATTCAAGTAACACAATTCTAATAAAATTATCTTTTTTGGAAACCAAATCTAGGGCCAAAAGGCTACCAAGAGGTCTCCATTACTTCAATCAATGAAACTACCTACTTCTTTGAAAAGGATCTACGCCCTGGTAAGCTTGTGAAGTTACCAAGTCTGATTACAGAAGGTGATAGAACCCCATTTTTAGCTAACCGAGTTGCCAAGTCAGTTCCCTTTTCAAGTGCCAAATTGCCTGAAATTTTGAACCATTTCTCCTTAAAACCTCAAACAAGGGAAGCCGACGCCATTAATGAAACAATCAGAGGTTGCGAAAGAGCAGCCATTGATGGATAACAGAAGTTTTGTGCCACATCATTAGAGTCCTTCATAAAGTCAAGTATTTCGGTGCTGGGGAAAGAAATCCAGCTTCTATCAACCGAGCTTTCCAAAGAAACCAACAACCCATTGTTTACAATTAGGAAGGGAGTAGAAAACATGGGAGAAACCGAGCTGGTCTGCCACAAGAAGAAGTATCCAGGTGCTGTATTTTTATGCCATTCCATCATCAAGACAACAGTGTATAAGGTTCCATTGATGGGCAGAGATGGGACAAATGCTGATGCTTTGGCGGTCTGTCACAAAGATACATCGGGGTATAACCCAATGCATATGGCATTTCATAGTCTCAAAGTTAAGCCCGGAACTGTCCCCATTTGTCACTTCCTAGTTAGAGATTCCCTTGTTTGGGTTTCCAACTGAAGATGTCCCCAGTGTCTCTTTCTTTGTTTTAAGTGTGTTTGTATTTCCATAATCTCTTATGTTATTATGAATATTCAATAAGAATATGATTTTATCAAGTTTATGTTATTATGAATTTTCAATAAAAATATGGTATTTAAGTGTGGGTTTAGATGGGTAGTATGATGCGTTTAATTTACTTTTTGTCTCACGCTACAGTATGATTACAGGATCTAATATTACGTGATATCTCTTGTCTCTTCTATATAAACTCAGCAATTGCACTAAATAGATCAAACAATATACATAATTAAACACTAAACCTACTATTCTCTCTCCAAAAGCAATCATGGAAAGAGTTTTGAGCTTGGTGGTAGTGAAGGAGATGAAGAAGATAAATATAATGATTTATGGAGGTCTAAGCTTAGTTGTAGTGAAGGTGAAGAAAGTGGTGAAGATACGTTGATGATTGGAGGTCTAAGCTTAGTGGTGGTCAAGATGCATATGCTGATGATTGGAGCTCTAAGCTTAGTGGTAGTGAAGGTGAAGAAAGTGGTGAAGATGCATATTTTGATGATTGGATGAGGTCTAAACTTTGTAGCAACCATGGAAATGGTGAAGATGCATATTTTGATGATAGGAGGTCTAAACTTAGTGGCAACAATGGAAATGGGCTTAGTGGCAACCATGGAAATAGTGAAGATGCATATGTTGATGATTGGAGGTCTAAGCTTAGTAGCAAGCATGGAAACGAAGAATTTGATGATTGGAGCCATGATTTTAGTGGCGTCCAGGGAAATAGAGAAGAAGCACTCAAAGAATCCAAAGGTAAACTCATCATTGTGGAATCCTAAAATTGTATTAATATTGGATGAGATAATTTCTCAACTTAATTAGATATTTTTGTGTTCATAATTTATAAAAGAAAGCATTAATTGAGGTTTGTTATGTGTTTATGATCACCGACCCGAGATTTGGGTATAACTCGGATTGTTTGTTCGCGATTTGGTTGGGTTCTACCAGTTGGATGCATGCAGATATCGTAAT
The DNA here is from genome assembly GCA_005610355.1 of Gossypioides kirkii. Classification (NCBI taxonomy): domain Eukaryota; kingdom Viridiplantae; phylum Streptophyta; class Magnoliopsida; order Malvales; family Malvaceae; genus Gossypioides; species Gossypioides kirkii. Next base: position 1,119,388 of record CP032250.1, read on the forward strand.
GGAGGTTCGCCAGCAAAGCTTGCAAGAATAATTCGCGGTCCCAATTTGTATATACCAAGGAGTTCACGCATGGGGCTACAAAGTATAGCAAGCAGATCAGAACAGTATACATGTCCAACATGTATAAAACTTACCAAAAACGTCAATTCCTTATCAACTCCATGAACAATAATCATATATATAAATATCCGATTTTCCCTTTCAATGAGATTCAACGAAAAAATACTCAACAATGTTGAAGTTAAATAGTTTTAGTTGGGCTCATGCATTCTTTTTGTATCCAAAATGTAGGGAAAATGGTTTCTTCAATCCATGAAACTATCTTCTTCTTCCAAAAGGATCTACACACTGGTAAGCTGGTGAATTTACCACGTCTCATCACAGCAAGTGATAGAACTCCATTTTTGCCTGACCGAGTTGCCAAGTCAATTCCCTTTTCAAGTGGCAAAGTGCCAGAAATTTTGAACCAAACAAGGGAAGCCGACAGCATTGATGAAACAATAAGAGGTTGTGGAAGAGAATCCATTAATGGAGAGCAAGAGTTTTGTGCCACATCATTTCCTTCATAGATTTAAGTATCTCAAAGCTTTCGAAAGAAACGAAGAACCCATTCTTTACAATCGCCAGGGGAATGCAAAACATGAGCTTGTCTGCCATCAAATGGAGTATCCCAGGTGCTGTGTTTTTGTGCCATGCGATCAACAAAACAACAGTGTATAAGGTCCCATTGGTGGGCAGAGATGGGACAAAAGCCAATGCTTTGGCAGTCTGTCATAAAGATGCATCAGGTTGGAAGCCAAAGCATATGGCATTTCAGATTGTGAAAGTGAAGCCTGGAACCCTCCCCATTTGCCATTTCCTTGTCAGAGATAACCTCGTCTGGGTTTCCAACTCAACTGCAAAAATGGCGTCTCAATTAAGTCAGAATTAATGTCTCTTTCTTTGTTTATTTCAACTGTGTTTGTGTTTCATGAATCTTCCTACAAGGTGTGTGGAGCATTGCATGATCTATCTACCAATAAACAAGCTTCTATATATATATATATATATATATATGGGTTACACAGTTATCCACTTAAGCTCGAAGGCTCGTTTGAAAAGTGAGAGGATTTAGGTAAAAATATAAACTTGAAAAATGAGTTTGAGTAAAAAAATAAGAGTCGCTTTTTAAAAGTCCGAATTAATTGTTTTGCTACCATTTCATTATTATATTACTATCATTTCATTGTTATTGTTTGAATATTATATAATTTTTGTTTTATTGTTAATTTTATTATTATTTTAAAAGAATTTACTCCTAAAAATATTTTTTACTTGTTAGGAAACATTGATTTTAAAGTTTTTAATGTATTTAATGCATTATATTTTTAAAATTTATTTTTATCTAAAAGTAAAAAAATTTAATATAAACTAATCTAATTAAATTAAAAATTTAAGCTACCAAATCCAAATCTAAAAATCGACTTAAAATTTTGCGTAGACTTGACCCAACCGTTTAATTGATTAGTCTAAACACAAATATGTATTTATGAAGTTTATTTGTGGTTGCAAATTATTGATTTATTTATTTCCTTCTTACAAAAAAGAAGAAGAAGAAAGAGTAGAATGTGCTTAATACGCGCGTGATATGGCGCGTGGAGGGCCATAGCAACAATTGAAGAAGAGTTAAAGGGAAATGCAGTAGACAATGGAAGAAGAACAGAACAAAACAGATAAATATTAGATTACCAGATTATGTAAAAGATAATGAAGAAAATAAATAAATAAAAAAAGCACCCAATTGTTTATTTTGTTGAAAAATCAATAGCATTTTCAGCTATGGCATTAGCTACTACTTGTTCTTCGCTTCCCCTGTTTCATCTTCATCTTCATCTTCTATCATCTTCCACTGTTCTCTTCTTCCCTTCTTCTTCTCGTTTCAACCCAAAGAAACGATTCCACGCTCGAAGCACCACTCGCTTTTCTCGTGTTCTTGCTGTTTCCAACACTGCTTTGGATTCCAACAATGGGGCAGCAGCAGCCATTGGTTCTGAATCTGAAGACCCTTCTTCTTCTTATGGAAGACAATACTTCCCTTTAGCTGCTGTTGTTGGCCAGGTTTGTTGTGTATGGAATTTTGAAGGGATGGGAATGTTTTAGTAGTGGTAAAGAAAAATGGGTCGTTTAGTGAATTGAATTTTTAGTGGTCTCTTTGATTTGATTAACTGTTTGTTATGTAGGATGCTATTAAAACTGCACTTTTACTTGGTGCTATTGATCGTGAGATTGGTGGGATTGCTATTTCTGGTAGACGTGGAACAGCTAAGACTGTAATGGCTCGTGGATTGCATGCTGTTTTGCCTCCTATTGATGTTGTTGTTGGTTCAATGGCTAATGCTGACCCTACTTGCCCTGAAGAGTATGAACATTGAACTCTTGTAATTTCATTGCTGTATCTAATAGTTTTCCCCTTTGATATGCACACATTCATGATGCTAATTAGTATGGGATTAAACTACAATGGAATGCCAAAACAAGAGTTGTTGAGGGGAGAGCCTCGAACCCTCAAAAGAAGTATTGTCCCGTAGGGGTTTTCGGAAGTTAGAGAGTGCCTCGGATGGTGGAGATACGACCTGGTTGCAAAGGTAAGGCTAATATGCCTTGGCAGGTTGTATCTCAAATGAGTTTGCGAGTTGTATCTCTACCAACCGAGACACTCTCTAAACTCCCTTTAGGCTCTCCTCGGAGTACGGGAGATAAAACCCTTACAGAGACAATACCTTCTATTGAGGGTCAGAGACACTCCCCTCAACAAGAGTCATTTTGTTGTTGCAATCCTTATGTAGAACATATTGGTATTCCCTTGAGTAATTCATATGTGTCCTTGCACCGTTTTCATGATAATGAATAGGTAAAGATCATAGCTTCTGTTGAGGGTCCGTGACTCTTGTTGAGGGGAGTGTCTCGGACCCTCAACGGAAGGTATTGTCCCCATTGGGTTTTGTCTCCCGTACTCCGAAGAGAGCCCAAATGGGTTCAAGGAGTTTAGGGAGTACCTCAGTTGGTGGAGATACAACCTGCAAGCTCACGGGAGACTAGAGAGGTGTCAACATCTTCGCCAACAGAGGTTCTCCTTAAACTCCATGAACCCTTTTGTGCTCTCTTTGGAGTACGGGAGACGAAACCCATAAAGGGACAATACTTTCCATTGAGGGTCCAAGACACTCCTCTCAACAAGAGTCATTTTCTTGTTGCAGTCCTCATGGAGAACATATTGGTATTCCCTTGAGTAATTCATATGTGTTCTTGCACTGTTTTTGTGATAATGGATATGAGATTTATTTGATTTCGGTATGAACATTGAACTCATATCTTATAATTTCATTGCTGTGTATATGAGTTTTCCCCTCTTATATGCAACATTCGTGATGCAAATTAGTATGGGATTGAACGGTCAAAACAAGAGTCCTTTTGTTGTTGCAGTCCTTATGAAGAACATATCGGTATTCCCTTGAGTAATTCATATGTGTTCTTGCACCGTTTTCGTGATAATGGATAATAGAGCTAACTGATTTCAGTATATTACCTTTGAAGGTGGGAAGATGGTTTAGCTCAGCGAGCAGAATTTGATTCCAGTGGCAATGTTAAGACACAAGTTGTTCAGTCTCCTTTTGTTCAGGTATGTTTTGTGCTAGAAAGCCTTTTGTTATAGAGTTTGTTTTTATTGTCATAATGCTCTTTGCATTGTCATAATGCTCTTTGCCACTCTTGCTTAAGATACCACTTGGAGTCACGGAGGATAGACTCATTGGATCTGTTGATGTCGAGGAGTCTGTGAAAACAGGAACGACCATTTTTCAACCTGGCCTTTTAGCTGAAGCACATAGAGGTGTATTATATGTTGATGAAATTAATCTCCTAGATGAGGGTATTAGCAATTTGCTTCTTAATGTATTGACCGAAGGAGTTAATATTGTCGAAAGAGAAGGAATAAGCTTCAAGCACCCTTGTAAACCGCTCTTAATTGCCACTTATAATCCAGAAGAAGGTGCTGTACGAGAACATTTATTAGATCGAATTGCAATTAACTTGAGGTACAAAGCTTGTTTTTAGATGATGGAATGAGTTTTTTCGGTTTACACATACCTATCCCATTAATGTCACACACTTACTTTGCAGTGCAGATCTTCCAATGAACTTTGAAGATCGTGTTGCGGCAGTTGGGATCGCAACACAATTTCAAGAAGCTAGCAATAAAGTTTTTAAAATGGTTGAGGAAGAAACCGAGTATGCAAAGACTCAGGTAACCATGCATTTAGCAGTTTAGTTAGTTTGCCGGTCTTCTTGCACTTTGGTACTTTGAAGGATGAATTTTATTTCTCTTGTGCATTTATATTTTACAGGTAATTTTAGCAAGAGAGTATCTGAAGGACGTTACGATTGGCCGGAACAATTAAAATACCTGGTTATGGAAGCCCTTCGAGGTGGTTGCCAGGTGCTTTTATTCTTCAACCACTTTAAATAACAAATATTACTTTGAATCCTCTTATGATGTAACACCGAAAAGTTCTCTCAGTTGATGAGGAATCAACATTCTGCATGCCTAAAAGCCAACTGAGTTTTTATTGTTCAACAACCATGGTTATTTGGATGGACATAAAAGAAAAAAAGATGGTAAAACAACTCGATAAAACATCCAACGTAGACTAGCAAAGAATAGGGAGTGGACTACCTTATTGTAGGGAAGTATATGTTGCTTTCAGTGACTGATACAAGCCATTCTTAAGCATAAAGCATAGGGATGATGTTTTTGTAGTTTAAGAACGAAATAAAACTGGCACTCGAGCTTTTAATAATGTTGATGATTGTGAGATATTATCTTGATCATGCTACGGAAAAATAATTAGCACTTGGAAATTTACAGGGACATAGAGCTGAGCTATATGCTGCTCGGGTTGCAAAATGCTTGGCTGCTTTGGAAGGACGAGAAAGAGTTGGTGTAGATGATCTGAAAAAAGCTGTTAAGTATTCTTATTATGATTTTGCACCGGTTATTTTGTAGGCACACCGATGTGCAACAAATTGTCACATCCATTCATACCCGAACTTTTTATATTTTTCTTCTTTATGTCCAGATTTTTTAAGCTAATCATGCTTATGATTGCTGAAGTATTTGTGCCGTTTCCTAGTTCAATCCATCTTTCTATCATACTTCTGGTTCGGACTATATGATGTTTATGGATGGCATTGCCGGTTTTATTGAAATGTCTGCTAGTCACTGGTTGTCATGTGCATGATTATATTGGTTTTATTTTGGAGAACAATATATAAATTTGTGTTGACATATTTATATGATACAGGTGGAGCTTGTTATACTCCCTCGTTCAATTATCAACGAGAATCCACCAGAACAACAAAACCAGCAGCCACCACCTCCGCCTCCACCTCCACAAAATGAAGATTCTGGGGAGGAGCAAAATGAGGAGGAAGAACAAGAGGTATGTTAACATTAAGGTTTCAACAATATGCACCGAACTTTGAGTTTTGTTGAGGGGGGGTCAGCTCCTTCGGGAGAAATCTTTGAAGTATCATCTGCTAGGCAGCCGATCTAATCCCCTAACAACCAAAGGTGTTGTCCCTGAGGAGGGTTAAGTGGTACCATATATCCCAACAAGTGACCTATATGGCATAGGTCAGGGGTTCGAATCCCACCAAGGGTGAGCCGGTTATATTGCCTCTTGGTGGGTGGCCGTACGTTCACATACGGTTGAGGCAACCCCCCTCCATGAACCAGACTCTCAGGGCAGCTGCTCATGGCACATTGGCTCTCCACGGAGGCTGAGAACAGAACCCTTCCCGGGGGACAATACCTTCAGTTGTTGGGGGACCACATCAGCTGCCTGGCGGATGACATTTCAAAGACTTATGCCGAAGGAGCCGACCCCCCCCCCCCCTTCAACAAGTTTCTTAATAAAATTTGCCATTGGTTTGCAGGGGTGGTTGTTTATAATTAAACTAAAATCTACCAAAGTCCTTGCCATTGAGGATTTAACTATCATCTTTACTTCTATTTCAAATATTATCCCGATAAAATAAGATTACACAAAGTGCAGTGCTTTGTTTACAACAGGATGAAAGTGATCAGGAAAACGAACAACAGGAGCAATTACCTGAAGAGTTTATCTTTGATGCGGAAGGAGGTTTGGTCGATGAGAAACTACTTTTCTTTGCGCAACAAGCACAGAGGCGACGGGGGAAAGCTGGAAGAGCCAAGAATGTTATATTCTCTGAGGATAGAGGTCGATATATTAAACCAATGCTCCCAAAGGTTAGTCTTTGTCTCTTTCCTCGATCATGCAGGTTGAACTGGTAAATTAGCAATCTTCTTCATTATTTCCGATCTTTTGTACATTAAATTTGCTCGCTCAATCTTAACTTCATTTTTAGAATAAGTTGCGTTGCTTGTACCACAGGGCCCTGTGAAAAGACTAGCTGTTGATGCAACACTTAGAGCTGCGGCACCATATCAAAAGTTGCGTCAGGAGAGAGATATTCAAAAAAGTAGGAAAGTTTTTGTGGAGAAAACGGATATGAGGGCTAAAAGAATGGCAAGAAAAGCCGGAGCATTGGTACTAATGAGCATACTTATTTTGTTTACATCTATTTATAACCGGGAGCACTCTACGGGAGTTAAATAATTTTGGGGTTCATACAAATCGATTTTATGTCAGGTAATATTTGTGGTTGATGCAAGTGGGAGCATGGCATTAAACCGAATGCAAAACGCCAAAGGAGCTGCACTTAAGTTACTGGCTGAGAGTTATACAAGTAGAGATCAGGTAAACAAAAGACACATTTGTTCTGTGTTTTCAAGCATACAAACTTGCTAGTTGTTAATTCATTTTAGGAGCTCGGTAATGCTGAATAGGTCTCCATTATACCTTTCCGTGGAGATGCTGCGGAAGTCCTGTTACCTCCTTCTAGATCGATTTCAATGGCAAGGAAACGTCTCGAGAGACTTCCATGTGGTGGTGGCTCTCCCCTAGCTCATGGTTTAAGCATGGTATGTCTTGAAATTCCGCAATAACTCCAACAGGGCCGATTCCACGAGATGAAAACCTTTTGCGTATGCTATCTGTGATTATGACTTGTAGTTAATGACTTATAGCTTTTGTAGTATTGTTGCTTCGAAAATGCCAGTAAATTTTTTCATCTTTTGTAATATTGTGATAAAAATAATATCAGGCAGTCAGGGTTGGACTAAATGCAGAGAAAAGCGGTGATGTAGGACGTATAATGATCGTTGCAATAACCGATGGAAGAGCCAACATATCACTAAAACGATCTACTGATCCTGAAGCTGCTGCTTCTGATGCCCCTAGGCCCTCAGCACAAGAGTTGAAGGTAAATTATTGCATTATATCTATTCCGAACCCTTCATACACAAAGGTTTCGGGGTTTGACCAAACAGTTTTCATACGATTTGTGTGTATAAATAAACATTGCAGGATGAGATTCTTGAAGTGTCCGGGAAAATATACAAAGCAGGAATGTCCCTTCTTGTTATTGACACTGAAAACAAGTTCGTTTCAACCGGTTTTGCTAAGGAAATCGCCCGAGTAGCTCAAGGTGCGTCTGCATAAACATCTATTTGTTTTTACACATACGGAACATAACGAGATCTCGTCATTGATTTAATCTTACAGGGAAGTATTATTACTTGCCAAATGCTTCGGATGCCGTCATCTCAGCTACAACAAAGGAAGCATTGTCGGCTTTGAAAAGTTCGTAATTCCAAAGCAAGCATTATCGGCTTTCACCGACTCCATAACACGTATGAATCATATCATGTCTGCAATTTTTCGTGTTTCTCTAACATAAAACACAGTTTCGAGTATATGAAAAATGAAACGAAAATATATTTCATATTCAATATTCATGTCCGGCACATATTTAAATACGATAAAATGAAACAAAATATTAAATAGTAACAAGAAATCTTTGGTTAAATAAATCGCTGCTCCCTTGCACTTTCACTCAATAATGCATTATATTCATTTCTCAAGCTGTGATATTTCTCACACAGGTCATTGAACGCTTCTCTTCTCTCATCTCTGCTATTGTTTTTCTTCGTCTTCGTCTTCGTCTTCGCCAAACGAAGCTTCACCGCTTCGATTTGTCTCTTGAGGTCTCGGATCCTCATCGTTTTCTCCTCGTGTTGTTTCTGAAGTGTTTCAATCTCTGATAATTGCACTAAAGTTATTTCAAGTGTTTAGTGTTTAGTGTTTCAGATAATCAAAAACCAAGAAACAGGTACATATCCACGAATATGATTCTTCTTCAAATATATATGATAAAACATAAATATTTTATTTAAAACAAGGACTTATTTGAAAATATATAAATCAAAAGTCAAGAGATATCTATAAACAAGGCTTTTAAACTTCAAAGTTAAGAGAGTGAGCGATGATGAGATTTTTGTAAAAATTTCGAAAAACCTTCAAATTCAATTTTGAATGATATCTTATTTAATAGTTAAATTAATAATTTTAATAATGAAAAATTTTGTTGATATAATTTTAATAGTTTAAGGATGTAATTGAAAAAAAAAAAAACAAATTAAAAAATAGCAAGAAGTTGGTACCTGAATGATTGTAATAGATGCCATTGCCATCTTCCATGATGATTACAAAATCCTGAAGAATTTTTATCACATTTTTAATTATCGAAATATATTCATGAAAAAAAAAAGTAATTATTAATTGTTTAATGAAATAAAGTAAACTACAGTCAAGGTCACTAAACTATTAGCAATTTTACATTTTAGTCATTCAATTCCAAAAAAGTTACAAAATAATCATTAAACTATTCAAAAAAATTTTAAAATCCAAACAGCTTTTTCTCCGATCTTTGATATGTCCGTCAGATCGACTTAAATGAGAACTTTTCAACAATTCACTGATCGTTTTATAATTTTTTAAAATCAAGCAATCAAAATATAAACTTAATAACAAAGATCTAAACAAACACATAGCAATGGAGAGATGGAAAAGCCATGAAAATTACCTCGAAAGGGAAAGACGACGATGATAGATCGAGTGTCGAATATGAATATATATCGAATGAGAGAGGGATGAAATACTTTTAGAATTTTTTTTTGATATATATAGAGAGAGAGGATTATGTGAATAAGCATTGGGGAAGAAATCCAGGGATGCATGTCATCAACGTGTCAAAGTGGGTATTAAAAGATTAACCTGTTTTGAAAGTAAAACACAACTCCAACTGTCTTTTAATGAAAATCCCAGAAACAGCAGGCCGTTGCAATGTTCTTCTTTGGTGGGCCGCCGCCCACAGTGTAAACACTTGAAGAACTTTGACTACAAACATGGAAAGTGACACCAAAACATGATAAAGAAAGTAAATGCCTTTTAAAGACTTTTGGTCAGATCCCTGCTTTTACTTCACATTCTCTGAATTCCTTTTGTTGGATTGTTCGAACCCATTCATTTCAGTCTTTTATATTAGAGTAGTCAGTGAATATCTCGATTTTTTTTATCCATTTTGATACGTATTTGTTTTAATGTATTGTTTCAAATTTATTGTTATTTTTAAAAATTTATGTACATATATCATATAATGAGATTAAATAAGAAAAAAAATTGAGTAAACTACATTTATAGTCACCGAACTGTTGACAATTTTTTTTTATCACCCAAATATAAGAAGTTACAAAATAATAACTCAACTATTCAATTTTTCTTTCTTGGCCTGGATATGACTGACGAGAAGATGACGTGATAACTTTTAAAATTGGCATAATAGTAATTTTAACCCTCAATATTTATACATTGTGTTAATTTAGTCTTGATTTTAAAAAAAATATTCCTTTTTTAATTTTGTTCCTTTTTGTGACCCTTTTTCAAGTAAAAGGCTAAAAAAACAAATTTATCAACTAAACTTGATTGGAAATATACCAAAAACAGAAACACCCAAAAATTCAAGTTAATAATTTTCATCTTTTCTCATTCTTTTAAAATTAACTCTCAATATCACAAATGAAAGTAGAATTGCTAAAAAAAAAGGACCAAATTTTACAAAGTGTAAATGTTAAGGATTAATTTCTTTGAAATCAAAATTAAATTGACACGGTGTATAAATGCTGAGGGTTAAAGTTGTTATATTATACCAATTCTAAAGTTACCAAGTAGTTAGTAATTTAACGGTTAGTGGTCAAAAAAAGAAAAATTAAAATAATTGGGTGACAATTTTGTAACTTTTCATAGTTGGGTGACTATCAATGTAATTTGCCCAAAAAATTATTGCATAGATTAAACAATAAGACTATCCCATACTATGCATATAACAATCCATAATTCAAAATAAATACTAAAAAAAAATTTAAAATTATTTTTTGTACCAATCGGTAAACCATATTTCGATCGGTACATGTAAAATCAACTAGTACGTATTGGTACAATCAATACCAACTAAAATTTGCACAGAAACGGAATCTAAAATTTGTTGTTCTAGATTACTATTGGAATAGAGTGTTCCAGCCAGTATAGGCAGTCCTGAAATGAAATTGACTACCTTACTTTACCCTTTTCAAAATTTGAAATTTCAACTTGGACCTAAACGATAACAATTAAATATGTTTGGTTATATTTTACTATTACTTTTGTAATATATGTAAAGTATGTCGGTATTAGCATTTCTTTTACCAATTGATAATTTATTTTATATAAAATTTGAGACTTTTGCATGCTATACTTATGTCATTTTCTGAATCATGTTGTATTTTGTATACTTGTTTAAAATGATTCAATTTTAAAAAATAATTTATTTATTAATATCATGTTTGTTTTTTTGTTTTAATTGATAACATAATTTATTATAGTAGTTTAGTTTTTTTTGACTAAAGTGTTTATGTCATGTTTTCATTTTTTGTGTGCAAAATATTATAAGTTTTTATATACACGTTACTAATTCGTTTTGACTTAAATTTTGACATTTTTGTGTATTTAAATTATGATATTCTGTGGATTAAATCTTTAATTCGATTTATATGGGTATTATTGTTAATGCAGTAGGATGTGGATTCGAGTGTGCTAAAGCGTATTATCTTTTTATTTATGATTTGTGAAGAGACTATGAGTAATTTTAAGTATTGTGTTAAAAAAACAGATATGATCCAAACCTAAAATGAGATTATTCTAAAAAAACAAAAATTCATCATTATTTTATTTTCCATAATAATATGTTTTAAATATTTTTATTTTTTGATGATTTGATTAATTTATTTTTTAAAAAAATTTGAATAAATTGAATTAGGACAAAGTGTTGGAAGTTGTGGAATTGAGTGGACTTATGCTTGTCATGTGGACTTGACTTAGAGTTTCTTTTTAGTGGGTGTCAGTCAACTTTGAACTTAAATTTTAACGGAATAAAATTTTAAATACTTATTTTGACCATACGTACCTAAACTGAAAATCTCACATAGTTTAGGTACTAAATTTAAAAACATTATAATTATCCGATTCATTTATTTCTTATTAATTTTCAATTTTTTATAATATTAAAATAAATATTTTACATTTAAATTCATGAAATATTTTTAAAAGCTAAATGAAATTATTTAAAAAAAAATTAAAAAACAGTTAACTGAGTCCAATTAAGTCAATAGAATTCGGTTCATTTACTTTTGATATTTTATTAGGTGTTTCTGAAAAATCAAAATAATTTACATGGTGTTTTTTTTTCAAAACTAAATTCGAACCAAACCGTTATATATACGAGGATAATGCGCTTCAGTGCACTTGAATCCATATCCTCCTACATTGATAACAATGTTTATATTAATTGAACTAAGATTCTATCGACACAATTATCAAATAATTACCCCTTAAATAGTTCCCACAAATTAGTTTCACAATGACAAAATTTTGGGCTTTTTTGATAGACCCAAGCTATAATTTTTTAGAATTGAGTCTTAACTTGTTCAGTTTGATCAATAAGAACTTCTACTTATGACTCACAATAATCAATATTGTGTATTATATTGACATTTATTTTTTTTTACAATTTATGAATTATATATTATAAAATACTATATTTATATTTTTTCCTAGTATAAGATTTTTGCATGAATTCTAGTAGGAAAAGGTTGGATACTTCATTTTAAAAAGATAAATTTATTGGTTCAAGTATTGAAGAGCTCGATTTCTCTTAAGCAATAATTTAAGTTTGAATTTTGTAGATGAAGAAACAACATTGAGAGAGATTTATTTTTTTAGGGTTTCGATCCGATTTAAATTTAAATTTACTTGAAACTCAATGTAATTATTGGACTCGAGATAGACTCAAAAAAATAATAAAGATTTTTGTATTCAAGCCCAAATTGATTTATACACGGTTACTTTTTATATTAAATTTTGGTAAACTATACTATTAATTACTCAATTATTAGTGTGTTTCTGTCTTGGTCACCAAGCTATAAAAATTTTCAATTTCATCACTAATGTTTTAGATCGTTTCTGTTTTAGTCATTCTCCATTAAATGGTAGCGGAAATGATAACATGATCTTTTTCTAACTAGTATAATAACACATTTGGTCCTTAATATTTACACATTCTATCAATTTGATCCTCAAACATATATAATTAAATTATTATTATTATATATTATGAAAAAGTACAAAACATAACATTATTTAGGCTTAATATAACATTTGGTATATGAACTTGACACCTTTTCCTAATTTAGTACCTAAACTTTTTTTGGACCCAATTTGGTACCTGAACTTGGTTATTTTTTTCCTAATTTGGTACCTAAATTTTTTTAAATTCAATTTGGGACCTAAATTTATTAAATATTATAAAAATTATGCAAAACAATAACATAATTTTTTTTTGTTATGCTACAAAAATATTTTCAATTTTAGAGAAAATTCATGTTAAAAATAGGTATTGAGCTATGCTTAATAAATTAATATTAAAAAAGATTAGGTACCAAATTAGGAAAAAGAGTCAAGTTTATGTACCAAATTGGACCCCAAAAAGTTTAAATACCAACTTAAAAAAAAATGTCAAGTTTAGGTACCAAATTAGAAAAAAGTGTCAAGTTTAAGTATCAAATTGGAAAAAAAAATTAAGTACCAAATTAAAAACAATTATCAAGTTCAGATACTAAATATTATATTAAACCCATTATTTATATATTTCCTATGAAAAAGTATAAAATATAACATTATTTTTTATATATATTGAGGAAATTGCACCTAAACTAAAAGTAAATAATATGATATTTCCAAAAAAATATATAAAAATAATATTATACTTTCTATCTCAATTTTTTCTATAACAAAATCCAAAGAATCATTTAAGAAAATTGACCAAAAACCCTGATTTGTCAACAAAATCTTAGCTGTACTCACAAAAAGAGATCCACAAAAAAAAAAATCATCTTTCAATTTTTTATTCCAAATCAAAATTTAAAAAATACCCATCCACATATCAATTCAAAGCTCCAAACTTTGACCAAAATTATTAAAAGTTAGCACTTTTTTAAAAAAAAACCAACATTAATAATCCATTAACCTCAAAAATGAAAAGAAAAAGAAGAAAAAGGTTTTTTTTGGGTACAAAACAAGAAATGGTTATGACCATGAGAAGTTGATAAATGTTTTCGTTGTGCATGTTTCCCATTGTTTAGCTTCCCTATATGTTGGCAATTGTCCATTGGTTGTTGTTGCATAATGACAAATTGGAGAAGTTGTCTGAGATCAAGTGTTGATTACAGCTTCCATTCTACCTTAGTACACCTAAGTATGGTGTTCTGACATTTTTTGTCATTTCTAAAAAGCCTACAAGAAGGAGGAGGAGGAGGTTAAACCTACTTTAAAATTAATTCCTTCCTTATTTTCCACAAAACTATAGGGGAGAATATATTATACAAAATAAAGAAATAAATAGAAGGGTATCACTCAAATGAAATGAAACTTCTATACCATGTCTTGGAACCTTCTATAGGAAAAGAATTTAGGGCTCTCATGTGAATGAGTATTATGAAAAACCCTAATCTTTGACAAGCAAAGAAAAAACAATATAATAAAAATTTTCAAAAGTTGAGCAATGAAACCTTAAACTAGATATAAATAATTTAATATTTCCTCAAAACATATATAAATTGTAATAACTCATACTGACTCGATCGCCAAGTTCGAGTTACAAGGTGTCACATTCGTTGCCCGAGCAACTATGATCAAATTAAGTACAATTCAGATAATTAGGCATGCAAATATGAGAAATATAAGCAAATAATACGATAAATAATCAATCTCGGATCTTATACAAGCTTACGAAAGCTTTAATACTAACCTGAGATCGAATCAGGATTAAATTACAAAGAAATCAAAATACCGGGTTGATGTCGCTATGTGAGGGATTTCCTCGTCGTGACGTAACATACTGTTTTGGCCTCGTCAGGACGACGGGTTCCTTCTCGCGTTGTGACATTACAAGTCATTTCTCGTCGCGACGTCACTTACTGTTTTTGCAGTTTCTGTAGAACAACAACCTGAAATTTCCATTTAACTAATATGTAGTCCTTTTCAATGTCTAGCTACCATATGCAATCCTTAAAATGACATTACAAATTACAACCATTCCATATTAACCAACACAAACTCAAAATGAATACACAGATCCATCACCCTGGGTTGTTCGACAACGATGACACTATAACGTTACATAATACCACCCTGGATTGCCCAACAACAATGATTTTCTCAACTCAATCAATCTATCACCTTGGGCTGCTCGACAACAGTGACTCAATGCATAATATCTACCACCTCGAATTGCCCGGAAACAATGGTTACACTTGGTACTTTAACCCTATGGTAGTCAACTATATCTGACTCTGTTTGAATAGCTAATACAATATTCCATTTCCGATTCATTATATACAATTCAATTAAAATTCAATAATCACAATCAATCAACATATCACAATTCAATAACTTATGTAACATATTTCAATACAATTTCATACAAATTATCAAATATCAAGTAAATTTTAAGTTTTGTACTTTATTCAATTTAGTCTCTGTCTCGAAAATCAGTCTAAAACACATCAAATCAGTTCTACTAATCCTCAATAACTCATCTCGACAATATATGATGTAAAATGACATGAAAATGCAACAATTAAATTGATCCCGAATCAATGAAATTCAAATCAGAAATTTCGAGCTATTCGTCGACGACCTTGGATTTTCCTTTTCCTCTCAACGAATCCAAGTCAACATTAGCTACGGATTAACATAAAACATATCACACGATCAATAATCAACCAATTCCCAATTAATTGTCAATTTATACAAATTTGGTAGTTTATTCAATTTAGTCCCTAAAACGACTAACATAACTTTCAATTAAAGCTTCAAATTGAAATGTAATAGCCCGATTTTTATTGGTGTCAAAAACAGTGGTTTCGAAAGCACAACTCTGACGAGTCGAGTCATAAATATTATTTATTTAATATTTGTGATGTCATCAGCATCATATTAAGTATTGGTTATGAAATTTCGACGTTTAATTAGATAATTGAATAGAAAGGACTAATTTGTAATAGGTGCAAAAGTATAAATGTTTAACTAGAATGACTTAATAAGTAAATAAACCAAAAGAGATAGGATAGTGGAATATCATGACAATTAAGGGTAATGAAAAGATTACTTAAGGCTAAAAATAATTAAGGAAGTTTAAATATGAAAATTATAAAAATTACAAATTTGTCATTGATATATAAATGAAATTAAGAAAGGAAAAATAAAGAAAAACACATATTTTCACTACTTCTTCTTCAACCTTCGCCAAGACGAGAAAGATTAGGGTTTTACATCCTAAGCTTGAAGCCTTGATTTGAGTAAGCAAATGTCAACCGTTTTCAGTAATTTTTATGTTTTTGAGTTCGTATCAGCTTAATCTATCTTATGCAAGGACTAATTTGTGAATCTTTCAAATGTCAGAAAACTTGCCATTATTAAAATTGCTTGTTCTTGAAAGCTTTTGATGTATTTGAATGTTTGATACTTGGGTTAAATCTTTTTGTAAAGTGATTTTGATGAAATTAGGGTTTAAGGAATATTTATAGAAATGAATTGTAGAATAAGTGACCTTGAGTCTGTAAATTTAATTGTGTAGTGTTTTAATTAAGTATGGGGATTAAATAGTAAAATAGGTAAAAATTTTAATTTATAAAAGGAATTACTAATGAAATGAAATTTGAAGAACAAAGGGGCAAAATTTTCCCCCTTGGAACCTTAGTGATGTTAGGTGGCATTTGTGGCTCAAAAAATTTGTTTTAAATTATGTTTAATTAAAAGAAATAAAATAAGAGAAGAAAATAGGATAGGATGATGATATAGGTATTAGCATTTCTTTTACCAATTGATAATTTAATTTATATAAAATTTGAGACTTTTGCATGCTATATTTTCTGAATCATGTTGTATTTTGTATACTTATTTAAAATGATTCTGTTAGAATTGGTGATTAGAATTCTTGTTAAGGTGGAGATTGTTAGAATTGGGTGACTAGAATTCTTGTTAAAAATGAAATTCAGTGGTAAAATAAAATAAAAGTAAAGTCCAAATAAACTAGACTTCTTTTATTTTATTTTAATTAAAATAGGTCATCTATTTTATTTTAATTAGAACAATGTGTTTCAACCTTACTACATTACTTTTATTAGTTATTAATTGGGATAAGGTTTTTCAACTTATAAATAGGCATAGTCATCTCCTCTTGTAATCATTCGATTTTTGACATTAGTAAATCTTCTTTTCCTCTGCCCGTGGTTTTTTCCCGAAAGGGTTTTCACGTAAAATCTGTGTGTGTGTTTTTCCCGTTTTCTTTACGATATTTCTTCATTATCGACATTTAATTTTATCAAATTGGTATCAGAGCTTTTTGGGTTATTAGTCTCGATCACGATAATGGAGACATTGAAGTATGATATTTCACTGTTGGATAGTAACACCAGATTCGCGTTGTGGTAGGTAAAGATGCAGGCAGTTCTTGCGCAGATGGATTTGGAGGATGCCTTGTTAGGGTTAGATAAGATGCCTTCGAATTTGACAGGTGAAAAGAAGAAGCGTAAAGATCGAAAAGCTTTGACGCAATTACAGTTGTATCTGTCAATTGAAATTCTACAATATGTGTGAAAGGAGAATACTACTGCGTCTGTGCACGAACACTTGCATGTGTTTAAAGAAATTGTCTCGGATTTGGAAGCCATGGAGGTTCAGTATGATAAAGAGGATTTAGGGTTAATGTTCTTTTGTTCATTGCCACCGCCGTATTCAACCTTCAGAGATACAATTTTGTATAGCCGTGAATCTCTCACAATTGATGAAGTCCATGCTTCCTTAGCCTCGTATGACAAGATGAAGTATCTTGTGGCTGGATCTGACTCTCAAGGAGAGGGTCTCATTGTTCGTAGGAGACAAGATCAAAATAATGATGATAATCGTGGGAGGATACATGAACGAAATCCCCGCAGTAAATCTAAAGGTAGATCGAGATCTTCAAACAGAGGTAAAACTTGTAATTACTGCAAGAAAAAAGGGCACATTAAGAAAGAGTGCTACAAGTTACAAAATAAGATCAAAAGGGAGGCAGAGAATCAAAAGGGAAAATAACCAGAACAATCAGGTGAAGCTGATGTAGTCTGGTTACGGTGAAGCAGAGAATCAAAATGAAGACTACGGTGATGGTGAACTCCTAGTTACTTCTATCGATAATTCTAAAGTGAGCGAGGAGTGGATCCTCGATTCTGGTTGCAACTTTCATATGAGTCCCAATCGGGATTGGTTTACAACATATGAAGTTGTGTCTGAAGGTGTTGTTTTGATGGGAAATAATGCTTCATGTAAAATCGCAGGTGTTGGCACAATCAAAATAAAGATGTTTGATGGGGTCGTTAGAACTCTTAGTGGCGTGCGACATGTACCAGAATTGAAAAGGAATTTGATTTCGTTGAGTACTCTTGATTCAAAAGGACACAGGTACACAGCTGAAAGTGGGGTTCTAAAGATTAGCAAGGGTTCCCTCGTTGTGATGAAAGGGCAGAGAAAGACTGCCAAATTATATGTTTTGCAAGGTTCAACTATTATTGATGATGCTACAGTTGCTTCCTCTTCCTTGTCAGATGATGATATTACTAGATTTTGGCATATGCATCTAGGGCATATGAGTGAAAATGGCATGGCAGAATTGAGTAAAAGAGGACTTCTTGATGGGCAAGGCATTAGCAAACTGAAGTTTTGTGAGCATTGCATTTTTGGGAAGCAAAAGAGAGTTCGATTCACCAAAGGAATCCATAACACGAAGGAAATATTGGATTATATTCATTCTGATCTTTGGGGACCATCTAAAGTGCCTTCGAGAGGTGGAACTAATTATATGCGTACTCTTATTGATAATTTTTCCAGAAAAGTTTGGGCATTCTTTCTGAAGTAGAAAATTGACGTGTTTTTCTCATTCAAGTCTTGGAAAACTATGGTTGAAAAACAGATAAAACACCTCCGCATAGATAATGGCTTGGAGTTGTGTTTTGATGAGTTTAATGAATTATACAAATCAAAAAGGATCGTGAGACATTTAACAGTTCGCCATACTCCACAGCAAAACGGCATTGTAGAACGAATGAACAGAACGATCATGGAGAAGGTTCGATGTATGTTGTCGAATGCTAATTTATCGAAGTCGTTTTGGGCTAAAGCAGCCTCTACTGCATGTTTTTTGATCAACCGATCTCCATCCGTTGCCATTGAGAAAGAGACTCCACAAGAGATGTGGTCTGGTAAGCCTGCTGATTTTTCTGATAAAATGATTTTTGGGTGTCCTGCATATGCTCATGTTGATAATGGAAAATTGGAACCAAGATCCATTAAATGTATTTTTCTTGGTTTTAAGGCTGGTGTAAAAGAGTATAAATTATGGTGTCCTGAAAATAGAAAAGTTGTGATTAGCAGAGATGTTGTTTTTGATAAAACTGCTATGTTACCTAACTTATCTCTTAAAGACTCTTCCAGTAAAAAAAAACAAAAATAGGTGAAGTTTCAGATTGATCCAGTATCTACAACAGAGTCAACTTCTCAAGTTAGTACAGAAGTTCATAATAGAGCCACTTCTTCACCACAATATTCTATTGCCAAGAATAGATTTAGAAGAGAAATTAAACCTCTGAAGAGGTATGCTGAGGCTGATCTAGTGGCTTATGCTTTAAATGTGGCTAAAGATATTGGTACAATATTTTGTGACAGTCAAAGTGTCATTTTTCTTACAAAAGATCAATTGTTTCATTAGATAACAAAGGACATTGATGTTCGGTATCATTTTGTGCGTGATATTATTGCTCGAGGGGATATTGTTGTGGGCAAAGTTAGTACTCACGAAAATCCTGCAGATACGATGACTGAGTCACTTCCCATAACTAAGTTTGAGTATTGCTTGGACTTGGTTGGTGTTCATTGTTGAAGAATACCCCTTAAGGGGTTTTGTGGAAGAGGTGGAGAACTTGTTCGTTGAGAGTTCTTATTCGTAGAGAATTCTTGTCAAGGTGGAGATTGTTAGAATTGGGTGACTAGAATTCTTGTTAAGGTGGAGATTGTTAGAATTGGGTAACTAGAATTCTTGTTAAAATAAAATTCAATGGTAAAATAAAATAAAAGTAAAGTAAAGTCCAAATAAACTAGACTTCTTTTATTTTATTTTAATTAGAATAAGGTGTTTCAACTTTACTACGTTACTTCTATTAGTTGTTGATTGGAATAAGATTTTTCAACTTATAAATAGGCATAGTCATCTCCTCTTGTAATCATTCGATTTTCGACATTAGTGAATCTTCTTCTCCTCTACCCGTGATTTTTTCTCGAAAGGGTTTCCTGTAAAATCTGTATTTTTTTTCGTTTTATTTGTGGTATTTCTTCATTGTCGACATTTAATTTTATCAGATTCAATTTTAAAAAATAATTTATTTATTAATATCATGTTTTTTTTTGTTTTAATTCGTAACATAATTTATTATAGTAGTTTAGTTTTTTTTGACTAAAGTGTTTAAGTCATGTTTTCATTTTTTGTGTGCAAAATATTATAAGTTTATATATACATGTTACTAATTCATTTTGACTTAAATTTTGACATTCTTGTCTATTTAAGTCATGATATTCTGTCGATTGAATCTTTAGCTCGATTTACATGGGTATTGTTGTTAATGCAGGAGGACGTGGGTTCGAGTGCGCTGAAGCGCATTATTCTCCTATTTATGGGTTATGAAGAGACTATGAGTAATTTTAAGTATTGTGTCAAAAAAAACAGATATGATCCGAACCTATAATGAGATTATTCCAAAAACAAAAATTCATCATTATTTTATTTTCCATAATAACATGTTTTAATTATTTTCATTTTTTATGGTTTGATTAATTTATTTTTCAAAAAAAAATGAATAAATTGAATTAGGACAAAATGTTGGAAGTTGTGGAATTGAGTGGACTTACTCTTGTCATGTGCTTGACTTAGAGTTTCTTTTTAGTGGGCATCAGTCAACTTTGAACTTAAATTTTAACGAAATAAAATTTTAAATACTTATTTTGACCATACGTACCTAAACTGAAAATCTCACATAGTCTAGGTACCTAAATTTAAAAACATAATAATTATCCGATTCTTTTATTTATTATTAATTTTCAATTTTTTATAATATTAAAATAAATATTTTACATTTAAATTCATGAAATATTTTTAAAAGCTAAATGAAATTATTTAAAAAAATTAAAAAACAGTTAACTGAGTCCAATTAAGTCAATAGAATTCGGTTCATTTACTTTTGATATTTTATTAGGTATTTTTGAAAAATCAAAAGAACTTACATGGAATTTTTTTTTTCAAAAATAAATTCGAACCGAACTGTTACATATACGAGGATAATACACTTCAATGCACTTAATTCACATCCTCTTGCATTGGGAACAATGTCTATACCAATTAAACTAAGACTCTATCGACACAATTATCAAATAATTACCCCTTAAATAATTCCCACAAATTAGTTTCACAATGATAAAATTTTGGCTTTTTTAATAGACCCAAACTATAATTTTTTAGAATTGAGCCTTGACCTGTTCAATTTGATCTATGAAAACTTCTACTTATAAGTGACAATAATCAATATTGTGTATTATATTGACATTTATTATTATTTTTTTACAATTTATGAATTTATAAATTATATATTATAAAATACTATATTTAAATTTTTTCCAAGTATAAGATTTTTGCATGAATTCTAGTAGGAAAAGGTTGGGTACTTCATTTTAAGAAGATAAATTTATTGGTTCAAGTATTGAAGAGCTCGATTTCTCTTAAGCAATAATTTAGGTTTGAATTTTGTAGATGAAGAAACAACATTGAGAGAGATTTTTTTTAGGGTTTCGATCCGATTTAAATTTAAATTTACTTGAAACTCAATGTAATTATTGGACTCGAGATAGACTCAAAAAAATAATAAAGATTTTTGTATTCAAGCCTAAATTGATTTATACACGGTTACTTTTTATATTAAATTTTGGTAAACTATACTATTAGTTACTCAATTATTAGTGTGTTTCTGTTTTGGTCACCAAGCTATAAAAATGTTCAATTTCATCACTAATGTTTTAGATCATTTCTGTTTTAGTCATTCTCCATTAAATGGTAGCGGAAATGATAACATGATCTTTTTATAAGTAGTATAATAACACATTTGGTCTTACTAATGTAACTTTTTTCAATACAATTTCATACAAATTATCAAATATCAAGTAAATTCTAAGTTTTGTACTTTATTCAATTTAGTCTCTGTCTCGAAAATCAATCTCAAACACATCAAATCAGTTCTACTAATCCTCAATAACTCACCTCGACAATATATGATGTAAAATGACATGAAAATGCAACAATTAAATTGATCCCGAATCATTGAAATTCAAACTGGAAATTTCGAGCTATTCGTCGACGACTTTGGATTTTCCTTTTCCTCTCAATGAATCCAAGTCAACATTAGCTACGGATTAACATAAAACACATCACACGATCAATAATCATCCAATTCCCAATTAATTCTCAATTTATACAAATTTGGCAATTTATTCAATTTAGTACCTAAAATGACTAACTTAACTTTTAATTAAAGCTTTAAATTGAAATGTAACAGCCTAATTTTTAGTGGTGTCGAAAACAGTGGTTTCGGAACCACAACTCCAACGAGTCGAGTCATAAATATTATTTATTTAATATTTGTGATGTCATCAGCATCGTATTAAGTCTTGGTTATTAAATTTTGACGTTTAATTAGATAATTGAATAGAAAGGACTAATTTGTAATAGGTGCAAAAGTATAGATGCTTAATTAGAAGGACTTAACAAGTAAATAAACCAAAAGAGTTAGGATAGTGGAATATCATGACAATTAAGAGTAATGAAAAGATTAATTAAGGCTAAAAATGATTAAGGAAGTTTGATTATGAAAGTTATAAAAATTACAAATTTGCCATTGATATATAAATGAAATTAAGAAAGGAAAAATAAAGAAAAACACATATATTTTCACTACTTCTTCTTCAACCTTTGCCAAGATGAGAAAGATTAGGGTTTTACATCCTAAGCTTGAAGCCTTGATTTGAGTAAGCAAATGTCAACCGTTTTTAGTAATTTTTATGTTTTTGAGTCCGTATCAGCTTAATCTAGCTTATGCAAGGACTAATTTGTGAATCTATCAAATGTTCGAAAACTTTTCATTGTTAAAATTGCTTGTTCTGGAAAGCTTTTGGTGTATTTGAATGTTTAATACTTGGGTTAAATCTTTTTGTAAAGTGATTTTGATGAAATTAGGGTTTAAGGACTAAAATGTGAAAATGGTGAAATTACATGTATTGTTGTGAAAATAAATGTGTAAATGGGTTGGATAGATATCCAAGAGAATTCAGCTATGGTTAGTTGTGTAATGACTCGGATCCAAGGTTGTGGGAATAGTTTGTTTTCGAACTCCGAGTTCGTAAATCGGATCCGTAAATATTAAATAAAAATATTTACGGAAATGAATTGTAGAATAAGTGACCTTGACTCAGTAAATTTAATTGTGTAGTGTTTTAATTGAGTATGGGGATTAAATCGCAAAAGAGGTAAAAATTTTAATTTATAAAAGAAATTACTAATGAAATGAAATTTGAAGGACAAAGGGGCAAATTTTCCCCTTGGAACCTTAGTGATGTTAGGTGGCCATTTGTGGCTCCAAAAATTTGTTTTAAATTATGTTTAATTAAAAGAAATAAAATAAGAGAAGAAAATAGGTTAGGATGATGATATAGGTATGGGTTGGAAAGGAAAGAGAAAAAAATATTGTAATATCCGCGTTTTTGAACCGGAGTTGGAACAGTAATAGTGTCGAGTTAAGAGTTAGAATATGTGGTTAAAATAAGATGATTAGGAAAAATTAAGGATTAATTAGAAATTGTGAGAAAGCATGATGGACTAAATAACAATTTAGCCAAAATGAAATATAAGTCATTATGGGAATTATAGTGATTAAGGAGGGGCAAAAGAGTAATTTGGTGGAAGATATTTTTGGAGGCAATGTTTTGGGCCAAAGTGTAAAGTTGGAAGGCCCAAGGACTAAAAATGTAATTATACCATTATTAAAAAAAGATATTTTTATAAAGAGCAATTGATAGAAAAATCAAGAGAAATGAAGAAAAGAAATGATGAAAAGGCTATAAAAGCCATCAGCCATTGTGTTTTACGTTAGCCACCATTTTTTCACCATTTTAACTTTTGCTTTTCTTTCAAATTAGTCCTTTTTCACCAAATACAAATCAATTAAGCTAGTTTCTTCCAAATTTCTTCAAGATTAGTGAATAAAATTAATAAAGAAGTGTAGTAGCTATCCAATTGTTAAAAGAAATGCATCCATACTTGTCTTGGAGGAGAAAGAAAATGAGAATTAGTGTTGAATACAAGTGATTAAGGTAAGAAAGCTAAACTTCTCTTTAAATAAATGTTAGTTTTGGTTTAGAAACATAGATTATGATATGTTAGAATGATTTTAATGTGAATATATGTGTTTTGAATGGAATTGAAGAGAAAGAAAAGAAGGAGATGGACCAAATTGAAGGAAAAGGAAAGGAGAAAGCCATGGAGTGAGAAGAAATTATCTACAAGTGTTGTAAGTACTACAAGATTTAAATGGAAAATTTATTCTTGTTAAAAGTATATGATATTAGTATATGATTAATTGTGATAAAAATGAGTAGAATGATATGTTTAATTATAAGAATGGTAATTATGTGTGATTGAATAAAACATAGTGTAAAGAAACATGAAAAAGAAAACATGTCCATTAAAACAGTTTGGACAGAACAGAGGACTAACTTAGAAAATTCACCAAAAATTGTATGAAAAGAGTTAAGAGTTTAATTAAATATGTAATTAAATTTTATTAAGTGTAGTTTCATATGGAAGAAATAGTAAAAGAAAAGGAATTGTACATTCTGAGATATACTAGTTTTTGTATAACAAGGTTAGAGTAGGTTCGAGTTCCCCTGTTTTGAATTTGAAAAATCATAGAAAAATGTAGAAAAATGATTATAGACTGAAATTTATATGGTTAATTCTCCAATGAGTCTATTTTCAAAAAAAACAAACAGGAACATTATTGGATTCCTTTACTAAAAGATAAATAATTTTTAGTAAAGAAAGGTCGAAACTGTTAGGTAGCAGAGAAGGGGTAAATTGAAAGAATTTACTGTACAAATTGGATATTAAAAATTCTGAAATTTTTATGGTAAAAATATATTTGAGTCTAATTTCATAATCATCAAGCGGATTATAATTTCGAATTCTGTAGCTCAAGATATAAATAATTTAGTGATTGTGACTCAAATGTACAGCTTTGAAAATTAATGTAAAATAAAGAAAAATTGAATAGAAATGAAAAATTGATGCATATAAAGTGATATGTGATAAAATTGAGAAATGAGAATGAAATGGATAAATCAAAGGTTTCCAAAGTTATTAGTACCTAATTGTTTATGATATTTGGTTGTTATTTGGTTAAATTGATTTGTTATTGATTTGTATTACTATAATTTGAATTATTCATTATTTAATGTTGATTTCGATATTTATATTTAATAAGTGAATATGAGGTAAGCGTTAATATTGAGATGAATGAAAATTTATATTGAATTAATAGTATATTTGAATTGAATTTGAATGATTTGTGATCAAAATTAAAATTGAAAGTGATATGAATTGTAAATTGAAAATCCATATTAACTAGTCGGGCTGAGTCGGATATAGTTGGCATGCCATAGGATTGGAAGAGTTCAGAGATACTTCGACCTTGAGTCGATGAGACATTGGGTGTCATTATTTTACTTCGAATAGATTCGATGAGGTACTGGGTACCACTTTACTTCGGCTAGGCCGATGAGACACTGGGTGTCACTTTATTGCTTCGAACTATCCGATGAGGCACTGAGTGCCATTCTGGTGTGTTTGGTTGGATCCGTGTATCCGCCAAGGTTCGAGTCTTGTTAATAGGGTAAACAATGTGAAAAAGAAGGAATATGCAAATTGTGACATTGAGGTAAGTGAAATGATAATCACATGAAATATAAGTACAATATATGTATAAGAAATCAAAGAATGATAAAACTAAGTAAGCTAAGAGATTGGAATGGCTAAAATGTGAAATGAGGAAAAACATGTGAATTCATAACACTACTGTAAGTTAAATGTTATATACATAAAATGTATGTATTTTACATGAATAAACAATTATATGAATGAGTTTGAAATGAGTGATTAAAAGATAAATGATTAATGACACTTGTAGTACTTACTAAGTCTTCACTCGTTTAACGCGTTTATTTCAAAGCGTAGGTATAAGATTTCCGAGAAGCTAAGGTTGGATTAGGTGCCTCTCATCAAATCACATCAACATCGGAAGATTACAAGACAAAGTATATTTATTTTGTGTGAAATGGCATGTACAAATGGTATACCTATGTGTCTCCAATGAATGAGTTATCAATGTTGCTTTGAAAATTTACATGAATTGAATGAAATGGTTAAAATTGTGTTTTGGACTGATTTGAAATATTGGGAAAGTTTTTAAGTTGTTTCAAGGGGTTATTACTAAGTTTTCGGCTATATTTACTGATTTTGAGACAGAGGTATCGATATTTTTAAGGTGATATCGATACCAGAGTTCCAAAATACCCCATTGGTTCCGTTTTTTAAGCAAAAGTATCGATAATTTATCCTGTTTTGAATCAAAATTTATATTTTATTATTTTCAAAATTGTTTTAAGTCTCGATTTTGATTATACTTGATTATTTTTTGATATTTTGAGTAAAATGATTCAATTACACATTATTTGAAAGAAAATTTTATTATACTCATTTTTAATTCTCTGGCACTGTATGTAATGCTCTTATATCGAGTTTATACGTGTGAACCGAGTGTAGGGGTGTTACAAATATCTTTTGCTTTCTTGAGCTAGGAATTTTGGCAGAAGAAGAGAAATAAGAAGCTTGAAAATTGGCTTTAATTTAAGCCTCAAATTGGTAAGTCAAATTAAGTTCTTTTCTCAATATTTTTATGTTTTTGGAATCATAATATCTTAAGCTATCAAACTCATGTCATATTTCTTAAAATGATCAAGGGTATTAAAAGTTACCATTGTTAAGTGAATGGAGTTTTAGAGTTATTAGGACATGCATGACATGGGTTAGAAGAGAAAAGAGGTTAAATGATGAAATTAGTTATTATTTTAAGTAGTGTGGATTAAATTGAGAAAGTTATGGAATTAGTGTAAGAATGAGGAATAAAGAGTTAAATTAATTATGAATTAATGAGTGAATGTATATGTTTATTTCTGTAGCTAACGTTGACCCGGACTCTTCAAAGAAGAAGGGCAAAGACAAGGTTGTCGACGAATAGTTTGGAACTTACGGTTGGTATTTCTATAACTCAAACTAATTTATAAATTGTCATATTTTAATAAAATGTTCAAGGTGAAAATTTAAGGTATGGTTACTCTATCCCATTAACTTGGTTTGGAATTTAGTAATGGTATGCGGACTTTGTGATTATTAATTTAAGTATGAATATGCGAAGTGAAGTGTGACATGAAAGTATACATTTGTGAAATAATATCATTATCACCTTGAATTTTAAATGTATTTATGATGAGATTAGAAAATAAAAATAAAAGAATATTGATTGGTATTTAATTTGATATGTTTTACCCTATTAACTGTTCGGCTTGAGTCGGATATAGATGGCATGTCATAGGATAGGAAGAGTTCAGGGATTACTTCGACCATGAGTCGATGAGGCACTGGGTGCCAAGTTACTTTGGTTTATCTGATGAGACACTAGGTGTCATTTTATTATAGCGCTGAGCGCGATTTAATACTTCGGATTAATCAGATGAGGCACTGGGTGTCAAACCGTTGTGTTGGTTGGATCCGTGTATCTGTCAGAGTCAGAGTCCGAGTCGTGTTAATAGGGAACTATAAATACTAATAACTATGATCACATAAAATGAGGACACTATGAATGTTGTATTGAAAATCAAAAGAAAATAGGAATCAGTTAAGCATGATGATATTATGCATGATGGATATGGAATGTATTGAGAAAATTAAGGATCGATACATAGATATGCATGATGATAGCATGTATAAAATGGATATGAATTGGGATTATAAAATGAATTGTACATTGATACTCAAAGAAATGATATTTGTATTTGTATTAAAATAAATGCACAGTGAAATGATAATTAAGAGAGGAATATGATCAATGATATATATATATAAGTAATTATGTGGATAATATAATGGTTCATATGTAAAGTGACAAATATGGTATTTAACTAAATATGAATTAATATTAGATTATAACCTATATAAAATGTGTATATATATATATATATTGTTTAATGTTTAGTTATAGAAATACCACTGGGTAAATCTCATACGTGCGATTGTTTATCATGCACAGGATAGGTACTTTTGTAGATTCATGACTCAGCATCCAAAGACAATCCCGCATTCCTACGTTAATGAGTCTTGTTTTATTTTGAATTGGCATGTACCTAGGATGAGTCGTGTTTTGAGGATGCCCTGAAAGTATTGGTTGTAATGTTGTGGACATCCCTATTAATATTTTGACAAACTATTGTGTAATATTCTAAAGATGTTAGTTCAGGTTGCTAAGTGTATGTCACAAGATTAGTAACTTGTTTCGGTAGTCTCACTCTTGTACCAGTGTAACTCTGATGGTTAATTCAAGTTTCGGTAGAACCCATCAGAGTATCGGTAGAAGTGTAAGGGAAGAATGTACTTTAGTTACTGACTTATTTGGTATCGGTAGAAGTCTTATTAGAATCGGTAGTTGTATTATGGGTTCGGTAGTTTGCCTTCAAGTATCGATAGAAGTTCCAGACTTAAATTACTTTGCTCTCTGGAACTTGTAGTTTCGGTAGTTAATTATAGTGTATCGGTAGAAAAAGGAGGCTTGTATCGATAGAATGATAACATCTACTTGTAGAATTCTGCAGGTTTTCTTGAGTCTTCACTGCCTTTCTCTCTACCGGTACTTGTTCATAAAAGTATCGGTAGAAGTGCCTTGACTACAGTAAAAATTATTAAATAAAAGTATTCGTTTTCAAATGTTTTTTTAGGATCGATCTTAATCATGTAGGTAAAATTTATAATTCAATAATGAAACTAAAATGAGTTTAGGATTTAAATTTAAATTTTTTAGGGCTTTCTAAATAGTTGTAACATCTTTTGGCTTGGGTCCGGCTATTGGATCGGGTAAAGGGTGTTACAAGTTGTGTGAGAGAATGATTATTTTGCATGATTTGTGTTGAAAGGACTAGATTGGATAAAAGGAAACTATTAGGGGTAAAATCATAATTTTCCCAAAAGTACTAAATTGTGTTGAGTGACTAAATTATGTAATTTAATGTGAGAATTGAATGATTTGTGAATGTAGACTACGATCGTGCTACCGACCGTGGAAAAGGGAAATTAACGGATTAGTCCCTGAAGTCTTCTTAAACTGCAATCCAGTTCGATAAGTTCGTAGTGTAAATCTCACTTAATATTCCTTGTACATATATATATTGTCAATGTACAGCAAATCGTGAACATTCGGTATTAAAGATGATCGAAGAAATGAAACGCAAGAGATAGTAGGCTTTATGCCGTTGAAATAGTACCAACGCGATGGTTAGGGTACCGCATGTGTTGCGAGTCCTCGATAGCTCGTGTGAGTAGCATCGTGACTCGAAAAAAGAGATATGGATCCTATATGGATTACAGGTCCTACGATGGTTGGGATTTATGCTTTATGCATACTCTTGACAATTCATGTGAGCAGCATCGTTAGGAAACAGTTTACAATACAGATAGACGTCGTACTGATGGCTGGGGTACCGCATAAGTTACGAGTCCTCGACAGCTCATGTGAGTAGCATCGGGTACTGCTAACAGAAAGTTATGAACATGAAGAGAAGTTGTAAATACTCAAATAGCAATGAAATTGCGTTGGCTTGATGAAGTCATTGTTGCTCATTACCATAATTGGTATTTCTTAACTATTGAACTTACTAAGCTGTTGTTTTGTAGATCGTTTTGCTGATTAAAGATCGGATCATCGTCCTCACCTGAAGTCACACTATCGCGGAGTTTGTCGGTAGATTTTGCATCACTTGGTCTTATGATATGTATTAGGATGATATTAACTTTTGATATTGAGCTAAAAAATGTTGAAATCTTACTATTTTGATTGTGTAAATGCATGAAGTATAACTTAGATGGTTAAGCTTATGAAGCTTGTATAGACTTAGAAGTTATGTATGTTGAGTGATGTTTTAATGCATAACTTGTATTGGTTGTGTTTGAGACATTAAACTTGTGTCTTGGAATTATTATTGAAATTCTGCATACTTGTTTCGGTAGAATTTCTGCACGTATCGGTAGAAGTACAGGGTAGGAGAGAGGTTGTTCTCTGACTTGGGTTGTATCGGTAGTTGAATTACAGGTATCGGTAGTTTATAGTACTGATG
The DNA here is from genome assembly GCA_005610355.1 of Gossypioides kirkii. Lineage (NCBI taxonomy): Eukaryota > Viridiplantae > Streptophyta > Magnoliopsida > Malvales > Malvaceae > Gossypioides > Gossypioides kirkii. Next base: position 1,149,564 of record CP032250.1, read on the forward strand.
TATTGGTAGTATGTATACTTATATCGATAGAATTTACAGGGTGAGGATTTTTTGTAACACCCCTACACTCGGTTCACACGTATAAACCCGATATAAGAGTATTACATACAGTGTTAGAGAATTAAAAACGAATATAATAAATTTTTCTTTCAAATAATGTGTAATTGAATTGTTTTACTCAAAATATTACAAAATAATCAAGTATCATCAAAATAACATTTATAACCCATTCATTGAGGACATATAAGTACCATTTGTACATGCCATTTCACACAAAATAAATACACATTGTCTTGCAATCTTCCAATGTTGATGTGATTTGATGAGAGGCACCTAATCCAACCTTAACTTCTCAAAGATCTTGTACCTACGCGTTGAAATAAACGCGTTAAGCTGGTGAAGGCTTAGTAAGTACTACAAGTGTCATTAATCATTCATCTTTTAATCACTCATTTCAAATTCATTCATATAATTGTTTATTCATGTAAAATACATACCTTTTATGTATATAACATTTAACTTACAGAAGTGTTATGAAATTCACATATTCTTCCTCATTTCACATTTTAGCCATTCCAGTCTCTTAGCTTACGTAGTTTTATCATTCTTTGATTTCTTATACATATATTGTACTTACCTTTCATGTGATTATCATTTCACTTGCCTCAATGTCACAATTTGCACATTCTTTCTTTTTCACATTGTTTACCCTATTAACAAGACTCAGACCTTAGCGGATACACGGATCCAACCAAACACACCAAAATGGCACCTAGTGCCTCATCGGATAGTTCGAAGCAATAAAGAGACATCCAGTGTCTCATCGGCTTAGCCGAAGTAAAGTGGTACTCAGTATCTCATCGAATCTATCCGAAGTAAAATAATGACACCCAGTGTCTCATCGACTCAAGGTCGAAGTATCCTTGAACTCTTCCAATCCTATGGCATGTCAACTATATCCGGCTCAGCCCGACTAGTTAATAGAGATTTTCAATTTACAATTCATATCACTTTCAATTCCAATTTCACTTTCACTTTCACTTTCCATTTTGATCATAAATCATTCAAATTCAATTCAAATATACATATTCATGTATTTCTCACATTTGTTTCCTCAAATAAATCCACAATTTAACCAATTAATCACACAATCAATCTTTATAATTAACCACATAATATTTCACACATATATTTTTCTCACATATTTATCATCATATACCTCTTACTTTTATTTTCACATTAATTTTCAAAGCTGTCCACTTGCGTCACAGTCACTAAATTATTTATATCTTGAGCTACAGAATTCAAAATTAATATCTGCTTGATGTTTCTGAAATTAGACTCACATATATTTTTACCATAAAAATTTCAGAATTTTTAATTTAGCCAATTTTTACAGTAAAATCTTCTAATTTACCCTTTCTCTGCTAACTGACAGTTTCGACCTTTCCTCACTAAAAATTATTTATCTTTTAATAAAGAAATCCAATAATGTTCTCGTCTATTTATTTTGAAAATATACTCATTAAGGATTCATCCATATAAATTTCAGCCTCTAATAAGTTTTCTACATTTTTCTATGATTTTTTAAAGTCATAACAGGGGAATCCGAATCCACTCTGACCTTATTACACTAAAACTAGTATATCTCAGAATGTAAAATTTCTTTTCTTTCACTGTTTCTTCCATATGAAAATAAATTCAATAATATTTAATTCAACTCTTAACTCTTTTTATACAATTTTTGGTGAATTTTTGAAGTTAGTCCTCTATTCTGTCCAATCTGTTTTAATGAGATTAATTCCTTTCTCATGCTTCTTTATACTAAATTTCATTCAATTACACATAATCATCATACTTATAATTAAACATCTCATTTTCATCATGATTAATCATATATATTAAAATTATAAATACTTTAACTTAATTAATTCTAAACCTTGTAATACTTGTAGTTCTTACAACTCTTGTAGAAAGCTTCCTTTCCCTCTTTGATCTTCTCTTTTCCTTTCTCTTCAATTGAGTCATTCTCCTTCTTTTCTTTCTCTTAAATTCCATACAAAACACATATATTCACATTAAAATCATTCTAACATATCATAATCTATGTTTCTAAACCAAAACTAACATGTATTTAAAGAGGAGTTTAGCTTTCTTACCTTAATCACTTGTATTCAACACTAATTCTCATTTTGTTTCTCCTCCAAGACAAGTATGGATGCATTTCTTTTAACAATTGGATAGCTACTACACTTCTCTATTAATTTTATTCACTAATCTTGAAGAAATTTGGAAAAAACTAGCTTAATTGGATTGTATTTGGTGAAAAAGGACTAATTTGTAAGAAAAGTAAACGTTGAAATGGTGGAAAAATGGTGGCTAATGTGAAGCACCATGGCTGATGGCTTTTATAGCCTTTTCATCATTTCTTTTCTTCATTTCTCTAGATTTTTCTATCAATTTCTCTTTATAAAAATATCTTTCTTTAATAATGGTAAAATTTCACTTTTAGTCCTTGGGCCTTCCAACTTTACACTTTGGCCCAAAACATTGCCTCCAAAAATATCTTCCACCAAATTACTCTTTTGCCCCTCCTCAATCAATCTAATTCCCATGATGACTCAAAATTTAATTTGGATAATTCGCTATTTAGTCCCTCATATTTTCTCTCCTTTACTATTTAATCCTTAAAATTTTCTAACCTTCATCACTTCAACTAAACATTTCTAATTCTCAATTCTATTTTATCACTGTTCCAAATCTGGTTCAAGCACGCAGATGTTACATTTTTGCTCTCTGGAGTTTTTGGTATCGGTAGTTGCATGACTTGTATCGGCAGAAATCGTACTTGTATTGGTAGAACTAGCACCGGTACCAGTAGAAGTCTGCACAGTTCTAAATTATTCATTGAATTGATTACTACCGATACTTGACCATTAGGTACCGGTAGAAGTCCCCTAAAACGTTGGAATTTGCCATTTTTACCCTTGATGTGATTGTGTTGTGATTGAATATTGATTTAAATATCTGATAGGTGAATTTTGTATTGAATAAAGATTAAGATATTTGGATATTTTAAAAGATGAATAGTGTTATATTAATAGCAACACCGGAATCCTAACCGGCGATGGTGTACGGGATTTGGGTGTTACATGAAATCTGATTGCAATATTATCCATTAGGGACTGCGTATTTCTTATTTCTACAATCAATTTTATATTTTATTCAGTTTGATCCCTAATGTACGAAACTATCAATTAAGCTTTACAATTTAGTCATTTTTCACATCTAAAGTTAAAATCTATCAATTTAACACCTAAAACTTTAAGAAATCAACAATGACAACTTTTAAAACTTTAACAGTTTTACAAATTGATACATGGGTTAGCTAAATCAAACTCCCATGACATTAAAAACATAAAAATAACAAGAAATGGACTAATTTACACATACCAATTAAGGCTAAAAGTTTCAAGCTTACTTTGGTTTTCTTCATTTTTATTTTCGGTGTTTAGAAGAAGAAGATGATGGCATTCATCTTTTTCTTCCACTTTCTCTCTCATATATATATTAAATTAATTAAACATACTTTAATTAATCAAATCTTAAATTTATTAAGCTAATAACCCTTTAATTAACCATCCACTAACACATAATTTTGGCATGGTCTAATTGCTTTAGAGCTTTGGTTAATTACAATTTAAGTCTTCAAGTCATTTTCAAATTAAAAATCTATAGCAATAGAATTTTACGATTTAGTCCCTAAATCTTAATTAATCACTAATTCAACTAAATTACTTATCCAAAATTCAAGTCACTTATATAACGACTCCGTAAATAAAAATATTTACGGGTTCGATTTACGAAAATAAAATCTCAAAATCTTCTTTTTAATACCATTGAAAACCGAATCGTTACATAAATAATATTATATTTTGCACTTTTTCAGAAGGGGTAATGGTAAAAAAATCCCTCTATACTTTAACAAAAATTTCAATGTAATATCCATAATTTCAATTTGTCCAATGTGATAACTATACTTTTATTCCGCCTATCAATCTAGTAACTCCCTCAAACGGTGTCAATTGTGCCATGTGGCACTATTTGCACAATTTGTCAAAAAGAAGTAAATGATCAAGATGAGGAACCTACACACAATTATACCTTTCTAAAATTTAACATTTATTTTTCATTTAATTATCCCTCATTTAATAACACAATTAAAGTTCTTAAATGAGTGAGGTCCAATGAATTTTATTCATTGTTTTCTTTATTTAATTTGATTTAAACAAACCAAACCCATTTAATTTTTTTATTATTTTCATTTAATTATTCAACCTATAAATTGAGAAAAAAAAATTTCTTTCAAACAATCCTCTAATGGAACCTTAGCCACCACTATAGTTTCTTTGTCATCGTCTCCCACCATCACCATGGGCACCTCCAAATGGCAACCCAAAGTCTTCTCGTTACCTTTGTGTGTTCGAATTCCCTGAAAATCAAGTCCAAATGCTCTAATTGAATCTTGAAGTTCAGTTTTTCTTACATCTGATCCCTAAACCCCACCGTTGGATCAACTTGGATTTACCTTTTGTCCCTCTCCTCCTCCTTCGCCTCTTCACCGTTGGGATTGTCCACTGAACCAACGAAACTCCTCTTCAAAGCTTGTGATTTTGATTTTTGGGTTTTTATTCATTTCTAGGTTTGTATTAGAGTATGAGAGTGTATTGTTAATAATAACAGAGGTAACAAATTCTAGTAGTTAGTTGTGAGTAGGTAGAGCTGATTTCTGCAAGTTGTTAAAGATTAGTTATTGATTAAAGTGTGTATAAATATGAAGGTGCACTGTACAAGAAGGTTAAGCATAGAATTTTCAATTGCTAAGTATTGATATACTGAAATAATATAGACTTCTCTTTTCTATTCCTTGTAGTGTATTTCTTGTGTTTGCTGTGCATTTGCACATTCTTTGATGGTATCAATCGCCACTATCCTGTGAGCGTGATGTCTAATACAGTACCGAATGGTGATGGTGATCGTCCAGTGCTTTCTGTTGCGTCACAGACTGAATCAATTGCTGTTCCAAATGAGGAGGCGTTTTACAAAATGCTGCAAGCTTTTCCTAAGCATGATACAGTACAACTCAGATCTGATAATTTTACGCAGTGAAGGTATCATCTTCAACTACTTATTGATGCGCATGAATTAACCGGATATGTTGATGGTTCGATAGTGCCACCGCTGCAACAAGTTACAGATGCTGAAGGGAGGTTAATTTCTAATCCATCCTATGTTTTTTTTGTTAAACAAAATAAGTTACTTGCTTCGTGGCTCATCTCCACTATAAGTGGAGATTTTCTTTCGGCGTTCACAAGCTCGATGAGAGCTAGTCAGATCTGGAGTAAAGCTGCTCATATGTTTGCAGCTGCGTCGGAGGCAAAGGTTGCGCGTCTTCAGTAAGATCTGCATCATGTTCGCAAGGGAGACGGTGACGGAGTATGTGGCGCATGTCAAGTTCATGTGTGATGTTCTTGAGGCGTCAGGTCACGGTGTCACTGAGCGGAAGCAAATCCATGTACTTTTGGTTGGGTTGCCAGCAGAGTTTGAGTCGGTTGTCACAATGACTACCATGTCTCTGGTACCTTTGAGTTTGGAGCAGGTTGAAGAGGCTCTTCTTGATTGTGAAGTGAGGCAACGGAGGTTCGTGGTTGAGCCGTTGATGCGTGTGAATATTGTTCAAACGCAGCCTGTTGTGCAGGAGGTCAAAGATCCGAGACCGATGCTAGAAGGTAAAGCGATGCGTGGTCGAGGTTAGAGTTCACGTGGTAGGGTGCAGTGTCAGATTTGTAGTCGCGTGAGTCATCTTGCCCAACGTTGTTATTATCGTTATGCACGCCCAAATGAGGCTCCTTCGATACCGGTGAATCGACCTTATTATGAGGGTTTTGTTCTTTTCACGTTGCCTGGTACTCCTCGCATGCATGAGTATGATAGGTATAATAGTTATAATAATAGTAATAATGCTCATTTGGGTTGGTATCATGGTGTTGATATGAGTGACAGGAGGGCTTTGCCTTTGTCTTATGGTAGGCCACGCGGTGCAAGTAAGAGTGAGTTGGCTACAAATTCAAATAATGTGGAGTTTGAGGGAGCCACAATTGAGTGGCCAAATGATGAAAGTTGTAGTGGTGTAGGATATTCTGGACAGTATACTTCACAAGGAGAATATGCTTATGACACGTGTCCACCTTTAATGTATCCATCATTTTCAATGTATCCACTGCCCATGCATGAATCACGTAAGATGTGTGTACCACGTGTGAGTTCGGGTCTTAGCATGGTCCGACCATGGTCCATGAAACCAAGGGCTCAAGTGTTGCCACAACCAAATGTTGGAAGGGTGAGTCGTCCATGGGTGACTGATGTCACTGGTTCTGAATATTCAACTGGTAGTAATTTTGGTGTTGGTTCACCAGTTGATGCATCTGGGTCCAGTTATTGTGCTAACATGGTAGAAACAGATGAGCTGTATGCACTTGAGCCGGTTCGTGAGAAAGGTGTATGGTATTCGGATTCGGGTGCCACGTATCATGTTTGCAAGCAGTTTGCTGATCTAAACAATGAGCAACAATACTCAGGTATGGCCCCACTTTTAATGGGTAATGGTACACGAGCTAGGATTGTTGGAATTGGGAATTCGTCTCTTGAAATGGTTAATAGAGTGTTACATTTGACGAATGTTTTGCATGTGCCAACTATTAGCAAAAATTTGTTATCTGTGTCTCAATTTGCGCGTGAAAACAATGTGTACTTTGAATTTCATTCTTTTCATTGTGTAATCAAGGACGAGAAGACTCAGGAGGTGCTTTTCAAGGACCACACTCATAAGGGGCTCTATCAGTTTGTGCCTGCTGGTGAGTTTGCTCGAGCTGCGGCAGAAACGACCTTGAATGCTGAATTGAGAGATGATGATGTGGTTGCTAAAGCTGATCAGTTATTCAATCTATGGCACCAGCGGTTAGGTCATCCTTCGAATAATGTTGTTAGTTCTGTTTTAAAATTGTGTAATGTTTCTGTTAATAGTCAAAAGAGAGAGTTTGTTTGTTCTGCGTGTCAACGTGGCAAAGCACACAAGCTACCTTTTCCAAAATCTATGACTATGTATAAGGATTCTTTTGAGTTAGTCGTTACTGACTTGTGGAGACCGACTATGGTTGCATGTTGTAATAAATGGTATTATGTGGCGTTTATGGATGCCTTTAGTCGGTTTACATGGATATATCTCGTACAAAGAAAATCGCAAGTGGTTGAGTGCTTTGAACAATTTCAAAAGATGGTAAAGATACAGTTTAACAAAGATATTAAACAAGTGCAGTCTGACTGGGGTGGTGAGTACAGACCGTTCACGTCTATGTTAGCTAAGCAGAGAATTTTACATAGTATAACGTGTCCACACACATCCGAGCAGAACGGGATTGTGAAGCGTAAGCATAGGCACATAGTGGAGATTAAACTTACCTTGTTGGCTCAAGCAAACTTACCGATGCAGTTCTGGCGTTACGCGTTCACATGTGTAGTTCACTTAATTAATAGACTACCGACACCAGTGTTAAATGGTAAGTATCTATATGTTGCTCTCTTTAATAAGGACCCTGGTTTTGACTATTTGCGAGTATTTGGATGATGTTGTTATCCATATTTGCGCCCTTTCAATAATCATAAGTTGCAGTTTCGATCTGATGAGTGTACTTTTCTTGGGTATAGCCCGCAACATAAAGGTTATCAGTGTCTGATGGCTGATGGGAAGATAATTATTTCTAGGCATGTGGTGTTTGATGAGTCTAGGTTTCTATTTAAGAAGGAGCTAGTTCTAGAGGTGTCTCTTCCTGATATGGTTTTAACGCATGTGCCTGTTCTAAAATGTCTTAATACTGAACTAAATACTACTGGTAGTAGTCAACGAGAAATTGACCCTGTCACTCCAGTGGATAGTCTGGGTCAAGATACGACAGTTTTGGCCACACAATCTAAAATATCGTGTTCTACACCAATTTTATCTGTAATTGGTAATGATCATGATCAGGTGTGTGCTGGTCCTCTTGGTGGTAATGCACATCCGATGATAACTAGAGCAAAAGCAGGGGTGTTTAAGCCTCGAGTTTTGAATACCGAGTTGTCAGATCGTGAGCCTCAAAATATAACTAAAGCATTTGCTAGTTCTGAATGGAAACAAGCAGCTCAAGATGAGTTTGATGCGCTGATACGTAATCAACTGTGGGATTTAGTCCCTTTACCACCGCAAAGAAGAGCCATTGGGTGCAAATGGTTGTTTAAGGTTAAAAAGAATCCTGACGGTACTATTGCTAGGAGGAAAGGGAGGCTGGTTGCTAAAGGTTGTTCTCAGGTTCCTGGGTGTGATTTTCGGGAGACGTTTAGTCCTGTTGTTAAAACTGCTACTATACGAACTATTTTGATGATTGCTGTGTCTAAGCAGTGGCAGTTACGTCAGGTAGATGTTAACAATGCGTTTTTAAATGGTGATCTCACTAAAGAGGTATATATGCAGCAACCGCCTGGGTATGTTCAGCATAGTTCAGATGGAAGTCCTTTGGTGTGTAAGTTGAAGAAAGCACTATATGGTCTTAGACAGACTCCAAGAGCTTGGTTTGACAAGTTGAAGTCGTTTCTTGTGTCTGTTGGGTTTATATGGTCAAAGTCAGATACATCCTTGTTTGTGCAAAGTACTGATACTAGTTGTATGTATGTCTTGATTTAAGTTGATGACATAATTGTTACAGGGAGCATGTCGTGTGACATTGAAGAGTTTGTTAAGCAGTTACATGCACAGTTTTCTCTGAAAGATATGGGCAATCTTCATTATTTCTTGGGAGTTGAAGTTCAGCGGTTGTCTGATGGTTCGCTCCATTTGAGTCAACAAAAGTATGTACTTGACTTGCTAGAAAGGTGTCAGTTGTTGAATGCCAAGGCAGTGACTACACCTATGGTGAGTTCTTCTTCTTTGTCTAAAGATGTTGGTTCGCCTATGTCAGATCCAAGTGAATATCGAAGTATTACTGGTGCTTTGCAGTATGTTGTGTTGACTAGGCCTGATATTGCGTATTCGGTCAACAGGATATGTCAGTATATGCATATGCTTACTGATGTTCATTTTGTTGCTTTAAAAAGGATATTGCGGTATCTTAGTAACACGTCTACTTATGGGTTGCTGATTAAGCCATCTGATCGATTGTCTATAGTGGGTTATGCTGATGCAAATTGGGGTCTTGATTTTGATGATCGGCGTTCTACTACTGGGTATTGTGTGTATTTTGGTGACACTCCAGTGTCGTGGTGTTCCAAGAAGCAGCAGGTTGTTTCAAGGTCAACTGCTAAAGTTGAGTATCGTGGTCTTGCAGCTGCAACTGTAGATGTTACTTGGTTGGTTTCACTTTTGAGTGAGTTGCTAGTTAGGTCTGTTAATACACCAGTAATTTGGTGTGATAACACTAGTGCAGTTGCAGTTGCTGCTAATCCAGTTTTGCATTCGGAGTTTAAGCATGTTGAACTTGATTTGTTTTTTGTTCGGGAGAAGGTTGCTAACGGATGTCTAGTGGTTGGTGAGGTTCCGTCGTGTGATCAGGTTGCTGATATTTTTACCAAGCCTTTGTCGTATCCACAGTTTAGTCGACTTAAACACTTGCTGAAGATTTCTCAAATAGAATAGCTGGGTGAATATTAGAGTATGAGAGTGTATTGTTAATAATAACAGAGGTAACAAATTCTAGTAGTTAGTTGTGAGTAGGTAGAGCTGATTTTTGTAAGTTGTTAAAGATTAGTTACTGACTAAAGTGAGTATAAATATGAAGGTGCACTGTACAAGAAGGTTAAGCATAGAATTTTCAATTGCTAAGTATTGATATACTGAAATAATATAAACTTCTCTTTTCTATTCCTTGTAATGTATTTCTTGTGTTTGTTGTGCATTTGCACATTCTTTGAGTTTGGGTTTCTATTATTTTCTGAGTTAAACATGTTGGATTTGAAGGAAGTTGTGGAGAGGAAGACAAGTGAAGCCATTAAAGGAAGTGGTGTTCGAATGACAGTCAATGGTTGACCGGTGATGGCCGGAGTAACGTGGAGATTAGGTCAAAAAATGACTGTCGATGGTGGCCACCGATTACCGAAAAAGGCAACGGTGATGGTGCCAATGACGGAGGGAACATCTTGATGTATTTTTTTTTCTTTTGAAGACAAAAGTAATTAACACGAAAAATTAAAATTATAGGTATGGCATTGAAAATTTTGTTAAAGTACAGGGGATTTTTTGCCATTATCTCTTTTCATAATATATAATAATCATTTAATTGTATGTGTTTTAGGATTAAATTGATAAAAATTTATAAAAATGAAGAATTAAATTTATTAAATTATTTAGAATTAAGATCATATTGATAGAATGTGTAAGTATTGAGGAATAAATATGTTATTATACTCATTAGAAAAAAGGTCATGACATCATTTTCGTTAACCATTCAACTTAGAGTGACCAAAAGAGAAATGATTTAAAGTATTAGTGATTAAATTAAAAAATTTTATGGTTTGTTGACCAAAACACTAATAGTTTGATGACTAAGTGTATTGTTTGCCCTTAAAAGTTTTGGCTTTTACTATGAATTTGGCCCTTAAATTGTATTGGATTTTTCAACTTAAGTAGGCTAAAATATTTTTTTGAATATAATGATGTGATTACATGGTAGTATCTGTTCATATTTTTTTAACTTTTTGACAGCGTGCACATACATTGTATACACAAGTGTTTGCACACACTCTTTGATAACGCACACACCCCTTTTGTCCGTTGAAGTAACTCATTGGGTTCAAAATATTTTTCTTGTCAAAAGTGATATTTTATTAATTTCACTTCATTTTTTTCCCATAAACACAATAACAACTAATAATTTTTTTTGTCAAAAGTGATACTTAAACTATCTATTTCGTCTCATTTGTTCCTAAAACACAATAACATCCAATAAATATGTGACACCTTCCAAGGGCAAATACAAGGAAACAGGCAGGGGCCTCTCACTCAAATTGAAAAATTGTAATTCTAGCACTTCTATAAATGATCAAATTATAAATTAATATAGGCGAAAATTATGTTTTGCCCCAAAAATAAAAATAAAAACTTAACCACAGAAGTTAGGTGAGATGATAAGAGTCTCTCTTAACTTAACTAGTGGTCAAGGATTCGATCCTTTCCCTAAGCATGGAGCAACTTTAAAAGTCGTAGCAAGTATCCACCTCCTTAATAAGCCTACAGAATGCAAAAGATTAGTTACTGAGCTTGCTCCAATAGATATCTTAAGTAATAAAAAAAAACACTAGTCTTATCATTATCAAGGGCTTCAAGTAACTTCATAGGAACTTTTGGCAGGACATGTACCCCTTCCGTCTCCAGGCTATTAGTTTGGATCAAGATTTTATCGAAATTCCTATATTACAATAGGATTAACCCATCAAAAATACCCCATAACTCAACTCCATTAATTGTTTTAGTTTGATACTTGGATGGATTTTATGTTTGAAAAACATCTCTCAAACAACACTAAATTCTTAATTAAAATTAATTAAATTCATTTATAATATAAGCTAATAACAAGGAAGGGTTGTTTGTATATACACCAAAAGGGCCTCATATTTCGCCATTTTCCATTTCAGTCAAACAAAGCTGAAAACAAGCTCTAACCCACACTCTACTCTCTTCTTCCTTTCATCAAACCCCCATTTTAATTTTCATTTTTTCAAAAGAAATGGCAAATGAAAATAGAACCCAAACTGGGGTTTGGCCAAAAATCAAACCTTTTGTTAATGGTGGTACCTCTGGTATGTTAGCCACATGTGTCATTCAACCCATTGATATGATCAAGGTTAGATCACACCCCAATGATAGGTCTTTGTTTTTAAGATCTGGGTTTTCCTTGGATTTCGAAATTTTGTTTAATGGTGATTTCTGAGTTTTGGTTTTTGGTTTGGTGTAGGTGAGGATTCAATTGGGTCAGGGATCAGCTGCTACTGTCACCAAGACCATGCTTAGAAATGAGGGTATTGGTGCCTTTTACAAGGTCCTTTTTTTTCTTGATTTCAAGTTTTGATTTTGTTTTTTTAAGTCATTTGTTTGTATGATTGATCTAATGTTGATATTTTTTTAATAAGGATGTTCAAAGTTCATTGATTTTTTTTGAACATTTTTGTGTAATTGTTTTATATGGCATTGTTTTGTTTTATTGGTTTGGATTGTCAATAATATTGGAATTTGGTACTGTTTCATTGGATCTAATATTAGAAGACTAATTGCATTTTGCAAAATTAATCTTGATAAGTTAGATTAAAGAGCAAACTGGTCATTCTTTTAAAAATTTCATGTATTTATATGGTTAAAAACTGATTCCTCCTATACATCAGTATAAAGTACATATGATATAGGGACTAATTTGCTTGACGAACCTGTCTCACCTGTATTATTTTTGTGCAGGGGCTATCAGCTGGATTGCTCCGGCAAGCTACATACACTACTGCCCGACTCGGATCATTCAAGTGAGTCTCTATGCATAGGATAGAATTTTTATTGTTGTTGTTGTCGTCGTTGCTCTAAGGCTTCAATTTGTTTCTGACTTTAAACTTGGATTATTTTCGTCGATTCCGATTTAGCTTTTGATTGCATTTCCATTTTTTTCCTAGAATGTTGACAACCAAAGCAATCGAAGCCAATGATGGGAAACCCCTACCTCTATATCAGAAAGCATTATGTGGTCTTACTGCCGGTGCTATTGGAGCCTGTTTCGGCAGCCCGGCCGATTTAGCACTTATCCGTATGCAAGCTGATGCTACTCTGCCTGCTGCTCAGCGCCGGAACTACTCAAACGCATTCCATGCACTCTATCGTATCGTTGGGGATGAAGGGATTCTCGCACTTTGGAAAGGTGCTGGTCCGACCGTAGTCCGAGCCATGGCATTGAACATGGGAATGCTTGCCTCTTATGATCAAAGTGTTGAGTTTTTCAAGGATTCCCTTGGCTTAGGTGAAGCTGCAACAGTCATAGGTAGTCCCTAAACTCTTTCTCGGTTTTGTTATCGGTGAATGACGATATGACCTTCGATGATTCTTCTTTTTTCTTCTTAGGTGCAAGTGCGGTTTCAGGTTTCTTTGCTTCAGCCTGTAGTTTACCATTTGATTATGTGAAAACACAAATCCAGAAAATGCAACCTGATGCCGAGGGGAAGTATCCATACAAAGGTTCTCTAGACTGCGCTATGAAAACCCTCAAGTCCGGCGGACCGTTAAAATTTTACACCGGATTCCCCGTATATTGTGTTAGAATCGCTCCTCATGTCATGGTACGTATGTTATACACTCGTTTTCAAAAGCTCAGGTTCGGGATTATCCCCGATGACACTAAATCCGGAATGTTTTCTATTTATGCAGATGACTTGGATTTTCCTCAACCAGATTCAGAAAACACAGAAAAATATGGGGTTGTAGATAACTCAACAATGGGGGGCCAATGCATCAAATAAAAAGTTGGATTATTTTGGGGGTTTTGGCAATTTCATACACCCTCAAAAGTGAAAATCATTTTTTTCTAGAACAAAATTTGAAGTAGGATCTTCAAAGTTTCTTCTTTTATTTTCCACCATTTGAATGTGAGAGTTACTGATAAGAAAGTTCATAAATTTTTACTGAAATAAATGTACACTCATTGGGGATAATTTTTTTTTCATTCATAATCAAATTCAATGATTTAAACAAATATTAAGTTGTTGGGTTAAATTATGGTTAAAACTATTAAAATAGTAACTTTTGTTTGTTTTAGGTTATATTTTAATCACTTACGTTATCGTTTTGTTACGAAATGGTCATTCTATCATTAAAATCTGTTACCTCCAATATGGAAGTTCGATGTGACAGTTAGAGCAAAATTATGTATTCTATTTTCATTAAAAAAATTGAATTTTTCTCATCCCAGTTGAATATTTATGTTGGTATTTAAAACTCATCTTAACTATCGTATCAGACTGTTGTTTGAGAGATAATAGATCTTAACGATAGAGTGATCATTTCGTAACAAAACAATAATGAAAGTGACTAAAACGTAACATTTCAAACATAACTGACTAAAATGTAACATGAGGCAAACAAAAATAACTATTTTGATAGTTTACGCTTAAATTATTTGTCTAATTTGATGACTTGGTCCAAATAATATTTTTTAAGAAAAAATTAGATAAACTTAGATTTATTTAATTTAAAATTTTATATTTAATTTTAATTAAAAATGTATTTTTTTATAAATTATATAGAACTGCCCATAGTCTCCCTTCAACCATTAAATAGGAAGATAAATGTGCTTCAACGTGCTCGAACTCACATATTCCTACATAGACAATAATGCCGATGTTAACTGAACTATAAAAAAAACTTTTTAAGCATTGGGTAATTTTTTTTCACTATCTCAATATGTTTTATGTGGTTATGTGATAATAAATATAAAATTTTACTTTTGGCCTCTGAAGTTTTACAAAAGTTTAATTTAGTTCTAATTACCAAAAAAAAATGGATATAATTTTTTTAAAAATTATAAAGATATAAATTTTTAAAAAAAATTATTTGTATTTGAACTCTCATAAAAATATAAAATTTAATTCTTTACTAGAAAAAATTCTAATTTCACCCGTAAGAATACATCATATTTAATAATATAATTCAAAAGTTTATCTAATTTTGATTTCTCACTCCTTACCAAGTCGGTTTATATTCTTAGCTTACATTATTTTATACATTTTTGACAAACTATGCCTATATATGATACAACTCATGGCCAGACATAAGACAACTTTAGACGACTTTTTGTTGGGAGCAGTTTGCATACAACTCTACGTTAGGGGCCGTCCGTGGCGACTATTCACATAGGACTGTTCGTAAATAATCTTCCGCGCATTCTATCTAAATTAGCTTGGAAACACTACTACGCACCCTTCGTCAGGATCACTTGTTACCCATCCTTAATGAGAATTATTAAGGCATAACAATTTAGTACTATTTTAGAGAAGAGAATGTTACAATATATTATATGATAAAAAATTAATTTGTAACGGATCATTTATCTAAATTAACTTAAAAACATCATTACGCACTCCCTGTCAGGACCACCTGTTGCCCACTTTTAGCGCGGACCATTGAGACGTAACAATTTCGTATTGCTTTAGTGAAAAGAATATTACAGTACAATATATTACAGTAAAATTTATCCAAGTTTAACTCATATTTGTATATATTTATTTTAACATTATAGTAGTATTATTTATTACAATAAATTTAATTTTTTTAATATACTGATGTGATTACATGATAGTATCTGTTCATACTTTCTTAACCCTGTAACAAGACACACACCTTACACACACAAGTGCTCGAACCCGGGACCCCTAAGATGGACAACATCTTCTTTCCCACTGGAGCCACTTATTGGGTTCAATAGATTTAATTTGTATGTGTTATAAAATACATAATATATAAAACTAACATAATATACAACATTACAAACTTTAAAAAAAAAATTGATCGAGTCGGGCCAACCTCATAAGGGCGAAGCAAAAAAAAATTAAGAGGAATCGAGATTAAGATATATTTTTTTTATTAAAACTAAAACGCAATTTCACCTTTATATTAGCTAGTTTTCAAAATAACTAAATTGAAATTCTAATACTTTTGGGTGCACCATAACTTAAAATTTTACAAATTTTGAAGGATTAAAGTTGAAAATTTCCATTCTAGGGTCTGCCCCCTCCCTTCCCCCTTGCAGTGGGTAGTGGAGACTCAGGGCCATCAACCCCCTAAAATTATAAAATTTTAATTTAGATCATTTATAATTTATAACATTTTAAATTAATAATGATAAAATTATACTTTAATCCTCTAAAAATAATAAAAATTTAATTTAATAATTTAAAAATTATAAATATATAAGTTATTAAAATGATAAAATTGTACTTTTATTATCGTAAAAATATACAATTTAATTTTGATCCCCAAAAAAATTTCAGGCTCTGCCACTACCCCTCGGGTCTCGAGCTTGAATATCCCTTATGGACAGTGGGCTGAATTTTTTGCCTAATCTTATTTTTTGAGCATAATATTTTTGCCCAAACCCTCCAAATTTCCGAAAGGACTAAAAGTGCAAATTTGTTATTTTTTGTTGCAGGAGTGGGATACAACAAAGGAAAAATTCATGGCAAGATGGAACAGCAAGGACTACTTGTCCAATTCTCCCAGGAAAAAAATTACGCATATCGTTTCGAGTAAAAGATCAAATAGGTTCATACATGTATCATCCAGTAACCAATATGCATAAAGCTTCCGGTGGTTTGGGCGGCCTTCGTGTAAACAGTCGTTTACTTATTCCGGTACCATACCCTGATCCGGCCGACGACTACACACTCCTCGTCGGCGATTTCTTCAACAAAGGTCATAAAAGTTTAAAAATATATATATATTGGATAGTGGTCGTAACCTTGGTAGATGTGATGGTGTTCATCTTAATGGCAAAGTAGCTAAAGGTGACGGCAAAGATGAACCACTTTTCACCATGGAAGCCGGCAAAACATATAAATACAGAGTCTGTAATGTCGGACTTAAGACAGCGATTAATGTTCGGTTCCAAGATCATCAAATGAAGCTTGTTGAAATGGAAGGTTCACATACAATGCAAAATGAATATAAATCACTTGATGTTCATGTTGGTCAAAGTTTTGCTGTTCTTGTTAAAGCCGACCAAGATCCTAAAGATTACTATGTTGTTGCTTCAACTAGGTTTACACGTCGGCAGGTCACTGCCACCGGTATAAAAAGGGGAAAGGACCAGCTTCGTCGGAGTTACCACTACCGCCGGTTGGTTGGGCTTGGTCACTTAATCAGTTTCGTACTTTCCGATGGAACTTAACAGCTAGTGCTGCTAGATCTAATCCACAAGGTTCATATAAATACGGTTCTATTAATATTACACGTACTATCAAATTGGCTAATACCGCCGGTGAAGTTAACGGTAAACTCCGATATGCTCTTAATGGTGTTTCACATGATAACGAATTTAAAACGCCATTGAAATTAGCTGAATATTTTAAGATTGCTAAGAAAGAATTCGAGTACGATACGATCCCCGATAATCCGCCGAAGAAAACCGAGACGATCCAAGTAAAACCCATTGTTCTTAACATAACGCATCGGAACTTCGTCGAGATCATCTTCGAAAACCAAGAAACGGCTATCCAGTCGTACCATTTATCCGGCTACTCCTTCTTCGCCGTCGCGTAAATTATAATTTCAATTGACGGACAAGGTGTTCGACAAAATTCTTCTTTTTTTTTAATGTTGATTTGGGCTCTTTCTGTAGCATCGAGACGGGAACATGGAGTCCGGAGAAAAGGAAGAGTTACAACTTACTCGACACAGTTAGCCCGGCACACGATTCAAGTGTTCCCTAAATCGTGGGCGGCGATTCTCTTGACGTTTGACAACTGTGGGATGTGGAACATTAGGTCGGAGGTCTGGGGTAAGTTCTACCTCGGACAACAACTCTACGCCAGTGTTCTTTCTCCCAACCTTTCGACAAAGGACGAGTACAATATCCCGGAGGAGGCACAGCTTTGCGGCGATGTCGTCGGCTTACCCAAACCTAAACCATACACTTAGAAACAGTTAATCACCGACAGAAACCGTTTATTCATCCGTTTAATTGTTCCACGGGACGAAAATAACGGTTTCATAAATATTTAATTTAATTTTTTTTTCAGGATAAATAGGTTAAATATGTCGATTTTAATTGGTTAAATAAGTTTTTTTAAGATTTAAGGAAATAGGTCGATTTTGAAGAGAGTATGTAAAAGTGCATTCAAATGCTTCTAATTGTACGCGCTTTTCCTAACATGTTAATAAAATGTTCGCCCAGTTGGACGAGCTTCCGTGCTAACTGAGCAAAAAATGTGTTCAGATGAACGCGTTTTCACTCTCTATATCTAAAATTAATCTATTTCTTTAAATCTTAAAAAAAATGACGTATTTGACCAATTAAAAAGAAATTGTTCTATATTACTTATTTAACTTTTTTCCAAGCATATGGTAAAAATTAACTTTAAGATATTCAGGATCTAAATTTAATTAATTTTTTTAAAACACAAAATAGTGAAGAATTTGAGGGGATGAAATTTTGTATGTTTGGATCATTTAAAATGAAAATAAAAAAACTTTTCTTGTTCTATGATAAACAAGTAGGTTAAAATATAACTGTATTTTTTAAAAAATTTAAAATTTAATCCATTTATTTTTATTTTTAGGAATTTGGTATTTTTATCTTTTTGGATTTTAAAATTTAGATACAATTGTTAATATTGTTAATTTTTTTTGTTAAATTTAGGTTTATTATAATGCTATTTTTTTAATTACATGGTTACCACATGAGTTATTTTTTTTCAAAATGTAACACTAATAAATTTAACAAAAAAAATTGATACCGTTAACAATTGGACCTAAATTTTGAAATCTAAAAAATAGAGAGATTAAATTTTTGTAAATAAAAGCAAATGACTAAATTTTAAATTTTCAAAAATTACAATAACATACTTTAACTTTTCATTTATTATATTTACTTTATATCCAAAATGTATATATATATATATATATATATGGGATAGTAAAGTTTTTAGATTTCACAAGCACAGTGAAGAGGTTGACAAATTTCTTATAAAAATATAATATAATATTAAAATAACAATATTTTTAAAAAATGAGACACATGACCATTTTTTAAATTGTTTGTGGAATAAAAAAAGTATGCTGGATTATTATCCTATACAGTGGAGTAAAAAGAAACTCCATAAACCGGTCTGAGTTGATGCCATTTATTTTTAAGGTATAATAAAATAATACATATTGGGTGGTTGAGTTGATTTTAAATTCAATCAATCTAAATTTGATTAGTTCCAATTTTGAAAATTTTAAGTTATTTTTATTTGGATCAAATTTGAGTTAAAGTCATTTTGTTTTGTTTGTATCAATTACGGGTTTGAGTTGTTTCAGATTCATATGATTCGAGTTTAAGGTTGAAGTATTTTTTAGTTGTCATTATAGCTTCAAATCATCTTGAGTTTAAATTGGACATGTTTGAATCAATTTAAACTCTAAAAGCATGTTTGGTTGGCTGTAATAGCCATTCAATTATAGGCTTATTCAGCGGGCCCATATTATGCATGTGTTTGGTTCAATGGAATGCTTGATTACAGGCTTATTTCATTATCGTCTTATTCAGCAAGATCCTCCCATTTTTATTCCCTTCAGAAAGCACCGATTACAGCCCTCATACAGCACCTCCCCACTTTACCCTCTAGCACCGATTACAGCCTTTCTTCCTCCGACTCCGGCCATAGCAGTCTTCACCGTCGTCGCAGCGTCTTTCAGGTAAATAGTTCTCCCTCCGTTCTTTTCATTTCTTTTCTCCCAATTTCCCTGCCCTTTTTCTTCCTTCGATTACTGTCATAGCACCTCCCCACTTTACCCTCTCCTTCGATTACTGTCATAGCGCCGATTACAGCCTTTCTTCCTTCGACTCCGGCCATAGCAGTCTTCACCTTCGTCTCAACGTCCTTCAGGTAAATAGTTATCCCTCCGTTCTCCCAATTTCCCTGCCCTTTTTCTTTCTTCAATTACTGTCATAGCACCGATTACTGTCATGAAAACAAGACAAGCATGATGCATTTTTCCCTTTATTTTTTACTTTGTTCTTGGATATTGCCCTTTAATTTTCAATAAGATACAGGCAGTATTTGGTTTTGGAATATGATTTATTTTATTCCAAAACGAGGATCTTTTTTAGGTTTGAATTGTTGGAACTTTATGAAGACTTCTTCTTTCAACTATTTTATTGTGAAAGATTTATAAGACTTTGCAAGTCTGATCTTGGTCTACTGGTTGATGGTTTTAAAGTTGAAACTTGGACTGAGTGTCTCTGTTGTCTTGTTTGCCAATATCCAAACTATCCCTTTAGACTTATAACAATGACAATGAAGAAAATGTTGCCTTACAGTTAAAGTCTGTCGGGGTTCATAGTGTCTCCTTAAGAATGTATATCCTTTGTGTACATATTAATGTTATGATGCTACTTGAGTGCAAAAATTGGTTTGGGTTGCTGGTTTAATATTCTGCCACACAATTGGCATTGTGGCCTATTGGCTGCACCAAACAGTAGCTAGCAGCCCTATACATGTCTACCACTAGGAGGTTCAATGTGTTGCTGGTTGTACAAATATTGAGTGTTGCTTCTGATTCTGCACAACCATGTTTGCAGAAACTGTGATTTGAGACCCAAAAAACAGGAGTAACACTCTACTAACTGTGATGATTGAGACCTCATCTTCAAATTCAGGGGATGACAGAATATTGTTTTTCATTGGTTATATTTTATTTTTTGATTTTTTTGTTCCTGATTTGCCAACTCGATTCATTTCATAGAGTATTGTTAATCTGTTTTTAATACCTTGTGCATATATTTATCTTGGATTTTAATTTTCTAATTGCTTGTTTCTTCAAATAATGTAGTAGGTCTCTTTAATTGAGTAATATTACAATGGGAAAACTACGCCAATGGTAGACTAGCTCGTTTGCATCTACTTGGCTATTAAAATCTCACATAACTTGCCTCAACTGATAGATCATCTGCTTTTGCTTTCACAAGGTCAGTCAACATTTTTTTTCATAATTTACCTATTTTCTTTCAAGATATAATTATTGTTATGTTAAGGAGGTTTTTGAATTGCATACTAGCATTCATTCTTACCAATGGTGGATGAATTATTTTTTCATTTCTGGAATTTAAAGCCAGGAATAATAATATTTGAAAGAAATTAATATGTTTCTAGACAGGCATGATTTAATGGAAACACCGATTTTAAGAGAGGGAATGAAAGACCAAAGAGGACTTGGAAGCTATAAAATAGAACCTTTCTGATCATTGGATAGTCTTGATAAAGCATGACACGGCAATATTATCCAGTTCTTTGATAGTATATAGTTAAGTAAAAGCTTTGTTTCTTGTTGCTATTAATTTAGTTACTCCTATGGCCTCTACTCTCAAGCTTAGCATCTTACCTTAACTTAAAACAGTCTTTCCAGAATGGGGTTAGAATCTAGGTAGAATATTTTCTTGAAGTCATTTTTGGTTGTGGTTGTGGTTGGAAGTTGTAAGCCGTCTATTCTTAAAAGTAGCAGCAGAACTTTGAGAAGTTGAAATACTAGTAAATTGCAGAAAAGGAATTAAAGTTGCTATCCCAAAGATAAAGCATTTGAAAAAAATAAATAAATAATTGCAAACTGCGTCAGCTAACATGTATGGGTCATCTAATCTTGATAGTCACAAGTAATTATATCATATAAATGAAAATAATAAAACTTGGCTTTTTTACCAACCTTTTTTATTAGAAAGTTCAATGCCCAAAGGCCCACTATGTCTACTTTTGCTTCTTCCAAAGTCGAGTGTAAATCTTGAAGCTCCTGTAAGAACAATAAAAGAGAAACCATGGGACACCAAAACAATTAGAATAAAGCACTTCTTTTAAGGAAAATAGTAATATCAGGAAACACCAAAACTTCAAAGAACAATGTCAATATACAGATTAATGCAGATAGGATAGAGAAATCAGAGAGTATGGATAACTAAAACACTTGTAAACGTAATCCCAACTTGAACAAATAAGGAAACCATATCATATGAGTGTACCTAAAATATATCGGTGGTGCTCTTCCATCATAAATATTCAATGCATGTATGTTGTGATTATATTACTTCTTTTATCTTTCTTTTACCCCTTTGTCTGAAATCACACAAACCTTTACCTTCTGTTCTATTTAACCAACTGTTTCTCGCTCAAAAATATTGCATAAAGATGCCCAAGGTATGTAGACATTAGTCATGTTTAGAAAAATATAAAACTTCAGTCATAAACAAAGCTTAGTTTCTTTTCTAACCATTTTCATCACAATGGCATGTAGAATAAATGGATAAACCAGCATGAGTGAGCTGGACATTTGATATTTAATTATAATTGGAAAGACATGATTAAATACTAGATTTTTTCTTCTCCTCTCTCTCTATTTATGTTGTACTGAAGATGCTAGACAAACACATCCTATAAACAGCTAAATAGAACAGAAATAAAAAGGAAACATTATAAAATAGAACCTTTCTGATCATTTGATAGTCTTGATAAATCATAGCTCATAAATTATAACATTATCTGTTAACAATGATTTATAGTTGGAATTGTATTAAGTATATGATTTGAAGATTTATAACACTTTAATATCTTGCAGTAATGGCTCGTTTACCTTTAATAGTACAAAGTGAAAGGCGTAGAAGAATTGGTCTTGCTGTGACAGTATAGCTGCAAATGTGCACAGTTGCAAGTTGGTTCTTAATTTCATTGGCTACCGTCTATAGCCTACATACTTATAGACCAAGGATTAGATCATATATTTTAGATTTTTATGCAAAACGAGATTATGTGAAAAGACTTGTATATGCTAGTGATGAGACTTGTATTGAACAAGTTAGGATTAATAGAATTACTTTTTTTAAACTATGTGAGATGTTACAAACTTTAGGAGAATTGAAGTCGTCAATGAACGTGCTTGTTGATGAGCAAGTGGCAATGTTTTTACATATTATTTCTCATCACCTTAAAAATCGAGTTATCAAGCATCACTTTAATAGGTCTGGGGAAACCGTTAGCAGATCATTTCACAATGTTTTAAATGCTGTCATACACTTACAAGATGTGCTATTTAAAAAGGCAGAGCCAATTATGGCTAATTCTATAGACCCAAGGTGGAAATGGTTCAAGGTATTGGAGTGAGTTTCAATATAGCTCGTACATCATTTAGTTGATTTAGATTTAAATATAGTATCCTAACTCGAGGTTTTATACATTTCGTATAGAATTTCTTAGGTGCTTTAGATGGAACTCACATCAAGATTAGGGTTCCAACAGTTGATAAACCTAGATATCGAACGCGAAAGGGTGACATAGCAACAAATATGTTAGGTGTTTGTACACTTGATATGCATTTTGTTTATGTTCTTCCCGGTTGGGAAGGTTATGTTGCTGATGGACGGGTTTTTCGAGATGCCATTAGTAGGAGACGTGGACTGAAGGTTTCTCATGGTAAAGTGCAGAATTAAAGGAATTTGAATTAATTTTTAAGATCATACTTTTTTCGAAAATCTGGCTATGATAATTAGTTTTTTTCTTTTTTTATAGGTTGTTATTATCTAGTTGATGCTGGTTATACAAACTGTGAAGGATTTCTTGCGCCTTTTAAAGGACAAAGATATCATTTGAATGAGTAGCGTCAGGGTTACCAACCAAGTACTCCAGAAGAATTTTTCAATATGAAACATGCTTCAGCACACAATGTTATTGAAAGATGCTTTGGGTTATTAAAACTTAGATGGTGAATACTTAGGAGTCCATCATTCTATCCTGTGAGAGTGCACAATAGAATCATTATTGCATGTTGTTTGTTCCATAATTTTATTCGAACCTATATGAATCTTGATCCTATTGAAGCGGAGTTGGAAGAACAATTATCTAGTAATTTGATAGATGAGGATGAGTCGAATATTGTAAACATTCATCCATCGGATGCATGGGCTACTTGGAGAATGGAACTAGCCAATCAAATGTTCTATGAATGGCAAACATCTAGAAATTTGTTAGGTTTATTAAAACACAGTAGAAGGTTAATTTCTTTATTTTTTTTAATGTACCTAGTTTATGAAACTTTGGTGGTGTTTGAATTGTCTTTAAGTATTGTACTAGACTTGTTGGATTGCAAATTTAATCTATTTTCTTTTGATTCGTCATGTGTTATAATTTTATAAAGTGTTGACCTTCTCATTTATGATATCAAGCCTAATTTTAATTTGTGTTTTTCTCTTAAGATAGTTATGTCAGGCTTTTCACAATCAACTGCTTCTTCTCAAAATTCTCGAGGAACTAAAAGGAAATGGGTTCCAGAAGAAGATGCTGCGTTGGTTGCTTATATGGTTGACTTGCACAATGTCGAAACCTTTAATACCGATACAGGGTTCAAGGCCGGATATTTAAATGAGCTAGAAAAGATGTTAGAAAAAGTTTTACCTCATGCAAAGTTGAAGGCTAAACCTAATCTTGAATCGAGGATTAGGACATTGAAAAGGGATTGGGCAATCGTTTATGACATGCTCAGTGGAAAAGACAATAGCGGCTTTGGTTGGAATGAGCATAGATAGCTTGTTGTTGCCGAAGATGCTATGTGGAACTCGTATATAAGTGTAAGAATTATTTCATGTCTTTATTATTTTTCTTTGACCTAACTTATATCTAATATGAATTTCTCCTTTTTTTATAGAGTCATAAAGAAGCTGGTCAATTCAGACATCGCAGTTTCCTTATTATGACCAACTTACTGCCATCTACGCAAAAGATCGTGCCACTGGGAAAGATGCTCAAACAGCCGCTGATATTATTGAAGAAATAGATACTGAAGATGTAACTACTGCAAATACTCATGAAGAAAGAAACAATTACCATGAGTGTGAAGCTGATGTTTCTTTAGATGAGATGGATCTCTCAGGTACACAACCGCAACAATCTAGAAATGAAGATGATTCCAGAATTTCAAAAAAGAAAAAAAAGATTTCTGATGCAAATGAACAAATTTCTTCTACTTCATTTCTTGAGGCTGCCACATTATTAGGAAAAAATATACAGACTGTTGGCCTTGAAATAAGTAGAAGCATTGCCTCCGAAGTGCTAATTCAACAAAAGTCAGAAATGATCATTCAAAAAAGTGCTCAAAAATTATATCCAGCTTTATGCGAAGTAGAAGGATTAACTGAGGATGAACGATATTCTGCGTTGAGCAAAATCCCAGACAATCCAACGCAAATGATCGTTTTCTTTAGTCTACCTTCTTCTGTGCGACTGGAATGAGTGAGAAGATTTCTTTCTGACCATTAAAAATCATGGTTGTGTTGATGTTGTTTTGTTAACTCTTTTTGTATATGTAATATTTGGATTGTAAGATGCCATTAATAAAATATCGCAGACTGTTGTAACTTTTTGATGTTATAAAATTTAACATATAGATTATAACGTGTAGATTATGTTTGAATGTAAAATATAATTATCAAGCTATTTATATTTCTAATCTTTTATTTTTTAGTTTAGAAGATAATTAAATTATTTATTTTGTTAATGATATTTAAGCATATTATATATGCATCATAATTTAAAATTAAAAAAATAGGTTATATATTATTTTTCTAATATTATATATTATAATTTTTACTAATTCATATTTTAATAATAATTATATTAAAAATATTATTAAATTATATATTATTTTATTAAATTGTATTTAATAATAATTATGTTAAAATATAATTAAATTAATTAATATTTTTATTAAATTATATTTAATAATAATCATTAAATTTTAATAACAATAATCATCTAAGTAAAAAAATTCTGTTAAGGGTACTTTAGTCATTTAAGTATTTTTTCTTATGCTATTACATCATCATTCCATTCAACCAAACACAAGAATATTATTACAGTTCTATTCAATTCCAATCAACCAAACAATTGAATTACTGATTACAGCTCTATTCCATTACAGCGAACCAAACGTCACCTAAATGAACTTTTTCAAGTTTTTAATTATTTTTGCAATCAAATCAAGTTTTGCGATCAAAATCGAGTTGATAAAAACTTAAATTAACTATATATCCAAATAACAATAAAATAAAGACCAAATTACAGGAGATGAAAGAGATTAAATCTCAAATTTCAATCTAGTAAAAGGACCAAAACCGGAATTATACCTTAAACATTTTCAAAGTTTATATATGAATACACACTTATGACAAGAAAAAAAAAAACAATAATGACATTAATTGTAATAAAAGAACAATACAAGAATACATCAACCAATTACATTTTCTAACATAATCAAAGCAATATGAATCAATTAAACAACCTGTTCAACATGTATTAATTCCATCTTTGCAATCTTTAGTCAAATTATAAAAGGTTTCAACCCGAGTTTTCGCTCGATAAAGTACCTCGGTATCCACAACAGCTCTCATGTAACCATCGAACTCGACCGCTTTCCCGCCATTAAGCAACGTCGTCTCGTTGTACCACTCACTCGCCTCATTCCACAATTCCTTATAATCATCAAGCAAATGAACCTTGTAATGTGACCTCAAGTTATCGAAGTAATTGTAGAACGGCTCGTTTGTCGCAACGTAAAGGTTCCTCCACGGTTGAACCAGTTGTTGAAGCTTGGTTAAGATTGCGTTAGGGGAGGTATCGGAATCCAAATTCGGCCAAAGTTGTTTGTTTTGTGCTTTTTCACCACGGATGACGTGAACAGCATCGAAATCCCAATCCATACGTCCACTTATCTCAGTTACGATGTTCATCAATCGTTTCGATTTCCATATCGTATGCCACGGTCTATGAATGTACTTAGCAGCTTGCCCTTCACAGACTCTATACCAATAATTATCAGGCTCTGGTCCATCAAATTGTCTGCATATGATTGTGCTTTTATCTTTTTTGAGCTGCATTGGTGTAGTTTTATAGCTCTTTATCTTCTTCAATGGTACTTTTCTTTTATGACCTTTATCCCATTTCTTCCAATCTCGTAAAAACTCGGTTTCTTCCACAACGGACGCTGTTTCTTTAAGATGCTCGAAGTCAAAATAAAACCTGAAATCTTTGCCTTCTTCGTCTTTATGACTCGAACTATGAGTTGCCGATAAACACATGTTTAAATCCATCACAAATGTTCTGTTCAAATACATAGCTTCCCCTAATCCACATAAGAAACTCCATAAGTAATGGTTCATTCCCTTACAATAATCTCCTCCTCTTGCATAATACAAATACTTCCCTTTCCTAAAGTTCGTTTCCGGTAAAGGCGGGATTGTATCATTTATCTCTTCACCACGTATCGGTTGAGTGAACTTCGGGTTTGGCCGAATCCAAGGTCGTCGAGCGTTGATTCCAGAATGCCAACGGCCTGTATGGATCACTCTGTAAGTACAATTCACTCCAATCCCGAACTCGAACCTTCTGAAATCTCTGTACTTTCTCCAAGATCTTTCCTTTTTGTTCCGAAACCTCCAAGCAACATCACATTCATCTGGTTTTGAGCCGTTGACAGGTGTTTGATACTCCAAAATCACAATGGACTTGAAAGTTTTCAAATTGAATTTCTTGATTGCGAGTAAAACCCGTGGATCTGAACAATTCACGGGTTTTAACTCCTCGCACTCGGATTTCGGGATTTTTGCTTCGGTTTCAACAATGGGATTGGGTGCCAAAGCAGGGGACGTAGCCGGAGCTGGACTGGTTCTGGCGACCGAATCGGTGGTTTTAGTAACAGGATTGGGTGCTAAAGCAGGGGACATTGCCGGAGCCGGTGAAGATTTGCTTTCTTCACCGGATTTAACAACCGAATCATTGGTTTTAGTAACCGGATTGGGTGCTACAACAGGGGACATAGCTGGAGCCAGCGAAGAAACCGAATCCTCACTGGTTTTTACAGCAGAATCATTGGTTGCTAAAACAGGGGACATTGCCGGAACCGGCGAAGAAACCGAATCCTCACCCTTTTTTACAACGGAATCATTGGTTGCTAAAGCAGGGGGAATTGACGGAGCCGGCGAAGAAACCAAATCCTCACCAGTTTTAACAGTGGAATCATCGGTTTCAGTAATGGGATTAGGTGCTAAAGCAGGGGGAATCGCCGGAACCGGCGAAGAAACCAAATCTTCACCGGTTTTAACAACGGAATCATCGATTTTAAAAGTGGCATTTTCAGTTTGAGTGAAGAGCTTGGTTAAAGAAGGAGCTGATTCCAGCCATGGATCTGGTGGTTGATAAGTGATAGCAATGGCTGTAAATATAAGAACCGACAACACAAAAACAGAGAAACAGAGATTACTAATCAATTTGATCAGATTTTGACCGATTGGCTCAGTGTTTAACTCTGATTCTTTTGTGGGTTTCCTCATTTTTGAAAACCCGATTTCAAAAACTAATCAGATCTCAAAATAAACCAACGAAACAAACAGAATTTGATCACTAAACAATGGAGTTTTGCTTGTTTTTGAAAACCCAGTAGAAGAAACAAAATAGATCTTGATGACAGTAAATGAATTAGAGAAAAAAAAAAGAAAAAGAAGCTTACATGTGAATGTTGAATGGGGTTTAGCTTTGCTTGAAACCAAAATCAAAGAAGTAACCAGATGCTGTGTTTTGAAGAAGGAAAATGGTGTTTGGCAAGAGAGAAAATGAGAGGAAAAAAAATTTGCAGCCGACAGTGGGGGGAAAGAAAACAATGTTTTTAAGCTCAAAGTGTGGTGTGGGTTCGTTGTCCAAAAGACTTTGAGTTGAAGCAAAATGATGATATGCTGTGGCAGAATCAGTTGTTTATACTTCACTTTCTTACATAATCACAAAAATAAAAAAACAAGAATATATTTTTTGGACATGTTTGATGATCTGCAAAATGTTTGTTTAATTGTAATTTTCAAACATAAAATATGTGTTTATTTAATTCATTTGTCTGAATAATTCAGTTTGTCGGTAGAGCTCAACTAGCTTTTAACCTTACATCAAAATTACAAAAATTACACAAAAGCATGGTTATAATCATGGTAATGGAAATTCTTATAGATGAAATGAGCCAACCATTTTGAAGCTGCAAAGCAAATGATAGCCATTGATACCATTGTTGTTTTAGCTACCATTGACATCATGTCCTGCTTTGTTACAGCAACGATACCAATCGAAATAACCGACATGATTTGTAGCATTACTTCGAGTGCCTTAAGACCATTATGTGCTGTATTGCAACTCTTACAATTCACCACATGAGTCCAGTACCTGCACAAAAACAACAACAACAAAAGCTTGTTGTTTCTCTGTTTATATGCTTAATATTAGTATCGGAGACCCATACATCAAAAAAAGTGAAGAGCCGAAGTAATGTAAGGAAACGTTATATTGTTTGGAGGGGGAAGTCTCAAAATGATCTTTATTAAGCAGCCAACCCAACCCCTCACAATGTCAAGGTGTTCTTCTTTCGTGAATCGTGCACGGCTCTTGGAAGAGGTTGGAGACAACTCGAGGATAAGGGTTAGACTAATTGCTTAACGAATGACACTTTAAAAAATTTTCCTTAGGAGTCGGTCCCCCTCAATAGATACGGGCTGTATTTACCTGTCCATCAGTTGCTCTCTAGGAGGAGATGGAGGAAGAGCTCCACTAAACTTCCCTTTCCAATCAACCACGCCACCGCCGTACTTGTTCAACCACCTTCGAAAGCCAACCACAAAGGCATCTGACTTTGTAGGCACAAAACAAGCTTTTTGCCAATTGGTAGCTCCAATTTCCATTATCTTATGCTCCTATAAGGAGAAATAAGGCGTCAACTTGCATAAACACATCATGAACAAAACTCAATGACAAGACAAAGATATAGAATCACCTCAACATGAAGAAGATACAAATCAGCATCCATAATCAAGTTTTGTCCAATGTGAAACATCCATCTCGGAACAATCTTGTCAATCCAAACACCAAAGTTCCTTGGGAAAGACCAAATAAATCTACTTTTACCCAGACTAACCGGAACACACATAAAAACCAAACAAAGTCTTCGATTTGCCTGCAAAATTATAGTGCCTATAAGTAAAAACTAGTTCGACCTACTGATCCAATCCAAATAAATAGCAATATAGTGAAATGAATGTCGAACCTTTTCGATTTCGGACATTGCAGATCCATTTTGTTGATCAACATCAATAAAAGCATGATAGATGCAAGGTGCAACAAAGTAAGAACAACCCCAATCTTGTTTTCCATGGAAACCATTTATGTCCAATTTCTCAACTGTCATACCAAGTGGACTACCCCCTTCTCTATCTACCTTCACTGTGAATCAAAATGTTACAAATTTTAGATCCACGAATACCATATCTCAAAATAACATCAATAACTTCTTACCTTTAGGGGTCGAATTGAACGTTATTCCATAATGTGCATAGGGAAGATGAGCAGGATCCATAAGATTTTCAACCAACACCTCGTACCTGAAAACACAGTTAGTTTCTCGAACAAATTTCAATTTGTGTACGCTATATTACTCTAACTCTTCATTTTTCTTAAAGTACCCGAAAGGAAGTTCTCTGTTTCCCATTGGCCTTGAAAACGAAGGATCATCCAAGACAGGAATGTAAGGAGGTTTTTTCTTCATTATAATATCTTTGTATTGAGGATCAGCATTAGGCCAAACCCACACAATATCATGTTGCACAGTGCTTGGATAAACAGTCACACATGCTTTCTTGGATGTATGGACCTGCACATTTGAAAACCAAAGTTAAATAAGAGCAGTTAAAAGTATTATGAAGAAGATTGCATTAGGAATGAGATTATATTTTCTCTTCTATTAAAAAAATGAGGAAACTAGTCCCTATACGTTAAATCAATGAGAAAATTGATCTTTTTTGTTTAAAATGTCATCTATTTGTACTATTAAAAATTGGGTGGTTGAAAGAATGACTAGATGGTAAAATGTGACATGCCACGTGTACCTTGTGTTGATGTACAATGACGAGTTTTAGCGGTAGAAATGGATGAACTTTTTAAAAGAAAAGACTAGTTTGTTTTTTGATGTAACGTATAAAAACTAATTTATCCATTTTTTTAGTAGAGAGGGCTATGGTACTTTTACCATTTTTTATGCGATACGGTTACAAAATCAAAAAAGGGTTACCGGTGGTCCATCTAGGGGGGCTTGAGGGATGAGTTTACAATCACCATTGCCATTGAAACACCAACCATGGTACACACATTGTAATCTCCCCCATTGATCAATTCTTCCATCAGATAAAGGAGCTAATCTATGAGGACAAGTATCATCAAACACTTTCCATTCGTTCTCATTCCTATCCCACCACACCACTAGGTCAAGTCCCAATACTTTCTTAGCATGGGGCACCCTCTTATCCAAATCACATATTGGCATCACCGGGTACCAATGTGAGTACCAATCAAATCCCTCTTTCTTGCGACCGTCAACCTCAAGTTCCGGCATAGGTGGCTCGACGGACTCCGTTGTTGATGCCGAGGACAATGATAACGTTGTAAACAACCTCAATTTTGATCCATTTCTTTCAAACAATGTGAAAGATGAATTGAACACAGTTAATTTTAACTTTGAATGGTGAAAGATGGGTTTAGCAAATTGGGTTTTGTTTCTTCTTGTTGTTGTTGGAATGTATGGTGAATGAACAATGGTAGACGAAGAAGCTCTAAGAACATCCATGGCTGACTATCTTCCTTTTTTTCCTTCGTCTTCTAACACTCACTGGTTATTCACAGCTTAATATCCATGTATCATTCACTGTATATATACTAGTTTCATGCATGCATACATCAACTTAATTATTGTAATTAACAATATACATATGGTAAACATATACATGGTAACCAATATATATATATATATAATCTGTAATTATGGTAACAATATCTATATAATGCTATATATTAGTATAGTTATGGTAATTACGGTAACAATATCTAACACCCAATCAGAGGCGAAAGCAGAAAATTTTATTTAGGAGGCGAAATTAAATTATAATTTTTACAATAATAAAAATTTAATTTTTAAAAAATTAAATCAAAATTTAATTTTTAAAAAATTAAATCAAAATTTTATCATTTTTAAGGTATAAAGTGTAATTTTACATTTACTACTTTACAATTTTAAATTTTCAAAAAACCTAAATAAATTTTTTTTTTTTCATTTTAGAGGGGTAAGGGCGCTACCAACCCCCTAAGTTCGCCCTGCACCCAATACAACACTCAATTTTTCTCATTTTACAAAGTTCTAAGTAAAGAAAAATAAAATAAACACATTACAGTCTTTTAACACGTGGTACTTTTCATTTAAAGAACTTATTTTATATTTGGATAAATTAATTAGTTTTTATTTGTTGCCTTTAATTTTTTTTTTTTAATTTTTAAGGTTATTCATGCATTTTTTTAAAATTGAATTTCTTTAGAATTTTTTATATGTTAAATTTAAATAAATTATCTCGGATATTTCGACATATATTATTAATTGCCATTGATTGAAAGTGATCATTAATCACTCCATTTTATGAATCGAGGTTGAGTAAGTAAATTGTTCTCTTATTATTTTATTTTGTTCAACTGAATTAATTTTGCACGCCCTTTATATTTATCGCTTTATTAATGGTTAACCTATATAAATAAGTTATGTAGTTTGTGAGTTGAGTCAATTGGTCGGAGTCATTCGCATACTTTCTTGTGGGTTCAATCTTTAGAATATTTCATAAATATCTTCTTACCTTTTCATCAATGGAAAAGAGAGTGGATGGGCAGGGATCGATGCTATAAATGATAGTCACATTCACATTTGTTGAGGGTGGTGAAGTTTTCAAAGTGTCATCCACCATGCAATCAAGCAAACCCCTAACAATTGAAGGTATTATCTCATGTTGAGGTTTTGTCCCCAGCTTCATTAAGAGAAATGTATAGTTCACGAAGGGAGTCGCCTCGGTTGGTGGAGATACAACCTATAATAGCTCATGGGATAGGTATTTTTATTGTGTGCGATATTAATTATAGAGAATGCATGCGAGAGGATTCAAACCACCAACAAAGGCTTAAAGAGAGCATTCGATTGGTGCAAGCAATTCGGTTAAAGAAGGTTAAACAACAACGATTTTAGCAGCCTAATGATTTGAATGAAAACTTTTAAATAGTTTAATGACCATGTTGTAACTCTTTGAAGTTAAGTGATCAGAACGTAATCTTACTAATAATTTGGTGACATTGGGTGTAGTTTACCTTTTTTTAATAAAATTTCTATTCACTGTTGGTATAGGAAAAACAAAGTGTTCAACTAACTTTAACCTTGCATACAAAGTAAATGGTGTGATATTCTCCTCAAATTACACACAAAATCTTTCAACGAAAGGCATGGTCATAATCATGGTAATCGAAGTTCTTGTACATAAGATGTAAAGAAAATGGTAGCCATTGACACCATTGTTGTTTTAGCCTCCATTGACATCGTGTTTTGCTTTGTTACAGCAACGACACCAATCAAGATAACCGACATGATTTGTAGCATTACTTCGAGTGCCTTGAGACCTTTATATGCAGTATTACAACTCTTACAATTCACCACATGACTCCAAAACCTACACACCAAAAGAAAGCTTCTTGTTAAACTATTTTACTCATGGTAGCTTGCACATGGAAGTCAAGGTTGTAGGGATTGATGTACATATTGGATACATGTATGCTCATTTTCTTACAACTAGTTCATATGTTAGGAATATTGCACCTATACTTATGTCTGAATATGTATGGGGCACAGGTACTCCAAAAGAAATGGAGTGTGATGGATATAGGTATATGTCCAAATTTACGTGTTCGGAATGTTTGGATATATACTCCTATATTTGAAGAAAAATGAAGAGTCCAAGCGATAAAAGACAAAGTTATCGAATTTACCTGTCCATCAATTGTTCTCTAGGAGGGGATGGCGGAAGAGCTCCACTATACTTCCCCTTCCAGTCAATCTCACCGCCGGCCTACTTGTTGAACCACCACCGGAAGCCAACCACCATAACATCTGACTTGTTAGGCAGAAAACAAGCTTTTTGCCAATTGGTAACCCTAATTTCCATTATCTTACGCTCCTACAAGGAGAAATAGGGTGTCAAATTGCATAAACATGATTAAAAACAGTTTTCAGATTGTTAAAATATGTCATAGGTCTTTGTACTCTTCACAAATTTAGAATTTAGTCTATATACTTTTTTTTTTCAGGAGTTTAGTCTCTTTAATTTTCATATTTCAAAATTTAAATCTAATTATTAACACTATTATTTTTTTTCTTGTTAAACTTGATGTGATATTTTGAAATAAAAGTAAAAATAAAAAAAAAAAGATTAAATTTCAAATTGACAATGAGTATAAAGACTGATGATACCTTTCTAGAGATATAGGAATCACCTCAACATGAAGAAGATACAAATCAGAATCAATAACCAAAGTTGACTCCAATGTGAAACATCCATCTTGGAATAAATTGGTCAATCCAAACACCAAATTTTCTTGGGAAAATCCAAATCAATCTACTATTACCTGGACTAACTGGAACACACATAAAAATCAACAAAACTCTTGGATTTTCTTCATCATCAAAAGCATGAACAATACAAGGTGCAATAAAGTTAGAATTGCCCCATTCTTGTTCTCCAACAAAACCATTTATATCCAACTTCTTGACTTTCATATCAAGTGGTCTACCCCCTTCTCTATCAACCTTCACTGTGAACAAAAAATTACAATTTTAGATATGGTAAAAAAAACCCTCTTGATTTTGATATTGAGCATTTCGATCCCTCTCAAAAAAATCGGAGTAATTCAATTTCTGTCAATTTCGAAAGTGAGCAAATAAGGATAATTAATCATAACGTTAATGTTTTTCGTCAATTTTATATAAATTTGATTAGCATAATAAAAATTTTAGTTCTTATAATTTAAACATTCTATCAATTTGATCATGGTTTAAAAAAATTTAGCTCGTAACTTTTTTTTTGTAAATTTGTAAATGTTGAGGTTAAATTTATTGAATTTTTTTAGAATCAAGATAAAATTAACAAAATATGTAAACATCGAGGGCTAAATTTGTTATTATACCAATAAAAAATAAGCACAATTGATGAAATACATTAAAATTGTGATTAATTGTCTTTAATTGCTCACTTCCAAAATTGATAGAGATTAAATTACACTAATTTTTTCAAAGAAATTAATTTGCTCAATTTTAAATTTAAAAGAAACTGGAAAGATCCTTTTACCTTCGAGGGTCAGAGTGTGCATTAGTCCGTAATGTGCATATAGAAGATGAGCAAAATCAAGAAAATTTCCAATCAAGGACTTGTACCTGAAACCACAAAATTAATTTCTCGAACAAATTTCAATTTACGTATATTATATTACTCTTTTAACTCTTTGTTTTTCTTGAAGTACCCGAAAGGAAGATCTCTGTTTCCCATCGTCCTTGGAAAGGAAGGATCATCCAATATAGGAATGTAAGGAGGCTTTTCCTTTGCTATAATATCTTTGAATTGAGGATCAGCATTTGGCCAAACCCATACAGCATCATGTTGCACAACACTTGGATAAACAGCCACACATGCTTTCTTGAATGTATGGACCTTCAATTTTATAACCAAAGTTACCCCCTTTTGCCAACAATGCCACACACTATACCTCACATGGCATTGCTCAAAATGAACCATGGTTACAATATCAACATTGTAAGAAGAGCATCGGATATATATACATAGAGGTGTTCATGGACCGAGTTGAGTTGGGTTCGGACTTAATCTAGGTATGATATTAATACATTTATAATTGATCAAGTCCAATTGTGTTCAAGCTTATCCTTATTTGTAAATAGTTAACTTAAGCTCATTTTAAGCTTATCTTTATATTATTTTTAATTTATATTTAATAATCTTATATGTAGTCATCTTAACATTTTTTTAATGTCTACATTATAGTATTATTATATTTTTATGTGTTATAAATTACATAATATAAAACATTACAAACTCTAAAAATATGAGTTGGGTTCGGGCCTTAAATATACAAGCCCAATCCATATTTTAAACGGATCTATTTTTTTCAAAAACCCATTTTTGAACTTAATATTTTTGCTTAAACCCCAAATTTTGAACGAATATTTAAATTTAGGTGGATGAATTAACCCATGAACAGATCTATATATACGTATGTATATATATAACTTTATAAATTGAACTCGGATGGATATCATATGTCCAAAATAAATATGCTTATAAATATTTCCATGTTACTTTTCTTGAGGTATAAGTGTAGTATACGATACACACGTATAAGAAAATGGCTCGTGGATACTAGCATGCCTATGCCAAATACATGTATGTATATGGAATCACACTCGAATTCGAGCAATATAATTATCAATACCTTCTTAACAGTCCTAACATAGAACAACGGCTTTTTTTTCAAAAATAAACGAAATAAATTATTTATTTATGAAAATGATTCACTTGTAAAATCATGTACAAAATTACTTGTTTTGAACAGTGAACTTCGGTGTTGTCGTTGTCATTGGCGACACCACCCTTCATAATAGGCCAATTATTAGTTAGTTTTTAAAAAATAATTTTTTGAGGAGTCATCATTGCTATTAGTGGCACCTGACTAAAATGTGAATATTCAGGGACCTGATGAAGTAATTACTCTTTGTAGATTAGATGCAAAAAAGGTGGTGCGGCTGGCGGCACCCAATTAAATGCTTTTAAACTTTTGAGCTATTTGCATGTTAAGTCTATCCCTTTTTTAAATTAAATTTAAATAGTCATCAAAAATATAAAAATAACAAAAATAAATTATTTTCATTTTTTTTAAAAATAATAAACTTAAAAAATTATATAAAATTCTTATTTAAATTATCCAAATATATGGCTCAAAAATTTTCCTCTAAGTTTTAAATAAAAAAAATTTACTTCAAGAAAATTCTTGAGGGATATATTTGGGTAATTTAAATAAGAATTTTATATAATTTTTTAAGTCCATTATTTTTAAAAAAAAATGAAAATGAGTTATATTTTATTTTTATATTTTTATGGGTTCCTCAAAGTTTTATATAATCACACTTTAGTTCGATGCCGTCAATGGCAACGATGACACCAAAAAATTTATTATTTTAAAACCAACCAATGATTGGCCCATTACGAAGGACGGTGTCACCAATGACAATGACGGCAACGAGAGTTACTATTCAAAACGAGTCATTTTCATATATGATTTTACAAGTCATTTTCATAAATAATTAATGTATTTTGGTTATTTCTAAAAAGAATGCCTAAAAAAGCAAAAAGAACATAATAAAGATGATGATATGAAGTAAAAGAAAAAGGTTACCGGCGGACCATCTAGGGGAGCTTGAGGAATGATTTTGCAGTCACCATTGCCATTAAAGCACAAACCATGGTACACACACTGTATCTCCCCCACTGATCAATTCTTCCCTCGGAT
Organism: Gossypioides kirkii; assembly: GCA_005610355.1. Classification (NCBI taxonomy): domain Eukaryota; kingdom Viridiplantae; phylum Streptophyta; class Magnoliopsida; order Malvales; family Malvaceae; genus Gossypioides; species Gossypioides kirkii. The sequence continues at coordinate 1,186,866 of CP032250.1, forward strand.
AAAGGAGCTAATCTATGAGGACAACTATCATCAAACACTTTCCATTCATTCTTATTCTTATCCCACCACACCACTAGATCAAGTCCCAACACCTTCTTTCATGTGGCACCCTCTTATCGAAATCACATACTGGCATCATTGGGTACCACTGTGAGTACTAATCGGATCTCTCTTCCTCGGCCTCGAGTTTCGGCATAGGTGGCTCGATGGACTGTTGAATAAAATGACAGTGCAGTTGAACTCAGCACTTGCTTTAGCTTAAAGACTCAGCTTCTTTTTGTAAAAACAAACCAGAAAAATGAAAGAAAAGTTGCAGAGAAAAAGTAAAAATTTGATGAAAAGTTCACTTCTTTTCTCATTGATTCATTGTGAATATATCATTACAAAAATAATAGTAGGAACAATAGGGTATGGGTCAATATCTGCATTACATAAGCAGATTTCAACAGTAAGATTACATTGATAAATTCAACCTAAGCCTAGCTGACTCTAAACTTTAAAACAGCCTCCAACTTGACTGAATTACAGCAATATTAAAATACAAAAAAAACCATTAAACTAAGTTCAAAATGAAACAAAATGCTGGCATAAATGTTGGTCTTCATGTGTTGACTGAGTCTGCCTTTTGCCTCTGCTCTGCTTCTTGTTGCTGCATGCAATCCATATTCAACACTCCTCCTTGGATTGTATGCTGCAGACACCAAGTTCTAATCTCAAACATTTAAACCTTGTTGTACCAAGAGGTTTTGTCAAAATATCAGCAAGTTGCTCTTCTGAGCTGCAATGAATCAATTTGACCTCATGACTTTGCTCAGCCTCCCTTACAAAGTGAAATTTAATCTTAAAATGTTTGGTTTTGCCATGGAACACTGGATTCTTTGCAATTGCAACAGCAGATTGGTTATCACATTTGATCTCTATTGCTTCTCCTTGGTACACATTTAAATCCTTCAAAAGTTTTCTTAGCCAAATAGCTTGACTGACTGTAGCAGCAGCTGCAACATATTCTGCTTCAGTAGTTGATTGTGCTACAATGGACTGCTTCTTTGAACTCCAACTAAAAACGCCTGACCCTAGAGTGAAAAGATAACCTGATGTACCCTTCATATCATCCTTGGAACTTGCCCAGTCATTATCAGAAAAGCCAACAAGTTGCATGCTTTCTGACTTTGTAAATTTAACTCCATAATCAAGTACGCCTTTTATATACCTCAATACCCTTTTTGCAATTTGAAGGTGTGAGATGTTGCAACAATGCATAAACCTTGACAAGAGACTGACAGGAAACACAATATCTGGTCTTGAGGCAGTTAGATAAAGCAAACATCCAATCAAACTTCTGTAACCAGACTCATCCACCTTCTCATAATCACTTTGGCTTGAAAGCTTCTCACCAATAGCTACTGGTGTGCTTGCTGACTTGCACTTGTCCATGCTGAACTTGTTCAGAATTTTCAAGGCAAATGCCTCTTGAACAATGGAAATGCCATGTTCAACTTGAGAGATTTTCATACCAAGGAAATAAGACATCTCTCCTAAGTCTGACATTTCAAACATGTTCTCCATCTCAGTCTTAAAATCTGATAACAGATTTTCATCTCCACCAGTTACAAGGTGATCATCAACATAAATTGACACAATGAGAAGTGTCTCCTTTCCATTTTTCTTCACATACAAGGTAGGTTCACTAAGACTTCTTTCAAAGTTTAAGCTTGACAGGTAAGAATCAATCCTGTCATACCAAGCCCTTGGTGCTTGCTTTAAGCCATACAAGGCTTTCTTCAACTTGTAGACTTTAGCTTCTTCTCCAGCCTTTATGAACCCTTCAGGTTGTTCAACATAAATCTCTTCATTGAGGTAGCCATTTAGAAATGCTGATTTTACATCCAGCTGATGAATTTTCCAACCTTTTTGAGCTGTCAGTGCAAGCAAAAGTCTGATTGTATCAAGTCTTGCAACTGGTGCAAATGTTTCAAAGTAATCCACTCCATACTTCTGGCTGAACCCTTTGACAACCAACCTTGCTTTCAGCTTGTTCAAACTTCCATCAGCATTATGCTTAGCTCTAAAAATCCATTTCACCCCAATGACTTTCTTGTGGACTGGTCTTTCAACTAAATCCCAAGTCTGATTCTTGTTGATCATGGACATTTCAGCTGCCATGGCTTCTTTCCATCCTAGTTGTGAATTTGCTTCTTCAAAACTGATTGACTCAGCATCAGCCAAGTCAGCCCTTTCATAAACATCACGCAACAGTCTTGTTCCTCTAACTGGTTCTTCATCAAAGTCCTAATTATCACTATTCTGGATTGCTTCATCATTTTCTAACACAAGGTCTTCTGAAACATCCACTGCTTCTGACTTCTCCCAGTTCCATGATGCCTTCTCATCAAACACCACATCCTTGCTTACAAACACTTTGAGTATTAAAGGATCAAGCAACCTATAGCCCTTCTTGTTGCTGCTATATCCCACAAAGATAGCTGGTTTAGACCTCTGATCCAACTTGTCTCTTTTAACAACAGGTACCAAAGCATAAGAAATGCATCCAAAAATTCTTAAATGTACCACAGAGGGCTTGTGACCAAACCAGACTTTAAATGGAGTCTTTTCAGACAAGGCTCTTGTTGGTAACCTATTCTGCATGTAGACAGCCGTACTGACAGCTTCAGCCTAAAAACTCCTAGGCAATTTCCTTTTAAACATCATGCATCTGCTCATATCCATGATGGTCCTGTTCTTCCTCTCACTTACACCATTCTGTTGAGGTGTATACATATTGGTGAACTGATGTGCAACCCTTAATTCTACAAAAAAACTGAAACTGCTCAGAGGTATACTCAGTACCATTATCTGACCTCAGAGTCTTTAACTTGGAACCTGAGTAGTTTTCAGTTGTAATTTTAAACTTCCAAAAAATTGAGGCAACTTCAGACTTCTTTTTGAGGAAATAGACCTAGCAGAACCTTGAAAATCATCAATAAAAAGAATAAAATACATATTGCCACTTAATGATCCAGTCTTCATAGGACCACACACATCTGAATAGACCAGCTGCAATCTTTCAGTGGCTCTCCAGGTTTTGTTTACAGGAAAAGGAAGCCTGGTTTGCTTTCCAAACTGACAAACAACACAAACTTCATGCAAGTGGACTGTCTTGGTAAAATTTTGAACTAGATCTTCATTGCTAGTTGAGCTAATGACTTATAGCTAACATGACCAAACCTTTTATGCCATAGTCTAGATTCATCTGAAACAGCTACATATGCCTCATCTGGCCTCTCATTTAAATTAACAACAAAACTCCTATTTGACATGGTCACTGACATGAGAGTAGATCCACTTGGATCACAGATTCGACACTCTTTGTTCTTGAAAACAACAGAATAACCTTTCTCTACAAGCTGAGCAATGCTAAGTATATTTCTGTCTATATCAGGTATTAAAAACACATTGGGAATAAATTTAGTACCTGTTGGAGTGTCAATGAGCACATCACCTTTTCCTATTGCCTTTATGAACTGACCATTTCCCACCTTGACTTTAGTAGAGAAGCTCCTGTCAAGTCTTTTGAAAATAGCAGCATTTGGAGTCATGTGATTTGTAAAACCACTGTCTAGCAACCATCCCTTGGTCATGCTTCTTTTGGTTACTGTACAGGAAGTAGCAAACACTTGCTCCTCTTGAGCATCAATGTCATCAGCTACTTGAGCATGTGTGTTTTGCTGAGCTTGTTGGTTCTTTTGCTGACCCTTATTCTTACAAACTTTATCAGCATGCCCCATTTTCTTGTAGTTCTTGCACTGCACATCAAGCCTGTACCAGCAAAATGTCTCAAGGTGAGTAGTCTTCTTACAATGTGAGCAAGGACGAAATTTCTTCCTGACAGCATCCTTTTTGGACTTGATTTTGTTTTCAGTCCAAGGCTTCTTCCCTTTGGCATTGGAAGAGCTCGAAGATGATCTGCCCTTGGCTTGAAAGGCTCCTTTCCGATACTCTTCTTATCTACTAGCTCTTCTTTGTTCTTGAGCATAGAAGGCATTCACAAGCTGTCAAGGTAATCTTGGTCAAATCCCTTGAGTCTTCAAGTGATGAGATTTTAGCCTCATATCTCTCATGTAAGGTAGCCAAAACCTTCTCCACAATTCTGCTTTCACTGAACTGGTCTTCAAGCAATCTTATACTGTTGACAACTGCCATTATTCTGTTTGTGTACTCCTTTATTATTTCACTCTCCTTCATCTTTAAATTCTCGAACTCCCTTCTTAGATTGATTAGCTGTTGTTACTTTGTTTTTTCAGTGCCTTGATACTCTTCCTTTAGCTTGTCCCAAGCTTGTTTTGGAGTCTCACAGGCCATAATTCTTGTAAAAATCAGATCTGACACAGGGTTTTGAATACATGACATTGCCTTGTATTTCTTGGCCTTGTTATCAAAGTGCTGCCTGATTTGAGCAATAATAGGATTAGCTCTTAGTGGTGGTAGTTCAACATCAGCATTAACAACTTCCCACAAGTCAAATGCTTGCAAGTAAGTCCTCATTTTTACTACCCAAATGTGGTAGTTTACCTCAATAAACTGTGGTGGTGGAGCTGGAGTATATCCTGAAGAAGACATGAAGCTTTTGAAGGTTAACAACAAAGAAGGTCCTCTAAGAAGCAAGCTCTTGATACCAATTGTTGAATAAAATGACAGTGCAGTTGAACTCAGCACTTGCTTTAGCTTAAAGACTCAGCTTCTTTTTGTAAAAACAAACCAGAAAAAATGAAAGAAAAGTTGCAGAGAAAAAGTAAAAATTTGATGAAAAGTTCACTTCTTTTCTCATTGATTCATTGTGAATATATCATTACAAAAATAATAGTAGGAACAATAGGGTATAGGTCAATATCTGCATTACATGAGCAAATTTCAACAGTAAGATTACATTGATAAATTCAACCTAAGCCTAGCTGACTCTAAACTTTAAAATAGCCTCCAACTTGACTGAATTACAACAATATTAAAATACAAAAAAAGCATTAAACTAAGTTCAAAATGAAACAAAATGCTGGCATAAATGTTGGTCTTCATGCGTTGACTGAGTTTGCCTTTTGCCTCTGCTCTGCTTCTTGTTGTTGCATGCAATCCACATTCAACATGGACTCCATTGTTGATGATGGGGTCATAAACAACCTAGATTTCAATCCATTTCTTGTAAGAGCTGGTAATTTTAAGTTTGAATTGTGAAAGATGGGTTTAGGAAACTGGGTTTTGTTTCTTGTTGCTGTTGTTAGAATGCATGGTAAAGGACCAATAGCAGAAGCAGCTCTAAGAACATCCATGGCTAACTATATGATCTTCCTGTATTTTCTTCGTCTTTTAGAACACTTTATGAAAGAGGAGAAAGACATAAGTTGAGGCTGTGAGGAAATGAAAGGAGTGATGTGATCTTCTTGAGGTTAACAATGAATATTGAATTGTCGACATCGACTTTGTCAGATTATAAAACAACAAATAGTGATCAATGATTAATGAGAAAGGGGCCAATATAATAAACATGTTGAAACTGGCTCTATCCATACTACTTTTAGAAATAAAATAAAATAAGTTCAATGTAACACCCCATACTTGGTTGATAATGCTTAAATATGACATACTTTTGGATATTAAATATATATATTTTTAGATTATGATCCTATTAAATTGGGCTATTTATTATTTTTTTATTTTATAGGGACTCAAGTGGTGATAGAAGATAAATTGAAAACAAAAAGCATGGTTTTAGAAGAGAATTTGAAGTTGTGTGAAGATGGAATGCTAAAAGAGAGAGTTTATAGGACAAAAAGACTTGGTTTTATTTTATTTTATTAAATATATTTTATATTAGGATTTAATATTTAAGATATTATTTATTATTTAAATTTGTATTTAATTTATGTTTATCTTTTTGTATTTATCTTTTAGAGTTTAAATTTGATCCAATTAGGGAAATTAAATGTTAGATATAATTCTAATTATCTTTTAGAATTTAGATTGGATTCAACTAGAAATATTATGTACTATAAATAGGGGGTGGAGTGATTAAATTATTCATTCCCCATTCATTGAAAATCCTCCATCTCCCTAAATCTCTAGTTCAATAAAAGCTTTATTTTATTATCTTGTGTTCTAATCAAAGGTTATCAAATATTCCTCCAAGGTTCATGAGGTTTAGAATCCGCGCTTAATTCTTTTCAACCCGAGTATTCATCAATTCTCTGTAATACGGGATTGACGCTTCCGTCCAAAATCCCTACAAAAGTAATCTTTTCATCTTGTGCAAAGACAGCCGCTTTGTGTGTTTTGAGAAGGTTGCACAGTCGGTTCGTTAACTTACTGCGTCAGAGGTTGCCGAGCTAAAAGAGACAAAACGACGTGGCATTTGTCGTTGGGAAAAGATGATCTAGTGTAAGACAGTCCCATTGGAGCGACGGTTGGTTAGAGTCAGGTTCCACTAAAAACTATATCCGGAGCTGGTGGTCGTAGGCATCCTCTTCCACTATAATTGGCTTATTCAGGTATGAGAAGAATCATCCAAAGTCTATGATTGAATCGACGAAGAATCAAGATAACCGGAGGCTGGATCTCTAAATATCGATAAAACCCTTCTTCTTTCAACTTGTTTATTTTATGCTATTTATTTTATTTCGACTTCCCTATTTTCTATTTCTTTTAATTCTATTTTCTTTAATTTTTAAATCGGTTTTTTTATTTTTCCTTAGATCGCGAATCTTTTCTTGGGCACGATTTGGCCCACGATCTCGACAGACAAGACTTTTACGACTCTCCAGTCCCTAAGGATTAGACCCTACTTCTCTTTTACTATTATTTACTTTAATTTTCAAAATAAATTATATTTGGTGTTCCAGACGACACATCAAATTTTGTCGTCGAATCCAAACTACAAGATGCTACAAACAAATACCAACACTTGATTTCATTTCATAGTCCAAAATATCAAATCAAAGCAACTATCACGTAGCATCACATTTCCATAACCATTAAATCATTAAGCATATAAACCAAGCTACCTAATAAGATAAACGACATGATTATTTCCATCACATTCATATAAATATATATATATAATCTTCAAATGCCAAAATGAGCATTATAACCATAAGACATTTTAGGTATATGTCTAGACCAAAATGCAATCATCATCAATACTTGAGTCTGCGATTGCTGCTAGATGTTGATTGACGATCGAATCGAGTAAGTGACACAACGACTTAAGATGGTTAAACAATCAATGGGCATAAATTTTCATATACTCTTTAAGAAGGCAGTCTACAACAAAAGTTTGTTGGGCCTATTGTACATTCTCAAGGCTATGGGTTTGTCAATTGTGTACAAACTAGAAGTACTCATGAGTCGAGTCAGGTTTATGCAAAATATTTAGACCATTTTTCCCGGCCCGAACCGAAAAATGAGTTTATTTTTTCCTAAGCCCAACCCGATTTAAGACAAGTAAACCTAATTCCAACCCAACATGCTCATATTTAATTTTTATTTAAAATTATTTTTTAAAATATAATACATTAAATGCACTAAAGGTTAAAATATTTTTTTTAAGACTGATAAAAAATATTTATATTAAAAAATAACACCATAAATATAATAAATATTTTATTATATTCAAAATATTCTTTTAACATAAAATATGTATTTTATTTTAAATTATTTGTTTGAATAATTCATTTTATGGGTAGGGTTCAACTAGCTTTTATCCTTACATCAAAATTACAAAAATTACACAAAAGCATGGTTATAATCATGGTAATGGAAATATTTGTAGATGAAATGAGTCAACCATTTTGAAATTGCAAAGCAAATGATAGCCATTGATACCATTGTTGTTTTAGCCACCACTGACATCATGTTCTGCTTTATTACAGCAACGATGCCAATCAAGATAACTGACATGATTTGTAGCATTACTTCGAGTATCTTGAGACCTTTATGTGCAGTATTGCAACTTTTACAATTCACCACATGAGTCCAATACCTACACACCAAAAAAAAAAGCTTTTTTGTTAAATTATGTTAGGGTTCTTTTAGATGGGCGTTTATTTTTAGTACGGTGCGTTTAGCTTTTTTTTTTATTTCACGTTACAGCATCTAATGTCATTGTCACTATTGTTTTTACACTAACCGCGGATGAACGTACATGTATATTCATTCTTTTTACAACTAGTTCATATGTTAGGAATCTTGCACCTATACTTATGTCTGAATATGTATGGGGCACGGGTACCCCAAAAGAAATGAAGTGTTGGATATAGGTATATGTCCAAATTTACGTGTTCGAAATGTTTGGATAATACTTCTATACTTGAAGAAAAATGAAGAGTAGAAACAAAAAAAAGACAAAGTTATTGAATTTACCTGTCCATCAGTTGTTCTCTAGGAGGGGCTGGAGGAAGAGCTCCACTATACTTCCCTTTCCAGTCAACCTCACCGCCGGCATACTTGTTGAACCACCTCCGGAAGCCAACCACCGTAGCATCTGACTTTGTAGGCAAAAAACAAGCTTTTTGCCAATTGGTAGCCCCAAGTTCCATTATCTTTCGCTCCTGCAAGGAGAGATAATGGTGTCAAATTGCATAAACATGATTAAAAGCAGTTTTCAGTTCATTAAAATATGCCATAAATCTTTGTACTCTTCACAGATCATGAATTTAATCTATGTACTTTTTTTTTTCAGAAATTTAATCTCTTTGATTTTGTTCTCTGCACTCTTTTTTTTTTTACTAGCACCAAATTTTAAATTTTGAAATATAGAAGATTTAAATTCCGAAAAATAAAAGTAAAAAAAACTAATTTTCACATTTACAATGAATACAAAGACTGATGACATAGAAATCACCTCAAAGCATGAAAGAGCTAAAGATATAGGAATCACCTCAACATGAAGAAGACACAAATCAGAATCAAGAACCAAGTTTACTCCAATGTGAAAAATCCATCTTGGAACAACTTGGTCAATCCAAACACCAAATTTTCTTGGGAAAATCCAGATCAATCTACTATTACCAGGACTAATTGGAACACACATAAAAATGAACATAACTCTTTCATCTTCCTCATCAACCTCAACATCAGCAAAAGCATGAAGGATACAAGGTGCAATAAATTTAGAATTGCCCCATTCTTGTTCAACAAAACCATTTATATCCAACTTCTTGATTTTCATATCAAGTGGTCTACCCCCTTCTCTATCAACCTTCACTGTGAACAAAAAATTACAAATTTAGATACGGTAAAAAAAACCCTCTCAATTTCGATATTGAGCAATTCGTTCTCTCTCAAAAAAACCGGAGTAATTTAATCTCTGTCAATATCTTAAGTGAGCAAATAAGGATAATTAATCACAAACTACATTAAGAACTTCATACCCTTGGGGGCCGTAGGACGCATTATTCCGTAATGTGCATATGGAAGATGAGCATAATCCATAAGGTTTTCAATCAAGAACTCGTACCTGAAACCACAAAATTAGTTTCTCAAACACATTTCAGTTTACCTATACTATATTACTCTTTAACTCTTTATTTTCCTAAAAGTACCCGTAAGGAAGATCTCTGTTTCCCATCGGTCTTGAAAACGAAGGATCATCCAACTCAGGAATGTAAGGAGGCTTTTTCTTTGCTATAATATCTTTGTATTGAGGATCAGCATTCGGCCAAACCCATACAATATCATGTTGCACAACACTTGGATAAACAGCCACACATGCTTTCTTGGATGTATGGACCTTCAAATTTAAAACCAAAGTTACCCCCTTTTGCCAACAATGCCACACACTATACCTCACATGGCATTGCTCAAAATGAACCATGGTTACAATATCAACATTGTAAAAGAGGATCATACATAGAGGCGCTCATAGGCCGAGTCAAGTTAGGTTCAAATTTGACTTAAATATCATATTAATACACTTTATGTTTGTCCAAGATCAGTCTGACCTGAAATATCAACTTAAAATTGTGCCCAAACCTACCCATATTTATAAATAATTAATCAAAATTCATTTTAATTCCACTCATATTATTTAATAATTTATATAGGTAATCATCTTAACATTTTTAATCTCTACATGATGATAATATTATATTTTTATGTGTTATAAATTATATAATATAAAACATTACAGATTTTAAAAATATGGATAGGGTTCAGACCGTGAATGTTGAAACCTAAGCTCAGCTTATATTTTAAACGGACCTAATTTTGTCCCAAACTCATTTTTGAGCCTAATACTTTTGCTCGAATCCCAAATTTCAAACAAGCCTTTAGATTTGAGTGGGCAACTTCATTCATGAACAGATCTAAATATACGCATACATATTTTATAAAAAGTTGAATTCAAATGAATATCATATGTCCAACGTAAATATGTTTATAAATATTTCCATATTACTTTTCTTGAAGTATTAAGCGTAGTATACAACACACAAGTATAAGAATATGGCTCTTAAATTGGATGGACGATGCGTTTAGTTACGGTTAATGTAAAAATAGTAGTGACAATGAGATTAAATATTGTAACAATACCGTAACGTGAAATAAAAAATAATCTAAACACATCGCACCGCAGACCACAGTCCATCCGATCCCACACTAAACAAACATGCCTGTGCCAGATACATACATGTATCCAACATCAAACCCGAGTCCAAGTAATATAATCATCCATACCTTTGTAACAGTCCTACCATTAGAACAGCAAAAAGAACATAATTAAAGATGATGATATGAAGTAAAAGAAAAGGGTTACCGGGGGACCATCTAAGGGAGCTTGGGGAATGACTTTGCAGTCACCGTTGCCATTAAAGCACCAACCATGGTACACACACTGTAATCTCCCCCACTGATCAATTCTTCCCTCGGATAAAGGAGCTAATCTATGAGGACAACTATCATCAAACACTTTCCATTCATTCTCATTCTTATCCCACCACACCACTAGATCAAGTCCCAACACCTTCTTACCATGTGGCACCCTCTTATCCAAATCACATACTGGCATCACCGGGTACCACTGTGAGTACCAATCGAATCTAACTTCCTCGGCCTCAAGTTCCGGCATAGGTGGCTCGATGGACTCCATTGTTGATGATGGGGTGGATGATAAGGTCATAAACAACCTGGATTTCGATCCATTTCTTGTAAGAGCTGGTAATTTTAAGTTTGAATTGTGAAAGATGGGTTTAGGAAACTGGGTTTTGTTTCTTGCTGCTGTTGTTGGAATGCATGGTAAAGGACCAATAGCAGAAGCAGCTCTAAGAACATCCATGGCTGACTATATGATCTTCCTGTATTTTCTTCGTCTTTTAAAACACTTCATGAAAGAGGAGAAGGAAAGAAGTTGAGGGTGTGTGGAAATGGAAGGAGTGATGTGATCTTCGTGTGGCTAAAAATGAATTACAAAACAGTGCATATTGAAAAGTCAAGGAAATAAAACAACAAATAGTAATCAATGAACACTCCCAAAGCAAAGACTTCGAAGGTTTGCATTTTGCGATAGTCAACATCCACTTTGTAGGATTACAATGAACAAGTTAGGTGGCTGATCACCCTGCTAGGCAGGGGCCAAGAAATATTAACAAGGTAGTGGACTTGTCCATCCCCAAGTCCCGCCTCAAAAGTGGAAGAATTTAGGTAAAAATATAAATCGAAAAAATAAATTTAAACAAAAAAAATTCTTTTTCTAAATGGATTGTACCTTGAATAAACCGGATATCCTTAACATAGTATCCGTACCATTTTTCAAAAGTATCAACACCCTACTTAAAAAATGCATTCCCAATTGTATCAATACTTTAGGCTTTAATATGAGCCCGAATTTAGCATCTATAATCTAACTTTGATTTGGGTAAAATTTTAGACCCATTTTTTAAATCGGATCCGAACCTATCAATCTGACCTAAATTTTTCTTAGGTTTAAGCCGAACAGGCCCATGGACAACTCTATAAGAGAGGAACCAATAAAATAAATGTGTTGAAAGTAGGCTCAATCCAATCTATAAATAATAGATTTTTTAAATTCGGAATAATTTTGATCACCATAATTAACATTAACTTTTAATGTTGAATTTGTATTAAATATTTTAATTATTTAAGCATTAAGTATTTTACTAAATTAATATTTAGATACTATTTTGTATTATTTTATCAAATTAAACTAAAAATTGTTACTAAACTTATCATAAAAATTTATAATTCTATAAAAGAAATCAAATTAAAAGAAACTTTGGAAAACTTTGGGGATGGAACACAAATTTATCTTATTTTTAAGCATTAATTATAAGGTCAAAATAAAAAATTTTAAAACTTAAATGGGTTGAATTGAAATTTTATAAAATTTAGGAACGGCAGACCCCCTATCATCCCCCTTAAATTCATCCTTAATGATAAGACAGAAAGTCGTCGTATATTTAATTGATAATTTAAATTTAATTTATTTAATTGATAATTTAAATTTAGTTTATAAACAATTTATTTTGAAACTTGCACTAATAATTTCTGGCACAATTAGATTAGTAATTGCTTAATTTGATAAATATATTGACCAATTTGACAATTCCTTGGGTTCGATCCTTTGAATACTGAGGTGTTTCATTGTAAAATTACAAATATTACAAATGACTTGTCACACTTGCAGTAAAGCCGCTAGATATTTAAGTATAATAGTGTTGATTCATATCCGTGATGCACGCATGTCGAGACACGGTCAAGTTATTGATGTTGTTGTCGAAGATTGTAACGGTGTAAATGTGTAGTCTAGTTAGTTGCTTTTGAGATAATATTAGTCGAAAGAAAAAGAAATTAGATTGAGCTTTTTATTTCGTTGTATAGTGTTTTATTTTTGTGTTTTTATTTTAATTTTCTTTGATGAAGATTTAGCTTAATCATATTTAATAATAATGGATATAGGTGGTTGGGTGATCAATACTGTCGAAACCACTTCGAAAACGAATAGCGATCGAAAAATATTTTATGTTTTGGAATTTGGAAAATAAGGAGTAAAAAAGGGAGCTGCCACCAATCTTTTATTTGGGTGCGATTGGATCACCACAAAAACGTTTAAAAACGTTAAACATTGGTCCACGAAATCCAAAAAAATAGGTTCGGGAGTCGGTTACGCGCGAGGAAGGATTAGCACCCTCGTACGCCCAGAATTGGTACCATATGATCATTTTCGGGTCTTATTTTATGAAAACAATAAGAGCTCAAGTAAAATTTAAAATACGGTATTCATTTTGAAAGGCTTCGTGTGATGTTAAAGGAGGCCCTTTTTTAAAGGAACTCGTCCCCGTATTTCGTTCCTCTTATGAGAACCAGAAAGCGTGTCCAACACATTAGGACACTACATTCTCGGACTATCGAAATTAAAGGACGTTTAGGGAATTTTTGAAGAGAGTATTCGATTGCGTGGTTTGTACGAAAATCATACCTATCACGTTAAGGCATAATTTTTCGAGGTTTCCACGCGAAGGAATATTATCTCGTTTACTTAAAAATTTGGATATGGATAGGGGTGTGTTAAAAACTTTGAAAAGGATATTTCTTTCGCACGAATTACGAAAATCATACCCCGCACGTTAGGGCACGATTTTCGAAGTTTTCACACAAAATAATATTGCCTTGTTTTCGTCATGAAAGTCCTTTGTATATATATATGTTGAGAATTTGAAATTTTCGTATGAAGGTTAAAATGCAATCCTCGAACACATGATTTGAAGGATTAAAAGGAATACTCGTTCACTTCGATTTCACGAAGAATTAAAGTCGCGACCAACACGTTAGGACACGACATTCTCGGAGCCTCGAAGTGAACGAGCGTAAAAACTTGAAAAGGATATTTGATTCGCACGAATTATACGAATAAATCACACCCGTCACGTTAGGGTGTGATTTTTCGAAGTTGTGCTTGAACCGAACATTGCCTCGATTTTTGAAGTAATTTATAAATGAAAGTGTATATTTTAAAACACGAGTAGCAATTGATAATAGAAATTAGATACGAAGTATAAGTAGATAGATAATATGCGAACATATAAAAGGTAGGGGCAAACAAATGCAAATATTGATAAATAATGAAATCGGGGTGAAAAACGGGACTTATGGATACCCGGGGGCAAAATGGTAATTTTGGTGTAATCGGGGTTAAAAATGGGATTTTAAAAGATTCGGGGGTAAAATGGTAATTTTTGGTGTAATCGGGGTTAAAAATGGAATTTTAGAAGCTTCGGGGGTAAAATGATAATTTTTGGTGAAATTAGGGTTAAAATGGAATTTTAAAAGATTCGGGGTAAAATGGTAATTTTTGAAAGTTTCGGGGGTAAAATGGTAATTTTTGAAAGTTTTGGGGTCAAAATATAATTTTGGAAAAGTTTTGGGGTCAAAATATAATTTTGGAAAAGTTTTGAGGTTAAAATATAATTTTGGAAAAGTTTTGGGGTTAAAATATGATTTTGGAAAAGTTTTAGGGTCAAAATATAATTTCTGGATAATTTAGGGGCTTACAAAGCAATAAAACCAAAAATAGGTGACACGTGGCAGCCCCACAGGCATCCAGAGGTCAAGGGACCAATTTGAAAATCTTGAAAAAAATTTGGATCAATTTTGTAATTAAATAAAAGTCGATTTAAGGATTAAATTAAAACAAATTAAAAATAAAAAGGACTAAATGCAGAAATAATCCAAAAAGATGACACGTGGCAACCTCTGGTGTAGTCAAACAGTCAAAGGACTAAATTGAAAAGCAATGAAAATTACAGGGCAAAATTGCAAACAATTAAAAATGTAGAAAAGTACTAAATTGAAGCAAATAAAAATGCGGAAGGACCAATTGCACAAATAGACCTTTTGTTAAAAACACGCGGATCCTCTGAACTGGGTCGGGTCGGGTCGGGTCGGATCAGCCCATGGGTTTGTATAAATATTAAAAAAATCAGACTTTTTAATCATTTTCTCATTTTTTTTTTAAACCCCCCCCCTTTTTGCATTTTTTTCTCTCCAAAGCTCCCTGTCGGCCGAACTTTGGCCAGGCCCCAGCCTGCCGTCCGGCGCGCGTCCAGGGCCACGCGCCCCCGCCGTGTGATCGCCGCCGTGCCCTCTGTCAAATCCTCCAGCCACGCGCCGCTCCTGGGCCGTCCGATCGCCGGCGTCGGAAGGTGAACACCCCCCTGGTAACCTTTCTCCCTTCCTCTTTGTTCTTCTTTTCTTTGTTTATTTTATTTCTTTCTTTATTCTTTCAAAAACAGATATGGTCTTACACCAGATCTGTATCTTTTGAAACCCCTTTTCTATTTTTTTATTTTTTATTCTTTTTTTTTAATAGATTTTAAATCCATTCTTTTTTAAAAAAAAAAAACAACTTAGATCTTTCCAGATCTTAAAGTTTTGAAACCCCTTTTTTTGTTTGATCCTCTTAATCTGTTCTAATGATTCTAAAACACTTTCTGGATTTTTCTTTGCAGGTTCATGGACGGGTTGTACCGGTGATCGTAGATTAACGGGATCCAGAGGCTTTTTCCGGCGACGACAGTGCTGGAAGAGGGGAGTTTCTAATCGACCCTTCAAATTCTTTTTTTTTTTATTTGTTATTATTTAATAATTATTATTTATTTACTATTACCAGAAATATTTACAAATATTAATGAAATTATTTAATGCTTTGCATATATCTGACATACACTTGGAAAACTGACGAATACTATAAATGTAATTAATCATATTTAATACATACATGTATATACGGTTAGGAGTTAATGAAAAACATTAGTCATTAGAGATAAATTAGCAAGTGTTAATGCACAGTAATTATGAGGGAGAGTTTGGGAATTCGAATAATAAATAAATATATACAACATTTAATGCATGAATCTAATACCTTTCAAGTGTTTACTGTTTTGTTCTGGCAATGTTTAATGCTTCTATTTGCTGTCAATTGACCAATCCTTTCCTATGCCAATGTTGGTTGCTTGCTTGCTTATATTCAGAATTTGAAGGACGTATATTGATTTTTCAAATCAGGGGTTGTCTGTCTACTGATTTTTTTTGAAAAAAAAAACCCTCCTTTACAGAAATTGAATCGGCTTTTAAAGCCAATTTTCCATCATTCTTTTTTTGTCTGTTACAATTCAATGCTAGTCTAATCTCCCTTGCTTGTTGCAGGTTTAATAGTGGTGGCAGGGCATGGTGGATGGAGCTGGTGGATGGAGCTGGTGGTGGCAGTAGAGGCACGTGGGGATTAGATTTAGGGTCTGATTTAGTCTTAGGCATTGGGCCTATTTGGGCCATTGTAATTGGGTCGAAAAAATGGGTCTTTGTAATTGGGCCATTATAATTGGGCCCTGGGCCATGTAAATGGACTTTCTTTTTAAATTTATAATAACATTAAATTTAAATTAAATTCGAATTTAAATTTAAATTGAATTTAAAATAAATTTAATATTAAAATAAATTTGATTTTCAAATGGTTTGGGCCCGGTCAAAATTAGGCTCCAACAGCTGCCCCTCTTTGCCTATTGTCGTGTAACGGGAACAGAGCAAAGATTAAAAGGAGGCCCAATTTTATCAAGTTTCGCTAAATCTCGGCTCCATCGTTGACCGCTTCATAATGACAGCGCTTGACTTGCAGCTCTATTCCAATCCATTGAGACGGCGGGAACCATAGAATCTGCCATCTAGCCTGCTGCATCCTCCTGAGTGGGGTTTGGCGTCGAGGCTTGGTTTGGCTCTTCAGGGAGATAAAGACTTTGCTATCCAATTTTACTTCAATTTCTAGAGGATAGGAAATGATCTTGCTCTTACTTCAATTTCTATTTCAATTTCGAAGGGATGACGTTGCTCTTACTTCAATTTCAGAGATAAAGATTTAATATCCAACTCTACTTCAATTTCAAGAGGACGACGTTGCTCTTACTTCAATTTCAGAGATAAAGACTTGATAACCAACTCTACTTCAATTTCAAGAGGATAACATTGCTCTTACTTCAATTTCAGAGATGGAAACGTGTTATCCACTCTACTTCAATTTCAAGGGGATGACATTGCTCTTACTTCAATTTCAGATATGAAAACGTGTTATCCACTC
Source organism: Gossypioides kirkii (assembly GCA_005610355.1). NCBI lineage: Eukaryota > Viridiplantae > Streptophyta > Magnoliopsida > Malvales > Malvaceae > Gossypioides > Gossypioides kirkii. The sequence goes on from CP032250.1 coordinate 1,203,991, forward strand.
TACTTCAATTTCAAGGGAATGACGTTGCTCTTACTTCAATTTCAGAGGTGAAAACGTGTTATCCACTCTACTTCAATTTCAAGGGAATGACGTTGCTCTTACTTCAATTTCAGAGATGGAAACGTGTTATCCACTCTACTTCAATTTCAAGGGGATGATGTTGAGATCTGCAAAAATGCTCAAATGGTCCTCTACATAGGCCAGATATGTTTAAGATGTTATGCCTGGAAATGAGTTAGAATGCTCTAAACCTAAAATGAATGTGGATGATTCAATGTTTGCATTTTCAAAGATTAGTCTTTTATATTTGGAAGCCATCTCTTGACGTTCTTTTGGATTCAATTCGGCAAATTCGTCTTTTGAATTGCTTTTTCCAAGTTTTAGCTCTTTCAACTAGCAGTTGCTTAGAAATCTCGCATCTTTTAGGCAATTCCTAAAATAATACCCGCGAACCCTAGTTTTCTTTTATGACCTTTTATCCATCATTTTAATATGAGAACACTTGGAGAATATGGAAAAGAATGGGATCAAATTTGGAGATTTATTGGCTTTGATATCAAACATTTACAAAGAACAAATAATGACCGATAGGAAAAGTATTAGACCTAGATATCAGCTATAAGTTCCCTTGATCCAAAGATCATTTTCCGCTTGCCATGTTTCCGGAGGTCTTGGAATTGCTTCGTCGATGCCTCCAGATGTAAAATATTTCCATTTTGCCGCTTTTGAGGGAGCAATTGGTTGTCCTTGTTTTGTATTTGAGTTGCTCTTTTCGAGTTTTCAACTCAAAACCCCTTTGGCTTCGGGATGCCCTTTCACGGGTTTTCATCCTGACCTCTCCGTTTTTTTTTGTTTTTTTTTATGTGTAATATTTCTTCACCGAGTCTGAATTCACCGGGTTGTATAGCTCCTTGCCATCCATCTCAGTCAAAATTAAAGCTCCTCCAGAGAAGGCTTTCTTTACAATGTATGGTCCTTCCCAATTAGGCATCCATTTTCCTCGAGAGTCTTTGTGTATTGGAAGTATCTTCTTCAAGACAAGGTCTCCTTCATGGAATTCTCTAGGACGAACCTTCTTGTTATAAGCGCGCATCATCCGTTTTTGGTACATCTGACCATGGCGGATAGCTTTTAATCTTTTTTCTTCGATCAAATTTAACTGATCATATCTGGCTTGGACCCATTCCGCTTCATCCAAATTCAGCTCTGATAAGACTCGGAGAGAAGGAATCTCCACCTCAATGGGTAAAACAGCCTCCATTCCATATACAAGTGAGAACGGTGTTGCCCCAGTAGATGTTCTGATGGAAGTCCTATAAGCAAGAAGGGCAAAAGGTAGTTTTTCATGCCAATCTTTATAGGTTTCTGTCATTTTTGCGACAATCTTCTTGATGTTCTTATTCGCTGCTTCTACTGCTCCATTCATCTTTGGGCGATATGGGGACGAATTATGGTGTCTGATCTTAAACTGCTCACAAACCTCCGATATCGTGCTATTGTTTAAGTTTAACGCATTGTCTGATATGATCTTTTCAGGCATCCCATATCGACATATGATTTCTTTTTTCAGGAACTTGCTAACTGCAGACTTCGTAACATTAGCATAAGAGGCAGCTTCTACCCACTTGGTGAAGTAGTCGATAACCACAAAAATGAATCTATGTCCATTAGAGGCCTTTGGCGAAATTGGTCCAATAACATCCATGCCCCACATAGAAAATGGCCATGGGGATGTCATGACATGCAGGGGTGAAGGAGGCACATGTATCTTGTCCCCATAAATCTGGCATTTGTGGCATTTCTTGGCATAATCGATACAATCAGTTTCCATGGTCGACCAGTAGTACCCAAATCTCATGATCTGCCTAGCCATCTTGAATCCATTCGCGTGCGTTCCACAAATCCCTTCATGGACTTCTTCTAAGATCTTTTTAGCCTCGATTGAGTCCACACATCTTAATAACACCTGATCCTTCCTTCTCTTATACAGGACCTCTCCGTCTAGGACGTACTCATTTGCGAGCCTTCTCAATGTCCTTTTGTCATTATCGGTAGCTCCCTCGGGGTATTTTCGATCCTTCACATAGCGGAGAATATCCTGGTACCAAGGATGCTCTTCTTTCTCTTCTTCTTCGACATCGCAGCAATGGGCTGAAGTTTCGTAAATACTCATTTGAATGGGCTTCATATCCTCTGGCCTATTCACTTTTATCATCGAAGCTAAGGTGTCCAAAGCATCAGCCATTTGGTTTTCTTCTCGTAGGAGGTACTTGAATGTGACTTCGTCAAATTCTTTGATCAGTTCGAGGATCATATTTCTATATTCAATTAATTTGGAGTCTCTGGTCTCCCATTCTCCTTTGAGCTGGTAGATCACCAATGCTGAATCTCCATAGATTTCTAAAGCTTTGATCCCTCGATCTATGGCTGCTTGGATCCCCATGATACATGCCTCATATTCTGCCATATTATTTGTGCAATCAAAGTCAAGCTTGCTGGTGAAGGGATGATGGTCTCCTTCTGGTGATACTAAAACTAAAACTGCATCCCATTTACCCACAGCGTTCGAAGCACCATCGAAGTTTAATCGCCATGAATGCTCAGTGATTATTTCTTCGGTATTTGCGACATACATTAGATCCTCATTCGGAAAGTCAAAATTTATCGGCTCGTAGTCTTCCAAAGCCCTACTGGCAAGGAAGTCCGCGATTGCACTTCCCTTAATTGCTTTTTGGCTCACATAGACGATATCAAATTCCGACAATAGGATCTGCCATCTAGCCATTCTCCCATTCAGCGCGGTTGACTCCATCATGTATTTAAGAGGATCCAACTTTGAGATCAACCATGTCGTGTGGTATAGCAAGTATTGTCGCAACCTTCGAGTAGTCCAAACCAGTGCGCAGCATAGTTTTTCTATTGGGGAATATCTCATTTCACAGTCAGTAAATTTCTTACTGAGATAGTATATGGCCCTTTCTTTCCTTCCTGTCTCGTCGTGTTGGCCCAAGACACATCCCATAGAATTCTCGAAAACCGTTAAGTACAAAATCAATGGTTTGTTGGGATTTGGTGGTACTAATACCGGAGCATCAGATAAATACTGTTTAACTTTATCGAAGGTTCTTTGACACTGATCGTCCCAAACGCCTGGGTTATGCTTTCTAAGAAGGTGAAATATGGGGTCACACTTCTCTGTTAGTTGTGAAATAAACCGAGCGATATAATTCAGTCTCCCAAGAAAACCTCGAACCTCCTTTTGCGTACGAGGCGGGGGTAATTCTTGTATGGCCTTAACTTTGTCTGGGTCTATCTCGATCCCCTTTTGGCTGACCACAAAACCCAACAATTTTCCGGACGTAGCCCCAAAAGTGCACTTGGCAGGATTCAATTTTAGCTGGAACTTCCTCAACCTCATGAACAGTTTCCTTAAGACATTCACATGTTCCTCCTCCGTTCGGGACTATGCAATCATATCGTCGACGTAAACCTCAATTTCTTTGTGCATCATGTCATGAAATAACGTCACCATGGCTCTTTGATATGTTGCCCCGGCATTTTTGAGTCCGAACGGCATCACTTTATAACAAAATGCTCCCCATATTGTGACAAAGGTGGTTTTCGCCATGTCTTCGGGGTCCATCTTTATTTGATTATATCCAGAGAAACCATCCATAAAGGAGAAAAAGGCATGCCCTGTTGTATTATCTACCAAAGTGTCGATGTGTGGCAGCGGAAAGTTATCTTTTGGGCTGGCCCTATTCAAATCCCGGTAGTCTACGCACATACGTACTTTACCATCTTTCTTGGGGACAGGCACTATATTGGCGACCCATTCCGAATATTCAACTACTCAGAGAAAACCCGCGTCGAACTGTTTTCGAACTTCTTCTTTTATTTTAAGCAACACATCAGGTCGCATTCTGCGAAGTTTTTGTTGGACGGGTTTGCATTCTTCTTTTATTGGGAGCTTGTGAACTACGATGTCGGTGCTTAGCCCTGGCATGTCTTGGTAGGACTAAGCAAAGACGTCCTTGAATTCTCTTAGCAGCTCAATAAGATCTCCTCGTGTCTTTGCTGAGATGCTTGTCCCGATTCTTATTTCTTTCTTTTCATCCTCATCCCCTATGCTTACTGTTTCCACTACCTCTTTGTGGGACAAGATTTGCTTTTCCTCCTGTTCCATCATTCGTTGCAATTCAGGAAATATGTTACAATCCTGATCATCTTCGAAATCCTGAGACTCTTCAAGACACATATCTTGTTCGAAATGAGGTTCGGAGTCAGTTTCACTCATATTACTGATATCCCAAGATCTGTAAAGAATGAGAATGGGCTAATGAACAAAATAAATTAAAGAATGGCTGTGTGACATGATTATGGGTGTATATATTCAAGAATGATTTATTTATTTATATGTGTGAGTGTAATTAATTTATTTTGGGATTTGAAAGGAAAAAATAAAGAGATAGTTGTCAAAATGTATCTTCATTTCAAATAATGGATAAAAACTCAAAAGCCCTTTTACAAAAGATTTATATCATTCCAGGGCATAGAACGACAAAGGTGCAACGAGTATTACTTTGGAATGTTCCTAAAAGCTATGGGGAGCTCCTCTTCCGTCCAATTGTCCAAATTACTCCCAGACGCATATGGACATATTTGAAGCGAATTCCTTTCTTCAGCTTCTTCGGAAACGGCATTTATGCTTAATTCCATTACCCGTCTCGCCACTCTTGCTTCCTTAAGCCTTAGCCCGCCAGAAATGAAAGTTTTTGAAATATGAGGGAAGGTCATTGGTCTCCAACCGATTTCTTCCCCGGCTTGTCGAGCTCTTCTTATCTCTCGTTTCCGCTCTATCTCCTTCTTCTTTTCTTTCACATCCAGTTTGTACCCTAGCCCGAAACGATCCCATTTTCCAAATAACGACGGTGCGTAGATCACTCCTTGGAGGTGTTTTCCGAGCTCTTTTCCTGGTAATGCTCCTTTTCCAATTGTCAAACGCAATCCCATCTTCGTCGTTTGCGATAATTTAGGTTCAGGAATTTTACTTCCCTCTCCAATGAATGTGGCATTGACAAATTCCAACGAACGGAAAGAGCATTCTATTGCCTCTTTATCCTTGTCTATGTACGGGGCATCATTAGTTACAGATGCAACAATATCCTCCTCAGCGTTGATTGTAACCAACCTTCCGTCGGTTACCAGCTTGAGCTTTTGGTGAAGTGAGGACGGTACTGCCCCTGCTGCGTGAATCCAAGGTCTTCCTAATAAACAATTATAGGAAGGCTTGATATCCATCACCAGGAAGTCAACCTCGTAAGTATTTGGGCCTATTTGCAATGGTACCTCGATCCTACCCATTACTTTTCTTTCAGTTCCATCAAATGCTCTAACTATGTTGTGGCACGTCCTCATGTGGGAGCTATCGATGGGTAGTCTCTCGAGAGTGGCTAACGGTAAAACGTTCAAAGCTGAGCCGTTGTCAATAAGCACACCGGGTAGAGTATAACCTTTACAGCGAGTGGTAATATGCAATGCTTTGGTCGATCCCATGCCTCCAGATGGGATTTCATCATCATTGAAGAAAATGAAATTATCAGCACTGATGTTGTTAATCAGTCGATCCAGCTTGCATACCGATATATCTTGGGTCACGTAGGTTTCGTTGAGCGCCCTCATTAGTGCGTTACGGTGTGCCTCTGAACTCAGCAGTAACGCCAAGATAGATATACGTGCGGGTTGCTTATGTAATTGTTCAACTACGCTGTACTCGCTGTGTTTCAAGAATTTCAGAACTCTTGTGCTTCTCTTTCTGCCACCGGCTCGTTTATTGGTTCTAACTTGTCAGTCACCCTTTCGGGTTCAACCGTTATAGCTTTCCCCTTGGTAGCTGCTCTCTCCTCCACATTGTAACTTTTACCACTGCGTGTGACTAAGTTCACGTTTTGCTGCTGCTCAACCTTGGGTGCCTTGATGTCGCATCCGTAATTTCAGGGAACTCTTTTACTGTTTTCATAAGGAAACGGGGTGGGTTTCCGTATGATCACACATGGTGTCTCTTGTTTTCTCGTCTCAGCTCCCTGGATGTGGAGATGATTATTATTGGGCGATCATGTTCATGTTTCAGTTTTCCTTCGAAGGAGCAAATGTCCCCTATCTCTTCCCCTTCTTCGAAGAACTCTAATTCCTTGCGGTCCATCAGGTCTTGTATTAGGACCTTGAACTCCGTGCAATGCTGAATCTCATGACCTTCAGCGTTGTGGAAGTCGCAATAGTCCTTTGCTTTTACCATCCTTTCGCCGTCCTGTCTGATCATTCCTCTAGCCACCAGCTGATGCCATACCTATCTCATGGGGGATCTGACCTCTTCAATGTGAGCTTTAACCCTTTTTCCGTCTATTCTCGTAATTGCATTTACCCCTTGATTAGAGTGGACGGGCAGAGGGTTTCAGCCACATTAGGTCTCGATGGCTCATCGAATCTTATTTTCTTCATCTTGATTAGTTTTTCCACTAATTTCTTGAAGGTGAAACAATTTTCAATGGAATGGCCAATCACTCCTCCATGAAATTCACATTGGGCATTGGCATCATACCACTTTGGAAATGGTGGTTGTATGGGCTCCGTGATATATGGGGCTACCACGTGTTGGTCATACAACTGCTGATAGAGGTCTTTGTAAGTGACGGGAATTGGAGTGAACTGAATCCTCTCGGTATTCTTTTTCCAGTTTGACTCTGTTCTTGGTAAATTCTGATAGTTGTCAGAAGGAGGTTTTGACTGCGTCATCGCGATTGGTTTCGAATAAGTTGGCCTGTACGTACTTACATTATTTACCCCGGCTTCCTTCCTCTTTGGGACTACCCTTTTTCCATTGTCCCCCGCGTCGATTTTTCCGCTTTTAATCGCGCTCTCAATCATTTCTCCTGACATTACTATGTCGGAGAAACTCCTTGTGGCATTACCCACCAAGCGATCGAGATATGGTGCCTTTAGTGTGTGGACAAAAAGCATCGTTGTTTCCTTTTCGGTTAAGGGCGGTTGTACTTGAGTGGCTAGATCCCTCAACGTTGAGCATACTGTCGAAAGCTTTCACTTGTTTTTTTCTCCATGTTCTGCAAGGTAATTCTGTCTGGCGCAATATCAGTAACATGGCCGTATTGCTTCATAAAAGCTTGGGCCAAGTCTTTCCAGGAATTAATCTTTGCGCGGCTTAGTTGGTTGTACCATTTGGCAGCGGATCCAACTAAGCTATCTTGGAAACAATGAATTAATAATTTTTCATTGTGGACGTACCCTGTCATCTTCCGACAGAACATCGTAATGTGCGCTTCTGGGCAGCTGGTCCCGTTGTATTTTTCGAATTCGGGCATCTTAATTTTGGGGGCAGCACTAGGTCTGGGACCAAACTTAGTTATTTGGCATCGATTCCACTGTAAGCGTCAATCCCTTCCATTGCTCTAACCCTGTCTTCCAGCCACTTGTACTTTTCTTCTATCTGTTTAGATACTTCCATTTTGGTTCTTTCCGCTTCTATTGTATCATCGAGGTCGGGGTTGATGGGATTCGCAACGGTTTCTCCCGGGTTCGATCCTGACCCGGCTAGGTAATTTGCTTGGCCTGATGCGCCGATGGGCTGAGGTTGCGCTCGAATCAAGACAGGTGTTTCTCGCGGGTTTATTTCTGGCGGGGCTTGATGATGCACGGGTGTGAAGCCAGGGGATATTGGGGATCCTCATTTTCCTCTCTTGGGTCTTCAGCGGGTCCTTTTCCTTTATCCGAATCCCGCAATAACTGGGTTAGCTGATTGAATTATATTGCTTTGGGATTCAATTATTTGGTCTCTCATGTCCCTTTGAACTTTCTCTAACTGGTCCTGCAACTGAGCTTGCATCTGTTCTTGAATTTCTTTTTGCATTTGTTCTAGCCTCACTATTCTTTGATCCATCGCTTTTGCCTTCTTACGCGTGTAATAACGATGTGGGTTTTCAATGTTTACTGATGTTAACTGATATAATTAATTTTAATTAGTTTGGAGATGTTATGTCAATAATGTGCAAGATATGATGCAAAATGCATGTATGCGAATGTGAGAAAAGGCATTGATTCTAAAGTCCATTTTCATTTAGAGCAACTTCTCGAGAAGAAAAACTTCTTTACATAAAAGAGAGTTTATACAAATGGTTTGGCCTTTCGACCCAAATCCTTAATCTTTCCTAGCAATCCCGCTAATTTCCTTCCTCGTTCTGATTTTGACTCGTACTGAAGGCTCAAGACGTCGGCTTCAGCGGCTAGCTCCTGCACGTGATCGGCCGCTTCTCTCATTTGAGTTAGTGCTTTGTCCATGACATGATCTCGTTCCTCGACTTCTCTCTGGGCTTGACGGGCGTGCCATTCACTGGTTTCTAAATTTCTTTCCATGATCTCAAATCGGATCTCATTATTATGTAGTGTAGCCTCCAGTTCTTGCACTTTTTCTTTTAATTCTTGCTTCTCGGCCATGCATGCTTTCAGCTCTGATACTGTGTTTCGATTTCGGTGCCTCCATAATGATTCCTCTAACTCCTTTATTCTTGCCTCTAGACTGGCTATCTATGCTTTCAACTCAGCCTCCTCGACCCGCTTTTCTAGTAGCTCTCCTTTCAAGGCGTTTTCTCGGGCTTGACTATCTTGGAACTTTCTCTGCCAATGCTCCGTTTGGTCTTTTTGTTCCTGAATTTCCTGACGCCATTGCTCAGAAGTTTTTCCTAACCCTACAGTCCTCATGGATTGCCGTAGCTTCTTGTAGTGTTTCTTCAAGTCTTCAAGGTCTTCTTCGGCCTTATTTTTCCCTTTTCTCAACTTTTCGGCTTCTAGTCTGTGAAAATCCACGTCTAATCCTAGCTGTATCTTATCTTCCTCCAGTACTTTTATTCTCTTTCCGAACTCTGAGCTCTTACTTTCAAAGTCATGCTTGAGGATGTCTATCTCTGTTGGGACCTCTTGTAAATATTCCTCTAGAGGGCGAACATTTTCTAGATTAGGAGCAGGGATGTTGTCATTTACTCTCTTGCTCCTCCACCAGTCATAATTCGGGGTTGTCAATGGTTTGGCACTGAACTTCTTTATTCTTTGTACCTTTTTCCACGAATTTGCTATTTCCCGAACCTTCTTCTTGTAGTCATTCCCTTTATAAGAAAATTCGCAATGTGCCAGGCCGTGTGTAACAGGGATAAACTGCCTTGTCTTGTATTGTCTTAGAACAAGCAACGGAGCATATCCAGTAGCACCCTAGACTCCGAGTAACGGGACCCAATCGAAATCACCACATCGGTAGAGAATCTCGTCTGGGAGAAACCAAGGCGCACACCATTCAATATTTTCATCTTGAAGATTCTGGAGAACGGCTGTCCCACTTTTCTTCGGATATATTTTGCTCACGTTGCGTGGCCACAAAGTCCTTTAGGGGCGAGAACTCTGTTGAAAATACTTTATAAGAGAACTTCTCCACTTTCCAGAAGTGACTGTGAAACCAGACCATTAATAGCTGAGCACAACCAATGAATCTCCCTTCTCCTTCCCTCCGGCAAGCACTTAGCGAGCGAAAGGTTTCTGCCAAAATAGCAGGGACGGGTGTAATTCCCCTATTTAGTTGGTCAAACAGTGCTACTACCGCGTCCTCGACGTGCCCCAACGCATTTGGAAATAAGACCAAACCATATATGCCGAGGGCGAAGATATCAACACGTTTTCTCATATCTGGATGAGTTACAATTATTTCCTGCAGGCTATTCCAGTTAATACATTTGTTATCTCCTTTCACCTTAATTCGGGAAACAGCCCATTGCTCACTCATTCCTGTGACACTCATCAATCTTTTTAGAAATGTCGGAACACTTGCATCTTTCGAAAATGCTTTATCGGCTTGGATTCTAGGACAACAAACCAAGGCGGTGTATTCCTCTATTGTCGGTGTCAAGTCTAAATGACCAAAGGTGAAGCAGCTATAGGCAGGATTCCAGTGTTGGGAGAGGGCTCGAAACAGGTGTTTGTCAATTCTTACCTCGAGTAGGTAAGACAGATCTCCATAATCTCGGTAAAACATCTGCCTCATTTCATCATCCCATTGCCCCCAAATCTCTCTCAACCCTCGCAAGTCGTTCTGAGCTACATTAATACGAGTGTAGTCCCATAATTCTGACAAATGCCCGTCTTTCAAGCTGTCACCCTTTTCACATTGTTGCTCCTCGGACCATAGACGTGCCACCATATTGTCCTCCACTTTATCTAAAAATCCTTCTTCCATGATAAAACTGCCTAATTTGTAAACGGACTTCAATCAAACCTTTTCGTTCATAATGATGCAAATGCAAGTAGAAAGTAACAAAACAAACGCAGTTAGTAGTATGTAACAGCAAAAAAGCATTCAAATATACATAACACAGAACCTAAAAATACTTCGGGCATATGCTATCGGGACTTGACCTAACTCCATCTAAGGTGAGTACTTATGGTTCACTATATGTAGTTTTAAGTTCTAAAAGGTGAAGGGTACCCAAACCAGCAGATTCCTCGGTCCTCACCCATTACAGGCTCATCCAGACGAGTTCGATTTAGGGGGACGCATTTCTCGCATGTTCACACGGAAGTGAAAACTTCACGAAAACAAGGGTACTTTGTAATCCCGAAAGTGATTCACTATCTTGCACGGAGGTGAAGACCTCACGAAAGAGTAGTTTCTCACTTTCACTTAAAAGGGTAATATCGCGATGCACATGATGCCAAATTATGCTAGAAATATCACAGAGCACAATATTACGCAAAAAGATGTTGAGGATCACACGTTAAACAAAACCGAAGTTTAAGAGTTCTCAAAAAGACCCAAAAATTATTAATTTTGGCTTGACTCTCGTTTATTTGAAAAGTCCCCAGTGGAGTCGCCAAGCTGTCGAAACCACTTCGAAAACGAATAGCGATCGAAAAATATTTTATGTTTTGGAATTTGGAAAATAAGGAGTAAAAAAGGGAGCCGCCACCAATCTTTTATTTGGGTGCGATTGGATCACCACAAAAACGTTTAAAAACGTTAAACATTGGTCCACGAAATCCAGAAAAATAGGTTCGGGAGTCGGTTACGCGCGAGGAAGGATTAGCACCCTCGTACGCCCAGAATTGGTACCATATGATCATTTTCGGGTCTTATTTTATGAAAACAATAAGAGCTCAAGTAAAATTTAAAATACGGTATTCATTTTGAAAGGTTTCGTGTGATGTTAAAGGAGGCCCTTTTTTAAAGGAACTCGTCCCCGTATTTCGTTCCTCTTATGAGAACCAGAAAGCGTGTCCAACACATTAGGACACTACATTCTCGGACTATCGAAATTAAAGGACGTTTAGGGAATTTTTGAAGAGAGTATTCGATTGCGTGGTTTGTACGAAAATCATACCTATCACGTTAAGGCATAATTTTTCGAGGTTTCCACGCGAAGGAATATTATCTCGTTTACTTAAAAATTTGGATATGGATAGGGGTGTGTTAAAAACTTTGAAAAGGATATTTCTTTCGTACGAATTACGAAAATCATACCCCGCACGTTAGGGCACGATTTTCGAAGTTTTCACACAAAATAATATTGCCTTGTTTTCGTCATGAAAGTCCTTTGTATATATATATGTTGAGAATTTGAAAATTTCGTATGAAGGTTAAAATGCAATCCTCGAACACATGATTTGAAGGATTAAAAGGAATACTCGTTCACTTCGATTTCACGAAGAATTAAAGTCGCGACCAACACGTTAGGACACGACATTCTCGGAGCCTCGAAGTGAACGAGCGTAAAAACTTGAAAAGGATATTTGATTCGCACGAATTATACGAATAAATCACACCCGACACGTTAGGGTGTGATTTTTCGAAGTTGTGCTTGAACCGAACATTGCCTCGATTTTTGAAGTAATTTATAAATGAAAGTGTATATTTTAAAACACGAGTAGCAATTGATAATAGAAATTAGATACGAAGTATAAGTAGATAGATAATATGCGAACATATAAAAGGTAAGGGCAAACAAATGCAAATATTGATAAATAATGAAATCGGGGTGAAAAACGGGACTTATGGATACCCGGGGGCAAAATGGTAATTTTGGTGTAATCGGGGTTAAAAATGGGATTTTAAAAGATTCAGGGGTAAAATGGTAATTTTTGGTGTAATCGGGGTTAAAAATGGAATTTTAGAAGCTTCGGGGGTAAAATGATAATTTTTGGTGAAATTAGGGTTAAAAATGGAATTTTAAAAGATTCGGGGGTAAAATGGTAATTTTTGAAAGTTTTGGGGTCAAAATGTAATTTTGGAAAAGTTTTGGGGTCAAAATATAATTTTGGAAAAGTTTTGGGGTTAAAATATGATTTTGGAAAAGTTTTGGGGTCAAAATATAATTTCTGGATAATTTAGGGGCTTACAAAGCAATAAAACCAAAAATAGGTGACACGTGGCAGCCCCACAGGCATCCAGAGGTCAAGGGACCAATTTGAAAATCTTGAAAAAAAATTTGGATCAATTTTGTAATTAAATAAAAGTCGATTTAAGGATTAAATTAAAACAAATTAAAAATAAAAAGGACTAAATGCAGAAATAATCCAAAAAGATGACACGTGGCAACCTCTGGTGTAGTCAAACAGTCAAAGGACTAAATTGAAAAGCAATGAAAATTACAGGGCAAAATTGCAAACAATTAAAAATGTAGAAAAGTACTAAATTGAAGCAAATAAAAATGCGGAAGGACCAATTGCACAAATAGACCTTTTGTTAAAAACACGCGGATCCTCTGAACTGGGTCGGGTCGGGTCGGATCAGCCCATGGGTTTGTATAAATATTAAAAAAATCAGATTTTTTAATCATTTTCTCATTTTTTTTTAAACCCCCCCCCTTTTTGCATTTTTTTTCTCTCCAAAGCTCCCTGCCGGCCGAACTTTGGCCAGGCCCCAGCCTGCCGTCCGACGCGCGTCCAGGGCCACGCGCCCCCGCCGTGTGATCGCCGCCGTGCCCTCTGTCAAATCCTCCAGCCACGCGCCGCTCTTGGTCCGTCCGGTCGCCGGCGTCGGAAGGTGAACACCCCCCCTGGTAACCTTTCTCCCTTCCTCTTTGTTCTTCTTTTCTTTGTTTATTTTATTTCTTTCTTTATTCTTTCAAAAACAGATATGGTCTTACACCAGATCTGTATCTTTTGAAACCCCTTTTCTATTTTTTCATTTTTTATTCTTTTTTTTAATAGATTTTAAATCCATTCTTTTTTTAAAAAAAAAACAACTTAGATCTTTCCAGATCTTAAAGTTTTGAAACCCCTTTTTTGTTTGATCCTCTTAATCTGTTCTAATGATTCTAAAACACTTTCTGGATTTTTCTTTGCAGGTTCATGGACGGGTTGTACCGGTGATCGTAGATTAACGGGATCCAGAGGCTTTTTCCGGCGACGACAGTGCTAGAAGAGGGGAGTTTCTAATCGACCCTTCAAATTCTTTTTTTTTTATTTGTTATTATTTAATAATTATTATTTATTTACTATTACCAAAAATATTTACAAATATTAATGAAATTATTTAATGCTTTGCATATATCTGACATACACTTGGAAAACTGACGAATACCATAAATGTAATTAATCATATTTAATACATACATGTATATACGGTTAGGAGTTAATGAAAAACATTAGTCATTAGAGATAAATTAGCAAGTGTTAATGCACAGTAATTATGAGGGAGAGTTTGGGATTCGAATTATAAATAAATATATACAACATTTAATGCATGAATTTAATACCTTTCAAGTGTTTACTGTTTTGTTCTGGCAATGTTTAATGCTTCTATTTGCTGTCAATTGACCAATCCTTTCCTATGCCAATGTTGGTTGCTTGCTTGCTTATATTCAGAATTTGAAGGACGTATATTGATTTTTCAAATCAGGGGTTGTCTGTCTACTGATTTTTTTTGAAAAAAAAAGCCCTCCTTTACAGAAATTGAATCGGCTTTTAAAGCCAATTTTCCATCATTCTTTTTTTGTCTGTTACAATTCAATGCTAGTCTAATCTCCCTTGCTTGTTGCAGGTTTAATGGTGGTGGCAGGGCATGGTGGATGGAGCTGGTGGATGAAGCTGGTGGATGGAGCTGGTGGTGGCAATAGAGGCACGTGGGGATTAGATTTAGGGTCTGATTTAGTCTTAGGCATTGGGCCTATTTGGGCCATTGTAATTGGGCCGAAAAAATGGGTCTTTGTAATTGGGCCATTGTAATTGGGCCCTGGGCCATGTAAATGGACTTTCTTTTTAATTTATAATAACATTAAATTTAAATTAAATTCGAATTTAAATTTAAATTCGAATTTAATTTAAATTTAATATTAAAATAAATTTGATTTTCAAATGGTTTGGGCCCGGTCAAAATTGGGCTCCAACAAATACAACTATGAAGAGCAATTGAATTCGACGAATGGAGATTTGATGAGCCTTCGAGTTTTGAAGGAAATTTCATAGATGAGTGATGCAATGACTTAAGAAGATTAATCAATCAATGGGCGTTAACGAGCCACTCGATGTTATGGGTAAACCTTATCTAGGGCATTTAAAAGTGGAGTTGACAACACATAAAATATGTATATTTAATTTCTGATCACTGTTGGTATAGATTAAAAAGAAAGGTTCAACTAGCTTTTTAACCTTAGATACAAAGTAAAGGGTGTCATATTCACATGAACTTACACAAAAGCATGGTTATAGTCATGGTAATGGAAAATCTTGTAGATGAAATGAGCCAACCATTTTGAAGCTGCAAAACAAATGACAGCCATTGACACCATTGTTGTTTTAACCACCATTGATATCATGTTCTGCTTTGTTACAGCAACGACGCCAATCAAAATAACAGACATGATCTGTAGTATTACTTCGAGTGCCTTGAGACCTTTATGTGCAGTATTACAACTCTTACAATTCACCACATGACTCCAATACCTGCACAAAAGAAAAAAGTTATAGGGTATGTTACCCGGGTTCAGAGCGTTGGATTCACGTACATATTCAATACAGGTATGTTCATATGTTTGGATACAAGCTCCCATATTTCGACAAAGTTACTAAATTTACCTGTCCATTAGTTGTTCTCTAGGAGGGGACGGAGGAAGAGCTCCACTATACTTCCCTTGCCAATCAATCTCACAGCCGGCATACTTGTTGAACCACCTGCGGAAACCAACTACTAAGGCATCTGACTTTGTAGGCACGAAACAAGCTTTCTGCCAATTGGTAGCCCCGATTTCCATTATCTTGCGCTCCTACATGGAGAAATAAGGTGTAAAACAAAACGAAGTTTACTAGACGAGAATATTGCGTATGGCTATGTGTTAAACATGAGTTTTTCATATATTTAGACGGTCCTTAAAAGTTGATTGTCCAAATAAGAATGGAATACGACTGTCAGATACTGAGTACTCAAAAAAAAGTGAATGTACCTAAGAGGGACTAAATTAATCCATTTAATAGTGGAGGGATTCATTTGGTCCAGGGACTCCCTACGTACTTTAACCCATAAAAAAATGAAAAGTCGAAGCAATATAGATTTTTTGAATGAAACTCATCAAAGAGTAAGAGATATAGGAATCACCTCAACATGCAGAAGATACAAATCAGAATCAAGAATCAAGTTTTGTCCAATGTGAAACATCCATCTTGGAACAACTTTGTCAATCCAAACACCGAAGTTTCTTGGGAAAGTCCAAATCAATCTACTATTACCTGGACTAACTGGAACACACATAAAAATCAAAGAAATTCTTCGATTCGGTGGCGGTGCCTGCAAAAGAATACTTCTTTATTGGTAAACAACACTTGGAAAACAAATAATATACTGGACCTGACAGTCCACCGGTTCAACCAGTTCAACCTGCCGATAAATAGCAATATATAGTGAAGTGATTGTAGAACCTTTACAATTTCGGAAGATGTTGCAGATCCATTTTCTTGATCAACTTCGACATCGGCGAAAGCATGAAATATGCATGGTGCAATAAAGTTAGAACTACCCCAATCTTGCTTTCCAAGAAAACCATTTATATCCAACTTCTTAACTTTCATATCAAGTGGTCTACCCCCTTCTCTATCAACCTTCACTGTGAACCAAAATGTACAACTTTAGATGCAAGAATTCAAAATCTCGAAAATACAGACATCAAGAACTTCTTACCAGTTGGGGTCCGAGTGCGCATTAGACCATAATGTGCATATGGAACATGAGCAGGATCCATAAGATTTTCAATCAACACCTCGTACCTGAAAATGCAAACTTAGTTTCTTCAACAAATTTCAGCAACTATTGATGATTTTACATCCACTATACTACTCTCTTCATTTTTCTCAGAGTACTCGTATAATTTGCATACCCATAAGGGATATCTCTGTTTCCCATCAACTTTGAAAATGAAGGATCATCTAATACAGGAATGTAAGGAGGCTTTTTCTTTGTTATAATATCTTTGTATTGAGGGTCAGCATTTGGCCAAACCCATACAATATCATGTTGCACAACACTTGGATAAACAGTCACACATGCTTTCTTGAATGTATGGACCTGAAAATTTGAAAACCAAAGTTAAAATAAGAGAACCCTTTTTGCCAATAATGCCACACATTACATGAAATTGCTGATTACTGTTGAGGGGAGGTCGGACACTTTCTTAAGAGAAGTTTTCGAAGTGTCGTGAGCAGATGAACCCCTCAATGGTTGAGGTATTGTGCTCGAGGTGTCTATGCTCGGTTTGTTTCTCGACTACACGGGGAGCCCTGAAGGGTCCATAAAGTGAGCACACCTTGGCCACCAAGGAAATATGAGCATTTGGCCTTGGTGGGTTTGAACCCATGCCCTTATATGGCATTAGTAGGTAAGAATAGTACCACTTGAGCTAGTGATCTCCCCTCAACAATTACAATATCAACACTTTAAGAAGAGGATCAGTATGTATATACACTATATTAACTGAACTTGTATGATCAGGGAACACACAAATACGAAGATATGATCTTGAGTCGTATCTTCAAATATATACATGTATTCAGTACTCATACCTGAGTCAGAGTAAACACCCATACCTATGTCCTTATATGTATAGATATATCATACATGTAGGAGAATTAAACCCCAGAAAGTTCCTAATAATCCTAACATTAGAACAGCAAAAACAGAACATAATTACACATGATGATATGAGCTAAAAGAAAAGGGTTACCGGGGGTCCATCTAAGGGAGCTTGAGGAATGAATTTGCAGTCACCATTGCCACCAAAACACCAACCATGGTAAACACATTGTAATCTTCCCCATTGATCAATCCTTCCCTCAGATAAAGGAGCTAATCTATGAGGACAAGTATCATCAAACACTTTCCATTCATTCTCATTCTTATCCCACCACACCACTAGATCAAGTCCCAATACTTTCTTACCATGCGGCACCCTCTTATCCAAATCACATACAGGCATCACCGGGTACCACTGTGAGTACCAATCGAATCTCTCTTTACCGACCTCAGCCTCAACTTCAGGCATAGGTGGCTCAATAGACTCCGTTGTTGATGTTGGGGACGATGATAAGGTCGTAAACAACCTGGATTTCGATCCATTTCTTGTAAAACATGGTAATTGTAAGTTTAAGTTGTGGACGATGGGTTTAGAAAACTGGGTTTTGTTTCTTGTTGTTGTTGGAATGTATGGTGAATGAACAATGGTAGGAGAAGCTTTGAGAACATCCATGGCGGATTATATAAGTTGGTTTCTTTTGAATTTGAATTTTAACGATTATGGCATTCTTAAAAAGCTTAAAAGCAAAGAGGAAAACGAAGAAGAGTGAAAGAACTTGAGGCTGAAAGAGGATGAGCGTGTGAGTAAATGAAACGCTTGATTGAGGTAGACTGTGGAGAACCAAAAGCTGTGAGCTGTGAACTTCGTGTGGCTCAAAACGAATGACAATAGGTGTTATGAATTTTGATAGAAGTATCATGGAATGCATGTATTATGTGTTAAATTGTATTTTATTTCTTTATCAGTCTGTGAAGTTAGAAATTTTTTTTGAATGTCAGAATTAAATTATATATTTTATATGAGAATTAAAATAAAATTTTATTATTTTAATATTTTATATATTTTAAATTTTAAAAAGATTAAATTAAAATTTTACTATTATATGCATAGCATGACAAAAAACATTAAATTAGATCAAATTAAGATAAAAAATTAAATTACAAATTTTAGCATAATAAAAAAACTAAAAACAGAAATAAAACAACATTTCATCATCTAAATTAATTAAGTATTTATGGATTTTTATAAAAAATAATATAAAAACAAATAATTATAAAAATAGGGTGCAAGAAATTTTATTTACGAAAATGAGATATTTGTTATAGTGACCGTCAATGTCACCTAACACACCAGCAACAAGATCCTCACTTTTTGGCTAATCATACGACAATCATTAAGTTGTTTAAAAAAATTGAGTGTTACCACTATGTCAGATAGCACCCGTATGTATTTTTGAAATTATCCGTAAAAATATAAGTATAAACAATGAAAAAAATTTAATGGTGACGTCGATATGTCAAGCAAAATTGATTACATTTTTTAAAAAACCTGTCAGAAAAATATCTTTTATTGGTGTCACTAGTATTTTAAGTAGCATCATATTATTTTAAAAAAAATTGGGTGTCAGCAAAAAAAATAGTGAAATCAAAAAAAATATTTTTTATTGGTGTTATCGACGTGTCAAATGACACCAGTTTAAATATCTAAGTCTCGTGACACTATCAAGTGGCACCAGCCAATTTATAACTCCCCTCTCTCAACCAAAAATTTGTTCCTGTTGAAGAAAAAAAAAGAAAAAGAAAAAAGAGCTAAATATTTTGTTTAGCAATACAGGAGAAAAAAAATTGAATTAAGAATTTTTGTTGCATCCCAATTTTGTAATTATTTAATTATTTATATTAATTTTATAAAAAATCAATATTTATTATTCAAAGAAGAGAGGCATTTATAAAAATTTATTATATGTGTTGTCCTTTTTTAAGTAGGAGAGATTATTTTTTGGTTTTGTTAGTTAAGTATTAAATTAAAATTTATTACATATATTTAATTTTAATAAATAATATTTTTTTTGGTTTAGCATTTTATTTTTTTATTTAATAATTTGAGAGATTTTAGGTAGCGTGGTATATTAAAAAGTAAACATGACTCCACTTTATTTAAGTTTTTAAATTTTTTTCAAGTCATTGAGTAATCGTTTCAAAATAATAGTATTTTAAAACTACCTTTATATCTGTCAATTGAGCTTTAGTTCGATTGACATAAATATTGTTGTCAATACAAAAATATATAAATTTAAATATGTTGAATCGTATTATCGTATATGTTTACTACAAAAAGGTTTTTTTGTTTCATGGTGGCTAAGAACAGTGGGCCACCATCTCCCATATCACCCCTAGTCTAGTCTCGATGCTAGACTCAAGCCATTTTTTCAATAGAAATGGAACTAGCCATTGGAAGAATACGTTTTCTCTAGTCCAAGGGTTCGGTCATACTTTGGTGTCTGTGGTGGTTTTTGTGACACTCGAGTCCTATGGTGACTCATTTTCTTTAAGTACTTAGTGACTTTGGTCATTTGAGTTTTTATGAAGACTCGTTTTTGTTTGGGGTTCTATTGTATTTATTATTTCAATTCGAGAATGTTTTCACTGTCACAGGAGAAAATAATTGTACAGAGACACACCGCATTAAGATTATGTTTATCTTGACGGCTAACAGTGTCATTCGATTGAAAAAATCATGATAATGAACTAATGTCTCTCTTTGTTCTCAATTTAGGTAAAGAGGGCTGATTCGAGCAATGAAAACTTGTTTTCTCCAACATAAAATCTAAATTTTCTTATCTTTTAAGACTTTATCTAGTTTGGGATCGAGATCCTCAATCGCTTTTTTCATTCGGTGTAATCGGGTCTATAGCACTATTAGCTTTTGTCTAGTGTTTATCCTCGTTTGGATATAATCCTTTTATGTCATGAAAAGAACTTTTGGGAAAAATGAATTAAAAAAAAAAAATAGATGAAACTCCATACTTTTTATCGAAATTTAAATTATATTTCCTTTTTCAAAAAAAAGAGAAACTTACAATTGTGATGTCAACTTAAAATAGGACTTGAAGAAATCAAAAAATTGTATGCATAATCGAAAAGAATGATAAAGAATTCCTATATCATCTTCTTTGTTCACATTAAAAGAATCAATCGACTCTAAATTCTTTTTACCTTTTCATTTAGTATCAAAGCATGTTTGGGAAGTCAAACTCCGACACCCTTTAAAGAGAGGAAGCTTTTCTGCAGTAAATTATCTTTCTTGAGAAGAGGTAAACTCTGGGTTCTCATTCCTTCTCTCATAGTCGTTATCGGTTCAGACAATTTCGGATTCAAGCCGCTAATAGACCGAGGAGAAAAGTACAATTTCGTATGGCCATCGTTTCTTGGAGATAAATTCACTTGTTCCAACGCTCGAAATTGGAGCTCCGAAGGGAAATCGCGAACGCAACCGATCCGAGGTCCTGCCCCTGTAGTCCACTTACATGACAATTGCTTGCCTAATTGATATGATTTCATCCCTTTCTTAGAGTTAATCCTTTGAAGAATCGATTCTTCAGCTATGGCTTCAACATTATGATCATCTTCATTCATTGTCTCATCTTGAACCGTTGAATTCGAACCCTGGTTGTAAGCAACAGCAACCTCAAACAATTCGGTTTTCATCGGTATTTCAAGATGACTCAAGTTGAGGAACCTGCTTGACATTGTGCATTCAAGGCCTTCACTGGTTCCTTCTTCGATCGAATCACCGAGCTTCTCGATTGAGCCTTTGACGCTGTTTTCTTCAGGCTCTAAGCTATTTTCTTCAGATGAATTGCATCTAAGATGGTGACTGGTTCCATGGAAACTTTCTTCTCC